>CM032494.1:19271666-19902253 GCA_019059595.1 Marasmia exigua
TTTGCAGACACTATGTACTGTCTGTCAAAAACAGTCATATGTCGATCTCACATGAACATCTCACAAAGCATACACCCCCACCTGCCGTCTTATTTGATTTGCAGTGCAATTATATTTGATGTCATTTTTTTACCGAACAATAAGTATAAATGCACTTTGTCGTATAATGCAAATAATCAGATATTTTTGTTAGATTTGAACGCTAAGATCATTTTGATACTGACAGTATACGTATACACTAAAACTAAAAATGCAGGTGCCCGCCGGTCTTTCCTGTGGTTGAATGAAGTGGTTAGATTGTCAGCGAGTCAGTAAGGTTACAGAAATTGACAAAGAATAACATGACATAGGTACAGGGGCGGACACATCAAGATATACAAAACTGGCAAGTTTCTTCATCCGATTATAAACCTTATAATGTTACACATCGAGTTCGAAATCGATTGAGGAAATTTGACAGTTTTGTATAGCTTGACCTGTCCGTCACTGTACATACAGAAATAATATCCTCCAATAGTTTACGGCTTCGACGGCCAATCTCGACGATCAGCCACGTATGCAGGATATATTATAGTGCTCAAGTGCCTGTGCAAATACAAGTGCACTCTCTATTTCCTTACCCTCATATTCTAATGAGAAACTACCGGAGAGAGATCGGCCGCAGGACCAACAGCTGTACGTGCTTTCCGAGGCATGGGGGTACAAGATCGCCAACTTCCAGGCTCCGGGCAGGGCACTAAGAATTTCTTACCGAAAACTTATGTACAAATTTTTGGCCCGACCCGGGGATAAGCCGGGACCTCTTTCGCAGCCGTTGCTTATATGTACCTACATTATTTATTTATTTGAATTCATATAACATGTTGAATTCATATTATAAATGTTATAGGGCCATTCTAGGGCACAGTTCATTCTGATTTGTTGTGTTTACATGTTCACTTTTTTTTCTCAAGAAAGAAAAAAAATAATGGCTGGATATTTTGAAGAAATGGGATGGCAAGAACTTCAGGATGGAGAGAGTCCAAACCATCTACTTCACATGGCTCGATTCTTAATAGATTTCGGAATGTATAACGATAATTTCTCAGGAGAATGGCCATATAAACAAATTTATAAATTTTCATACACTTGCACTGCTCTTAATGATTAATTTACTCAACAGCAAGGCGTACAAGTGGCCGCCCTAGAGGTGCAGAACGTGAAACGCGCCATCAACCGCTACGGCACGCTGCCGAAGGGCGCGCGTATCGGCGCGTACCTGGAGTCGCTGCGGCAGAGCGGAGGCTCCGCCCCCGCCGCGCCGCCGCCGCGCGAGCCCGACGAGGCGCGCTCGCTGTCGCCGAGGACTGCGCGCGCGCAGCCGCACATGATCCGCTCCAACTCCTCGGGTGAGTTTGCACATTTGTTTTTTATTTAAGACAACAAACAATAGGGTATTTGACTTAGCTCGATATTTTACAAAATATAAATATTTTATCAAAATATAGGTAAATATGTGTGAATAGCAAAAATTCTCAATTAAAAATATAACGTCTAGCCGGTTTTATGGTCATTCAAAAATTCATGGGCAAGTCCATTTTAAAAGTATGAAATTTTTAAAAAATAATTATACCATTGAAAAACTCATATAATTTACGCCAACTATTATAATGGAACCATTGACATAAACGAAACATTTGATATAGCTACCATACAAAATTCAAATGAAATGCATACAAAATACTGTCGCCTGACGTCACATCTTTGTAGCCATTTGTATAGAGCGTTTTGGGTTTGCCCAAAATAATGTGATTTTAAAGTTGTGATATCTCAGGTAGTTTAAATGAGAATCAAGTGATTCTTTCAACGATGTTTCTATCATTGAAAGGTCTTTTGATTGCAAAAATAAAAAAAAAATAGTCATATACCGTGTTGAGGAATTCACTTATGGCCACCAGAAGTGATGATGGCTGGTAGCGCTGCGCTGGTGTGGTCAGTCAGACGAAGTCGCCCCTCAACGACTCATCCGTTGACTCACAGTAGATACGTCGGCGGTGGCGTGCTAGTCCCCTCAGAAAGCACGCGGCCGACTGTACCTTGTCGCTTCGACGTTGGTGAATCCTTCAGCGTTAGGAGGCCTGGACTTGTTCCTTGTAATTAGGTAACGTATTCTTGCGGGCTCCCCTTGCTTAGGACGCGGGTTCGTTATTAGATGAAAGGATCGCGGCGATCGGCGTGTCGATGAAATAATAGATGGCTTCCAAATAAAACGTTATATTTCACTTTATCACAATGTGTGCGTCACACAAAAATTATAATTAATTAAAGTCTTAATTAGAGTAAAACAATGAGTACGCTTCGTACAATGAAAACGTCCGTCCTACGGGAATTAAAATGGCCACACAACAGGTGGAAAATAATAACGAGAGCGTCCTCGGAATTATCACTTATACACAAATTAATCTCTTGGCAGCTTCGCAAATAAAGTTACTATAGCGCGCGTCGCGACTTCACAACAATTAACAATAACAGATCGGCCCGTGGCTCTAATCACAAAAAATGGCGCGCTCCGCGTTAGAAAACAATACAACTCTCAGAGGTATCTGAACCGTGACGTGCGTCGTCCTAGACGAGTGAAAGCGAACAGTGCGCTTCCGGGGTCGCGACTGGACTCCAGAGGCGTTGTACAAAATCTGCGTACACGCAGTGATAGAAGTTTAACTCTGCTGCCAGAGGATAAATAGCCTTATTACAATGACAACAAGGTACATTGCGCATCAACGCGCTGTCTTAACTTCAAGGATAATTGTACAAGTGTGGCCAGATCGAAAACACAAACTGCACAATGTTAAAGGGTGGGGATAGAGTCGTTCGCGTACGCCGCCTAAATTTTGGCAGACAACTATTTTGCTAATTACTAATTAATTAGATGATTCCAATCAAAACTAATTACTGGAAACGTTGTGCAGTTTGATTGAAAAGGATCTTACAACATAAAATTAATATAAAACTATGTTAATGCATTTTTGCATGAACATACCGTATTACACACATGTAACACTATAAAAGTACATTTATAAATTCAATTTTGTCCAGCTTTTGTAAAGTTTCTGGCAATTTGTTATAAAGTCGTTGAGCCATATCCACTAGACACATCATGGCAGTCATCATTCATCATGGGATGTACCTAAGTTGTTTCATCATCATCAGCCCATTTAAGTCCCCACTGCTGGGGCACGGGCCTCCCTCAGTCACATGAGGGGTAATTGCCATACTCACCACGCTTGGCAGACGGGTTGGCGAGGGTTTTAATATAAATGCAGAGTTTTCCTTCTCTGGGTGCTGATGATCATCCCAGCAGCTTTACCTTAGTCGCCTTTTACGACACCTCGGTAAGAGTGAGGTACCTCGGTAACCTAAGTTATTTACTTATGTATTAACTGGTTTTGTAACTAGGTGGCGTGACCGCGCCCGCCCCAGCGTCGCCCCGAGCGTCCCGCGCGGCGCCCACCCTGCGCTCGTTCACCAACAGCCCGGCGAAGCCTCGGCCGCGGCTCGCCGAGCTGGAGTTCCCGCCGCCCCCGCCCGACCTGCCGCCCCCGCCCGAGGAGGCGCAGCCCCCGCCGCCGCCCCCGCCCCCCGACTGCTGCAGGGACGCGCAGACTGATACTGCGGAGAAGGTACGTTTCAATAACATCTATAGAATATAATAGAATAGTTTATTTGCTTTTGAACAGGGTTTACAAATAAGTAGATGGTAACAGTTATCATGATCGCCTATCCAGCCATTGACAAACAGCATGCAAATACAATTTAAAAATTACAATGTCAACTTTACGAGTATCACATTTTGCTACGGTAACAAATTAATTAATTAGGAAAGGAGGAAGTTAGGAAGCTATTGCTCAACCTTGACCTCACAAAGTCCGCTGGTCCAGATAAAATTCCAGCCCGTTTTCTTATCGAAACTGCTCATACAATATCCGTCCCGATTTCAAACCTCTTTCAGAGGTCACTACTCGAAGGCTCAATTCCTAACATCTGGAAGGCTGCTTTTATAACCCCGGTCCACAAAAAAGGGTCTCGAACTGACATCACTAATTATAGGCCAATTTCGAAATTATGTCTAATATCTAAAGTACTCGAGCGACTGGTCTATAATCAATTATACCCGGCCATAAAGAGCTCACTTAACCCATTTCAACACGGTTTCCTTAAAGGAAGATCCACAGTCTCTAATCTTGCGATTCTGAATGATCACCTGACCGAGGCCATGGACAGAGGTCAACAGGTAGACGTTATATATACTGATTACAGTAAATGCTTTGATCGGATTGACCACTCGCTACTGCTAAGGAAGCTACAGACTGTTGGTATAAGGGGTGACTTACTGCGATGGTTCTCGTCCTATATCAATAACCGATCCCAAGCGGTAGTTGTAAGCAACTATATGTCCGGCTGGGTAGGTATTCCTAGTGGGGTTCCCCAGGGATCACTGCTCGGCCCTCTTCTTTTCACAATCTTTGTCAATGACATTGATCAGTGCTTTACGTCATCTCACCTCCTGAGCTTCGCCGATGATATGAAGATTTTTAAACCAATATCTTCACCAGCAGATGCAGAGTCATTACAGAAGGACCTCGATCGCCTAGAAAAATACTGTAGCACTAATTGTCTAGATCTAAATCCAGCCAAATGTTCAGTTTCCACTTTTAGTCGCAAACGCAAACGCATCACCTTCAATTACACCCTCAAAGGACAATGTCTACAAAATTTGACCTGTGTTCGTGATCTGGGGGTACTCCACGATGTTAAACTCTTATTTGACTCGCACATTGATCATATTATAGCCAAGGCCTCGAAAGCTCTTGGATTTATAATACGCTCATCATCTTATTTTACAAAAATTAAAACTCTAAAAATTCTATATTGCACTTATGTACGCAGTCACCTAGAATATGCTTCACAAATTTGGAACCCCAGATACTTGACCTACATTAATCGTATTGAAATCATCCAAAGAAAATTTCTGAAGTTTCTATGTTTCCGTCTAAGACAACAATATAGTTCCAGTAACTATTATGGCCTGTGTAAGAAACACCACTTGCTTCCCTTGGCTAAGCGTCGTGAGATATCCGACGTACTTTACTTGATAAAAATCGCATCCGGTGCAGTAGATTCATCCGAGCTGTTATCGAAATTATCACTTTACGTACCTAGTAGAACCTTCAGATCCTCCCCCCTTCTCCATATTCCATCATGGTCTACTAACTATCGTAGGGATTCGTATATGTTGCGAGCGAGTAAAACCTTTAATAGCTTAAAACATTTGGACATCGATATATTTACTATTAGTGTGGCTAGGGCGAGAAAGACGCTGTGTGACTCATTTTTCGAGAAAATGTAACAGTACAAGTACGGACACCCAAACATTAATGTCTACAAATTTGACAAATTTCCTCAATAGATCTTTTAGTTTTCATTTGTTGAGGAAATTAGGCATAGTACCTACCACATAGGTATTGGTTTTGTTCTGCGGCTGCGGAAGCCGCCAATAACGGCAACAGTATGTATGTAATAGTGTTGTTAAATTTATTTTTTACGTATCATGGCCAACTTGATCTGTTGCTTTCCGTGATCTTCGCATGTTAAAACTATTACTTACTTTATTTCTATCAGTGAAGACCTGTAATTAGCTTTAAGAAATTCATTGTAATTCTACTGTATTAAGACAGCTGTTGGTCTTCCGAATGAAATAAAATAAATAAAATAAAATTATATTTACAATTTGCTGATTTTCCCTGTACTCAAGAAATTCTTGCACAGAGTAAAAAGTGCGTGCGACTAGCCACTTGTAAAGTGACCACGCTGCCTAGTAGACCACGGTCTAGTAGACCACGCTGCCACTCTCCAGCTATAATGCCGTCAACCATTTTTTTTATTATTTGTTAGAAATGGGGTGAGCCCTGCGTCTCATAGCCACTGCGACCAGTAGATGATCTATTGTGGTAGCCCCATAACCTATTACAGCACCTCATGTAGCTCCAGTTCCAGGATAAACCCGAGAATGGAGCTGATGGGGAGCTTTTGATCTCGTCTGCTGAGATCAAAAGCCCCCCCCCCCCCCCTCCCTGACGTTAACCAACAGTTATGACTTTTAAATAATAGTCGGCAGCGCACTTGTGACTCCTCTCGTTTTGCAGGTATCCATGGGCGGCGGTGATCGCTTACCACCAGGTGATCCCTCTGCTCGTCTCCCCCCTATCAACAATCCCCCCAAATTATTCTAACTAAAGATAAAAAAATCTTTAATCAATTTACGTCCATACAGAACACTTATGATTGTCAAAATAGGTACATATATTATCATCTACCGCTGGTTCGGAATGTCGATTTCTACTTGTACTTTTCTAGAAGATCACCAAGTCGTCTATTCGGTAACACGTTTTTTAATGTGGGAGAGCCACGCTTTGGCATGAATGGGCCGGCTCGACCGGAGTAATACCACTGCCTCACAGAAGACCGGCGTAAAGCAGCGCCTGCGCTGTATTTCGCCGTGTGAGTGAGGTTACCGAAGGCCCAATGGGGTGGAAGGGGAAAAGGCTGGCATCGCACTTGTGACTCCACTGGTGTTGCGGGTGTCCATGAGCGGCGGAATTGCTTACCATCAGGTGATCCGTCTGCTCGTCTGCCACCTCTCATATAAAAAAAAAACACCATCGTTGGTATCCCTTACATAATTTCATTTAACACCACATTTTAAAAGATTAAATGATTCCTTAGAACACTGCATTATCTAGATAATGATGTACTAACATTGAACTCAATAAATTCACAGCTAGAAACACACGAGGAGGAGAAACCAGCGAAGCAAACCATGAAGGAGATGCTGGAGCTGAAGCTAGTCGCCGAGATCAAAGAGCGCGCCGACAAGAAGAAGGCGCGGCAAAAGGTTTCATAGATACATAGATATTCTTTTTACCCGACTACGGCAAAGCAAAAGGAGGGTTATGATTTTGACAGGCTATGTATGTATGTATGTATGTATGTATGTATGTATGTATGTATGTTCATCTGTTTCCACGTAACTTCTTAACTACTTATCAGAATTCGACAAATGACATATCATTATAAGCGTCTTGATCGTCCGCTGGTTATAGGCTATATGAAGTTTCACAAAATCTAATGTGGCGCCCTCTAGCGGACAAAACATACAGAGTAAAAAAATAAAGTTATGATAAATATGCCGTGTTTGGTATCATTTGAAAGCGCTTGACTTGTACATTTTGAATATATATATATATTACTAGCACTTGGACACCAAAATAGTACAAATAAAATAAAAGTAAAAAAACTAAAACCCAACTACGACAAAAAACGTCGCTGAAAAAGTATAAAACAAGCCTTCGTTGTCAATTTATGCAATATTCACTATGTAGAGATAAAATTTCATGTTTGGAAAGGCGTAGTCACACGTTAAATATACTACCCTTTGACAACGTGTGACTGCGGATTTCCAAACATGAAATTTTATCTCTACATAGTGAATATTGCATAAATTGACAACGAAGGCTTGTTTTATACTTTTTCAGCGACGTTTTTTGTCGTAGTTGGGTTTTAGTTTTTTTACTTTTATTTTATTTGCGCAAAACCAAATACGAGTTACAACAAACGACAGTACAACAAGGGTCTTCTCGCTTGCAGGTGGCAGGTTATTGTTGTGAGTTTTGTTTTAGTCAATATAAAAATGTTAATGTAGTTTAGTTTATATGTGTTCCAAGAGATGGCGCTGTGCCATATTACATCGCGCTAGCGTTTCGTTTTTACTTACCTATATAAGGTACGCGGTGTCAATAGAATAAAAAAAATTGATATTCAACCGAAAGTGGCCTTTATTTAATTATTCCACTAGGAAGCGATCCTCATTTGTTCAAGTTTGGTTTTCTTTTATCAATTTTTTCCCATACCCATGTATTATTTTGTATGACATATTCTGGTAGTTGATATGCCAGAAAGATTTCATAATTAGAAAAACATTTATAAGAATATTCTCGATATCTCGAAACCTTGCGAACGTATCCCGATGTTATTATCACACGTTTGAATTTGTCCAAAAACGAAAAGGCGAAACACTTGCGCGATGTAATTAACAACCAGCGCCATCTGTTGGTACGCCTTTGAGCTAATAGGGTAATTAAGCCCCGAAACTAAGTGAGGGCAACTTTTTAATAAATATATAATATAATTCGTCCCCTACGATCAGTCGTCATACCTTTTACCTTAACCTATTTATTATACCTCTTGTTGTCCCACTAAGGCCCGATTCTACCAATCTTTAAAACCGAGAGTAAATCTACATATTATAAACATTATACATCGTACAACTTTTCTTTTTTTATTTGATTTGTAATATTAATTTTATTATTTAAAGTACCTCCATACCATTGTTTAGCTGTTCTGCTCCTAAATATAAACCTGCCTGTGAGAGAGCCACGCTTCGGCATGAATGGGCCGGCTCGTCGGAGTGATACCACGGCCTCACAGAAAACCTGCGTGAAACAGCTTTCGCTGTGTTTCGCAGAGTGAGTGAGGATCCCGGATTAACATATTAGGATATTTTTAGTATTTGAAAGGGCCTGATGTCTTGTAATTACAGGTTCTTTTTGACACTTATATCAGGCACCAGTCTCACAAATACGGGTTGCATTTAAAATTAGCAACTAAGTTCTAACTCTTCATATCTATTTGTGAAGAGAAATAAATGATTTATTTATTATTACATTTATTCTCGGTTAAAGATTGATCGAATCAGGGCTTAATAAATATTTTTTTATTCCCGAAGGAGTCGCCGCCGCCCCACGAGCTGGTGGAGATGCACGCGTCGTTCGGCGACCCCGTCACGCGGCTGGTCTCCGAGCTGTCCGAGAGCCTCAACATGGAGGCGCTGCGGAAGGACAAGAAGGACTCCAAGCCACAGGATAACGGGAAGGAAACCGTTTCTCCGATTGATTTAAAGGTAATATGGCTTACTCGTTCAATTGTCAAATGGCAAAACACTATCCTTAATGATGGCTATTGCGTGTGAAATATCCGCTAGATGGCGTACTTTTAGACAGATCTAGCAGTAAATTCCCGTGAATAGCGCGCTTAAGTCACTATCAACATTCAAATTTGTGTTTTATGCTCATAGACACAGGCCCTTTTTTTTCTAAAACGTGGCTTAACGTAAATTTTGAAATTTATACTAGAAATAACTGAAGAACTAGAATAAACATTATTACAAGTTTATCGTTAGTTAGTGTATAATCCCAAAAATATAAGCAATTCCTATTCATATTACTTGGAAACCTTAAATAATGCAATAGTTTAAATTTATTATTGCATAAAACATTTAGTGTAATATTTTACTTGAGACAAGAATATGCTTATGTTAAATAAAACGTTACTGAACGAAGGATTGAATGATTCGATCAATTTTGACACTACTCTACGCCACTAAGCAGTCTATGGTTATTCAAGGATTTGTAATAAAAAAATATGAACTAACGTTTTGCCGTAATAATCAAGGACTTGCTAGTTTATGATTAAAGCCGCTACCAAAGTAGATGTTTGCAACAACCTCTTATTAAGAATTTAAAATTTTAGTTCCGTGATTTTTACGCGGGTCTTCTTTTGTGGCGCGGGCTCTATTGGTTGTTTCGTCCTTCAAATTGACACTGACATATTACGTAAAGTGGCCGTGTGGTCCCGGTAGAGTAGAATAGGCCACCCTCACTCTTACCGAGGTGTCGTAAAAGGCGACTAAGGTAAAACTGCTGGCATGATCATCAGCACCCAGAGAAGGAAAACTCTGCATTTATATAAAAACCCTCGCCAACCCGTCTGCCAAGAGTAGTAAGTATGGCAATTATCCCTCATGTGATTGAGGGAGGCCCTTGCCCCAGCAGTGGGGACTTAAATGGGCTGACAATGATGATATCACGTAAAAAAATAACCAATCCCGTGGAATGGGGGGTTTAAAGGCTGGCAGCGCACTGGTGTCGCGGGTGTCCATGGGCAGCGGCAATCGCTTACCATTAGGTGATCCGTCTGCTCGTGTGCCACCTGTCACATAGTAAAAAATATACCCCAATTCTATGGTACGCCATCTAACGGAAATTTCACTCACGATATCCCCCATTAATTATAATAACATAACTGCACTTAATCTCTTGAATGTATTAGTGTTATTCTGTCAAAACAGAGTCAAACTTAATTTTAAAATAAGGCAGTATTAAAATTAATCACAAACGAAAGGGGAAACTCACTATCTCTCTTTGAATGAAACTCTTCAACGACGCAGCGTCAAGTGACGTCATCATCACCACGTCACTAAAGATCTTGAATTGGATTCCAAACAGAAGGAAGATATTAATGAATCGTCAGAAGAAATCGAAATTCGAGAAAACTTTAAGAATCCATATCCTGCCTTTATTTTATTATTTGAAATTCTTTTTAATTTTCTTCTATTTGTTTATTATGCACCTCTTATAATTACTACTGTATTGCATACCTGGATTATTTATACTTACTTATCATTTTAAGTAAAGGCGTGCCATTTGTCTGAGTTGGTTTAAGACATAGCTACTAACTCCGATAAAGAGCGTTATATAAACACGGATTTTTAATTGTGTGGGAATTGACATTTGCATCTGTCAAGTTGACATTCCCATTTTGACAGTTTGCATCTCGTAACCATACAAAGCGCTATGTATCGGATTTTATTAGGTATTATGGTATTATACCCTCATTATTGCAAGGTTAAATTTAATTCCGTCATAGTAAATAATTAAAAAACCAACCCAGGTAAAAGGAAACCTACTGACTTGCATATTATAAATATACACTGGACCGGCTCCTGTTAAATGGGGACTATCACATATTGACATGGAAAAATCAGCTAGGTGGCGTACTGATGGACTGAGGTCCAACTTAAGCTGCATTGCTTGTTTCGTTCGTCCTATAGGCTATTTGACTTGTTTTTTTTATGCTAGAGGCGACAAACGAGCAAGCAAGTCACCTGATGGAAAGCAATCATCGCCGCCCATTAACATCCCATTTGTTTAGAAAAACCTCATATTTTTTATTGGTGCATAGAAGCCCTAAAAATAATATTTATTATCAATATTCCGTTTACAAAATCATTATAAAATATAAGGATTTATTTAATCTGTCAAAAACGCTTCATTCGAGTGACGTCAACTTTTTGTCAATAAATATTGAAGAGCAAGTGGAATCGAGAATCATCTTGGTTTAACTATAATGTATCATATTATATTTGACTCCGTCCGCTCGTGACCACAGCTGCTGTAACGTAGCCGAAACGTCGAGCAAAATAAGCAATATATGTGAGTACACAATGATGTATCACATAATAAATATTGTGTTAATTCCCGTCTTGATAAATTATAGTTATAATGCAACGCGAAAATCTAAAAAACTATTAATTTGGTTTTGCTTACAAAAAGCTGACGTCACAGTAAAGAACATCAATCAAAACCGTTTATTGTCACGTGGTTCCAAGCACAAAACAAATTATTTTTATTTTGGTTTTTTGGTGAAAATATTCAATATTGTTATGTATTTTATTTTTCATTCCTTTTTAAAACTATAAACTACGCGGAACACTATAAATCTTTATTTTTCATACTGTCTAATAGCCTATTGACATTTCGACATATCACTTGGAAAACCAACCAATCACTCTGTAGATGAACCTCAGTATGTGGATTACCTTGCGGATTTTTCACATCAGATCGTCCCCATTGGTCGGCTGGCTAGTGGCCATTTTGCATGTCAGTAAGTACGCCTATAGATTATTTTTTTGTTTTTAAGGCGAGCCTCCGAAAAACTCCGTACAATAACAACTTAGAACAGAAGAAATCTGACGAGAGCAAGACAGACTTCAAATCGCAATTGAAAAAAGTTGAGACGAAGAAGATAAGAGAAGAGGAGGGCTGTTCGATTATCGACTTTAAAGCGCGACTGCGGAAGGTCGACAGTGGCACGGCGGCCACTAACGGCACTGTCAAAAAGGACCAGATATCCCCCGACGAGAAGGTAAACATTTTGTGCTAGCTGCGGGTATAATGTTGTTTTACGCGTTTCCTTAGGTTCTAGCGTTTTATATGCTTCACTAATATTAGTCTTTACCGTATGAAATTGCCGTCTTGTATGGCGATTTTCTTAGAAGTTGTATTTTGCATACTAACATTTTTTTTAATTTGTAAAGTATGTAATATTAATGTTACTACTCCATAAGTAACTGTGCTTTAATTGACAACGATTAAGAACGTGTAGGATAGTTTTTCAGAAAAAAAAATTAATTAAAAAGTTAATTGTGGATTAAAAGTCAATTCTGCCAAGTAATAAAAGGCTCATTTTCAAGATATAAAATAAACAATATAGTATAGTGATTTTTTGCTTATTAAGGTGACGGGTAGAGCACACTAGCGAAGCCAATCGATTTTATATTATTTATCAAATAACCATGCACAAATTGATTCACACCAAAAGTGACCGCTTTTGGCGTGAATAAATTTTTCGAGTACGCGTTGGACCCAAAATTTGTGCAGGGTTATTTAATAAATAGTATAAATGTTTGCCGAGGGTTTGTAACACCCAAAATTCTTTAAAATATATCCAGTTTAGTAGCTAAAACATAAAATCGATTGGCGTCGCTAGTGTGCCCTACCCGTCACCTTAAAAGAGTTATACATCTTATTGTGTCTAGAAAAAAAAACGCCAATTTCATAGGTAAAGACCTATTATCACAGTATGATAGCCAGTAGCAAGACGTAGGACTGTTGCGGTGGTTGGTCAACGGAAACTTTCAAAATACTATGGCGTAGCTACATGGAGGGGTGGGGGATAATTAGTGAGAATATGTATGTAGTGACATTCATTTTAGAGACTATACAGGGTGTATCTGTGAACATTTACATCCCTTTAACCACGTGTTCTACCCACCATTCTGAACAACATTTGTCGCCCAGTATCATCGGTTTAGGACTGAGACAGATTATACGGAACGTATGAGGGAGAAACTCTGTAGATAGCATAGCGCGTAGGTCAACGAACAGTTTGTCTATTGTTGTTCTGACCCTTGTATGTTATCACATCGCGGCGTCGAGCCACTGGCTATAGTCACTGTGCTAATACAACGCTTGCAAGGGAATTTCTAGACATAATACAACTCTGACTCTGAGTGCACATAATAAATATCGCGTTAAACCCCGTATTGATACATTGTAGTTATAATACAACTCTGGCAGAAAGCTTGAATAGTGTAGAAGGTAGAGACCGATCATTGGTGTGACGTTTTAGAATTCAAAATAGAGCTATCTCATGCCTACTTTTAATTGCTGCCTTATTTTACAATTTTGGAGTCTGTTTTACAGGAATGTCGAACGCCCTGTTGGTCTAGAGTACTGGGTCGTGATTTCGGGGTCATGGGTTCCGATCCGCGGATCGAGCGAAAAGTATGTTTCGAATTTTTCGAACATAATTCGGATTTGTGATCACCAATCCGCATTAGGAAAGAATTGCGATGAAGCCTAATCCCATCATAGTAGTGATAACTTGATTTCTATGATGGAGGCCTTTGCCGTGCAGTAGGAAAATTCATTACTTCACTTTTACAGAAATATAGAATTGCTTACTAATACGTATGGGGGGTGTCGGTGCCGTAGTATGGCGGGTGGTCGTGTGAAAGAAAGAGTCTATGTAGAAACGTTTATTTACAATCCGACCAAATATTTACACCACACATATATAAAAAAGAAGGAGAACATAACAAGCAGGAAAACGAAGTAAAGATAATAAGAACGGCTAGATTAATTTGTACAATAAATTATTCACAGTAAAATCAGTCTGTTGAAATTTAATGACATTTTTTTATTGTCAACCGACGGACGAACAGTATGACCAGAGCATGCGCGCGCCGCTGACACGTCATGCGCGCTGCGTAAAATATATCTTAAACTAAATACATATAAAGGGTCATACTGTCCGTGCGTTGGTTGATGCACAAAATATATACAAAATAATTTACACATTAATTATATTTACAAAAGCGTGGCGCATCGCCACATACGTAAACTTGACGATTTAACAAATTCATTCAATTATAGATGTTTCTGTGTCTATCAAAAATATCAAACTCGACTAGAGCTTACATTCTGTATAGACTATATTTTGATTATGTATAATTCACTTTAAATAGCAAGCGATAAGAACGCGCCTTCCGTTTGGCGGGCCAAGGTTCGAATCCGAGCGTGTAACTCTGTTTTTTTTAAATCTACGTGCATATTTCTACTTTTCGCTCAGGTGTGAGGGAAAACATCGTGAGGAAACCTACACGTTTCCGATATTTACTGAAACGTGTAACCATGATTCAATATGTCTGGTTTCCATGTTAAAGGGTTGTGAAGGTCAGACGGCAGTCGCTTCATTGTAATTACTAGACTCTCCAAATCCTAAATCAATAAATAAATTGCCTAGCATTATAAAAAATAAAACAAAATACCACCTTTTTTGTAATAAATTAAAGAATTATTTAATATCAAAATGTTTTTATAGTATTCACGAGTTTTTTGAGCAGAAAACTATATAAATCTTAATAAATTCTATAATATGTATTAACATTGCAGTGCCCCTGCCGGGTTCATGTTCAGGACTTGTAATTAGTTTAAGATCTGTTGTGAACAACATGAAAGCAATTAAAACTATGACTATGACTAATCATGGTCTAAGCGTAACCTGGGCTCCAGAGCGACCGCTTTGAACTCAACAAGGGAATTACGCGTTGAGGCGATGGTAGGGCATACTAGCAACGCCATTTGATTTAAAATTTTAGATATCTTTTTAACAATGTCGAAGTTTGAGCATCTCGGAAAGAACTTTTAATATTTCTCAATACTTATAATTAAATTTTTGGTCTGCTTCCTACTCGAAATATGAATTACCGCCAGAAACGGCCACTTATGGCGTTAATCCAAATTCCGTTTGCAAAAACAGAAATATTAAATAAAATAGTTTATATTCTTGACGAGGGGCTCGAACTTCGAAATTGTTAAAAAGATATCCTGTTTAGTTGCTATCAATTTAAATCGATTGGCGTCGCTAGTTAGGGCCACCCGTCGCGTTAAGATGACGCATCGACGAAACTAGCGCCGCCAATAGATTTGTACTCATTGTGGCAATTATGAGACATTTTTGAAAAAAGTAAAACGGTGAATTATAATTTTTTTGAAAAATCTTTAGAGCATAAAGTACTTATAATCTACTTAAACTAAGGAAACAATTTTATGTTTACTGCCTCAACTAGGAATTTCCTGTATCTTAGGCAGAAACGAAGTGAAAAAAGGACATAAATTAATTTTAATTGCAATTGAATTGCAAAATTCTGTCATAATTTCTTCCTTTCCTACAACCAACCAATTTTTTTGTATTTGCTAAAGGTCATATTAGGCATAATATTAATTATGGTTACTTGTATGAAGACAAAATTACGCCTCAAAAAATATTTATACTTTCCTTCATTGATTAACCGTTGTACTTTTTTTTAAAAATGTCTCAACGCGTTACAATTAGAACAAATCTATTAACGGCGCTAGTTTCGTCCATGCGTCACGTTAACATGAGGAGGAGAAGTTGACATTATATAAGTAGAAAGCTGTAATGATTGCTGGTATCCAGGAGGGCAAGAGCGAGGAGCGCAAGCGGTCGGAGAGCGGGTCGCTGGACACGAGCGGCGGCGACGAGGACGACAAGCGGCGCAGCACCGGCAGCATCACCAGCCTCAAGAAGCTGTGGGAGAACAAGGACCAGGAGGAGCGCCTCAGCCCCAAGCTCAAGCCGAAGGTACAAAGCCATTTACCGAAGGGCCCAGGGGAAATCGTCATGGCGATCACATTGTCACATGTAGGAAACAAGATGGCGTGTGGGACTTCGATACTAAAATAAATAAATAAATATTTCACAACATCACATATATTGATCTGACTCCGAGATAGGTAGCTCAAGCACCTATGAGTGAGTATGTGAGTTACGGATATCAGAATCAACAGCGGAATTACAAATGTATATATATAATACTTTTCTTTTGTAAATACATACTTATAATACTACCCAAAGGTTGTCTTGAAGAAATCGCTACAAGCGATAAGACCGCCTTATTGTACTGTCTGTTGCTGTTGTATCATGCTTGTATTTTATTTTTGTGCAATAAAGAATATCTATCTATCTATCTATCTATAATACATACAAACACCCAGACCAATGCAAACAGACATGTTCATACACACAAATGCTTGTACTGTGCGGGGATCGAACCCGCAACCCTTGGACCAAAGGCAGCGTTCACTACCACTGTTCCAAACGGGTCGTCACTATAAAAGGTACAATAGTGTAAGGGAATAGTATTAATAATATGAATAAATATAAGCTACCAAGAAGTCAAATGGCTATGTTTCATGCTAGCCCTTACTATAGTGCCATTAAAATATTCAATAATTCACCTAACGAGTTAAGAATGGAAAAAAATACAAAATTATTCTTAAAAAAACTAAAAATTATGTTAATAGAAAAATGCTTCTACAATTTAAGGGAATATTTCAATTATAATAATAATTAGGTTATAGGTATAAAAACTACAAATATGTAAATATAATATTTTCATATAATATACTATCTCTGTAATGCTATCATAAAAGCGTTTAATAGTATCGATAAGAAGTGTGAGGTAATTCATATATTAATTCGTAAGTAAAGTAAATAGGTCCATTTCGCGTTTAATAATTTATAATTTATGCTACGCCCAAAAGGGTAACATGATGTACCGGAATTGTTTTATAAGATCTTGTATAACATTCATGAAGGCAATAAATACTTTGACTTGACTTGACTTGAATGATAGATGTACATCTGTCAGTTTAGTCCGCATAATTAAAAAACAGAAGGCATTTGACGACCCGTTTGGAACAATGGTAGTGCACGCTCCCTTTCGTCCAAGGGTTGCGGGTTCGATCCCCGCACAGCACAAACGTTTGTGTGCATGAATATACATTGTCTGGTTTTATTGGTCTGGGTGTTTTCTATGTATTACAAGTATGTATTTACAAAAAAATGTTATATTTATAACCCCACTTTTGATCCTGATATCCGTAACACAGGTGCTTGAGCAACCTATCTCAGAGTCAGATCAACGCATGTGATGTTGTGAAATATTTATTATTATATATTTATTCATTTTGGCGCAATGGCGGTAGGATTAGCTGATTTCTTTTGTATGGGAAGGTGATTTTTTTTTCTGAGACAAGACCCTATGTTCCTTGGGGGAAAATGTTTGTTTTCATCAGTATAATGCCCTCGACAAGGGAGTGAGACGGTTAAAAAACCGGCCAAGTGCGAGTCAGATTCGCACATGAACGGTTTCGTAGCAGCGAGTAAACTATTATTTAATAGTAAAACAATTGAGTTGACTAAATGGAAAGTGAATGTCGGTTTACGGTTTATGACGTATTAAAGAAAACTGCTTACCAGATCTAGTTCAAACCAATTTTCGTTGTTGCTTTTCATGGTAATGTATATCATATATTTTTTTTTACATTTATAATTATATTATTATTGAAGTTAGGACACACATTTTACCACTAGGGGAGTGTCTCTTGCACAAAGAATTAAGTTGAGAAAAAAAAAATTAGAAACCTCAACATCATTTTTAAAGACCTATTCATAGGTTTGATGAAAAATAAATTATTTTTCCTATTTTTGTGTAAAATTCATAATGCGTTAACAAAATACATCTATTTACCAAGTTTCAATATTATAGTTCTTATAGTTTCGTAAAAAAGTGGCTGTGACATACGGACGGACGGACCGACAGACATATCGTATCTATACTCGGTGCCTCTGCCTCGGTGGCGCAGTGGTTAGTGGGTCGCACTTTAAAGCGACGGCTGCGCAAGAGGTCCCGGGTTCGATCCCCGGGTCGGGCCAAAAATTTGTACCTAAGTTTTCGGCAAGAAATTCTTAGTGGGAGCCCGGAGTCTGGAAGTTGGCGGTCTTGTACCTCCGTGCCTCGGAAAGCACGTTAAGCTGTTGGTCCTGCGCCCGATCCCTCTCCGGTCGTGTCACATTAGTGTCCCATCGGATTATGAGGGTAAGGGAATAGAGAGTGCACTTGTGTTTGCGGACACACTTGAGCACTATAATATATCCTGCGTACGTGGCTGATCGTTGAGATTGGCCGCCGTAACCGTAATCGGTTGGAGGTATTAAATCTATAATTTAAATTTATTTTATTTATTCAAGTAACATGACTCATTCGTTAGTTTTAAAGGGCTTATCCTATATTAGTAGTAAGTACATGGTTATAAAAATTAAATTCATTAAGTTAAGTTCATTACGTTTTAGGATGCATCCAATAATGGTTCCATCTTTTGCCATTTGGCCACGGAACCCTGAAATCATAATTGACATGTACGTTTTTATGTCAGCAAGGAGACGACAGCGAGGAGACGTCGCCGGAGGAGCGCGCGCGCGGGCGGCGCGAGGACAAGCCCGCCGTGCCGAGCAAGCCGGCCGTGCGGCACAAGCCCGGCAAGGGCGGCATCTACGCCACGCCGCTGGCGCCGCCGCCGCCCGACGACGCCGACGAGGGCGACGTGCTCGCCTCGCTGAGGGTCTCGCTGGAGTGGTGTACCAATGAGGTCAGCAGGCTCTTATCACTTATACTAATACCCTATTTGACTAAGCTCGAGATTTTCATCATCTTCATCAGCCCATTTAAGTTCCCACTGCTGGGGCACGGGCCTCCCTCAATCACATGAGGGGTAATTGCCGTACTCACCACGCTTGGCAGACGGGTTGGCGAGGGTTTTGATATAAATGCAGAGTTTTCCTTCTCTGGGTGCTGATGATCATGCCAGCAGCTTTACCTTAGTCGCCTTTTACGACACCTCGGTAAGAGTGAGGGTGGCCTATTCTACTCTGCCGGGGACCACACGGCACACGAAATATAGGTCAATAGCAAAAATTCACAATTAAAAATATAACGTCTAACCGGTTTTATGGTCATTCAAAGATTCATGGTGAAGTCCATTTTAAAAGTATGAAATTAATAATAAAATTACGTATACGTATTAGGTAAGAGCTTTGCTTACTTTTGCTGACAAAGGAGGTGGGGGGTAAATAACTGTAATAAATCTGCTTACGTAATACTTGAACATCCCCTTAAAGGGATGTAAATGTTCACAGATACACTCAAGTCGGGTGAGAAAAGTGACCCGTCTAACTTCAGACCTATTTCTATACTGTCTGCTCTCAGCAATTTTTTTAAAAGTTAGTCACTCAGTTATTGTTATTTAAACCTGAATAAAATATTGCACAGTAAGATATTTGGATTCACAAAAGGGAAATCCACTACTGATGCTGGAGTGGCGCTTTTCAGACATGTATTTGATGCGTGGGAAAAAAAGCAAGATGCCATTGGAATATTCTGTGATTTGTCTAAAGCATTCGATTGCGTCAATCATGAAAATGAAGTTACAGCATTACGGTGTCATAGACACCTCACTAAGTCTAATCAAATCTTACTTATCAGATAGGATTCAGAAGGTCTATGTCAATGGAACTAATTATTCTGGCGCCCCCCTAGTCATGGGTGTGTCTATATTGAGGCCCGTGCTCTTTTTAATCTATATAAATGCCCTTCCTTAGTATACCAAAGATGTATGTGAGATGTGTTATTTGCTGACGATACATCCTTGATTTTTGAGATTGATAGACAAAAGAAAAATGTTGACGAAGTAAATAATACACTCTGTTAAGTACTACAGTGGTTTACTTATAATAACTTGGTTTTTAATTCAAAGAAAACTAAATGTGTTAAGTTCACAATGCCTAATGTAAGGCAGGTCAAAATGAATATTGTCATGAATAACGAACCTATCGAAATCATAAATTTCACAGTTTTTCTAGGTATTATTCTAGATACAAAATTGCAATGGAGCCCTTATATTGCTGTCTTGGCAGGAAGACTTAGTTCAGCTGCATATGCAGTTAGAAAGATAAGGAATCTGACTGATATCGGGACAGCGAGACTGGTTTATTTTAGCTATTTTCATAGTCTGATGTCATATAGTCTACTACTGTGGGGATCCGGTACTGACTCACAAGCCATCTTTATTTTGCAGAAGAGGGCCATCCGTGCCATCTACGGTCTTAGATCACGTGACTCACTCAGAGAAGTATTCAAGGAAATCAATATTTTAACCGTATCATCTCAATACATTTTTGATTGTATTATGTTTGTACGCAAGAACTTGCACCTTTACTCGCAAAAATCAGATTTTCATAGCGTTAACACGCGAAATAAACATAGTTTGCGTCCCAAATCTAAGACTTCATAAAATTTGAAATTCATTTGTAGGATTGAGCATTAGAATGTTTATTTAATAAGTTACCTCAAAATATCATTGATTTACCGGTACATAAGTTTAAGTTGCATGTAAAAAACTGCCTAATGCAGAAAGGCTACTATAAAGTAGATGATTATTTGAATGATAAGGATTCCTGAACATGTTGATCTCTTCGCCTGTCCTCTAATGTATAATTTATTTCATAATTTTTCTTTGACGATTTATCTAAACGATATTGATTATAAGCATTGTATATCATACTGTCACTGTAATCATAATTTGTATAAGAATGAAAATTGTAATTACCATATTATTTGAAAAGAGTAACTACTGAGTTTCTTGTTGATTTTTCTCAGCGGTAGATTACATAATATTTGATATTCATAAATATTTTTTTTATGATATAGGTGGAAGACGAGCCGACGGATCACCTGATGGTAAGCGATTACCGTCGCCCATGGACATTTGTAACACTAGTGGTGTTGACTTGTGACACCACAAGTGCGTTGTTTATCTTTTAACCTTCTTTTCCTTGGAATGAATGAATGTCAAATATTATGTTATCTACCGCTGATTCGGAATGTCAATTTCTACCGAGAAGAATCAGCAAGAAACTCAGTAGTTATTCTTTTCAAATAATATGGTAATTACAATATTCATTCTTATACAAATTATGATTACAGTGACAGTATGATATACAATGCTTATAATCAATATCGTTTAGATAAATCGTCAAAGAAAAATTATGAAATAAATTATACATTAGAGGACAGGCGAAGAGATCAACATGTTCAGGAATCCTTATCATTCAAATAATCATCTACTTTATAGTAGCCTTTCTGCATTAGGCAGTTTTTTACATGCAACTTAAACTTATGTACCCCCTAATTAATGATATTTTGAGGTAACTTATTAAACGTTCTAATGTTGAATCCTACTAAAAAATTTCCACTGTTAATTATGTATGGAGTTAAATTGAATAAGGATTGTGGTAATGTGTCGTCGCTACGTCGTGATGGGGATGATCCACTTATACATAATAATGAGACGAGTGTTCTGTGTGGTATCATCATATTTATTAATTACTTTACAGCTTATACAGCGTGTTTATTTGATACGGGCGAATATTTTAATGGCGATTACTATCGGACCTAGGGAACCTGTTTACATACATTTCTTTAGGAAATTAAGGTACTTTTTTTTTCATACAAAATAATTGAGCACGCAATGTATTGCATCCACTGGTAGTTAACGTTAATAACATCAATTAACGTAGACATAAGTATCTAAACGTCATACGAGTGTCATGACACTCATGTCACTTGTCATGTCAAACAAAGTTGGACGGCATACATTGCTGCTGGGTTGCACTTTAGAAAAATCATTACACCTAATAAACCACAAAATTTAATGAAATGATTATCTTATACGATTCGTAGGATCAGATATTATAGCTGGATTAATTATTCGCCCGTATAAAATACACACGCTGTATAGTAACTAATACGTGCTAAGGAGTGAGATGCCTTCGGTATCTATGTAGTAAGGTATCACGTATGTGGACGTGACTTACCTTACCACAGGATATGTTTGATTGTGATTGTGTATGTGGGGGTGTGTGTGGGTGTGTTGTGGGTAGGTGCGCCGCGGGTGCGGCGAGGGCGGGCGCGGGTCGCTGTGGCGGCTGCAGACGTCGGAGCGGCTGGCATTTCTCTTTTTTCCGGTGCCAACTCTTCTAGAACACACTCAAATAACTGAAAACTATCTAAAAAAAAACAACTGTAATAAGAAAAAAAACATTAAGTACAAAAAAAAATAAATTCACTATCAAGTCCTATCCATGTTAGCTTAGCCGGCAGCTATTTTGTGATGATAAACCCCTTCCGTGGAGAGTCCCGGAGCGGGACTTTCGAGCGCCTTCATGCATTTGAGGTAGAAGTTTCCGCATTTACTACTAAAATACATGCATTTGGTCATAATCTGACTAAATTTCACTAAATAGTGATCTATGTACAAGAATTCTTTAGGGATTTTAATAAGTTTTCAATCAAATATGACAAAATTAAATCGAAGGATAATTTTGTCGAATGGCTTGGACGTTGGATCAGAGGCTGTTTTTGACCTAAAAATGTGAAGAAAATGCACATTTATGTAAATAAAATCAAACATTACTTACGGTTCTATGTCTTGAATGCCACAAAATCGCCAAAATACACAAATTATCTTAAAATCGGCCGCTCTAAATAGCAGATACAGGCAGAAAAATTCGTAGAATCAGTCACAGATTCTCTAACAGATTTTTCGTTTTTTTTGTACCACAGATGTCCTAAATAGCTGTCGAAAAAGCTCATTGTAAACCCCTTACCCGTTTTCAAACGTCAAAATATGAAACGTTAAAATAAAAACTGTAAAATAAGGCATATTTTAGAACCGCAATCGTCAGCATTTTTTGCGTCCCTGAGCGGGACTTCCACGTTATAGCGATATTTGTTATTAACTGTCAACGTCCCGCTCCGGGACATCCACGGTTGAGAGGTTATGCTAGAGGCGACACACTTTTTTGATTTTGTGTGCGTGTGTGTGGGTGTGTTGTGGGCAGGTGCGTCGCGGGTGCGGCGGGGGCGGGCGCGGGTCGCTGTGGCGGCTGCAGACGTCGGAGCGGCTGGCGCGGCTGGGCGCGGCGTGCGCGGCGGGCGCGGGCGGGCGCTGCGGGCCGCACCTGCGCGTGCAGCTGCGCGCCGCCGCCGCGCGGCTCGAGGCCGAGGCGCGCGCGCTGGCCTCGCCCGCGCCGCCCAGCCACCACCTCGCCGACGGCGTCGAGCAGGCGCTGAGGGAGCTCGCGCACATTGTTCACAGGTAACAATCCACAACATTTCAACATTACTAAGGTCTGAAACAAAAAATACCAATTCTTTGTTTACTTTTCCGCTGCTCGAATATATATTTATTCATTTTTTATATTGCTTATTTACTGAGAAAAAAATTAAAACTGAACGCCACGGAACTGTACAATGCCATTGGAGCATCTCCGTTCTTCCACTACTCCACCAGGCAGACCCTCAATCGACACCGGTACATGGTAGAAATACCAAAAGTCCGCACAAAGAGGTTTGAATCCTGTTTTCTTATTCGTACTGCGAAACAGTGGAATCAGTTGCCTGAGGAGGTGTTCCCTAGTGGCTACAATTTGGGGGTTTTCAAAGCGCGAGTGAATAGGTATCTTCTAGGTAATCGTGCTACATCTTAGACCATATTATCACTTACCATCAGGTGAAATATGGTCAAACGCTTACCTATCTACAGTAAAAAAAAAAAACTAAAAAACGTAAGATGACGTCATCGGACGGCAGAATGTAAAATATTTCTTTGCTTAGCACATTATAGTTTTAAATTTACGTAATGCCAAACTCATGACATGTAACTGTCAAAAAAAAAGACAACTTGTCAACGTTGAATGAATGAATGACGTTGACAATGTTGACACTAGTATTATTTACCTTTGACAGTAGTACCTTTTTTTTATTAAAACAATGATAAGCAAAGGAATATCGCTGTATTCAGCCGTCCGATGACGTCATTTGGCGCTTACGTCTATTTAGAATAAAAAGAATTTCAATAATTATTTTATGCATGAAAATGGACAAATTTTGAAAAAAGAAAAAATATGGGTCAGTTCATTTTATGTCTACTTTCATATAAAAAAACAATATGGACATGTTAAAAATTTGAAATGTTGTCCATTCTTTATTTACTTTTCCGCTGCTCGAATATTTTTTATATTGCTTATTTACTGAGAAAAAAATTAAAAACTAAAAAACGTAAGATGACGTCATCGGACGGCAGAATGTAAAATATTTCTTTGCTTAGCACATTATAGTTTTAAATTTACGAAATGCCAAACCCATGACATGCAACTGTCAAAAAAAAGACAACTTGTCAACGTTGAATGAATGAATGACGTTGACAATGTTGACAATAGTATTATTTACCTTTGACAGTAGTACCTTTTTTTATTAAAACAATGATAAGCAAAGGAATATCGCTGTATTCAGCCGTCTGATGACGTCATTTGGCGCTTACGTCTATTTAGAATATAAAGAATTTCAATATTTATTTTATGCATGAAAATGGACAAATTTTGAAAAAAGAAAAAATATGGGTCTGTTAATTTTATGTCTTTTTTCATATAAAACAACAATATGGACATGTTAAAAATATGAAATGTTGTCCATTCACACCCTTAGTAAAATACCGACCTAACTCAAAATTGTTGATATTTTTATAGCAATTTTTTGCAATTTATTCTTGAGTAGGTAAGTAAATAACGCACTTCAAATTTCATCTCGTGTTCATATGTGAGTGTACCTATTTACTTAACTCAAAATTGTTGTTAGATGACCTTTCATCCCTGGATTTTAGCCGATTGAAATTTTGAGTTAGGTCGGTATTTTACTAAGGGTGCGATATAGTTTCTTAGATTTTCGCGTTGCATTATAACTATAATGTGTCAATACGGGGATTAACACGATATTTATTATGTGGAACAACATTGTGTACTCACATATTTAGCTCGACGTTTCGGCTACGTTACAGCAGCCGTGGTCACGAGCGGACTCCAAGTCGAGCCAAATATGTAAGTACACAATGTTGTTTCACATAATAAATATCGTGTTAATCCCCGTATTGATACATCACAGGTAACATATTCAACATCACTTCAACATTTTAAGTAACTTACTTATTCATCTCACGTTCAGGCAAAACACGAACCTATACCAATTTTCTCGGTATAACATCCTCCAACCAATTACAGCTACATCAACCAATCTCCGCAAAATATATTATAGTGCTCAAATGTGTACGCAAACACAAGTACACTCCCTATTCCCTTACCCTCATATTCCGATGGGACACTACTGTGACACGACCAGAGAAAGATCAGGCGCAGGACCAACGGCTTAACGTGCTTTACGAAACACGGGGGTACAAGACCGTCAACTTCCAAACTCCGGTAAAACACTAAAAATTTCTTACCAAAAACTTAGGTACAAATTTTTGACCCGACCCCAAAAATCGAACCCGAGACCTCTTGCGCAGCCGTCGCTTTAAAGTGCGACCCACTAACCACTGCGCCACCAAGGCAATCATAACTATAGATGCAAAATTGCAGTGGAGTCCCCATTTTACTGCCTTAGCAGGAAGACTTAAGTTCCGCTGCATATGCAGTAAGAAAAATTAGGCGTCTGACGGACATCGAAACGGCAAGACTGGTCTATTTCAACAATTTCCACAGTGTGATGTCATATAGTCTTCTGTTGTAGAGGTCTGCTGCTGACATACAAACTATTTTTGTATCACAGAAAAAGGCCATCCGCACTATATACAGCCTTAGATCACGTGACTCACTTAGGGAAATATTTAAAGAAATAAATATTTTAACCTTGACTGCATATATACGTAAGAACTTGCACACTTTTCCAAAAAAGTCCGATAGTCATAATCTTAACACCAGAAATAAACATAGGCTTGCCGTCCCGGTCCTCAGACTTCATAAAATCGGTAATTCATTTGTTATTTGACTTAATTATTAAGATATTCAATAAGCTACCACAAAATGTCATTAACCTATCACTGGATAAGTTTAAGTCTCATATTAAAACCTGCCTAATGAAGAAAGGTTACTATAGTGTACAAGACTATTTAAATGATAAGGATTCTTGGTCATGTTAATTGATTAATCTTTTGAGTTGTTATTCATAGTAGCCTATTAACTTTCATAATTGTATTTTTTTTCTCTTCTCAATTAAAACTCTGTAACATCATCAATATTTGAAAAGAGTAACTACTGAGTTTCTTACTAGTGTGTACTCAGTAGAAATCGACATTCCGCCCCAGCGTTAGATATTATATACTTATTTTGACATTCATAAGAGAAATTGTATAAAAAAAATCTTTATCTTTTATCTTCACCTTTCTTATATCGCATCTATCATGTGGAGTGCTCTGAGGAACCATTTAATACTCCCTGCAGCTGAATTCTTACATCGAACCACACGTAAGCGATCGTCATTCCATCCCCATCATCACGATGGATGGCGGTCTAATACTGTTTTTCACGAAATTTTCTACCACGTACTTCAGTTCTGTAGAACGGTTTGTTTGCGGGGAGTATTTTCCGACGGCTACGACTTAGGCACCTTCAAGAGGAAAGCGTTCTCATTTTTAAAAAGACCGACAACACACTAGCGATCTCTCTTGAATGATTACTTTCCATCAGATGACTGACTTGCTTGTTTGTCTCATCATCATCATCATTTCAGCCAATAGACGTCCACTGCTGGACATAGGCCTCCCCCAATGTTCTCCACACAAATCGGTCCTGTGCCGCCCGCATCCAATGGATTCCCGCCATCTTCACCAGATCGTCGGTCCACCATGTGGGGGGCCTGCCACGGCTGCGACTTCCTGTACATGGTCTCCACTCGAAGACCTTTCCGCCCCAACGGCCGTCTGTTCTCCTCGCTATGTGCCCTGCCCATTGCCAATTGAGACATGCAATCCTTTGGTCTATGTCTGTGACCTTAGTTCTCCTGCGGATCTCATCATTTCTGATACGATCACGCAGGGAGACTCCGAGCATAGCTCTCTCCATTGCTCTCTGAGTGACTTTGAGCCTCCTTAATCGGCACATTGTAAGCGGCCACGTTTCGGTTCCGCATGTCATCACTGGCAACACACACGCATTGAAGACTTTCGTCTTGAGACACTGCGGTAGATGGGTCGTTTGTCTACTGTAGCATAAAAAAATATTAGTATCAATCTGCGCTTGACTGCTGCTAGAGAATGAAACGAGAATTTAGCGTCGCCCGCTTCGCCTAGCCATCATCTGGCTGACGGTGTGGACCAACCATTAAGAGTACAAATTAACCCAAAAACTTTTTAATTTACCCTTGTAAACACTTTTAAATGACAAATTCGCTTAAATATTTTTAATAATAGGAATTTTATTTAAAATTTTAAACGAAACCGTTAAGCTTTACAAAACCCACCTTATACACAAGCAATATTACTTATATTTAAAAAAATCCTCTACACAATATTTAATTTACTTTAAGGTGAAGGGTAAGGCACACTAGCGACGCCAATCGATTTTAATGTTTAGCTACTACACCGGATCTATTTGAAACAATTTCGGGATTACAACCTCTAGGCTAACACTTATACCATTTATTAAATAACCATGCACAAATGTTGGGTCCGTTTTCGTACGCAAAAAATTGATTCTGGCCGCTTTTGGCGTGAATAATTTTTCGCGGACTTTTGGTGTAGGTAGTAGCTAAGAATTAGAATCGAGTGCGCCCTACCCGTCACCTTAAAGCACTCTACAAAATCTTATCAATAATAAGATAAATCTAACATAAAACCAAACTCAATTAACATGACTAGCAACCTTATGCGACAAAGCTGACCATCTCAGCCGTGGAAGTTCCACGATAGAAACGACATCCTAACTAGGGTGAACGATTCTGGAATGGAAATCGCCTCTCTGTAAACAGAGTGTATTGAACCCTCAGGATAAATAAAATAATACATTACACGTCCCAATATTTACTTCTAAATTTTCACAGGTAAACAGCAAGGCAGAGAACTCGAAGCCCCACCCCTCGCCTGGCGTCCGCCCCAGGCCCCGCCGTGTACATAGCCCCACTCCGTCGTAACCGATCGGAACCCTGACCCTAGGGTTTGTCTACCAGCCTCTACTTATGTATAGCTAGGAAACGAAATCAAACAAAGAAAATTTGCCTTCTATCAATTAATAATAATTAATTAGAGTTACGATTGTGATTATTATATAATTTATCGCTATGTACTATGAATTTTATAATTATATTTTACGATTGATTAATTCATTCAGAATACGAATTATAATTATTTACAGGAATTTACGAATTTTTATGATGAATTTAATAATTATTGAATTGACTTTGAAAGAGTATTTAGAATGCATTGTTTTTAAAACGATTATTCTGAATTGAGACTGTTCATACATTAAATAAATAAGATTTAGACACAGTTAAAGACAGAGTCCCTCAATGATTCCATAATGTGGCCCGAATTCTGCATTTATTTAATTACCAACTATATTATTGATAAAAAGTTATTGTTTAAAATTAAACTGTTCAGATACCTTTACATTCCACGCCACATTGAATAGCATTTAGTACCAATAGGCCTATCCTCGACCACTCAACATTGAAGTCGACTTACGTTGTATGGACGAATGTATGAAATCTCTGAATTCGAATTCAATGCCGAGTGCTCGACAATTGCCTTCCAAGTTTTTAACACGTGTCACTAATTTAAAAAAAAAATTATGAGTTCTCGATTTAGAATACGTTTCTTATTTAAATTTCACTTTTAGAAATCAATGTAAAATATATAAATATTCTGTATTAACAATAACTGGATGTAGAATAGTTAGATGTGATTTTGCCTTGCAATCTTCACTCGATTTAAGAAAACCAGTAATGTTAAGGTGTAACATTAATGTAAAAGGAAAAGGTAGCTTGATCTAGTAGCCAAGGAAACATTTATGGATATAATCAATAGATTCTATACAATATAAGGTAAATGACTGTACTAATTAAGATATTGCAAGATAAACTTGAGATTATATTATATATTTTGGTGTAAATTAAGCTCCGGTTACGACGAGAGTAGGCGCGAAAGGATTTGACGCGTGGCAGTTAGCTCGCATGCGAAAGCCTTTTTTAGATGCTGTAATGTACGCGTGAGGTTCCACATTAACTGACAATTTGACATGTTACGTCATAATTGTACATGGATCTCGCGCCCACATAATTGTCTGATGGGTTTTTTTGAAGCGAGATGGCGCGTGTATCATACGGTAGGACTAGCTAGCGCGCCAGATATCTACCCCCTATTTATATTAACTTCGCGATTATTCAATATTTGTTCTATAGGGGGTCAGGTCCCGAGATATTTAAAGTTATCTCGTCCTGAATAACAACCTCATCATTGCGACTGATTCTAATCTCGGACACAACTAAAACAGTTGTTCGCGCAACTAACTTAATATTAAACAATTAGTGCGTATGCTTTGTTATTTGGCGCAATTCGACGTCAAGCGGCATGTGATGAATATATACTATTTAGTAACCCTCAAATATAATTATAAATAGTCTTGATGTTTGTATACGTGCGCGCGCAGATACAAAGGTTTGCCGCCACTCGCTGGCGCGCCTCCTATACGCCGACCAACAAGTCTTGGTCGTGGATACCAAATTAATTAGTGTCTTTTGTACATACATAGTTGTATAATTCGTGGTGTCTATACTGAAACAATATACTTAATAGTTTCCTCGGAACGACATTAAATATTATTATTAGAACTTTAATGTAACGGTATATAATACTATGTAATAATCTTGGGCCTGATATGTACTTTTGCAACGCGCTAAGTTCCATTTGAAGCAGTTAATGATATTGAGATTCGTGCGACTGAGGATGTGTGTAAATGAAATGAAATTGGACACAGTGTGGGTGAGTGGTGTCTGTAAATATATGTGATGCAGTGTACGCGATAGTCACGTGTGCGGAGTCGTCCCACGTCAAACACTTGTGCACGCTTTTGCCGCAACCCGCGATGGGCGGAACCCTCGAGAATGAAGTGTACATAGCTCTATGTATCTTATCGTATATCTTAGTAAATTCATGAGTCGACTTTTTATTAAAAACTATAGCCTTTAAATTCTTTTAATCAATAAGGAAATGTGGATCAAAGCTATGTTTAAGTAGGTGATAATACCTAATAGAAAGTTTTGCTAAAGGTATCGCAAAATGTAATGTTATTCATTCTCGCGGCCACGGCCCGTCGCGCGTCCCGTCTCTTTGTATATCTGACAAAATATATTTAGAGTTAAGCTATGTGAATATCCATTACTTTTGGGCGTAGCTCGCGAGAAAGGAGTACTCCACCCACCCTTCACACATACACTCAGTATTAACAGACTGTCGAACATGTTCAAGCTAATTGTTTCTATATAAACATGTTTTATATAATAGCAAACACGTAAAGGTGTGAACGAAGAAACTAACATGCATCTACGAACTTGAGAGAAAAAAAAAGTTTATCATTACATTATTGGCAGATAGGTGTTAGCAACATTGCATTTTTGCTGATGATGCTTTAGTAACTAAGGCCCGATACGACCAATCTTAATCCGATACTAAATCTATGTTATACCATGTGCCATGTGCTGTCTATCTATACAAATATGACGTTTTTCCATGGATTTATCTACGGATGAAGATTAGTCGAATCGGTCCTTAGTTGATAATAATGCACGCCGTTTAAAACTGGTGGTTGTATAGTCGGATTTTTAATTAGACAAAGTAAACTGACTGAAACAGATGCAAATGTCAAATCCCCAAACATTTTGACATTTTGCAAATCTATGGGAATGACACATTGACATCTGACAGTTTACTTCATCTAATTAAAAATTCGACTTGAGAAGGTTTGTAGGAGCGGTCTCGTACATACCTTTACGTATCTTACTTTAAAAAATACATTGTACAAGTGTCAGTATTATTTCTCCGTTTCTCCGACCAGGGCTACGCCCCCAGACCACGTGCAAACCGGAAGCTTGCGTAATAGTACAAACATAGTGAATGCGCGCGGAGATGGCTGGATATAACCAAAAACCAACTTTGTTCTAAACGAAAATCTCTGCAATGCCTTATCAGCTAATTTCTATAACAGAGCGTTTTGATCTTTGAGTCGTTTGGATGAAGATTGTTTCACGTTGTTTGTAAATAAGGATCCAGTTAGAAGGCGCTACGCATCTCGCGAGTACAATCTGACTTCCTTCGTGTACAAGTATTATGTTATGTATTACGTAGTTAAGACGTCACTGCTATCGTATTCCTCTTATATGTACGACGCCTTTGGTACTGTTTCGGTGTTAAAGCCCTTTCTTTGGCGAGGAGGCAATGTTCGAATGTTCTTTAAGCGATGGGGTTAAAGGTATCTTGCCCGTGAAGGTAAACTTGTTGCGATACACATTCCCTTGTAGCCAAAGAAGCTAGCGCCAGAACGGTGTGAAAGGAAATGAAGACTGATGTTCAGAAACTGCTTGAGATTAAGAGCTGAAGCTCGCACTAGTGTATGTATTAGTTAGTAGCCGCGGAGGGCTCCGCAGAGGCTGACGATGGGGCCCTGACTGACCTCGCCAAGGGTGGGCCAGTTGAGTTTCATTTCGTAAATACAATGTATATAGCACTGATCAGTTACTCATTATCGTCATTTCAAACAACTTTTGAGTAAATACTCTTCGAAATTCACACAAAAATGTTCTCATTCTTGCAAATGGCCCAACAGAGCGGCCGACGAAACTTTTATGTAAATTACAAATATTTTTTCAGACAAAACTTATTCTAAATAACGGGTAGAAATACTGTTTAGAAGGAATTCACTGTTACACTCTGTCAACAGATTAATTATCACAAACCTAATCCTTATGTTAGAACGCAATAATGTAAAAAAATATATCTTTTTCATTCCCATATGGTTCTTATAAAAGGACAAAATATAGGTACGAATTAATAAAAAAAAAATATGTTTATATTATGTAAATAGTTAAATTAACAACGTACTGGCCACTTTCTGGCAATGGAGCGCAGGGCCCCGAGTCTCAACTTGTTTTCTGAACTCACGACTAGAATATGGTTAGTTTTCAGTGCCAAATAATATTAGTAAGGTGTACTGTTCGATACTCGCCGCGGGCTTTCTCAGTGAGGCTGATCTGTCGAGCGATATTAGTGGTAGTGAGATCGCTATGTTCTGCGACAATAAGCCATATTAAAATGTCTGTCTATGGATTAAATCATCGATTGCAAAAAAATTGAGGTATCTATTTTACTACGCGTGCTTAGGACAAAGCGCTGGCGCCGGTTCGAAGCTACTACTACTGCCATGAAAAGAATCAAGTTAAATTAACGATAATCTGACACCAATTGTTATAAATGAGACGTACTTTTTCAAAGAAGTAGCAAATCTACGTTATTGTCGCAAAACGTACAATCGCGGCTCAAATCGTTTCGATAATGACGACGGTATTGAAGAAAGTAGATATTGTCAAGTATCAGTGAGTCTCGGTCGGGGTGTACCGCGGGCCGAGCGTTCCTCGAGTAGTGTCTGTGGTTCCGTAGCGAGTAGTCGACCATGCTTGCGTGTCCGTGGACGGGTCCCGGTGGGTTCGACATATGTCCTATAGAAAGGACAGTGGGTGTTTACTTCATAAAAGAAAAAGTTTAAAATACTAGCCCTTTAGCCTACTTTACCTGTATGGTTTTAATAAACTACTTAAATAGTAAAGAAATTTTATTATTACTTCTAGTATAGTGTCCCCTACTGTTCTATGGATAAGACAATATGTTAACCCCGCCAGAACTCGCCGCCCGTAGTTGAGTCGTAGCGACTAGTCTTCCCAGCCGTGACCATTCTTCCACTCGCACATTCCCACTTAGAAACTATTGAAATTGAGCAATCCTAAAGACTTCTCGGACCAATAGGCGCTTCGTGTTTATAGTTTGGTCGTCTCAAGACTGTCTGTAAGAACTGTTTAGTTGGGCCTATTATTGTGGTTTTAATATTTATAACGAGCGCGTCACAGAGGCGGCGCGATCCCGAGGCGTACAGAAGGCGACGCGCAAGCGAGGCGATGTCAACCACACAATATTTAGTCAAAGTCGCTGAACCTTCTGTATATCTCAGGCTCTTAATTATGTAAATGATATTACTCATTTATTCGCATCTAAATTTCTTCTCTTGTATGGTATGAACAAACAATGTTTTCATTATTATTTTAAGTTTAGAGTTACTGTGATACGGCTTTTAAAATTAATATAATTATTATGCTCAAGTTTTTTTCATTTTATTATTATTTCTTTTGATAAAAATTAGGGTATTTTAATAAAAAAAATGCTATTATTATATTACTATCGACATCGTTCGTATAGGTAATGAAACCATTCATATTAAAGTTATTTAAGTATCTGCATTATGCTAGTCTCTATTATAATGATAAATGTATTTCGTTGTAAGATTGAAATAAAAAATATACGTAAGTTCTTCTAAAAATATTTTAGTAATCATTGTATCGTTAAGGTTTAAGAGTTTTGTATTAGCTGACGAGTGACGCGGTATGACGTCACGGATACTACGCCATTTTATCCTCGACTGTACGTAGTGTCGCTTGCACTCTGAAGACAGTTTGGAACGTGTGTCGTGCTCAAGTTGGTTCGAATTTATGCCGGAGGGCGGGACGTTGGGTCGGCCGAGCGACTGCTTCGATCTCTTTCTTCATTAGTATTACTATTCGTTTCTTCTACTCTATAGCAAGCACTTAAGCATTTCTGATAAAGTACACTTGGCAACATAATATTCATCAATGAGTAAATATGTTTGTTGCCAAATGTTCCATACTAAAACCATTCAGCCGACTCAATGGATCACTCACGAGTTTGCAGGGATAGAAGTGAACTGCATTCAGAGTGTCTACAATATAATATTGTATGTCTATATATCCTGTATAGCATTGTATATTATTGAACATTGGTAGACCACTGTACTTTATGAAGGCGATGCAAACTCTCCACATCGAAGCAATCATGTTCTCATTCGATTTTCGGAAATAATTAAAACTTGTTCCCTTTCCCATGTTACACTCATGGGAATTTATAAAAAATACTCGTAAATTATGCTGGCATTTTTAACTTTTTTTTTAAGTTAATCAATTTTTCAAATTATCTTAGGAAAATATTAACATAGTTATTTAATGTTTGTATTCATGAATTTATCTAACTCGACTACATACAATGAAGAGATGCTACTTTATTGTAATAAGTTAAGTAAATTAAGGTGAGACCATGACGCTGCATTTAGTAAACCAAGGACTGCCAGAAATTATCTGTATTATTAGTTGCTAAATGAATTAAAGTTACTACTACTAATTGCACTAACACAATAATAAATCCTTAGAACTGTTAGATCTGTAAGAGCTAAATCATTTCATAGTTTCGATTACTATAGGTGTAAAAATATAAAAGAAGTTAAGTTTTCATTGTCCTTTGAAAAGGACAAAAAGCTCACAGTGGAGGGATTGCTCGCTTAATTGTATACCATTATGATAGTCCTGTAAGATCCTCCATCCAAAGATGTTATCTTCTGATGAGTATGTGACCACGAACGAAGTGACTTTTGATACACAAGAAATTAATAAGTCTATTATATGGGTACTTCAACTGTAACCCGATTCGGGTATACTTATGAAATATAATATTACGATAGGTTGTTTCTTGATACAAGTAAAAGTTAGTACTTAAGAGTCTAAATGAGAGTAAGTCTGGTCAAAGGTTCAACATCCTGTGGGATTTTTGGAATATGTAAATCTTATGTTAACTAACTTGACACCCTCCCGAATATTAGCGACCTAAGTGTAACCAATATGTACTATAGATCAAATTGGTTCATTTCAGCTTAGACTTTGTTAAGAATTATTATTCAAAATATGTATGTACTACCTGTGTCATATTTATTTGTAAACGACTTAGTTTCGTTTAAATAAATTGAGAACAAACATTGTACGAATAAGAAAACCAGTAGCAACCATCGTAACAACTTTCGTACGACAAACACCTAGTCTCAACAAATAATATATTGTATTGATAAAAAAGAAAATCTTTTAACACTTCTGATACATAAGAATTTTATAGCAAATGTAAAAGAACATTTCCCTCGTGCGGAATTGTAAACATAGATAGTTATTATACTTCGCGCAATTGTTACCTTCAAGTAGTGCAAAGGTAGCCCATACTTTAAGTATGAGCGAGCGCTGCATTCAACTGGCGCGCTATCTATAGGTATTTGTGTTGGTAATGATGGAATTGGTCAAATACTCATCAGTTGGTGCCGTATCGTCCCCTGCAGAACACCCTGTCCTCGCTTGGATCACTCGGGCTCCGCCCGCCCATTCCTCTGTAGTAATAATAGAATCCAAAGATACACACATGTCAAATTGTAATGGAAATAAAATGTTTCTTTATGATTCACGCATTTTTATTTTTATTCCTGTAGCTACCCCCGTTTGGTCGCTCGTGAACTTGCTACTTGTGCAGAGTTGTTATATATTGACATGGTCACTCATTTTCTTTCCCTTTTTCCCCACTGCTCAACTCCATAATGTTGAGCAGTGGGTAATACCAACTGCTCAACCGGACGGTAATTGCTCAGTTGTTAAAGTTGAGCGGAGGGTCAATGTAACGTTTACCTATTTGATAGTTCCACAAGTGGTACAGTCATACTTATGAACAGGTGCCACCTTTGGGGACTAGTCTGCTTCGGTTTACCTCATAATATTTATTTTATTATTATTTCCTTTATTTTATTTTGTTTAACAATTAAACTGTATGGCTTGGTATGATGATGGCACAACATTGTATGAAAGTTTGGAGATTAAAAATAGTAACTGGCGAGTTTCTTGCCGGATCTTATCGACCAGAAACAACTTTCCGAGCCGGTAGTAGAAAGTATATTTTATGTATCAACATATATATGTATTAACAAGTAAATTATAGGTACATAAGTACTAATAAATAGTTTTAAGTCATTCAAATGTATGACGATTTGTAAGTGCTGTGTAATAAAGAATTATTTGACTATTGACTATTCAAAAATGATATTATTCAAACGTAGCATAATGACAATGACTAGTCACTTTTAGCACTACACCTTAACTGTGTACTTTCATTTGTTCTTGAAATTTTTGAAGCTGACTGTTCAAGTGAAATGTATCAAGATGTAGATTTATTGGTAGACAATGTACAGACAGTCACATGTTAGGCTCCCACAATCTGTGTTTGACATTAAAGCGAGATTCGATTAAAAAAATACAGACTTGTATACGTGATTGATGTATGACTGTCTGAAGGTAACCATAAAATAAATATTACCTACCTACCACTTTGGACTAACCAGTAAAAATCAATGGACAAGTTTTTTTATGCTAGAGGCGACAAACGAGCAAGCGAGTCACCTGATGAAAAACAATCATCGCCGCCGATTAAGAGAGATCGCTAATGCGTTGCCGGCCTTTTAAAAAAGCAGTACCTACGCTCTTCTCTTGAAGGTCCCTAAGTCGTAGCCGTCGGGAAATACTCCCATAGGTATACTGTTCTACAGACCTGAGGTGCGTGGTAGAAAGTTCCGCGAAAAACGCACAGTATTAGACCGCCATCCATCGAGATGATGAGGATGGAATGACAATCGCTTGCGTGTGTTATGAATAAGATAAAAAAACAACTAGTAAATTGGATTATATAGCGATTTATTCTTGTATCTCAACATACATAATGCAAATAAACACACAAACATATCCAACTCACAGAGACTATTGTCTAAATGTGCGCGGACCAAAACAATCGGCGCAAATTTGGGAAATATTACACTATTCGTGTCCTGAAGCTATCCGAAGCTACAGAATGATATGCAAGGAGCCTTGGCAACCGCCGAGCTTCGAGATTCCACTAAACTGCCAATTATGTGGAATAGGTACTTACAGTCAGCATCAAAATGATCTAGCGTTGAAACCTACCAAACATATCTGACCATTTGAAAAAACATTAGCACTATCCTTTATGGTGTACTTTCATATGTTGTCATTTGTTTTCGAACAACAAATGGACATTTTATTAACCAACATACAGGTGCCTTTTGTCAAATGGCCAGATATTTTTGGACAATAAGATCAATTTGATGCTGACTGTAGAAATATGTATAGAATATAGTAATAATGAAATGTTATCTATACTCGATGGGTAAGAGAATGAAAACGACTGGTCCACCAAAACCAACATTAAGATAAATTCAAACAATATCAAAGATATTTTCCAAAATTAATTTATGTAAGTACTTCAACAAAATGAAAAAAAATGAGAATTTAATTCTGCGACCAACTTAATGATTAATAATCAGCTTACTAAATATTTAGTTGCTTTATAAATGACCAAATCTATAAAATATTAAATTACACCATTTACCCACCGAGAATAAATTTGTTGAAAAACATATGTATTTACATTAGTTGTATGGATGAATGCCACACTACCAGCCCAGACTTCTCCCAACAAACGCTCTATATCTTACGTGTATGTTACAGTATATTGAGAAGTGAGAAGTGCGAAACAACTTTATTAGAGGCCGCGGGCCCTAATGTCTACCGCTACAAGTAAATAATAAAATTAGTATTCATAGTGCTTAGTTTATAATCAGGCGATAGCCACAAGGTATATCGGTTTCAACCAGGTGCCTGAAAACTGAGCAAATGAACCGTTATGAAAATAATGGTATATTGCATAATGCTTATGATCAGTTGTATTTGAGCTATTAAAATCTTAGCTGTGGCGATCGCTGAATATATGACCGTTAGCTTATATTAATATAAAATAATTACATAATTAGCAAATATTTGGTTTGTGTTAATGTTTGCTAATAAGTTTATCAGCAGACGTAAATAGATCTCCAATAAAATATAACTCATCAAACTATATTAAAAATTACTTTGGATAAGTAGGAATTAAAAGAGTGTAAATAAAATTAAATATTAGTACTCAGAAAAGTAAAACAATTTTTTCAATAGTTTTAGGCCCAAAAAAAATACATTAACGGCTTAGAGCATAACAATAAAAATATCAAGTTTACTCAAATAAGTACGATGTTTTATAATTACATAAGTTTGACCTGTTGTCGTATCCCATAGGCAACAATGTAACCCTCCGGTGCCCCGATGTAGACTTAAACAATAACAAGGTCATCGGTGATTGAAGCCTCGAGATCTGCTTTTCAATAACAATTGGACGTCACATTACATAAAAAACTAACAAAATATCTAGGTAAATGTAAAAAATCTCATTACGTACTGTGACAGCATCTACAATCAATTACAATACTAAACATCTATGTCTCACATATTACAACAAACATGAAATCCTAAAAATTGGATAATTATGTACTTTCTATATAGGATCGATTTATATTAAGAAACATGTAGGTATAATCGTGACAATCCTTCGCGGGCACATGAACTGCACAGCCGGCACGGTCGGCCGCTGGACATTAACTAATTCGGTCTATTACTTGCACTTAACAAACACGCGACACCCAAAAAGGAATGTTTAAAGTCAATCAGACTATTATTGCGTAGGTCTTAATATAAATCTACAAACAAGCTAACAAAAAAATACCTACGTCGTACACACGTGTACTCCTTCACCAAATATTACAATACGAATAATTTCAAATTACATTTTACTTTAAGCTTTAACTTATTTGTGCACGCTCATTGAATATCGGACAAGTTTAACAACCTAAACTTGGGCAAACTATTCGAGACCACGCCAATTAATTACATTAAAACAGACAGCGCTTTAGAGGTGTATTACTTTTTTTTTATATCGTTGCTGAATGGTAAAAATACTTGACTAAACAAAGAATACTTGGAGCAAACCTTTGATTATACTTACACGGTTATTTTTTATCGTTTACAACCCGAAAAACTCATCATAGGTGTCGTGAATGAAGTCCATCATTCACGATACCAATTATAAGGTTTTCGGTTAGCATGTTAGATCAACAAAACAAGCGAAAAAAGAATGGACATTCCATTTTGTGTAAACAGTTGATATTTTATTTCGCTAACTGTACTTCCAAATTAATTTATTTTGCGGACTAAACTGATATATGTCAATGTGTCATTCCCATTCATTTTAGCTTTTTTTAACACATGCCAAATGTCAAAATTTATGGGCACTTGACATTTGCATCTGTCATTTTATATCGCTTATTTAAAAATCAGAGTACATATAGATCAGTCAAGTATTTCGCCAATGATCCCGAAAGTCAGCCCTGATACCTTGCAGTCATTAGAAAAACAACAAAGGTCGGAAACTTCCACGCAGCGCCCTGCCTCTCGATGTAAGATATCGACAAACAAGCATACTTCGGGAAGACGTGTGCGAACCTCAACCCAAACAAACATAGCGGAAGATACGGCACGTCTCTTCAATTAGACAACTGAAAACGGACCTATTTGTTTTGACATATGCTTGAAGGAGTCATCAAACGTGCTACGCGCATGCTTCGTTAGTCTATGTGAAGTTAGCCGACGGGGACCTAGTTTCAGCGGTCCACGCGGTAGAGACGAGTCACCTATCTTCCGCTATTTTGATTTAATCCAAGTACCTCTAGCATACTTTTTACTAACGAGAATTTGGAAATATTTTACCTCTCATACAAAAAATCAATTTAGTGCCACTCTCTCTTCCCAGTGAAGATTAATATTCTAAATGAACGTACAACATTAACACTTAACAGATGCCGCAATTTCTTAATTAAATCACATTTAAACGTCATCATTTTGAAAAACATTTACACTTGGAATTTATACAAAAGAACTTCGGATGACTGATATCACTTCGAGTCAAGTTATCATGGAATGACAGAAGTCACTTCGAATCATTATGGAATGAAATCTAATCATTATTTGGAAATGAAAGCAAACTATTAAAGCTTTATTATTTAAACTTTTTTAAGCTACATATTTTCATTTTAGAATAGCTTGATTGTTATTTTATATGCTCCCCGCTCGCATCCCAGGGGGATCATTGGGTTATTCATGATGAGTCTGAGGGAGGTTCGTTTGACCTCCCACCTCTCTCTTGTTGGTTTTTGTGATCCCCTGATGATTAGTGTGGAGGCAAAATTAAATAAACAAGTTTTGACGATAAAAAGTACAATTGTACACTTAACTTTTATTTTATGCTAACTAGTGGATATTTTACTTAAAAGCTCATATAATTTCATTGTTTAGTAAATTTGGTGACGAGGGTCTGTTGCGTTGCACCGTCGACATGGCAGGACATACTAACAAGCTTTTCTATCTTATTACGGATACAGAGAAAATATTATAAGCGATAAAATAGCTGTGGCAAAACTTCAAAAACGTTGAGCGTCTTATTTAAATTATGACAATAAGTATACTTAATTAGGTTTCTCAAAACATTATTATGGATGTTCCTCTGTCTTGCTCACCTGGAATCCGACATTGAGGTGTGAAACGAATCAAAAACCCTAAAAATTTTCGTTTTTTTCTTCCACGCACCAAACGTGTGATAGGGTCGAGGGCGGGGCGCGCGTCGCTTTACCAGAGCTTGTTGTGGTAGAACTTGACGTCGAAGAAGCCGCGGTCTGTCAGTTGGGAGTCACGGCGGAGGAACGTGGAGCCGGCGGGGGAGAGCGCGGCGGGGGACGCGGCGGCGCACGCGGGCTCCACCTGCAGACACGAGGGCCGCGGGCTGGGCTTGTGCGCCGGCTCGGGCTCGCGCTGCGGCTCGGGCTCCCGCTCGGGCTCGGGCTCCGGCGGCGACGCGGAGTGGGCGGACTGCAAGTCCGGCGTCGCTCGGCCCGACGCCTTACTATGCACACCAAACTTTTAACATCCACCCTTAACTACAGTCACCTGCACTTACAAGTATACAACCTTATTCAAATTTAAACCTTATTATCAGGACCCAAATTCTCGTGCTCGTGGCATTTGTGCCAACATTTTAAGGGATACTGTTTGCAGACCCACCAATTGCATCGCAATGGAAAACTCTACCGACGAAAGTTAACGTTTTTTTTTTAAAGCAATCCAATCTTTTGCAATTTATTCTTAATTAAGTAAATAAAACACTTAAAAATTTCATCTCGTGTTCAGGCGGGACTCGAACCCACACCTTTCACAATCCGGGTGAATGTTCTACAAATTAGACCGCTGAACGCGTTGACGAAAGTCAACGTACCTTATCTAACGCCAACGCTACCAGGCTTGGTTCACTTCGCGATTCAGCCGAGTTGTTCGCCTACAGGCCGCACACCGCTGCCTGTTAATATTTAGTCGGTTGCCTCGCTGTATACGCGAGGCAACCGACTAAATAAGTACCTATTAACAACAGTAACAAATTGGTGATTTGTGTGAGATTGATCGTCAAATATCGTGGCATGCCGTCTGGTTCCCGGCAGAGTAGAATAGGCCACCCTTACTCTTACCGAGGTGTCGTAAAAGGCGACTAAGGTAAAGCTGCTGGCATGATCATCAGCACCCAGAGAAGGAAAACTCTGCATTTATATCAAAACCCTCGCCAACCCGTCTGCCAAGCGTGGTGAGTATGGCAATTACCCCTCATGTGATTGAGGGAGGCCCGTGCCCAGCAGTGGGGACTTAAATGGGCTGACGAAGAAGAAGATCGTCAAATAAACCATGAAAAACCAAACACATTTACATATTTTGTTATATGTACCTAAATAAATAATACACAGAAGATGTTACCTATCTCTACAAATGCGGATGTACATGTAAATTCAATAGTAACTGGATATTTACTAACAACAGCGCCTACTCATAAAACAACACAATTACTTTTTTAATATGGCAAATTCATCGGATCACCAATGCCTAGCCCTGTGAGCTGCTGTGAGCAACGAGCAACCCTTTATCGAAAACGTCGAGTTTACAATAGAAACGCATCTCGCGATCGGGGTAGGCAAGCGGGTATTCGGAATGCGTAAGTCCACGCATTCCGAATACCCGGAGCCAACTATATTTATCTAAATGACTTCCATACATTTATTATTATCAATCGAAATATATAAGTAAAACATAGATTTTTTTGTATGGACTCTATGTGACATCCGCCATATTTTCAAAATGTCACGAGCACGAGAACAACCAGGTGTTTACATTTCATTGCAGGTGACTGTACACCAAGTGAAAAATCTTCGAAAACTGTTGTCATAAAGTACAGTGTAAATGACGGCGCTAATCTCGCTTACATCATTGGATATAGTAACCCCATTGGACTGGCAAGGTATGAGAACCCCGTTCCTCAAGCATCCGTTACCACGACTTTCTGGACGCATTCTATGTTTTATTTACTGACTTCACTGAGGCGAATTCTGTTACAAAATTTAATACAGCTGAAAGATAAAGATACTTCAACACGTTAGATATATTAGTCTCATTGATATTCGAGCACCTTTATTTTACTTTATCTATGGACCTACAGCAGTGAGTTTCCTTCCCAAAATTATGACAGGACTAGTATTAGCCTAGAATGAATACACCTTCTTTGTGACTTATGATTAGGTTATATACTCAATTTCATTCATAATTATTAACATAGATAAAGTACAAAATGTAATCTCATGATATCTTTAGATAAATTAAGTTAAAAACTGGATATAAAGCGAAATAATCCACTAAAATGGATATAGAAGGTTGTTAACTCTATGCCCTAGGACTATTATCTATGGACGGCGTCGTGACAGCTACACGTATAGGGCGTGACGTCTGTTCCTGTCGGTGGCAAACAGCCTTCCCGCACTATACAGTCAGAACAGCTGCGCATGTGTGAGTATTAGCAGCTGTCCCTACACCATTCACTTAGCGCCGTCGATCTAGAGGTCACCCGTAAATCACGCCACCATGAGAGCAAACATTAATTATATTTTTAATTTTCCCACCAGATCGTCCGTTGAACAGCCGGGCAAAAATCATTGACCAAATTAAATTTAACTTGACATTATTTAAAAAAATAAGTGTACTAACCTGTGCGGATAAAGAATGGGATCAGAAATGGCGGCGCATCTATTCACTTCTCGCTCGCACACTATTTGCGTCTATACTCACACTAGATTCGCCACCATGTCTGATCCCATTCTTTATCCGCACTGTTTGTATGTCAGGCGTAATTCATGAACAACCCGATTCGTGCGTGACAAACTAACACTAACTTTAAAAAGTGTAAACAATATCATAAATTAAAAATAAAAGCTAAAACAAAATTAATATTATCACAGTGCATCATTAATTTAAACAACTTCGTGTCTTTGCCCATTAAAATATACAAGTATAATAAAAACCCGGGCCAGAGACGTTCACCGTAACTTATGTAAAACATCAAACCCACAACACGACGCGACTCTGCCCCAGTCTATCCAAATAACCTACACAACTATATTGTATTCATATTTGTATAAGGCAAGTTGCCTATCAAATAAATATCATACATTTAGTACAACCGATACTGATTTAAGAAAACTAAAAAGAAATGTTCTATACTTTCAAAGCAAGATGTCGAAATCAATACCTAATTTTAATAGAAACATGGCAAGTTCAGAGTCTTATAAATGTAAAAGTATCAGCGCTTTAGGAATAATGAAAATAATTATCATCTTAGAGTTAGATCCAATTTGCATCTCTAGCTGTGGCGCGCAATCATGTTTATGTAAATCAGTATCAGAAATTTGCCGTGTGGTCCCCGGCAGAGTAGAATAGGCCACCCTCACTCTTACCGAGGTGTCGTAAAAGGCGACTAAGGTAAAGCTGCTGGCATGATCATCAGCACCCAGAGAAGGAAAACTCTGCATTTATATCAAAACCCTCGCCAACCCGTCTGCCAAGCGTGGTGAGTATGGCAATTACCCCTCATGTGATTGAGGGAGGCCCGTGCCCCAGCAGTGGGGACTTAAATGGGCTGACGATGGTGATGAAGATCGGAAATTTTGGATTTTTAATTTCATTAAATAAGCATTTTTGTATGAAAATTAGGTCTTGATTTCTGGTTAGTCGATTTTTCCTCGCCAGAGTAGTTAAAAAGGTAACTACACCATTTTATTTGTTCGCAAATATAAATCTAGGCAAATAATAATTTTAAGTAAATGTTTATTAAATAATTTTGTATTGTGAATAAATTGTAAATACAAATTTGCCAAAATATATTTTTGAATTAATAAAAAATCCAAGATTTAACAAAAAAAAAACAATCGAAATCCAGGCAATCTTGGCAAAAGAGTTTGTCAATTCAAGAGCATCACTGATACGGGACGAAAATGTTAACGTATAACATATTAAACTAAAGCTGTAGGGCCAGCCTGCACCACTCTGTCTTAAATTTCGAGGCATTTTGGAGGACGGATAAGTTTGAACTACATACATTCTTTGGTAGAGATTCATAAAATATATCGACCTGGGCGTTCCCTATCTACGGTTAGTGCAGAGCAACGGTCTGCTCGAAGGGGATATATTAAGACAAATCCGAGAAAAAAGTTATATTACACTCGCGAGCAAACTCTCGGAACCAATATCGTATTGCCGTATAAACGCGCTCGGTTCAAGGTTTCACTAAATAATTTGAATGAACCAAAGTTCAATTTTTAATTTCTTGCAAATTAGAAAATGTCGAGTGAATCTAGTATCCGATACAAATGTATGTGGAGTACTAGAACTGTTTTACTTTTTTTATTTTTCGTGAAATAAAATGATTTATCAATTAATTTGATACCTAATCAGGTAAATATTTCAAACAATGCATTTACGTAAAAACTATATTTGGGCACACTGCGTTTTATTAGTGAGATCGTGAGATGAGCACGTGCGTATGAAGATTAGATCTTAATCCCGAGTTCTCGCGAGCGTACATTGTTTTAAAGATATCCAAAGATGATATGAAATCTAAAAGTATATATATATATATATCAGTTTAAAAAAATAGCTGCCTGTAAGATAGTTTTTACTGTAGATAATGGAATCAGTAAAATTACACAAGCTTAAAAGAAATTTTGCATTCATAAACATCTTTGAACATCTGGCTTATAATAAGTTAAATTATTATAATCCGTAGTTTATGTGTTTGTTGTCAAAAGACTGTCGTATGTTAAGATAAATTCTAACAACAAAACGCAGTTAAATGTATTTAAATGATATAAGTGACGTTACAACCTAATAGTTTGTGACGTTACTTATATCACTTTTATGTAAAAAATGGTGTTCTTAGATATCAAATCTAATCATAACACAAATCATTAGCTGTAACTAACATTACGACAAAAACATAACCATTTACAGGATAATAATAAATAAGTCTTGCTTAATCAGTGTACGCTTTCAATCAGTTCTCCAATGGACAAACTTTTGACAACATTAAACAAAACGTTAAAATAAAAATAACTTTCCACGTAAGGAATACTGTACGGCTGAACCATTGTATCTAATGTTGAACAAGGCACATCCCTATTGGCAGTCAGCTGCATAGCGTGTGGTAGATAGCTAATTAACCCCTAAATGCAGGTGTGTTTTTTAAACCTTTACATATTTCTAAATATAATCTCATCTCTACGGACCTATATTCATTAGTTTTCTCCCATTGACTTTAATCCTTTTTTAGAAATTTCTATGTGACGGAAATTCGTGACGTGGCTTGGTTTAGCATCAGCCACACGTTGGTCGGTCACAAATAAATAAATTGTCTAGTGAACGCGTCGTATGAAACGTTGGGCACTGACCCTTTGATTTTGGAAAATCTAATCTTGAGTTTAGTATGTAGTCATTTTAAGATTCATAAATGTTATAAGTGACAATAAGTATTTTAACAGTTACTAAATAGTACTAATTGGGTACATTTCTGTTTGTCTGTCTGTCTTTTGTGATTGATTATTTTCCAAAACATAAAGGGTCTGTACTAAGCGTGGGCGAGCGGCGATCAGTGAGTGTTCATCGCGCGGCCTACGCGCGGGTAGCTGCAAGCAACCAAACGGAAAATAAATCAACGTAAACAACTTAAAATAAACAGCAAAATATTGTAAAAGCAACAAAAGCAAAAATTAACATTTTAATAATAGTCAAATAGTCCCCGTTACGTACTGTACGTTCCCCAATGAATACAAACAAAAATATTTAAAAAGTGAATTGGCTGCTTCTGGGTAAGCTCGCTCTATCTTAGGCGTCCTCGCAACACTAGGTTTAGGGGGAAGCCAAATAATTTTAATAGAAACATGGCAAGTGCAGAGTCTTATAATGTAAAAGTATAAGCTTTAGTAATAATGAAACATAATTATCATCTAGATGTTAGATCCAATTGCATCTATGCTGTGGCGCGCAATCAGTTGTATGTAAATCATTATCAGAACTTTGCCGTGTGGTCCCCGGCAGAAGTAGAATAGGCCACCCTCACTCTTACCGAGGTGTCGTAAAAGGCGACTAAGGTAAAGCTGCTGGCATGATCATCAGCACCCAGTGAAGGAAAACTCTGCATTTATATCAAAACCCTCGCCAACCCGTCTGCCAAGCGTGGTGAGTATGGCAATTACCCCTCATGTGATTGAGGGAGGCCCGTGCCCCAGCAGTGGGGACTTAAATGGGCTGACGATGGTGATGAAGATCGGAAATTTTGGATTTTTAATTTCATTAAATAAGCATTTTTGTATGAAAATTAGGTCTTGATTTCTGGTTAGTCGATTTTTTCCTCGCCAGAGTAGTTAAAAAGGTAACTACACCATTTTATTTGTTCGCAAATATAAATCTAGGCAAATAATAATTTTAAGTAAATGTTTATTAAATAATTTTGTATTGTGAATAAATTGTAAATACAAATTTGCCAAAATATATTTTTGAATTAATAAAAAATCCAAGATTTAACAAAAAAAAACAATCGAAATCCAGGCAATCTTGGCAAAAGAGTTTGTCAATTCAAGAGCATCACTGATACGGGACGAAAATGTTAACGTATAACATATTAAACTAAAGCTGTAGGGCCAGCCTGCACCACTCTGTCTTAAATTTCGAGGCATTTTGGAGGACGGATAAGTTTGAACTACATACATTCTTTGGTAGAGATTCATAAAATATATCGACGTGGGCGTTCCCTATCTACGGTTAGTGCAGAGCAACGGTCTGCTCGAAGGGGATATATTAAGACAAATCCGAGAAAAAAGTTATATTACACTCGCGAGCAAACTCTCGGAACCAATATCGTATTGCCGTATAAACGCGCTCGGTTCAAGGTTTCACTAAATAATTTGAATGAACCAAAGTTCAATTTTTAATTTCTTGCAAATTAGAAAATGTCGAGTGAATCTAGTATCCGATACAAATGTATGTGGAGTACTAGAACTGTTTTACTTTTTTTATTTTTGGTGAAATAAAATGATTTATCAATTAATTTGATACCTAATCAGGTAAATATTTCAAACAATGCATTTACGTAAAAACTATATTTGGGCACACTGCGTTTTATTAGTGAGATCGTGAGATGAGCACGTGCGTATGAAGATTAGATCTTAATCCCGAGTTCTCGCGAGCGTACATTGTTTTAAAGATATCCAAAGATGATATGAAATCTAAAAGTATATATATATATATATCAGTTTAAAAAAATAGCTGCCTGTAAGATAGTTTTTACTGTAGATAATGGAATCAGTAAAATTACACAAGCTTAAAAGAAATTTTGCATTCATAAACATCTTTGAACATCTGGCTTATAATAAGTTAAATTATTATAATCCGTAGTTTATGTGTTTGTTGTCAAAAGACTGTCGTATGTTAAGATAAATTCTAACAACAAAACGCAGTTAAATGTATTTAAATGATATAAGTGACGTTACAACCTTAATAGTTTGTGACGTTACTTATATCACTTTTATGTAAACAATGGTGTTCTTAGATATCAAATCTAATCATAACACAAATCATTAGCTGTAACTAACATTACGACAAAAACATAACCATTTACAGGATAATAATAAATAAGTCTTGCTTAATCAGTGTACGCTTTCAATCAGTTCTCCAATGGACAAACTTTTGACAACATTAAACAAAACGTTAAAATAAAAATAACTTTCCACGTAAGGAATACTGTACGGCTGAACCATTGTATCTAATGTTGAACAAGGCACATCCCTATTGGCAGTCAGCTGCATAGCGTGTGGTAGATAGCTAATTAACCCCTAAATGCAGGTGTGTTTTTTAAACCTTTACATATTTCTAAATATAATCTCATCTCTACGGACCTATATTCATTAGTTTTCTCCCATTGACTTTAATCCTTTTTTAGAAATTTCTATGTGACGGAAATTCGTGACGTGGCTTGGTTTAGCATCAGCCACACGTTGGTCGGTCACAAATAAATAAATTGTCTAGTGAACGCGTCGTATGAAACGTTGGGCACTGACCCTTTGATTTTGGAAAATCTAATCTTGAGTTTAGTATGTAGTCATTTTAAGATTCATAAATGTTATAAGTGACAATAAGTATTTTAACAGTTACTAAATAGTACTAATTGGGTACATTTCTGTTTGTCTGTCTGTCTTTTGTGATTGATTATTTTCCAAAACATAAAGGGTCTGTACTAAGCGTGGGCGAGCGGCGATCAGTGAGTGTTCATCGCGCGGCCTACGCGCGGGTAGCTGCAAGCAACCAAACGGAAAATAAATCAACGTAAACAACTTAAAATAAACAGCAAAATATTGTAAAAGCAACAAAAGCAAAAATTAACATTTTAATAATAGTCAAATAGTCCCCGTTACGTACTGTACGTTCCCCAATGAATACAAACAAAAATATTTAAAAAGTGAATTGGCTGCTTCTGGGTAAGCTCGCTCTATCTTAGGCGTCCTCGCAACACTAGGTTTAGAGGGAAGCCAAATAATTTAATAAACAAAGGTGCAATTTTCGTCATCAAATTCTAGAAACAATGGACCACTATAGAATCGGAAAATACGGAAAATTTCGCATTCGTACAGCGCGATGAGATCAAAAAACAACCCCACATTTTCACCTTTTGAAAACCCAGAAGGCTTTCGGGTTATTTAAATTGAAAATTGGACATTGAGATGTTATACATTAAAAAATCGATCGATGGAGAGCCGTGTGGTCCCGGCAGATTAGAATAGGCCACCCTCACTCTTACCGAGGTGTCGTAAAAGGCGACTAAGGTAAAGCTGCTGGCATGATCATCAGCACCCAGAGAAGAAAAACTGCATTTATATCAAAACCCTCGCCAACCCGTCTGCCAAGCATGGTGAGTATGGCAATTACCCCTTATGTGATTGAGGGAGGCCTGTGCCCCAGCAGTGGGGACTTAAATGGGCTGACGATGATGATGACATTAAAAAATCTACAGTCAAAACTGTAGGTACTTTTTGTTTTGTGCAAAATATGTCCGGATTTTTGGCCACCAGATTAGTTATCTGAAAGACCTCGTTACGAGTATTACCAGAGTCTCGATTAAGTTCTTGAAACTAAGCAATGTATCATGACAAAGTCGAAAAAAAAATTTTACGCAATTTTACAAAACACACACTAAACACTTACATAAATTAATTCAGTCATGAAGCATTTTTAAATACATCACATAATATCCAATATACATACCCGTTGCTAGTTTCGTGATAGTAAGAGCCACCGCCGTGAATTACCTACAATATAAATAATATTTAGTATTTTGACATAAAATCCAAGGGTTGTGAATTCGATTCCTGCCGGCATTCACTGAACCGACATTAGTGCGATGAACACTTGTGCTTCTCCAGCGTTACAATATCCATTTACAGAAATATACATGTAGAAGAAAATATCACATCAGATAGATCTGACGAATTTCTATTTAACAAAACAAGTGGTTCGCAAATCCAAACATTCATCGTAAAGCTGTACAAGTGTACAGATATCCTTTTATTCTATGGTCGACGGCTACGTTTCAGTTTATAGACAACCTTACGTATGCCGAAGCATAAGGTCGATGTTTGTTGTATTGACTGATATTTATTGATTGGCTTTTAATCCAACTTAGCTTAGCTTAGCTGGCATAGCTGACGCAGTCATAGTCGCACAGAACATACCAATGCAAATGCTTAATTAACGCTGTGCTGAATATTATATTGGTAAATACAACATCTAATATTGACATTGTTTATATTTTGAGGCTGTTTTAAACCATTGCGTTATCAAATGGAAAAATATAGCACAAACTACGAATCAAATTGTATATGAATCTTACTTCATGCCACTTTGCTGCCGATACCATTTATTATTGATTGATTGTCTTAGTGCTTGTACTTGCTCATAGATTGTATTGGGATTTTACTTATTGCCATTGTAATATCTGGGGAGAATTCATAAATATTTTTTTTATTACACAAACCTTGAAATTATAACATTATTTATATGCATTTAAGATTCTATGGAGGGGTAAAACATAGTTAAATATGTTCTGTAGTTAAGTATTATGTCGTCAGGAATAAATAAATATGTTTTTTATTCAATTAAGTGATAAGCATAATTAAAGATTAACTTATCGCTAAAAATGTTTATTAAAAAATGAGGAGAATATTATACTAGCAAGTAAAAAATATCAGAATCAAAACCTAATGCGCAGTTTCTGAATAACATTTTTATTTTTTTTTAATAATCTAAATCGTTGTCAGAAGTATCAGACTTTAGTTTGGCATTTTAAGTGACACCAGAAAATATGAAAATTAGATCTTGATTCTGACGTAATAATTATGTCGTCACATGATCACCGAGGAAGGCTGGAGTTCACCAACTTTTAAAACATCTGTTTATCAAAAGGAAAAAAGGCGAACCTCGATATAACATTTCTATTGCTATATTTTTTTGCATCTTGGTATGAAAAATATTTAAAATAACAGCTTGACTTCCTCAACAGATTGACTATAGTTTGAAGTTTTTGAGGTTATATCTGAACAAATGTTATGTAATTGAACAAAAGACTTATTTACAGTATTTTTATGTCCAGTAATCTACATATAGGTACTTTAAACTGAGCTCCAAGAAGGGGGTTTCTTTTGACCAGTTGATAATCACTTGTGAAACCCCAAAAGCCCGCTCCATACTTAGTGGCGTATTTCGCGCAAAGAAGCCGTGAGCGAACACGAAGTGTAGAGTGGATTCGCCAGTCGAAACCACGATACTAAAAACTGTCATTTAAAGTAAATAAATAAATAATAAATAAATATTTCACAACATCATATACATTGATCTGACTCCGAGTTAGGTAGCTCAAGCACCTGTGTTACGGATATCAGAATCAACAGTGGGATTACAAATATATACATATGATACTTTTTTTTGTAAATACATACTTATAATACATAGCAAACACCCAGACCAATACAAACAAACATGTTTATGCACACAAATGTTTGTACTGTGCGGGGATCGAACCCGCAACCCTTGTATCAGAGGCAGCGTTCACTACCACTGTTCCAATCGGGTCGTCGGCAAAGTACATTTTACATTAGATATATGAGCTCCTTTTTAAATTAATATTTTTTCTGCACTTTGGACTAGATTAAAGTCTGAAAATTCGTATGAATTTATATGACATCATTTCGCAATAATTATATTTTAAGACACTAAATAAATAACTCAAAAATTTATTCGTTATTAATCTTTGATATTGTCAAATCCGTTACAATATTAAAAACAGGTGTTTTAGAAGTCGGTGACCTCCACCACAAGTAGTAAGTAGTGAGATGGGTTACCGTGGCGATGGCGGAGGGCGGCTTGGGCGCGGCGAAGCGGCCCACGGCCGGCGACACGCCCGGCGTACTGCGGCCCGACTTGCTGCCACAGACACCCCCGGTTAGTACACGGTTACACAGTTAATGAAGTTACTCTATGGCAGGGTTTGAAGTGATAATTATCATTGATAATTATCAAGATAATTATCAAGATAAATATTGGTTGATAAATATCTTAATAAGTAAAATCGAAAATATTTTCCATTTGTTATTCAGATACAGAAAACCCCCGTCCAGTTAACGCAGTTGAGGTTGATGAAGATGATACATATTCCACTCATCAATTTATTTTAATTAAATAAGTACAAGTATTATCGTTGTAAAAGTATTATATAATTAGTTGATTAACTGCTCGTATTTTGGTTTGCAAGTTAATATACACGAAATTATAAAAATAAAAAAATAAAAGTTGACCTTGATTGTAAAATGTCCCTAATTTATTTAAATCACTTGATTCTAACGTAAAATATTGATATGTAATATCAGTTAAAAAAAGAATTACTAGGCTTATATCTGTTTGATAATTATCGGATAATTATCTGATAATTATCTTGATAATTATCTCGATAATTATCAAAGGACATATTTATCTTGATAATTTCAAACCGTGCTCTATGGTTTGTATGGGATACAAAAGGTAATTGCGATATACGAGTATAGGCTGACGAGGAATACAGGGCATCAATAAGCAGTTACATTTTTTATTTTTACAACATCACATACATTAAGTAAATAACACACTTAAAATGTTCATCTCGTGTTCAGATGGGACTCGTACACACATCTTCCACAATCCGGGTGGCTGTTCTACCAATTAGACCACTGAACGCGTTACTAAGCCGCCGAAATTTGTAAGTGCTTGTTTCGACATGAGCTGTCGATAGTCTCATCAATACATCAAATACATTGTCCTCGTCTCAAACTAAGGTTTTCCCTTTTACCATGGAAACCAGAAAAAACTAAGGTAGGTACTACAAACACCCAGACCTAACACAAATATCGTGATAGGTGGCACACGAGCAGACGGATCAACGCTGTAAGCGATTGCCACCGCCGATAGACAACACCAGTGAAGTCACAAAAGCGCTGCCATCTTTTTCCCTTAGCCTCCGGTACCCTCACCCACTCAGCTAAACGGTGCAGACGCTGCTGCTTCACACCAGTTTTCTGTGAGGCTGCTCACTCATGCAAAAGCTGTTATGTTTATATCGATGTGAACTGTTTAGAAATGATTGCTCTCCCCATGCAAAATAATCGTTTTTTAATGGAATTCAAATATTCCCATAGAACGGGTAGATTCGGATGCGCTTGAAGTTGAACTGATGTCACCGGTTCACAGACACATCTTGTATACAAGTCTTTGCAACGTTGCGGTAAAACCATTGAATTAAATAATTCAGATAAAAAATACTTTATCATCAATTTCCCTTACTTTTATATCACAATTACCTCTTTGGTTAGTTGTTTCGTATTAGCTAGCAGATTACTTTTAACAATAAAAACCGATTAAATGTTTATGTAGATGGTCTGGTCGGCCGCTGCACTTCTACTTAATACGAAATTTTAATAAAATACGACTTCATTCGAAAAGTGAACATAAAATATGTAGGAAACAACTGGTTCTTCTCACCGGCACTTCTCTTCCAAGATAAGCCATGGCAGACCATTTATCCCACATATTTACGACTACTTTTTTCGATTAAAAAAATTACCCATTAATTTGATGGGGAAATAAGACATGTAGCGGCCGCCCAAACCTTCTGTAAACTGTACGTACAACCACTCCGTGATCCGCTTCAGATAGATGATACACTGATCCGAATCACGAATGCTTCCTCCGAATGTATCATTCGGCACATTCAGATCTCAAAATCAGATTTGTTCAATCGGTTAACTCGCTCACTAAAGTCATTTTTAACAGATGTTAATAGTTCAGTACTAGAGAAGTACCCTTAGAAATCGATACTCAGCAGCATCGATTCTCGATTAATAATTTACTATTCCAGATTCAAATGATTCAAACTTTAGAACGATATAATTTTGCCAGGTCTTAAATGTAAGTCTCACAAATTAAGAATGCTTTTCTTCAGTACAATATGAACGTTTTCTGTCCAAATCTAATGTCGACGCTAATGGACCGCTCAGACTATAACAAAAACACTATTACAGGTATTACGAAAACTATAAGATCTGGAAATAATTGACACTACAACTGCTAAAAGGTTTTTTTCTAAGGTCGACCGTACCTTAAAAAAAAACGAAATCTGCCGCATTACCATTTTCAAACGAAAATCGCTTGCACACATGTCGTCATTTCAAACAAAACACTTCAGGTGGTTTCGCGACAGATTACATAATATTTTGCACTTTTACTAAAAAACTTTTACTTAAAAGACTACAATGATGTCTAGCATTGTGATTAGTTACTGATTGTTACATAATGATAATAGATGATGGCTGAATGTCAGTATATCTATGAATTACGATGGATTATAAAGCTGTGGCAACACTGACCTGGAGAGAAGTGGTTTTAGCTCAAAATATTTCTTGTTCTTTTCCAAGATCTGTCGTGGACATTGACTGTTATTGAGCGATAATACGAATTATTAATTAATTAATCAGACAGTGAATGATACATGATATTATGATATTTTAGAGGATAAATCATATATATTGCCGAAATAACTTGCCAGAATCTATTTATCAGTATGATCAAAGTTATGTTCCGGTAATTTAGACAAGTTCTACAAGGTTCAGGGGCCTTAGCGCAAAGAGACGTCCAGGAACGAACGAGAGTATACCTGTCGCATCCAAACAAAGCAGACACACGTAATACCAGCAATCAGGGCTCACATAATACCAGCGCCATGGCCTACAGGAAGGTACCTACCCCTTCCTTAAGTCGTGGCTTTAGCTGAGTGAGCTCCTTTTTTATGCACCCCGACACACCTGGACACAATGTGGGTATATATTGCCCGGCCAAATTAATTGAACATGTAGGTACTTTTTTTTTCTTTGTTATTATGTGTTGTTTTTACTTTTACTTTAATTTCACAAGTTAGGTTTTTTTTCTTTATTTGTAATGTTGTGTGTCGTGTGTGTTTAACAAATAAATGTTTTTATCTTATCTTATCTTATCTGCACAGCATATGTGAAAGGGAGGGATACTCAGAATCATTCGTAACGTCCGGTTCGCTCTAAGACCTCATAAACGTAGGTTTCTTGACGATGTTTTCCTCGCCACTGAGCTAATGACATATACCTACACAGAGATTTGAAAAATCGAGAGGTGCATGCCCGGATTTAAAACTACGACCTGCTTCTTTCTTCTTCTTTCTTATCCACTGATCTACCATCGCTCTACTGTTACAGTAAGGCTCGATTCGACCAATCTTGTATCGAGAATAAATCTATGGTATAACGTCAAATTTGTACGGTATGGCGCTATACATAACTTAGTTCTCGGATAAATCGGGCCCAGACTCCGCGCCACGAATGAAGTCCCGCGGCAAAATACGAAACTAAAATTTTAGATTCCTCGTGTCTATCGAAAACGCTCAAGGTAGACACTCTACATTTCTTAGAAACTCTTTACCAAAACCTAGCTGGTCTATAATGAATGAAAATTAGAAGAATGTTACATATAGTTGACCTAATTCCAATAGGATGTATTTAATTTTTAGGGTTCCGTAGCCAAATAGCAAAAAACGGAACCCTTATAGATTCGTCATGTCTGTCCGTCTGTCCGTCCGTCCGTATGTCACAGCCACTTTTCTCCGAAACTATAAGAACTTGGTAAATAGATGTATTTTGTTAATCGCATTACGATTTTAATACAAAAATTGGAAAAAATAAAAAAATTGGGGTGGTCTCCATAATTAAGCTGAAACTCATTATTTTTTTTCATCAAACCTATACGTGTGGGGTATCTATGGATAGGTCTTTAAAAATGATGTTATGGTTTTTAACATCTTTTTTTTTCTAAACCCCCCCTCTCTAACTTCTATAATAAATGAATTATAAAACTAAAAAAAATATATGATGTACATAATCAAAATACTATGTTTTATTGATACATATTCGTATGATGATAAATGTCACGAGCCCGAGAGTTGGGCTCCAGGAGCCCAATGTTAAAAAATAAGATACGTCCTATTAGAATTAGGTCGACGATATTTAACTTGTATCAGTTGAAAATAAAATCTACGGGCCTCGTTCCCCATCTCTTATAAATGCATGCATCCATATATTATAAATAAAATAGTAATCTAGTAATCTGCTCATTAGTCCTATGTATAAATGTTCTCGTCTCCCTCTAAACTGTGATGTGCCTATCAGGGTCCATGATTTTGATCCTAGCATATACATTAGGTTAACATCCAATGTAACTACAAATTATGGAAAGCAATAAAACTACTCAGTAATTAAAAGTAAGAAGTAAAGTAGTCTAAAGTCTATTTTAAAAATTAAATATAAAATAGTGGCCTATACTATTTGAAGCTATACAATTTGAATAATTAGGTGAGGTAAAGTAAAGTATCAGCCTATAATAGTATACTTCCCACTGCAAGGCAAACTCCTCCATCGTAGAAATCAAGTCATCGCTACTATGATGGGATTAGGCTTATTCACCACGCTTGCCAGTTGCAGATTGGTGGTCACAAACCCGAGCTGTGTTCATAAATGCTATCGTGACTGGTAAATACCATCTCTATTGATAGTGCCTGAAGCGCGCTTTTCAAGGGACTTCATTGGTGGTGCTGACTCTAAGTGGTACAGTCAGTATAAAAAGTAGCTCAACCCTTTAGTACCATGTCAAAGTAACTGTTCTACCTATTATAGTCAGTTTCTAAGGGGTACGTACAGTCAAGAGCTTTAATTTGGGACCTATTTCCGTTAAATGTCGTTAGAACATTCATAATGCAATAAGGTCGAAACTTTAGTGCAATAATGTTATGTATGTCAAGTTAAGACATTTATCGACCCTTGAAACGATAACCTCTTTGCAAAAATCTATCATTACGGTTTTCTAAATACGAACATTATGTTGTGTCACTCGTGTCAGTGTCAGTCAAGAAAATAGTTTATTGTCACAAATAAAAACGATATTGCTATATAGATAGAACACAGGGCCAAAGAATTATTACCCACGTAACAATTACTCGGAAAACATCGGTAATGATCGTATGCTCGCTCAAGTTTACGTTTTTGCACAGTAGCCCCTAGAAAAGTAAAGTTGTCGATGGTAAATATTATGACTTTGACACGTCACAATATTAGCTCTTATTAGCGAAAGTTTGCTATACGACATTAAACCTTGGGTGGGTCCCAAATTAAAGCACGTGACTGTACAAAAAGTTTCTTCAACATGGTACTTGGGTGTTCAGCTACTTTTGATGTTACTAATGTGTTAATGCTGACCGTACTAACGGGAAGATTAATAAGCTCCCTACATATATTTGTTTCCGCTGTCGGTTGTCTCCTTACCTGATCTCTGCGCCCTTCTTGAAGAACTGCGGCGAGACCGCGAAGTTGTTGCTCTGGCGCACCAGCTGCTCCACGCCGTAGTTCCTCGCCAGGAAGCGCTCCATCTTCGGCGACGGGCCGTCGATCGCCAGCTCCGACGCCACCGCCTCCGTGTCCTGGAACAATTAATAATAATATCCTTGGTGTATTCGCGCGTTGAAAGCGGCGGTGTATGACATATATATTAGGTATAGCCCATAAAGCGTAAGAAGGTGGATAGAACAGTTACGTTTCGTATCATGCAACCATCTTTTTACAAATAAAAATATTAAGTTGTAAAAATCACTTTTTTGTGTTCTCATTCTTCCTAGATAACAAGTATTAATCTTAATTAATCAAGACGGGAATTAACACGATATTTATTATGTAATACAACATTATGTACTCACATATTTTACTCGACGTTTCGGCTACGTTACAGCAGCCGTGGTCACGAGCGGACTCGTCTTGATTAATTATAGTTATAATGCAACGCGAAAATCTATAAAACTAAGTATTAATCTTTCTCAATTCAACTGAACAATAACTTAAAATAATTATTAGCATAAAAATTTGTAAAAATATCTTATGAATAGCATAACGCGATAATCTGAAGTTTTGCTCATAGGGATTGACACAAACAATCGCAATAAATCAGTAATCGCTATGGCGGCCATCTTACCATCGCCTCACGGTTATTTTCTCGTGCAAAATATGTCCGCATAATATTGCATTAGGGACCTGGTGGCCTTACTTTAAACCGCACCGTAACGAACGAGAATATACCTGTCGCATCCAAACAAATGGGACACACAGCGCGTGTGAGAGGGAAACTCCGATACGGTTGTAACGTCTGCTTTAAATTTGGCCCTCAGGAATTGGTAATTTCTCACAAAGGTGGTCCCAACACGTCAAGATGCATATTATTTAATTATTTGTGATTTATTGTGTATGTACCACTAAGAATATTTATATATTGTATTCCATATCTATGTGGTATATAAATGTCTATGTGTGTGTGTATGTCTATGCTAAGTATATCATTCAACTTTAATTCAATAATAAACGCATTGTTATACAATCCTTCATGATGGTTTCATTCATATAAGGTGCCATCCGTATATGGCGACCCTTGCCGCGGACGCGTTGCGCGATTTATAAATATCCGATATGGAGACAATAACTTTGAACTTTGTACGGTGCACTCGTAAATTTTACCAGAAAAATGTGTAACTCTAAGGTGGATAAGGAAGATATTTTCATCAATCAGAATGGTGGACAAAATTCAGCCTCAGCGGAGCAATTTCAATTCCACGTATCTACTATGAGCATTATCCTTATATTGATATGCACATTGCTTTTCGTCGGAGCGATTTATATGGCATACAGAATTAATAAACGGTGGCTTTGGTGTGATTGTTAGTTAGTTGTATCTTGGTTAATAAATTGGACTTTTCTCACTGGTTGTTATCTTTATTTCATTTCTATAGGCAATATTTTAATGTACGGATACAAAACACATACGATGTGGGAGGCCGCACTGATGTCGCGTTTTCACCGAAACACGCAAGGACCTGGTCGCCGCGTCGTGTCTAGATATTTTATAACGCGCTCGGCGCGAGTGGCCGCTCTCGCGTAAGTTAATTTATTTGATGATTCGAGATGAGAGTACGCAGTCAACGTGTTAAGATTAAAACCAAACAATTAAAAAGTCGATTAGATTTCTAAAGAAAATATTCTTTGTTCTTAAAAATATCGGTTAGGCCTAAAACGAGCGTCTCACTTTTAATGTCAAAATAGAACTCATCATCAACCCATTTAAGTCCCCACTGCTGGGGTGCAAGACCGCAAACATCCAGACTCCGGGCTAACACTAAGAATTTTTCACTTAAATACAAAATATTGACCCGACCCGGGGATCTAATCTGAGAGCTCCTGCTCAGCCGTCGAATTAAAGTGCGACCCATTAACCATTGCGCCACCTACCATAACTTTAAATAACAAACTGTCCTTGAGTTCTCCGCGGGCCGCTCACCAGGGTGATACCAAGGCCTTACAGAAAAACAGCGTGAAACACCGCTTGCGCTGTGTTTCTGTAGTTAGTAAGGGTACCAGAGGCCCAATCTAGAGAGATGGTAGCTCAGTGGATAAGAACCCGCCTTCCATGTCGTGGTTCTAATCTGAGAATTCATGATTTTTCAAAACTATGAGCATACTTTCTACTATGCATCAGCACAGCGGTGAGGGAAAACATCGTGAGGAAACCTGCACGTTTCGGATAGTTTCTGGAACGTGTAACCATGATCCGGTTAGTCTGGTTCCCCTGTTATAAGGTTGCGAAGGTCAGACGGAACCATGCTCTAAGCGTACCCCGAGTTCCAAAGCGATAGCTTTGGGCGTAACCGGGAATTACATACTAAGATGAGGAGGGGGTACCAGAGGCCCAATCTGGGAGAATCAGAGTTTGAAGGTTGGCAGCGCACTAGTGCACATCGACCGTGGTGCCAACTGGTGCCATATATAATAGTAGTCAATACAAAGTGCTGCCAGTCCACCTAGACACCTAGACCGACTCGGAGACGATCTATAAGTGGTCAGTGGTGGTGGTGTCAAATTTGGTCGCAGTGACCACTCGGCAACGAAGGCTCCCCAGAACTTCGAATAATAATAGACACGGGAGTCAGCTGGTGCCATCCATTTGAACTTAGTAAGATGAGTTTGACCTTGAGTAAACACAAAGTGGTGCCACCAAGTTATTGCACGTCCCCTATACTTTGAAGCGGCTAACGTGCGGGGCACGTAACGTAACGTAAGCTGATGGCCGTTGGGACAGAACCCCTGAACAGAGCTTTGCCACTCACGTGCAGCATGTGGTCGAAGAGCAGTCTGCCGTAGCCGTGCCGCTGGCGGTCCTTGAGCACGAAGAAGTCGAGCACGCACAGCGGCTCCACCTCGCACACCTTGTCGTGCTCGTCGAACAGGAACAGGTGCTTGCGGCCCACCTTCAGCAGCCCGATCACCTCGCCCTTGCCCCTGGAACATACGACAGGATATCGTCAATTAATCTCCATCGAGCTGACTCGAGCATGCACTTCTAGATTTTTTTACATCTATGTACGTATTTCTAAAATTAGCTCAACTGTAAGTGAAAACATCGTGAGGAAACCTGCTCGTTTCAAATAGTTTCTGAATCGTGTAACTATGATTCAGGTGGTCTGGTTCCCCTGTAAAGCGTTGCGAAGGTCAGACGGCAGTCGATTCATTGTAGTAACTAGACTTCCTGCCCTGTTCGTCTAGTGGTTTAAGTACCGGGCCGTGATCTCAGGGTCCTGGGTTCGATTCCCGGGTCGAGCGAAAAGTGTTTCGAATTTTTCGGACATAGCTCGGGTTTGTGATCACCAACCCGCATTTGGCAAGCGTGATGATTAAGCCTAATCCCATCATAGTAGCGATAACGTGATTTCTATGATGGAGGCCTTTGCCCTGCAGTGGGACAGTATATGTGTGTGTGTGTGTATGTGTGTGTGTGTGTGTGTGTGTGTGTGTGTGTGTGTGTGTGTGTGTGTGTGTGTGTGTGTATGTGTGTGTGTGTGTGTGTGTGTGTGTGTGTGTGTGTGTGTGTGTATGTGTATGTGTGTGTGTGTGTATATGTGTGTGTGTGTGTGTGTGTGTGTGTGTGTGTGTGTGTGTGTGTGTGTGTGTGTGTGTGTGTGTGTGTATGTGTGTGTGTGTGTGTATCTGTCTATGGCATCGTAGCTCCCGAACAAATGAACTGATTTTCATTTTTTTTTGTTTGAAAGATGAATAAGGAGAGAGTGTTCTTAGGTATGTTGGATAAAATGACGAATAACCTATGTTGTTCCAACTGCCTCAATATAGGTATCAAATGAAAGAGCTTTAGTTGTGTCGGGGGTTTTTTAAATTTTCAATTAAATTTTTCTATTATACAGACTCGAACACAAGAGAGTGAAAGACTGAAGAATGCGTAAGTATGTAGCTTAACCACTTGTGTCATCAGAATCTAGGAGAGAACGATGGAAGGAAGTTTGTGTTGTAAAATATAATACGACAAATTTGATGACGTAGTTACAGATTTCTTTTTAAACCTAATTCGCTCGGCCCCAGCTACTGAAATAAGTCTACGATTTTTTATCCAAAGCAATTTCCGAAGGAGCCATCGTGAGTGTTTCGCACGGCACTTTGCCAACTACCGCTGCGTCGACTTAGATATACGTAGCCAAGTTCGATAAGCTCATTAGGCCGTTTCACGAATATTACGAAAAGGATATTTAAGTACCACAATTTGCTACATCAATTGTAGTACTTTACCCTTCGATCATAATCAGATCATATCAAAAATAAAAATCTAATCATTGGTAAGATATTGTGTCCAGTGCACATACATCTTATGTTGTTCATAATGTACATGCATGCTGCATGTGGGTTAAACATAAGTTAAACATAAGAGTAAAAATGTAGAGGTTTGGAACGAAATACGTCAAGTCATCATCGTCAGCCCATTTAAGTCCCCACTGCTGGGGCACGGCCCTCCCTCAATCACATGATGGGTAATTGCCATACTCACCACGCTTGGCAGACGGATTGGCGAGGGTTTTGATATAAATGCAGAGTTTTCCTTCTCTGGGTGCTGATGATCATGCCAGCAGCTTTACCTTAGTCGCCTTTTACGACACCTCGGTAAGAGTGAGGGTGGCCTATTCTACTCTGCCGGGGACCACACGGCAATAACTATACGTCGAGTATTTCGTTCCAAACCTCTACATTTTACTCGATTTTTCGTCATCTTAATTATTATTCAATCTTTTAATCAATTATCTTATTCAAACCCAAAACAAATGAAAGAGAACGGTATCGCCGTCCTCGAGGTAAACGTGTGTACCCAACACGACTCTGGTTTATAATTATAAAGATTAGTAAGTCCGCTGAGGCCGGGAAAGAATTCCATGTCAAGTACGAGTCTAAAAGGGGTGCCAGAACGATCAGCTTCCGAAATAGCTGAGAGAGCAGATTTCTCCAGAACGAACTCCGAGGCCGTCGAGTGGTTTCAGTCCGTATTTAGATTAAGAAAATTAACCTTATACTTTTTATACTTTAATTTTGTAGATATTCTATGTCCGAAAAAGGCATTAATCATGGATTAATCAGCTTTTGTCCCGCAGTGGAACATTGTATTTGTCGGATATGTAAAAAAAAAATTCGTAGGTACAGACAAAAAAATCATACGAAATTTTTGAAAAAAGAATGATAACTGCTTTATAACACCTTTTTACTTTACAACGGTTTAACAAACATTTATGAATGAGAGCCTTATTCTGCCCGTTTTTAGAACCAATTTTGTCTGATCATTTTTTTTCAATAATAATGTTTCGACTTCAGAATAATGTCATATTGTAGAGCAAAACGATTATCTTCACTTTGCTCATACCCAAATACTGCGAAAGGCGAATAATTTTGCTTGAAATGTGTAAATCCAGGACATCACGGCCGCACAGTTACAAACCGGAAACACGACGTGTATAAAATTATGGCTTTGTTGTGATGATTAGAATGTTTTAAAGTAATTTCTAGTGATGCAATACATTTTAATACATTCAGTGGGGAAAGTGATGACGTCAGCACATATCAAGACATGACATAACCAAACGCACTCGTATTTGAATTTGTAATAGTTTTGAAGCTGCTTATTAAAATTGGATAGAAGCCATAGTATATCATTACCAACGCCTTGTTAAGTAAAAACCCAACCCTTTGTATGTAATTGAACCTCGCGGTTACGTAACGCTATTAACAGATCTCAATTCATGCTGCCGACGTATAACTAAATAGCTATTAAACCACAAAAGTAGGCTTCGAGTAATCGGCAAAAAGCAAGAAAAGTGACGTCACTCAAAGTAACTAACTTCTTTATTATTAACGTAATACTAGTAGTTAAATGTGAGCGTGATCTTTTTAGGGTTCCGTAGCCAAATTGCAAAAATTATAAAACTAAAAAAAAAATATCATGTACATAATCATGAAAACTAACAACGAAAATTTTTTTCTATATATCTTTCCGCAATTTACCTTCCTTCCTTATCTAACTTGCTGCTACTTGCACTGCACTTGACGGTTTTATTTTTTAGATTTTGGGCAGCAATAGCTTTTTAAATAACCTTTACACCTTTAAGGGGGGATTTAAAGATAGACAGCGCACTTGTGACTCCACTGGTGTCACGGGTGTCCATGAGCGGCGGCAATCTCTTACCATCAGGTGATCCGTCTGTTCGTCTGCCACCGATCACATAAAAACAAAAAAAGCACAAAGTTTTGTGTCTGTTGGTCTATAAAACTGCTTTCAAATTACGGAAATCAGGTAAAAAACATTTGTGTTGTATTAAAACACAAATGTGTAAAAATCGTCATTAGAAATATAATCGACTTTTTAGTGGTTTGGTTTTTAATCTTAATCAATATTTATGTACAAATTTATTGCTTGCCACATTGGAGTACAGATTCTTATAAAATATTATAGTACTAAATACTAATATACCATTATTTGAACTAAAGAACAAAAACACAACAAAAGTAAGACAATAAAAATAAATAAATCAAGAAATAAATATTTCACAGCATCACTTACATTGATCTGACTCCGAGATAGGTAACTCAAGCACCTGTGTTACGGTTATCAGAACCAACAGTGGGATTACAAATGAATACATAAATTACTTTTTTTTTGTAAATATATACTTATAATATATAGAAAACACCCAGACCAATACAAACAGACATGTTCATGCACACAAATGTTTGTACTGTGCGGGGATCGAACCCGCAATACTTTGACCAAAGGCAGCGTTCACTACCACTGTTCCAAACGGGTCGTCAAAAATAAGCTAAAAGGAAAGTTAAAACAAAGTAGGTCCCCGTGTCAGTTTCCCCAACTATCTGAATATGAAATACAATATGAAAATATTCCAATATACAAGCAATAGATGAAATAATTGAATAATCTGCATCTCATTCATCTCAAAAATAACAAACTCTTGCTTAATAATAATAATAAATAAATAAATCATTTATTTTTCTCATCACAAAGGTCAATGACAATACATTACTTAAGGTTACATAATATTTGAGGTGTATAACCTTGTGAAAGACTGGTGTCCATACAAGAGGAATTCCCTGTGTTACGGATCGCCAGGCCCCCATCCTCAGACTTATTGTCTTAGTTGACAAGTAAAGGTTTGTATTTTAATGACTTATGGATAATATTTTTATATTTTACTTGACGTGACGGAGCCACCTTCGTCACCTAGAGAAATTACCAGTTCTTGGTCCCTAATGCAATCTATGGGGACATATTTTTTTACAAATTTTATTGGTGACAATTATTTTAAGTTGTTGTTCAGATTAATTGAGGAACATTAATACTTGTTATTTTGGAAAAATGAGAACACAAAAATGTTAATGATTTTTATAACTCAATTTTTTTATTAATAGAAAGTTGGATGCATGATACGGAACGTTTTAACCGTCCTATTGACCTTCTTAAACTGTACCTATGGACTATAGCAAATATTTTACACGACAGTGAAATAAAATAAAAATAAATTAAAATTACTAGTGGTTCCCCTATAGGCTCCCGACGGCAGTACATGGGAGTAGTGGGCCCCCGTCTGCATACAAATGAAGCATCAATTATAAGTCCATTTGAATGAAACCCCACCCCTCCGCCGGCTGTCCTCAAGAACGCGGAACAAAGATAAAGAAGCGGAAATTAATGTAGGGAATTATGTTCATTCAATTACAGTTAAGTACACTGAAAGTGGAGCATTAATTAATGACTAAATAACATTGATTCTAGCCCTCTGCTGTGTGTCAACAGCAAGTAAGTAAACATAGCATATTACAATCTTAAGCATAACATTGTAACACGTGCATATATCTAGATACTAAATAAATTAAACACATTTAATTGCAGCATAAGATGATATCGAATACTATCAAAGAGATTGGAGAAATAAAAAATGTAAAAAGATTAACTATCCACGTGGTACAGAACCATGGCGACTTTAGAACAGTTAATCTTGTCAGTAAAGTAAAGTATCAGGCTATAAACTGTCCCACTGCAGGGCAAAGGCCTCCATCATAGAAATCAAGTCATTGCTACTATGATGGGATTAGGCTTAATCACCACGCTTGCCTAATGCGGATTGGTGATCACAAACCAGAGCTATGTCCGAAAAATTCGAAACATACTTTTTGCTAGATCCGGGTATCGAACCTAGGACCCCGAGATCACGATCCGGTACTTGAAACCACTAGACCAACAGGGCGTCAATCTTGTCAGTACTTAAATCTAAATCAAAATAATAAGCCCAAACCAAAGATTATACACATATTTTACTACCTTGGAGAAATAAAAGTGAACAGGTGTACTATATAGGTTTTACAGGTAGGTATTTATTTCCACATTCTCAAGTTGGTTTCAATTTCTATTGAACTCAATTCCAGAAAGATAACTCCGAGTCGAAATCAGATTTTCACATACTAAGACAATATGAAATCGACACGAGGGAGTGGCAAAAGTTAGTTTAAATTAGCTTATTTATTTACTTTCCTACATAGCATTCATTTCTTCAATATAGCCACAAGGAATCCGATTTCAGAATAGAATGGAAATAGTTTATTTAGCAAACAAAAAAAAATACATACTAACTTATTCTAATTTATTTCGGCAGTTTTCCTTCATACTGGACTTTTCTTTCTGTTTCTGAAACTGACTTGCCTGGCGATACGCTTATAAACTAGAAAATAACTCCTTGTCATTGGGATACATACAACCTTGTGAAAAGGAATTCCACCCCAAGCATTTTACACTAAATTGTATATATGACACAGAAAAATTCAAGCCAAGCAAATGCATAGCACAGAACGAATTCGCAGTGCGTCGCGTCGTGAGGCGGCTGTAATGTATGCGCGTTCCACTAAGCGGGTATATTTCGCGGATGCACATACATAATCACCGGTCGCCGCTTGCGCAGAAAGCGAGGAAAATCGTAGACTACTTCCATTCCATCAACTTCTCTTATGACGAATATACTGGTGGAATGCCTCTATTGTTACACTGACGAACCAGCGAACTGTGACATTTTATGGGTAGTTGCGTTTGTTGAATGGTGTTTTGAGGCGGCAAAGTAGCAAGCGGGTCACCTGACGGTAAGCAATCACCGCTGAATGAACATCGTAGAGATCACAGAAGTCACTGATGCGTTGTCGGCCTTTTAGAAAGGAATACGCTCTTCTCTTAAAGGTACCGAAGGGCCGATTTTTTTTTCCGTAATTAAACTGAACTAATTGTTTAAATAAGTAAACAATGGTCAAATATCGCCAAAATGTGTTGAGCAATATTTAAGTTAACCAATTGTTATATTACAAGGAATATGGAATTCTCCTATTGTGTCAAATATTTTTTATAATGCTCATATATGTATATCAGATAATCAAGCATTATTTTTATTTCTGCAAAATATGCCTGCTAAATGTTATAAAAAAAATATCAAAAATTTGACGTAAAATATACGCGCTAAAACACCGACCGCCATGATGGTGACGGCGCATGACGTCACTATAACTAAATCAAAGGGCATTGAACTAAAATTGAGAATTGTCAAAATGCTAAAGTTGGTCTTGTAGGCAAGTAAACAAAGATGTCAAAAAGATGTTTTAGTATAATGATGTCACATCATGGCGGTCGGCGTTTGAAATCACGTGACATACAGATGCTAAAACCTCAATTTTAATATTGAAAAATAAAATTTATCTTAGGATTTCATGGGAAAATAACGTTATATTTGCATTTCCCCTGATGAAAACTATACAAGTAATATAATTTCATAATTTATTGTTGATAGATGAAAATTGCCTATACTGACTAAAGTCACTACGGACAAAAAAATCGGCCTTTAGTCGTAGCAGCAGGTGTATTCAAACTCTTATCTTTTTCTTTGCTTACATTATGAGAATAATAAAAGCTTCAATATTGAGTCAGTATAAAAATATAAGGTAATATTTACAAGCGCAATGTTTGTCGGTTGATGAAGGAAGTCACGCACAGCGGTTACGACTAACGTTAATGTCTGGGATCGCAAGCGTGTGTAAATTATGCTAATCGCTTTTCATCAGGTAAATCTTTAGTTTATTAGCTTAAATCAGTGATAAAAGATATCAGTCCGTTGCAGTCCAATGATGGTCAAAGTGTTGAAAGAGAGAAAGAAAAAACATTTATTGACCATAACAACATTCACAACACAGAGAGCACAACATGTAGAACAATGAACAAGTTTACAGCATTACAATACAATAGGCACACAAGACATGACATGGATACAGAGAAGATAGCAAATACAAGAAAAGTTTGTGTGGTCAATCAGGTCCCGACCTCGGCGTTTGCTGGTACGGCAATATCTACGGTGCCTCAGAAGCGCTGGTATTCTGGTGGGACCTGGTTGCTAGTGAGTTAAGTAAGTGAAGAGTTGGCCACTTTAATCCTCGCGAAGTCGCATCAAACTCCTGTCAACCATCTTGTGCAAATCGTTACTCCACCTGGTCCACAGTAACTTTTCCGAGACGCGATTCAGCTCGGTCAGTGTTAGACGCGACATAGACAATCACATTCACGTCCACAGGACGCCGCATTCCACTGCTAGTCAGGTCTTTCTAAATTTCCGCCACGTATTTCGAGTAAAATATTCAGCATCATTACTTGTTAAGGTGACGGGTAGGGCACACTAGCGACGGCAATCAATTTTAATTTTTAGCTACTAAACCTATTTTAAACAATTTCTGGGTTACAACCTCTCGGCAAACACTTATACTATTTATTAAATAACCACGCACAAATGTTGTGACCGTTTTTGTACTCAAAAATTGATTCAAAATTGTCAAAAGTGCCGCTTTTGGCGTGAATCAGTTTTTCGCGTACGCGTTGAATTCGGTTTAGTAGCTAAAAATTAAAATCTGTTGACGTCGCTAATGTGCCCGTGCCCGTCACCTTAAGTAATCTTCGGAGAAGCTTAAAGCAATTTTCTAAAGTAATCTCAAAACTTGAAAAAAATAGCATTGCATTATCTTCTAAAACAAATTGCCAAACATACACACAAGGCACTATATAAATTCTCGAAGTAGCACATCCGGTGTGCGGGCATCCGAGGGGGTGGTGTGTGGGGAGGCTAAGCTATCTAGGTAGTCTGTTTGTATGGACTACTCTGTCGCTTAAGTGGATATCTGTCGGAATCGCAGACTTTGTCGTCGAGGCTGCCGTTTCAATACGTTCGGGGCCCTGTTTTACGAGTGTTAGTGATCAATGTAACATTGTAACAACTGCCATTACGTTAACAAAGCACAATTAAGTTTTTTTTATGTTATAGGTAGCAGACGAGCAGACGGAACACAACACCTGATGGTAAGCGATTGCTGCCGCCCATGGACACCACAGTGGAGTCACAAGTGCGCCTTTTCTTGATTGAGCCTCCGGTACCCTCAATCACGCAGCGAAACACAGCACAGTGATGCTTCACGCCGGTTTTCAGTGGGGCCGTGGTATCACTCCGCTCGGGACGGCCCATTTATGTCGAAGCGTGGCTCTCCCACGGTTAAAATAGTTTGCATAAAAGAAATTAAATGAACGGTGACAAATAACCAAAGGCTGTGTATTACGACCGGTGTTTCTCCCGCATGACCACTTTCCAACGAAAATAACTTCACGGCACAAAAAGGCGTCATTTGTAACAAAAGAGAATGCTATCTGCACAAGCCATTTTTGCTCTTTAAGACCAGCTTCTACCGGAAAAACTCTCGATAGTACAATAACCAATAAAATAAACTGTTGGACCTACTGACTTTTAATGAACATCCCTTATCTTAACGTGTCTTTTCCAGTTGGGTCCAAACCATCGATCCGGTTGGCGGGGCACGCTTAGACCATGGTTCCAGGATTTGGTAAATCTGGTAATTTACCAAATCCTTTACTTTCTCAATTAATCTAAACAAGAACTTAAAATAATTATTACCAATAAAATTTGTAAAAAATATCTTATGAATTGCATAATGCGCTAATCGGAATTATTGCTCATAGAGATAGACACAAACAATCGCAATAAATCAGTAATCGCTATGGCGACCATCTTACCATCGAATAACGATTATTGTCTCGTGCAAAATATGCATAGATTGCATTAGGGACCAAGAACTAGTAATTTCTTTTGGTGGCGAGGGTGGTTCCGACACGTCCAGCGAGAGCTTTACCTTAGTCGCCTTTTACGACACCTCGGTAAGAGTGAGGGTGGCCTATTCTACTCTGCCGGGGACCACACGGCTCGACGTGTCACCTAATGGTAACTAGATATGCTGTACGATAGTACGAAAGGACATATTCACTCATATTGGGCCCTCCTACGAAAGTGGCCGGCCGACATTTTTTAATACAGATGTGTAGAACTAGCTGTTATTATGGCACGGAAGTTGTAGTATTGATTCGAGCTCTTTAATAAATGTATGAAATATTCGAATCTTTGAACTCATAGAATTTGGAATGCTACAACTTCCGTGCAATAATAACAAATGGTTCCAAATACCTAGTAATAAAAAAAAAGTCAGTCGACACATTTTCATGGAGGGCCACAAAACATATAAAGCCTGAGGATCTCCTTTCCGACGTAACATAGCACTTGTAAGTTGACGGTGGGATGAATGAGCCAGCTCGGCCAGAGTGATACCACGGCCTCGCAGAAAACCGGCGTGAAGCAACACTTCGATTCTGTTTCGATGCGTGCGACCTTTATCTTTACCATGGGTACGCTCCGGTATGAATGGGCCGGCTCGGCCGGAGTGATACCACGGCTTCACAGAAAACCGGCGTGAAGCAACACTGTGCTGTGTTTCGATGCGTGAGTAAGGGTTCCGGAGGCCCAATCCGGGGGAAATGAGGGTTCAAAGGTTGGCAGCACACTTGTGACTCCACAGGTGGCGCGGGTGTCTATGGGTGGTAGCCAATAGCTTACCATCAGGCGATCCGTCTGCTCGTCTGCCACCTATCACATAAAAAGAAGTTAATGGCATGTATATAAGAATGATATAAAGTAAGGTGCAGAAAACAATCAAATTAAAACAGCAAATCCCACGCGCCGACGCAGGCCAAAGAACCATGACCTACTTATGTGAGATTATCTCGAGCACCTTCGATGGCTTGTCTCGCATTATATGTATGAAAATATGAATAGCCAAAAAACAAGCTAGTGCCCAAACCAAGACACTTATTAGCTCAGACGACAAAAAGTGGAAGGACTGTTGTCAGCGGTATTTCTGGACCGATACGATCTTCAAGGAAGAAATCTTTCAGCGCCACCAGCGCACTAGCAACTATTAACTAATATACTTTTTTTATGTTATAGGTGGCGGACGAGCAGACGGATCACCTGATGGTGAGCAATTGCAGCCGCCCATGGACACCCGCGACACCAGTGGAGTCACAAGTGCGCTGCCACCCTTTAAATCCTTTCCCCCGGATTGGGCTTCCGGTAGAGACTAGAGTAACTCAGTAAGCAAGTCATTTATTTGTTTCCAAAAACATCGATGTTTTAGAAATATCAATGTCTTTCTATCGATATTTGTCGTACATATATCCTTTTGATTCGATGTTTTCATCGATGTCAACATCGATGTTTTTCTAATACCGATCATCTCTAGTTTGAATGGAGCGTTTTAAAACGAGATTCATATATTTCATGCCAACAGAGCCTTACATCGAAATTTGTATTTTTCAGAAACCCTTCGATTCCAATAAACAAAGTGCCAAATATGCTTATGAGTCATTGGAAATTAGGTTTAAAAAAAAACCTTGGAAGATACTTTTAAAAGGAATGAATTCCCTATTTAACCAATTAAAATTGTCATCCTTTGCATATTTTACTTGAGCGTCGCAATTCTATTAAAAATATTATCAAGGGGTTTAATAAAACGAGAACACTAAATAAACTTCCTTGTAAACACCGCATCGCTAACAAGTTTTACAACTATCAAACTTAAAGAAACATACACACTTAAAAAACAGTCAATTTACAAAAGATATTTCAACTTTTTGAATGCAGCCCAAAATAGATGTATCTACAAAATGTTACCCGTCGTCGCCGATATCCAATACGGCGCCGCCATTTTAAAATCGGTGACAATTTGTGATAGACAGAAAGGTGACACCCCCCCCCCCCCCCCCCCCGTGTCTTGTTCAAGCTGACGGAATGAGGCAACGACCGCAGATTGGGCTTCACTCACCGGTGGTTACGAGAGATAATACGCCTTGACTATGCATAATACAAGATACAAAATTACCGAATTCATTGCCGTAAACATGTTTAGCAATGAAATATCTCTTTTCCAGCACATTTATTATTATGACATTCAAGTGAAGATGTAACAATCGAAACTGAAGCTGATCAAAGTGCTGACAAAGATAAGCATATAAAAAATATATGCAGGTCGAATTTAGAACCTCCTTTTTTTTTGAAGTCGGTTTAAAATCAAACAGCGAGCCAAACTCTGAGAGCTTTATTCATAAACGTTCAATAAACATTTGTCAGCTAAAATGATGTTATAGAGCGGTTTTGACGTTTGAAACAAAACATTTTCATACAATAAATTCGAAAAAAGAACGAAAACTGCTTTGTAACACCGTTTTTGTAAGCAAAGATTTAACAAGTATTTATCCCACTGCTGGGGCACGGCCTCCCTCAATCACATGAGGGGTAATTGCCATACTCACCACGCTTGGCAAACGGGTTGGCGAGGGTTTTGATATAAATGCAGAGTTTTCCTTCTCTGGATGCTGATGATCATGCCAGCAGCTTTACCTTAGTCGCCTTTTACGACACCTCGGTAAGAGTGAGGGTGGCCTATTCTACTCTGCCGGGACCATACGGCTCCTTTAACATGTGCATAGTTTCTTTAGTCAGCGTCCATGACTCGGCCCCAAATGATAGGTGGACTATAAAGCTTTCCGAGTGGCAGCCAAGAATGGGACGACGTCCTGTGGGTCGACCACCTGCCCGATGGTCCGACGATATTGTGACGGCAGTGGGGAAACAACGGATAAGGCTGGCAAGGGAGCGAAGGGAATGGCGTGATAAAGAAGAGGCCTATACTCAGCAGTGGGTAGATGTGGGCTGATATGATGATGATGATGATGAAATATATTCTGCTACTCAAGCCCTTTTATATGATACCCATATTGTGGGAGTTGTGTAAAAACATACAATCCATATCTTTGTGACGGTGGCCATTTTGGATCGATTTTTATCCAACATGTCTTAGAACACTCCCTATATTATTCATCTTTCAAACAAAAAAAACAAAATCAAAATCGGTTCATATGTTCGGGAGCCATAGACCATAGATGCCATAGACAGACACACAGACACAGACACGTAAAACTTATAACAACCCCCGTTGTTTTTGCGTCGGGGGTTAAAAATTCAGGATTTTCGCATTTCTTTGGTGTTGGCACGTTTTTAATAATTGAGAATTGCTTTCCAAGCAATTGGTTAAATTGAATGCCGAGAACTATTCACAATGAATCAAAGAAATATTTTTACAAATTGGTCGAAAGGAAAATCACAAGGATTGTATTAAATTTCATTAAATAACTTGACCTTGATGGCTACATAGCTATTGTTGCAATAATAAAAGCAACTGCGGCGGCCAAGGCCAAGTATTTTATATAATTAGTATCTTTAAAAATAAATATTACTACTTAATGAACGACAGTGACGACCGTTTTGACCTTGAGAGAGCCGCGCTTCGGCATGAATGGGCCGGCTTGACCGGAGTGACACAGAAAACCGGCGTGAAGCAGCACTGTGCTGTGTTTTGCTGCGCGAGTTAGGGTACCGGAGGCGCAATCTGGGGGAAAGGGGGTTTAAAGGTTGGCAGCGCACTTGTGACTCCACTGGTGTCGCGGGTGTCCATTACGTAAAAATAACGATGGTAGTGAAGTGGATATGAACGTAAGAGGTCGTAGGTTCGATTGCGAACACGCACCCCTTCAACAATATACGTTCATTATCCATCATCTAACCTTTTTATCCCTGTTGCATTCCAAGCTGCCCGGGTCTATTTCCACGCAACGACTCCTCCACATAGCACGGTCTTGAATAAATGTTTAATCGATAGCGAATCGAAATTGATTTTAAGTTTAATATCAAACACGTTTGATTCAATATCGAGGAAATTTTACAGATTGTAATAGCACTAAGGATAGTCCCGGAACAAAACACGTGCCAGCCTCTTTTAACATTGGTTGTTAGAACGGGATGACACGAGTTGTGGCGTTATGTGGCGGGTGATTACATTCCCTCTAATATGGTTGAGTGAAATGATGCCCAACACATACGTCATACTTGTGAACAGGTGCCACCTTTGGGGACTGGTCCGCTTCGGTTTACCTCATATTTAGCTTTTAATTTGCTTCATCCTATTTTGTGTTGCATTAGGCTGTATGACTTGGTACGAGGATAATAAACTATTGTATAAAAAGTTGGCGATTAAAAAGAGTAACTGGCGAGTTTCTTGCCGGATCTTCTCGACCAGAAACAACTTTCCGAGCCGATGGTAGAATCGCATTATGTTTATTTACTTTTTTTAGTATATTTTATGTATCAACGTATATGTATATATATTAACTTGTAAATTATTACATTAGTACTTATAAATAGTTTTATATAATTCAAATGTATGACGATTTGTAAGTGCTGTGTACAAGCCTATGCCAATAAAGAATTATTTGATTGATTGATTGCTTGCGGCAGTTCCAGCATATGATGAGACTGAGCCGTGTTGGCCACAACTTTTATGCTCTGTACCGTTTTTATTTATTTTTTGTTTTATGTTTTTTTATTATTTATTTATTTTTTATTATATAAAATAATCACCTTTAAGGTCTACGAAACTGTGTAATGTGTGTATAATGTGTTGTGGTCAATAAATAGTTTCTTTCTTTCTTTCTAAAAGATAACATGATGTGCGGCTGTGTATACATGTCCCGGTTAACGTTATCTCTCTGCCGAGAGATAAAAATAAATAAATAAATATTTCACAACATCACATACATTGATCTGACTCCGAGATAGGTAGCTCAAGCACCTGTGTTACGGATATCAGACAAACAGACATGTTCCATGCACACAAAAGTTTGTACTGTGCGGGGATCAAACCCGCAACTCTTGGACCAAAGGCAGCGTTCACTACCACTGTTCCAAACGGATCGTCAAAGATAACTTGTCGCAATAGACTGCCAACTTATTCGTTAACTCAATCTAAACCTTTTTCTTGTTATCTTTCAACAGTACAGAAAACTGCCTTAAAATAGTAAAAAAGTCAAATAGTAATATCCAATTCATCAAAAGCAATTCGTTCTGGTGCAAGCGTCGAACCCTGTCAACGGACGCGAAATTGAGTTTCACGGCTTTATAAGGAAAATTTACACGTCAAGTAAAATACGGTAGCGTAAAACTATTAATATAAAAAGGGTTTGGACAGATGGACGACAAAGAGTTCCGTGTTTTCTTTTTGAGGTTCTGATCCCTAAAAAAAGCAACCATCACCATAATTAAACATATTTTATTATTATAAAAAGGACTGCCTCGGTGGCGCAGTGATTAATGGGTCGCACTTTTAAGCGACGGCTGCACAAGAGGTCCTGACTTTTATCCCGGGGTCGGGCCTAAAAAATGTGTACACAAGGCATCACGTAGAGTTACCTTTTTGAACTTTGTGCCGTCCTTATGACTGAGACACAAGTGTTATTTTGTACTGCGCGGGGGTCACTAAACTTGAAGACGACTGTACCTAAGTTTTCGGCAAGAAATTCTTAGTGGGCTAATTGGTAGAACAACCACCCGGATTGTGGAAAATGTGGGTTCGAGTCCCGCCTGAACACGAGATGAGTTTTTAAAGTGTGTTATTTACTTAAGAGTAACTTGCAAAGGATTGCTTTAAAAATATCAACTATTAATTATGTACTTGTATAATTTAAATGTGGGTCGTTCTTCTTTTTTATCGACAATGAGCCAAACTTACACATCAACATTTAACTTTTATATAACAGACTACAATTGATAAATAATATATCCTAAATATTCGTTAATGTACTATTTTACAGATGGACTATTACATGATCTAAAATTTAATTGATAAAGAATACTTTTTGATTAAAATGGACACCTCCGTCACGTCCCCCGAAATTAGTGCCATTTACACCTCTGTCACGCTTTATATATTTTTTTTCCATTGTGAAATCATGCTAAAGTACCTACGAGGTGATAAAACAATGTCATTATTTCATGTTAAATTAAGAATATCTTGATGGTGTAACGTATATTTTTTTATATAATTAATTACTTGATAAGTCACTGAGGACGGGCTTATTGTCGTAAAAAAAGAAGAACGACCAGTTACAAGTCACTTTTATGTGTCCTATATCATTCTAAATTTAATTTCGTATGAGAATAGAGATTGAACGTAAAAATATCAATATTACCTATCATTGAACCCTAATCAGAGTTAGAGTTTTTTTGTATAAAAAGACAAGTTTCCGGTTGACGAAGCAGCGCAAGCATCGCGCGGCGGATCGCGCTGTTGCGCTAAAAAACGGGACAATTATAGAAAACTGAACGAGCAAACAAAGTAGGTATTGTCTGTCACTTCTGCATAGATCCTTTTGTCATAGAAATACGAAGATCGTTTTCAAAAATTCAGAGGTGAATCGGTTTCGATCCTACGATCTCCCATTCCGAATGCACGTTCTTAAAATACACTTAGCTACCATAGTTCATCAGAGTAACTCTCCAGAGCTACACAGTTTTTGTATCAAAAACAACAGCACAAAATGGCGACGTACGAAAGTCGCCCGCGCTGTGACTAATATGGATCACTGAGCCAGTGAACATCGTATTGTCACTTCTGCACAGATATGGGATAATTTTCCGCTTTCGAAAATTATGCGGAAGATTTCTATTCAGTGTGAGAGAGGCAGAAAGTTCGTAGACAATAATAATGTACAATAATGTAGTCGTATACAGATTGAGCTCAGAGACACTGCGCAAATTTTTAGTACAGGTAAGTAATCCTAATATTATAAATGGGAAAGTGTATGTGTGTATGTATATCTGTTTCTTTGTCCGTCTTTCACGGCAACACAGAGCGCCGAAATGACGTGATTTTTAAGTGGAAATAGTTTAAGACACACCCCATGTTGGAAAGGACGCCCCGTTGGTTAAGTGGTTTAAGTACCGGACCGTGATCCTGGTCCTGGGTCGAGCAAAAAGTATGTTTCGAATTTTTCGAACATAGCTCGGGTTTGTGATCACCAATCCGAATTTGACAAGCGTGGTGATTAAGCCTAATCCCATCATAGTAGAGATGATTTGATTTCTATGATGGAGGTCTTTTCAGAGGGACAGTTATAGGCTGATACTTTACTTTTTTTTAGGCCCACGTGACATAAGCCGAAATTCACGCGAGCGAAACTTCCGACGACTGGTTGAGTCGATATACAAGGATTAACTAAACAATATTAGATGAACTCTTAATGCACCTGTCATAACGTCTAATAACGTTCAGAAGGGGGCGGCGGATAAGTAAATATTTACAGTAGCTTAGTTTTACTTTGATTCTAAAATTGCATTTCACGGCAAGACAACGTAATGAAGAAACCTGCTCAGTTCGGATAAATTAGTGTATGTCTAAATACCTAGGTAATTGAGAGAACCACTAAACATGTAAGTAACACCTGCATTTATTGTAAAACCGCAATATGAAAATAAAGATATACTTAGTTTCTTAAGCTGTGTATAGTGATTATGAACGTATACACTTGATACAGGGTGATTCTCCTGGGTAAGGGTTTCTATAAAGATTTGCATAACCCTCCATTTTTATTTAACAAAGGGTTGGACCATGCCACCGGGATATTTTAGTTAAGTAGGGTTATCGGCCCCTCTCAGCGTGCATAAGGTGCATTTTCACTGGGTAATCAAAAAAAAAAAAGGTAATGTCAATAATACAAAAAAGCTGTGACAATGACAACGCCATTTCGGATTCTCTAGGATATCAGTTATTCTGTCAAAATTGGAGGTCTAACGATTTACTATTGGAATAGGCGTTGACTGTTAAATGAGGGTTTTTATTTTACACTGCATATAACTGCGATATATCATTATATTTATCGTTGGATAAAGGTTGGACGAATCGCCTAAAAAGTGAAAATCTAAGTCAGTGTTTTATTTGCAAAAGTCACTAGTATTTCTGATTGGTCGCACTTTCAATCTTGTATTTTTTTAGGTTTTTCTACTATGTATAAAAAATAATCTTCATAAAATGAAAAAACATTCTTTCCTTAACCTAATACTTTTAATAACTATAGAATGAATAAAATGTTTAATTTTCTTTTATATAAAACAGCATTTTTTTTTGCAAAATGATATTGAAATTATTTTTCTTAATTTTATGTATACGACAGATGAATTAATGAATGAATGAATAAAAAATTTATTGGCACAAAGAACAACACATACAATAAACAATTAAAAAAAAAAGATTTATGTAGATTTAATGTACAATGATTAAAATAAATAAGAGTTCTCAATAACTGTCTTAGGAAAGAATGAGTCAACCCTAACACAAATATTATTTTAATATGTACTGTAACTTATTGACAAATCAGCTTTTGTTTAATGCTTTTCAGTGCAACCTTACAATACCTAAACTAAAAAGTCCTCGATAGTAGCAACAGTTGCAGTGCACTCACCCTGAGCTACAGCTCCCCGGTCGCAAGGACAGCGCGCGAGTGTGCGCCCACAACTGGCGCCCCGGGCGCGGGGCGGAGGCCGGGCCGTGCCTGGCACCGGCGCCTGGGGCTAATGCGGGGTGCACACTTACGAGCTGGCCGGGACCACCCGAGGGGTTCTCAAACCTTTTCTTTTTTCATTTATTTATTTAAAAACAATTTTCTTGAAGGCTTTACAGTCATGCCAAAGCGCCAACAAGTCATACTCATTAAATAGATAGCTGGATAATATGTTTATTTGCATCAAAGGACACACATGCATACATTTTCAAATGATAAGAAAAAGAAAAAAAAATAGTGTAGGTACAGCAAAACCACTTAAACAATGCAAGACAAAATAAGCTCATGTGTGCCGCAGCCATACAGAATGGCTGCAGCTCACTAGTTGTTTGCTCAAAATACAAATACCAATAGTGTGTTATGTCAAAATTATTGCAATATAGTATAAAACTAAAGCGGAATTAAAAATAAAATTAATACAATTAACAATTAAATAAATTACAATAAAAACTTAGAAATATTGAATATTTTTATGTCATAGGTGGTAGACGAGCGTCACCTTTTAGTATAAAGTGGTATTTTTCATTGAGGTTTTAAGTAGACTACTTATCTCATCTTGGAGGAAAAGAGGTCGTCACGTATATACCTAATTATATGATAGGCAGCAGACCAGCAAACGGATCACCTGATGATAAGCGATTGCCGCCGCGAGTGGACTCCATTGGTATAGGACACCACACCAATGGAGACACAAACGTGCTGCAAACCTTTATAATAAACCGCACAGCACTGGTTTCTGTAGGTCTAACTTGAGATAAAATAATCGGTGCCGTGTCAATGATACACCGCAGTGAAAGATAAATAATAATAAGAAAGATTAAGGCGGTGGGTACCCCTAACACCTGTGTAAGTAGCATATGTACTAGTTAAGTGTGAAATTCTATTTTATTTGATATTATTTTGGACATGTAATTTTTTTTAAATCAAAACCTTTTTTTTATATTTCTATGATTTTATTTTATTTATTTAATTCTTAATTGTATTTAATTTTTGACTGCAAGATTGACCTATTGATTAACTCCGCTTTAATTTAATACCAAAATTACAATAATTTTGACATAAAACACTAGTATTTGTATTTAATGTGTATGACTTGTTGGCGCTTTGGCATGACTGTTAAGCCTTCAAGAAAATTTTATATAAATAAATAAATAGATAAATAAACTGGCTGGAGCTCCGAAATCGTCAAAAAAAGATATCCGGTTTAGTTTCTAGAGTGACCTACCCGTCACCTTAAGGTGACAGTTAATTTTTAGCCACTAAACCGGATCTATTTTAAAAAAATTTGGGGTTACTACCTCTGGGGAAACAATTATACTATTTATTAAATAACCATGCACAAATGTATGTACGCGAAAAATTGATTACCGCCAAAAGCGGTCACTAGTAGCGTGAATCAATTTCTCCCGTACAAAAACGGACCCAACATGGAGGTGCATGGTTATTTAATAAATAGTATAAGTGTTTGCCTAAAAAGTTGTAACCCCGAAATTGGTTAAATAGATCCGGTTTAGTAGCTGAAAATTAAAATCGATTGGCAACTCTGCGTTGAGCACCGGTGGCGACTATGACTTCGCCCACTTGGTTCTGACATACCCTTTTGTTTTTCAACGAAACAAGTAACTTAGAGTATTTGTTACTTTTCCGTGATATCGTTTTGCTATTAACCTGATTTCGTTTATTAGTTAACAGCATACAAATGTAGATTCGCCTAATCGAAGGTCGGACTTCAGTCAAAGCTGTTGTTTGTTTCCTATTGAAATTCTATTCTTTGTTGTAAAACTTTAATTTTATTAGTTACTAGTGCCCTCCCTCACTTTGTTCCGGGAATTTATTTTTGCGCGCCATGCTGATTATCAATTCCAAAAAGTATCAATAGATGGCGCAGGGTGTCGAATGTATCGCGTAAGTATTTCGCTTGTTACTTTTACCCATATGCCTTTTCGTTGTTGATTTTTTTTTTAATGTGATTGGTGGCAACGAGCAGACGGATCACCTGATGCTGGTAAGCAATTGCCGCCGTCCATGGACACCCGCGACACCATTGGAGTCACAAGAGCGCTGCCAACCTTTAAACCCCTCTTTCACCAGGATTGGGCCACCGGTACCCTCACTCACGCAGCGAAACACAGCACAGTGCAGCTTCACGCTGGTTTTATGTGCCGGCCCATTCATGGCGAAGCGTGGCACTCCCACGATCAAACTTGCTTGCACTGGTATCGTCTACATTGGTAATTCAGTCAGGTAATAAACGGACCTTTCTCGCTTCCGTGCTTGAATTTATCGAGATTTTTTATGTGATATGTGGCAAACTAGCAGATGGACCACCTGATGGTAAGATATAATAATATAGTATCGCCACCTATGGACACCAGCAATACCAGTGGAGTCACAAGTGTGCTTCCAACCTTGTAACTCCCCTTCCCTCAATAAGGTTCCATCATGATCATCGTCCTGGCATATTATTCCCGTTTGCATCTAAATCTACAGCTCAGAGCCCTCGGTAAGCTTGGATATAGGTTCCACGATTTGGGAAATCTGGTAAGAACATTGAAGCGACTGCCTGATCTTCGTAGTTAAAAAAGAGGAACCGTCTAAACATAGCAATGCGCGAGGCAGTCATTCATTCTACATTACATAACGTTGATATGCCCTATAAGACAACATGCTACCTACCTTCGTGCATTTTGCATACATAATTATGTTTATTATACAGAAGTAATGCTTTGAAATAAAATTAGGCGTAGAAGTTTGATATTTTCACAGCTTAAAGGGACAATAGATCTGAGTATTTCATATGAATTTTAGCTTGATACGTCCACGCGTTCTTGAGATAAAGGGTCTTGACAAACAGACAGACGGACAATAAAGTGATCCAATAAGGGTTCCGTTTTTTCCTTTTGAGGTACAGAACCGCGCCTGCGAATTTATTTTTTTTGGAAATTCATTAATATTTGGTATTTTTTGATGAAACATAAACTTGTGTATTTGTTTAGATATAAGCTCGATTGGGACCTAAGTTTTAAGCGATTTTATACACCTATTAACATTCTCCATTACAATGAAGGTGATGATCAGAAAGAGAAGAAGCAGCCAAAATAAACTAATCAAATGCACCAAGCCGAACCCAGCACTTGGACGTACTTAATTTCCATTTGGAAGGAGGCATTAGAAAACACTACACACACTGCATTTTGTTTGCAAATTGCATGTAATTGGAACAGTTGCACTACACAAGGTGCAATTTCTGTAGTCCATCATGCCACTCTAGGTTTAAAATAATTGCATGTTGACAAGGTGTAAAGGATTATATTTTTTAATTTATTTGGAACATCAAACAATTACACTAAGTATTACTTAATTGTTTAAAAGTGTAATCAGCCCCGTTGTCCACAATAACTTCAATAGTAATGAAATGGAATAAAAGTAATAAATGATACACACAAGAGAGAGAACAGTCGTACTTACATACATTGAACATATTTACGAATTATTCGAAGTTAAATCATACATTCATACTTAAATTAAAAGAGTCTTAATGATTTGAACAAGATTTCTCTTGAACGAGCCAGGTGAGGTAGCAAATATATCTATGTCTGAGAAATAGAGGTTAAACTGTTTAGTTATTTTATGTAATGGTGCACGCTCATCTGCGTTTGTTTTACAAGGTAATTGTGCGAACAAGTAGCGATGTCGGGCCTCACGCGTCTGTGAGCGAAATGGTACACGAATACGAATTTGATTGAAGAGTTGGTTGCAATCATACTTATCATTACAAATTTGAAATAAAAGAAATTCGTCAAGAAGCAATCTTCTCGCCTTAAGGGTTGTTATAGAATATTTATTTAAGAGGACATCCTAGGGACAGTTAGATCGAAAACAACGATAGTTCATCGTTTTTAAGAATTTTCTTTGAACCGATTATAGCTGATCATGATATTTGTTGTAAAGAGGGTTCCAGACAGAGGTTGCATATTCTAATTGGGAGCGTATTAACGAATTATACAATAGGATATAGGAATTAGGACTTTTAAAGGGAATTGCAGTCCGCATGACTAAACCATACATTTTAAAGGCATTGTTAATGACATATTGTATGTGAACGTCGAAATGTAGTTCAGAGTCCACAAATACTCCTAAATCTCTAACGATAGAAACTTTTTCCAGAGGAACATTGCAAAGTGAGTAGGTAAAATTAAAAACGTTAATTTTTTTAGTGAATACCTACCTATATATTTATCTGCAATAAAAATAAGGAAGCAAATGGCTTGCATGTGTTATCCCATAATAAAAATATAGCTTACCCTTTAGCAGTACCATCTTTCAAAAGGTACAATGTGTGCGTGGGCGAGTTGCGCAGTTTCTCAGCTGTGGTGATGACCTTGTTCAGGCCCTGTGCTGCAGCTGACTGCTCACCGAGGATGTCGATCAGCTTTGAGAGACTTTCCTGCATCACCCTGCCAACAAAATTACAACATTTGTAGCTCCCTAAAATGCTTCAGTCCAGGGCCCTACAGACTAAATTTCATATACAGACATGTCAATTTATACAAATCTATAAAGTTTCTTCAATCGACTCTCACCTTCAAACACATTAATTTGGTTCATTATCAATTGAGAAAATTGACCAATTGTAGTAACCTAACGCATCACGATCTGTAAGATCCCTGGTAATCTGACAATGAGACAGAATTTAGATTTATCAGGTTTAGACTCATGGATCCACTATAAAAATTCAGTCTATCAATCCATCAGCCCATCATTGTCTACTACTCCCCCAAAGACTGCTGTCCAATCCTATTTTAAGTATAAATATTAGAAGTACTTTCTCTAGATATTGACCAGATTGTAGACATAAAATAAAGGCAACATAACGGAACAAAAAAGTTTCTACTGCCAGGTCTCATTTTTGTAATCGCTAATAAATTGTCAATTCTTAGATTTGACCTTCATCATCCTCACAATAAAACCTTTTATTTGTTCCAGAACTGCTTTGTTTATGTAGATTTCTCTATTATTACACAATAATAGTTTTGTAAAATAGGCTCAAGGACATACAATCGAAAAATATAAAACTGGCCTCAATCAATTAATAGGATATGATATCCTTGTGAAACTATAAATGGTAGCATCAACAAAAGAACCAATACATTAATATATTCGGCCTTACTCTATTTAATATAACAAGTACAAACAATCAATAGAGTGAATGAAAATTATAGGTGTGACTTGAATGCATCATTTTGCTTTCCAAAACATAATTAGCTGCTTAAATACAACAAAATTATCTAGGTAACCCTAAAGAAGTTAATTAACAAGCATATTGTTCAAACCAAGTTTCAATGAATACTAATTACCATAATTTAAAGCTGTTCTTATTGGATTTGCAGCAATCCAATAAGAGCAACATTCCTAATTAGTACGATTCTGCATTCATAGTGGAATATATTCCGTCGAGACAATTCCATGAATGGATAAAATCCTTGAGTAGATGTGTCATACAATGACGCCATAAATGACCAAGAACCTTTGCGTGAAAGCGAGAGTAGTTCTGCGAGCAGCGCTTCAGGGAGTCGCGCAGACAAAGCGACAAATCTGCCCATTAGAAAAACTAATTTTACCTTACGCTTCTGACATCGCCGTGAAAACCCGGAGGAACCAAAGTATAGTTCAACTTCGTGATGTCGTCTTTCAGCATCTCGTTGACAGGCACGGTCCACTCCATTGTTAAACGAAGATATTTATCAACACTCTAAACACTAAATAATGAGTAATAAATGCAAATTTACAAAAAAAATATCACAAAAGGTAGGTACGAGGAATTTCTTCACTCCGCGGACTGCACAACCAACAGTGCTGCCATTCGTGCAGTGCAAACCAATCTGTCAATGTCAATTTTGCAACTGGGTGGGGACAGTGTCACAGCTCCTAGTCACAGTTATTTCGTATAGTTAGTGACGTGCTGCTCTTTAACTACCATAGAGTACAAGTGACATCAAAGTTTCGTACGGTAACCAAAAGGCTTTGTGGCATAGAGAAAGATAATAATAGTATTTTTTATGGATATAATATTAAATCGATCCAAGAAGATTAAAGATAAAATAATAATGAATGACTGCGGGTACTCTATGACTGCGGCGGGTGTGATAAAAATCATTATATTACACACTTCACTAGAAAATTAGAATTTTAAATTACTATAGTTGCCAGTTAATTCTTTATGCCTACATTCGTGGAAAAAGTATCACAGATGTGACAAAACTTCCTTCTGCCATTATAGGGCTTTATTCATAGATTAGGGTAATAATACTCGCTTTATTAATGAGCGTTCAATAATCCTTTGTTAGCTTAAACTGACTTTTAGAGCAGTTACGACGTTCAAAAACAAAGAAATGAAAAAGTAATGAAACCTGTTATATAAAACCGTTTAAGTTAACATAGGTTAAACTAGCATTTATAAATAACACTCATAATATTTCGGCTAACCTTCCTTGCATTTTATTAAAAAAATATTGTTTCATAAAATATTAGGAAACTGATGGAAAGTGTCGATGAGTTCTACTTAAACCGCACGCGCTGCCGTATTTCAACAAGTGTTATCGGTGATACTTTTCCCTAATTTGGAGGGAGCTCCGGTGGTTTCACCTCTTTATGTTGCTTGTTCAGCAGCTGGCAGAAGTCTCTCCTTTACCGTGAAGTCGTTTAGGCGACGGGTAGGGTCAACTAGCGATGCGAATCGATTTAATTTTTTAACTACTAAACCGGATCTATCTGAAAGAATTTCGGGGATACAACCTCTCGGCAAACACTTATACTATAAAAACTTATACTTAACTTTTGGGTCTGCTTTTGTACTCGAAATGTGAATTACCAACAAAAGCGACCACTATTGGCGTGAATCAATTTTTCAAAACGGACCCATTATTTGTGCGTAGTTATTTAATAAATGGTATAAGTGTTTGGCGTTTAAAAAAGATCCGGTTTAGTAGCTAAAAATTAAAATGGATTGGCGTCGCTATTGTGCCTTACCCGTCTTCTTAACTCGCTTTATTTGAAATAATCGCCTCAATGACAGCGGGTATTAAAGATAAAGAGTGTTTGTATGTACCTGAATAAATTGTGTACCACCTCTCTCTAACTAGCACGTTTTCACCTAATTTATATATACTTATCCCCAAAAAAAAGGACAGTGGGCAAATGTGTATAGAGCTTGGTCCAATAGCCTCCACGATTGAGACATATGCCAAATTAAAGGCCCATATAGTTACTTCAAAGTGATAGAGGGGCATCAAAATTGGTTCTTCACCTTGTAAAGTAAGCTAAGTCACGATAGCTTGGGATCCGCTTTCCTACTGCAACACCTCCACTTCGCACGGTCTTGGGGATCCATAGTGGTCAGTTTATTACCTCCCTCTAGACTAATTCGTTCCACCATCATGTCTCCTTGTCACATTTCAGACCACCTTTAGCCAAAAGCTAAACAACACCGTTTTTGCCGCATCAATAATGGATGCTTTAATCCTATCCCAGTAGTTTTGAACCGATTCGTCTTCCGTGCAAACTTCTGGGACATGACTTCATCAAGCTTTCACCACCGGATTTGGACCAAAGAGGATAGTAGAACTATTTAAATAAATATTTTGTAAACTAGCTTTCGCCCGCGGCGTTTTTTACGTAGTCCTCCTCGTCTTAGCGTGTAATTCCCTGTTGCGTCCAAAGCTGTCGCCTCGGAGCCCGCGTAGAATAGGACGCTTGATTTCAAATTCAAATCAGGGGTGCATGCTAGGATTCGAGCTACGACCCCTCATATGGAAGATGCGTTCCTATCCACCATCGCTCTCGTTTCCCACACTGTATTCGTGTTTGATTTTCCCAAAGGAAACTGGCTTTTTTCGGGATAAAATGTATCCTATGTCCGTCTCCTGGTTCTAAGCTATCTCCCCACCAAATTTCAGCCAAATCGGTTTAGCCGATCTTGATTTATTAATAGTTTAACACAATTGCCTTTTGTATACATATACAGAAAAAGGATGTATGTAGCGATTAACATTACTCTAATCCGTGGCAACTCTTGGACCACTGTCTTTTTACTACGTATTAATCGTTTTTATACATCCCACGGGAACTTGTCTTTTTTTCGGGATATCTAATAAGTATTTTTGTCTATCTCCAGGTTCTAAGCTACCTCTCCAGCAATGTTCAGTCAAATCGGTCCAGCCCTTCTTAAGATATTAATAGAGTCACCAGTACGGCTATCTTTTGTTTACAAAGATGATACGAGTATAAAAAAATCATTTTTAAAAAATCTTCAGGATGGATTATGATTGAGTTTTTTTTTAAATAGAGAAATAATGTATCCAACGATTTTCATAACTCTAATCGGCTCTTGGACCGCTTTCGCCTATTTTCCATAGGACAATGAAGTATTAAAGTATATAAATTGTACTCTTGAAAAAATATTTATTTCATTTTCATTCAAAATTATACGTCTGTTTTGTATATAAAGCGATCGCATCGCGATTTAGACGAGTTAAATTGTCTAAGCATCTTGATAATCTAACACTTGTTTTTGACATTATTTTGTATTAATAGGGTAAAATAAAGGTTTTGATCTGGTATCCCTACTTAAAAAAAAACTAACAGCATTCGGTCTGTCGGTTGTTGTCGGGAGAAGGATTTGTGGGCCGTTTACCTACGTCAAAAAAAAATGAAATAAATGCTGTTCGTTTGTTTTCTCTAGCAGCTAAGTAGAAAAACAATTAAATTTACCTTATTCTGTATCGCCATCCATACATTCCTATAAAGTTACCAGTTTGCTAGGCAGCAAGGTAAAGTTTATTTCATTATTTGTCGGTATTCACTGAGCGTTGCAAACACCACGCCCCGCCCGAGTTCATTAGCTTGTAGGCGCGGCCTAAAACACTGAACTCGTGTCTTGATCAACTTTTTTTCTTCTGCAGGTCGAAATTAACAATGTCGGCATCTGAATCTCACCCTTACTTTACAGGGAATGGTACATACAAAGCTATAAACCCTTTAGTGTCGCGGGTTGGCGATTTCACGCCGTTCTACATCGCTATAGCAATTTGCACGGTCATCTTGTCCCTGATTCTGATCCTGAACATTGTCTGCTGCTGCTCACGCTACTCCGACTACTGGCTGGATCGACACACAGGTTGGTGGTATTTTCAACAATAATATTTACTACTTAAACAGCTGAGCCTTAGTCAGCCCAATTAAATCCTTTTTAATAGACCACAGTGAAATGTTTTCGTTCCATTAGCTGCAACATACATTTGTGACTTTATGTTATTGAAAATGATGAGTATGCATAATTTGTACAGAGTACCTATAACATAAAGTGATAAGATCAGTGTCCTGTTTCACTGGAACCTTATTGTGTTAATCTAAAGCTTAATCTCTTATTGGTTATTAAATGTATTGAATAAATAGTCCTATTGGTATCTTTATACCAGTTTAATTAATGAATCTTCTAAAATCTTTTCTTTTGTTTAGGTAACCGCTGGATAGTCTCCATTTGGTCTGCCACTCCACACAAGCAGCCTCCTCTTGATTTCACTGAGCTTGAAGGCCAGCAAAACCACATCCAATACGTTCATCAGTACCACGGAGAAGAGTATCAAGACCTACAGAAGCGAGAACACGAAGAGTTTGTGCCATCAGTATCTCAGCAGCCACTAACATCATATCTAGAACTTCACAAACGTGAAAGTGATATCTAAATATGGCTTTCTTATTAATGTACCCCGCTGTTGCGGTTTTATCTTTATTTGTACTGATGGTAATTATTTTGATATTACGCTTTGGATCCCGCTGGTGTAAACTAAGACACACCACATTCTCAGACCAGGAATACTGGAATGATGATGAAGCGTACGATCAGAAGGTGTCATATGCCTAGTACCCCTCCGTAATGCCACAAAATGATTATAAATTATCCCAATAACACCATATTTTCCAATTCATGATTTTATTGTAGACTCACAACTGTAGTTAGACCATAGGCTTTATCAAAGTTCAGCCTTCAGAGATTTGATCAGAAATTATAATGATGTACTTATATTATTACAATCCCTGAAGCCAGTCAAGGGTTAATATACATTTACTATCATAAATGATTTCTTCACTGACTAAATGTTAAGGAGTATTATCAATTCAATTTTTTTGTTCCTCCATTCATTCATTACTTTATATTATTTGGATACAGTACATACATCATTTAGATAGGTTTCTAGTTAAGTTTCAACTTGTGCCGTCCATTTCAGGTCTGATTAGAGTAGGAAGAAAATTGTTCTTACAATTTCTATTTTTACAATAGGTTTAAGCAAAGTATGACAAATAAATGTATAATTATTAGATATTAAATCAAGAGTAGCAAGTAGGTATGTAGTTTAAAAACGAAAGAATTGTATGTAATGTGTATTGGAATGAAATGCTGTATTAACTGATACCTTACATAATGAAAACAATGGATTTTATCTACCTACATAAATGCACAGGAAAAATATTCAAGCATCATTAAAAGTGTATGATTTTTTTTGTGGACTTGTTTATACTAAAGTTAAGTACATACCTATTATCTTCCCAAATATTCTCTACCTTCTATTTACTATCGAAAGGAGCTGCTGGCGTTTTTCTAAATTTATAATTTTTTTTAAAACTCCGAAATGTTGCATCACCTACAATTTTTTTGGTTGATATTTTGATTCCAATTTATATGAAGTGTGTTTTTTGTTCTATAAATTTACTAACAATATGAAATTGTTTTTTATTTTTCTTCGAGTTCCATCACCCTATTGCATTACCTAAGTGATCTAAAGTTATTTTATTCAAAAGAAAAAAATATTTGTTTGTACACATTTAAAAATTACAGGTACTAACATATTAAATAACTCGACTTAAATATTACAGTAAGCTGATTAATTCATAAGTGTACAAGTAAGTATAAATAAGGCGTCCATCAGAATGTGTTAGCGACTAAAGAGCCGCTAACGGTGATTTTCAGTGGAGTAGAACCACTATGAGGGGCTATTAAAGAGACATGTACTTATTATTAAAAGAAGTAGACAATGTTACCGTACTCAAGCTCATGCCACCCCGTTCTCACACAGTGATTCCTGTGCAGGAACTAAAAAACTAGTTAAGTCTGCATAATAGTTCAAAATCAGACTATATGTAGGTATTATAGTTCGCGTGTTTTACTGGGTTCTGTAGCCTATGGGCAAAAAACGAAGCCCTTATTTAATCGTCATGTCTGTCTGTCCAACAGAACACTTACTCCAAGGAGAAGAATATACGTAGTATCTTCTACTTAGTTTGTGAGAAGAATGTATGTCTTGTAATGTCTTCTCTAAGCACGAAATTAGTTTGGACCTTTGTATGGGCAGCCACACATCAATGTAAACAAATCTGTCTTTGATCAATCGATCCTCACCTTAATGACAAACACGGTTCGATTTGAGGAAATAAGACACATTTGTAGTATGTATGTAATCTAATGTGTAGCTGTCTGTACACATATACAGGGGTAACCGTACTTTTTCTATTAGACCCACAGCCCAAAAACTATCCCTGATTCTACCATCCGTTTCTGTTATTTTTTATATCATTTTAAGTTAGTAGTTTTCTCTCGTCTTAATAACTTCTGTCTAACCAATACAAATAAAAGCAAATTTTCCATATGTGAAATAATGATGATTTCGAGGATTTTTCTAAGAACGAGTCACGTCATGTACGTACGAGGGTGGGTAAGTGAGTTAAAAAGATCGCGGAATGCGGGATATGCCGGGTTAAAGGGTAACTTTTTTACCTGCACTTAAATTTCACAGTGATTTGGACCTTTTCCACATACAAGCGACTTTTTATTTCACCCCACAAAAAAAAGCACATGGAGTCAGGCCCAGTCAGCGTGCTGGTACGATCTAACAGCCCTTGGTTGGCAGCCAGAATCGTGGCATGGTTCGGTACCGAGAAGTTCACTACACCCTGATTGCGTGGGCGAGGAAGGTCTTACACTTAGCAAGTAACATCGTACCATTTTATAAACTCGCGGTTTGAGTACATCGCGGTGGCTGCACAGGGGCTGCGCTATTTATCGCAACCCGCGGGATTGACATGATTTCGCCGGGAGTTCGCGGGTGACTGCGGTTTAGGTGACCTTTGTCAAAGTATCCTTTATGCCTGAAGTGCCCAATTGTGCTTTTGTCTTTGTTTGATTTATCACCACTCGCCGCCACCTCACCGCTCCCCCCGCAACTAGCCCTTCCCGTCTCCTCGCCGCACGCGCAGGTGTGAGGTTTCCCGTGTCGCCCATTGTTATTTGCCGCGTTTCGTACTAGATGTTTGATTATGTCTTACGCTAGCAGTGGTTACCACGCTAAATTTATAATTGGATCGGGAAAATGATTGTATTGAGAAAATATGACCTACATATTTTTTTGCAGAAATGGCTCCTATTCTACCGTTCGTATAGAACGATACCAAATCCACAAAAAAATTTTGGATATTGATTAAAAAATAACCCTATATATATAGTCAGCGCCCAATCCCTCTTGATTAAATGAATGTTGTATTAAATTACAAGTTTTTTTTATATAGAACAAGATAGTATTGGGCGCCGACTTCGGTAAAACCTTTTCTCGAGTGTGTTGTTATAAAATGTTATTTTTAATATTAATAATATTAGTTCGTGGATTTTGAAGGCGGTTTATTTTTGCACAAATTTTTTTACTTTCCATTCCACGAACTTTATGACCCACTGTCATACTTCGTGTTATTTACAGCTGGATCTACGAGAGCCATCAGTGATCCTAACTACTTGGTTCTATGGCTCAAACCAATTAATTGGTTGGCACCTATGTCTAGCAGTTTTTTTAGTATGACCTACATTGGTAGGTTGATAAAGTAATTAGGAGGCTGTGCCAATCCTCCTGACATTGGCCTGAGTGAGAACTAAGCCTAGTTATTACTAGTGTGACTCAAGCGATGAGGAAGAGGCTCAGGAATGGAGTATGGTATTTTTTCGATGAACCCCGGCTGAGTCAATGATTTATCTAAAATAGCGGGGATGAATAAAACCTTCAAATCTCATAACTGTATAACATTTTTTTTATGGAAAAAATGTCATAACAGCAACAGTTAGTTCCGACTTTTGCCATGTGCCAAATAGCCGTAGAGTGACTAAACTTGAAAATTGTAAGTAAGTAAACATTTATTGACCAAATAGAAGATTTACATAGATAATTAGGACACAAAACATAAACATAAGGAGATTGCACAGTAATGCTTAGTAAAGATATATTTAAACAAACACAAATAAAATAAATTAATACATAAACTAGTTTTTTTTTATGAAATCGCTAATTTAATTAAAAGAATTCCTCCCTGGGCCTTATGATTATTGTCTACCCTGTATAATACATTGGTAGGAAAATGGTTTTCTAAGCTTGCAAGTCGTTTTTTTATCATAGCAAATAAATCATCATAGATTTTATCTGTGGTGCTCCACTCATTCAAGTTCACTCACTCGATGTTATTTAGCCCTAAATACCACCGGGGAAATACTATAATTTTTCTAAAATTTGTATTGATTTTATACTGCTTATTATTAAATAAAGATCCGTAATGTTTACACTCTTATTAGTGTTCTAAGATTAGTGATAATTGCAAAAATTGATGCGTAAACGAAAATGTCAAATGTTCCTCTATTTCTTGAATGGCCGTGTTTTTCGTATGTCAATAATAAGTGTTTAGCCGTTCTAATACATTAAATTGAGATGTTTTTGTATAAAGATGCAATGATGGAGACTTTCCGATGGCGGAAATGGTTTATTCTGTTTGTAATCACGCTGTGCTGCTGGCTGGAGTGCGCCGAGGGTGAGTGTTTATCATCACAACCCCACACGATTATTTTGACCATGCACAAATTACCTATCTTGTTTCTTGAAAGAATCCGTTTTAGACAAAAATAGGCCTGCATATAGTATTTGTATGTCAGTTTTGTGGCCGGCTATAGTTTATTTATGTGCATTTTAAAAATGATGCTTGTATTTACTAATTATACTTTCAAAATAGTATATCTAACAATCTATGTGAAAGGCTAAGGAGATTATCCTCCCCTGAATTGGTTAGAGTTATTCCTATTAATATCTTATCAGTATTAAAAGCTAAGCAACATCAAACTTGTTATGAATATTTTATGTTGGAAATTATAATGATGTATCTATGAGGTTATTATGTGGAATCTGTGTGGTGCATTTAAATTGTTATTTTGTCATTTGCCTCGTTACTTTTGTTAATACAGTAATAGCTTTTATATTTATCTCTCTCTTTCTCCAAAAGTTTATTACTCGTTTCTATTATAATATTATATATCCCAAATTTTATTGACAAATTGTGTCCATTGATTTATTAAATTACACACTTCCTACAAAAACACACTTTTTTTTTAAAAGTTTTATCTGCAATCAGACAAAAAAAAACTTTTATCAGAAAAAAAAAATTGTGCCGCATCGTGCCCGGGATGAGCAAAACAAGAGTCTGCAAAAACACACTTGTTCACTTTTAATTTATAAATAGTGTGATGCCATTATCTTGTATCATATTAATTTACTGAAGATTTGCTTTTTTAGTGTGATCATAATTAAAAAAATGTATTCTGTAAAGAGCTTGTGTTGTGACGAACTGACCTTTTAAGTCCACTTTTGAACCATTCATTGTCAGTAGGGCTCAGATAAAGATGTACTTAAAATCCAAAATATGTACATATATGGACCAAAAACTTTAAAATATCAAGTTTTAAAAAAGAATAACTTTTATATTAAACATTGTTTATTGTGAAAAATCACTTCAGTAACAGTTACATTACAAAAATTATAAAAGGTAGCAAAATGTTCAGGCTTTCACAAAAGTTCCATTCACCTCCTTAAGAGCATAGGTACCGCAGGTGGTATACCTACATATTATTCACCGTCTCCTTACCAATATTATTTTATATACTGATTCATTCTCCAATTCTGAACCCATTTAAATAGCTTTTTCACTTATATATTTATAAAAAACAGGGAAAGCCGTTGGCATACTAACAGTGGCTTATTAATTTGAATGCAGCTATTTTGGTTAGCTGTCATATAGGAATTAAATTTAAGCTTTTGTTAGTTCTAAACATTTGGTCTAATAATGTTTCTAATTTTTTTCTTTAAAATGAAGATTTAGGTTTTTTTTATGTGATAGGTGGCAGCCGAGCAGACAGATTGCCTATCTCTTTTTTTCCTCCTCCGCCTCACCTTAATGTGTAATTCCCAGCTGTGTTGATTTTTATATAGCTTGGTAGTTTGATGCATTGTAATTTTTTTCACCCAGGTCTGAAATGTTACTGCAACAGTGAGACATGTCCGAACAACACATGTGAGACAGATGGCTACTGCTATGCCTCCACCAGTCTAGAAAATGGTGTCCAGAAGTTTACATACCAGTGAGTATCCTGCTTTAATTGAGATTACATACCTACAGTTAGATGGTTAAAATCTTTTCTAAATTCTATTTCAAAAAGTATCAAGTAAAGAATATAAGGCTTGGTCCTGAACAGAGGTACATATTTTGTTTAAACAACACAATTGGCAAATACATCAACACGGATGTACTACATCCTGGTACAAGAGTATGACCTAATGAGATTTTATGCTTAATGCTTGTGGTGTTTAGATGTTTGAAAATGAAAGAGGCCTTCCCTCCCGGTAATCCCTTACTGTGCAAAACACCAGCATATTGCTGTAAAAATGATCACTGCAATACTGATGACATTTACCGAGCAACCTTAGTCAAAGCTCCGCAAGCCACCTCCGCCGGTAAGAGCAGACGCTGCGTGTGATCCTATGACTATGATTTGAGTTTGTTTGATGTACTATTAGAATCATAATTGCATCATTTCCTCAAGTTTTGTGTTGAGATGCCAATACCCTAACAATATCGCTTCTGATTTAGTGAATATGTACCTACTAAGCGTCAGAGCCCATGTGCCGAGATATTAGTATGTTTGAATGATGTGCAGTTAACAAACAATTATTTTGGAGTGTGCGTTGGTTTCGCTTTAACCTACTAAACGTAATCTGGATGGTTCCACTCGGGGTGCAGCTGTATCGACCGCGTACTGTTGATACCCATCGAGCATCCGTTCAGTTGCTCCACGCCGAAGGCGAGAAATGAGTCTCTGGCGATAGAATGTTGTAACGCACCCGACAAGTGCAATCAGGACATCCGTTTGGAGCTCCAGCCGCGGTCGCCAGGTAGGCTGGACGTAGACCGTCGCTACGCGCACCGAGCTTGCGGCGCACCGCCTGCTGCACCCGTGCAGACACCAAACACGTGTGCCCGATCTTACTAAGCCTCACGCAAGACTGATTTTATTCACAAAAGTTTTTTCATTTGATGTTTGAACTCTGTACTGGTGCAGTCAGGTGGGCACGCCATAACCCGCCAGAGTTGAGCTTGGTGTGTGGTGCCAAATGCATGGCTATTCACTTTTTTTACACTTTTGTTTTTAACTAAGTTTCTTTCCTAGACCGGCGCTGATCACCCGTAGTGGCGTAACTCCTTTGTATTATCTCCTGTAGGTTTCCAAATAATTAGGCATCAAATAGAAAAAAAACGTAATTATTGTTTGTAAGACAAGTCTTGCGAGATCAATATACTTGTTTCATAAGGAGATTTAATAAGTCTAGATAGGATAAGAATTTATTATTATTCTGTAGAACTCATTCTCTGCTATCATTTTATCACAGTGAAAAATAAGCCAGGATGGTGTAGGTAGTGTGAGTGGTAGAGTTACGCCATGCATTTACTTGTAAACAGACTAATTACCTATTCAATTTGAATGTAGATGTTGGGACCGAAAGCACTGGTTCCCACCAGACGATCCCATTTGGTGCCGCAAGGATGAGTACCCCGATATGTCGTGCTGCTCGTCGAACTACTGTAACCGATACGCGTTTCCAGGTACGAAGGGACTGGCTAGTATGTGCCGTCGGGATGCCGGGGCTTCTGTGATGTCCTCTGTCGGTTCTGCCACCGTGCCGCCATCACTGTGGTGTCCTAACATGAGCTAGATACCATTCAAATTAAAACGAACATAAATTGGTATTGCATGATGCAAAAGACCTCTTCCACATATTGGTTGATAAGAAAACAAATTTAAATTTTGGACGTCATGATTTGCTCTCAAAGGAACGAGGGAGTCGTCTAAATACGAAATAAGCTGACATTTTTGTAATATATAATAAATTTTAAATGTGAAAAAGGTCTATGAGGTTTTGAAAGCAGGAAATATATTCACCATATCATATCGGTATATTATAATTAGGGGTAATGCTAAAATGGCAGCGAATAATGGAATTATAGTGGGATATTCATGCAACGTGACATATTATAACACCTGGTCCAAGAAGCGATGTCAAGTTCAGCTCCAGTCTAAAAGGGTTGACTGGGTTGATCAGCTTATTGAATATGTTATTCTTGTTCTAGATTTGTTGTAAGATTCATAATGGGTTAACTTGAGGCGCCAAACATTCGCAAATGTTTAACGTTGTCTATGTAATAGAAACTTTCATTATTACAGTTGGATTCATATATCTATGAACAAGCTTGTCGAAGGGTTGATAATGAAAGCTGACTCAAAATCCAGCATGCGGGGGATATAAATGCTAATATAATGCTAATGGGTTTATATAAATAAAGGATCCAGATTCCAGAGAACTCAGCTTTACTGTAGCAGCAAGTATAAAACTTACTATTGTTATACTGACATGCAAAGTGCATAATAAAATTGAGACTGCCTTAGTGGCGCAGTGGCAAAAAACTGTATTGTAAAAATTTAAGGTGCCTAATAAACAATTATCTTAATGCATCGGCTGGGCTTGAAGTCGCGGGTTCGATTCCCGGGTACGGGCCAAAATTTGTTCCTCAGTTTTTCGGCTAGGAAATGTTCAGTGTCAGCTCTGAGCCTAGAAATTGGTGGTCTTGTACCCCATGTCTCGGAAAGCAAACCGAACAGCATTCATTTGTGTCAAACTCATCGAAATACGATTGTGCACTCGAGTCAGTGCAGACACATGTTCACTTATGTCTTGCATTCTTGGCTAGTTGCTGAGATTGTCTTTATATGTTGATGCCATAGGCTAAAAATCGGTAGGAGGCCTTGAGGTAGGTGATCCCTCGGCGAGTTAGAGCACGGCAGGTATCTCCAGTGCGAACACTTGCCTCATTGATTGCAGCGGGTTCACTCGCAGTGTGCCCTCGTCATTCAGGATGTAGCGTAAGTGATCATGAGCCGGTTACTTCTATTTACTTTTGCATGTCTTTACAAAAATCACTGCATATTTTTTTTCCAATTTTATTTACGATTAACAAATAGGTCAAGCTACACTAATGATTTAACAGATATTTTATTTAACTGTTGGTTATGGAAAAAGTAGCAAGTTGAAGCTTACATTTGGGAATTTAATTTTAACACATTTTTTTAAATAGATGTGCCCTTGTGCTCCCAACCAGCATGTCATACAAATTACGTGTTTTTTTACTGCTTTCCCGCCCTTATTATGAGAGTTTAGTTAATTTATTGCTTTTTCGCACTACTCCGATGTGCGGGTCTAATCCTAGCAATTCGATATGCCATCGAAAGATTTTGTCAATCATAGAAACGTTAGTAACCTAACTAGATACCTTAAATACTTCCCGGGAATGCACGTTTTCAGAATCACTCCTTTGGACTTGACCCAAAACACTTTATAAAATATCCGCATAAAAGCCTGACGTAAATGCAAGTACTTTAGAATAGTTTGCGTTTAAGGAACTGGGGTCATAATAAAGGTTAGTTTGGAGAAGTTAAACAATGATTTTTTTAAACTATACACTTTTAACATGGGCCTTTTCCGTTTAACTATTTTGGGGGAGTTGCAGATGAAAAATAAAATTAACGGCATCGTCCGCCATATTTACATTTTTCATCGCACATCCTCTGAAAAACTGCCATAAAACAAGACCACCCTCACATTGCGTAAATGCCTTTTTTACATTCTAGAAAAGAGTTCAATAAACTCGTCATCAGTTTAAATATTTTGTATCCTAAAAAAATTTCATTGATAACTGAGCAGTAACATTAATTAAGTTACAAATAAGTGAAAGCGCGTTTTTCTCAAAAGACGCTTTTTGGGTTATGACAATTTTTCAGAGGATGAGCGTATGTAAAAACGCTTATTCATATTTTTTTGTAGATCGACAGAAAGTACGATAAAACTCTTAGATACGTTTAGCAATATGTAGTACCGTATTTAAAAAACCAAGGGCATGTCTATAAAATATTAAATTGAACACTAAAGAAGGTTATCGCACTCACATGAATAATAACTTTTCTATAACAATGGTTGAAAAAATAAACGTACATTTTAAAATCGCGACTAACGTAGTTGTAAGGACGATACGCATTTAGTTTTAAATTTGTTTGTATTGTGTGCATGTTTTTTGTTTGCATTTTCAGTATATATTTATTAAATTGTACTTTCGTATATTTACGTGTTTTTGTGTAAATTCACAGATGGGAATTGTGTAAGTAGATGCCAAATCATACGCGCAGTTATGCCTAAAGTAATAATAAAAATCGTTCTTCCAGTTATTTGGTAAATATGATAGTGTATTGCGAAAGTTAGGTCACATTTCAATACTGCTTATGAGCACTTTGTAAATACTGCATATCTGCAAAAGTGGCTAAATTGAATTGTCACTAACGTTTCCTCATGGTAAATAGATATTTAAGGACTTTACTTATAATAAAGTAAATCAGGCACCATAAAAAGAATTCAGTGAAAACAATGTTGGCTCGTCTGCCACATATCACATAAAAAGAAACAAATTAAGAAAACATAAAAAATATTTTTTTTTCTTGTTCAAATTTTACGTTTAGAAACCGTCATATTAAGGTGACGGGTAGGGCACACTGGCGACGCCAATCGATTTTAATTTTTAGCTACTAAACCGGATCTATTTTAAACAATTTCGGGGTTACAACTTCTCGGCAAACACTTATACTATTTATTAATTAACCATGCACAAAAGTTGGGCCCAACGCGTACGCGAAAAAATTATTCACGCCAAAAGCGGCCACTTTTGGCGTAAATCAATAATAGATGCGGTTTAGTAGCTAAAAATTAAAATCTATTGGCGTTGCTAGTGTGCCCAACTTGTCACCTTAAGTTACCCTTTCGCATTGCAAAGTTAGCATTTGTGTCAACGACAGAAGGACGGTCTAAAATCCAAGAAGCGTAACTCGACGTGACATTGTGTGTTCTCTTCATCATCCTCCTTCTAGGAAATTTGATGATTTGTGAGCAAGAAAACACAAAATCTAACTAGATAATATTGTATCAGATAGAAAGAATAGATTCCCTAGAAATAAACCAAAATAGCCTCGGCTGAATGAGATCAAAATACATATTAGTTTATTCGAGAAGACGTTATTCTTATAAAATCTTTTCCATTTACTTATTAGGCGTAGAAGGACAAATACAATAGGATATCCTGTATCGAGCTATTAATACTACCGTGACGATGCCAATATGTCGGATCAGCCACCCACTCCCGCGACTGTTGTCCTTAGTAACCCCGTAACTAAGCGGGAGAATGAACTTACACGTGTATGCTGTACACGTGTATTTTTGCCGTCTTCATAAGAGCCCTTTCACGGATCGGTGATCCCGCCACCGGTATTTATTGATTGTAATGGAATTCAGACAAATAAAAACATATTATCAAACATAGGAAATAGTTGCGACTATTTTTATTACCTACTTGATAGAACGGTTCATTACGATTAACTTACGGCAGAAAAAAAATGTTTAGTTTTAAAAGCACCTTTCCTAATACATTTTAAAATTATATTTTCGCTATAAATCCATAAAAGCCGTCCGCCATGATGGTCTATTAATTATCTATGCCGTGACGTCCTATTGTAAGCAATACGCGTGACTGTCATGACTGTCATAAGCGTAAAAAATAAATAAATGAAAAACCACGCATTACCTGAAATTGGCGTTTGACGTTTTGTTGTTTACAATAATGGTGACGTAGAACTATGGCGGACGGTGTTTTCAATCAAGAAAAAAAAAGTAAAAATATAACGGGTTTAAGTTGTTCCCAATCCCTTATTTATTTTTATTGAAGTATATAATGACCCTTGTTCGGAATAATATTTAAATTAAAAGTTATTTTTATAAATGGTGACAAGAAGCAACTTGCCTATTGAGCACAGCTGCTGTGCCTCGCCGCACGTGCAGATTTAAATTAGTCCGTGGTAGATTCTCGTGCTGTCGCACACCTTGTGCGCTGGGTTTGGTCTGTGGACACCTCTCTAGGGAGTGTCACATTTAAGTAAAATGTTGTCTATAGAAAATTCAGGCTTCTAAATTGTATTGTACTCACCTTTATGTCAAAAACGTTAATGAACCGTAGGCTAACGCTTGACTACAATCTCACCTGATGGAAAGTGACGATGAGGAGCCCAATTCTCGGGCTCGTGACATTTATTTTCATACGACATATATCACTAAAACATGATTTTTTGTATGGTTTTCGGGTGATATCCGCCATGTTCTCAAATATCACAAGCACGAGAATTGGGCTCGAGGCCTTGTTTAGTTTAGTTAGTTTTTCTAGTTTGATTTAATATCGAGTGAGGCAATTTGGCTGTTTGTTGTAGCCAGATTTGTGGCTGTCTGTACGTTAGGCATAGTTACCCGGACTCCAATTGGCAATAATATTTGTCTTGGCATATTGACTGATTGAAATAGTGTCTCAATGACAGCTATTACCCTTTAGAAGCGGGTCTAGCCGGGATCCTGCTGGGACTCCCTTTTTAACCTCTTAACAAGCGAAGATTGACTGTAGACGAGGGGTAGGGCTGTCTACGCTGTCGTAGCCTTACCCTGTGGCACCGACATAACCAGTGGTCCAAAAACATTAAGGCGACGACGGGTGGCCCTTACTAGCGACGCCAATCGATTTAAATTGATAGCAACTAAACCGGATATCTTTTTTACAATCTCGAAGTTCGAGTGCAAAAAACAGACCAACAAGTTAATTATAGGTATTAAATAAATAGTATATAATATTCTTTCCCTCTCAGAAATTTGGCTTAACGCCATAAGTGTACGTTTATGGCGGTAATTCATATTTCGAGTAGGAAGCAGACCAAAATGTTAATTAAGTATAAGTATTGAATGAATAGTATATGTTCTTTTCGAGATGCTCGAACTATGAAATTGTTAAAAAGATATCTGGTTTAGATGCTAAAAATTTAAATCCACACACAACCTACCCGTCACTTTATCCAAATCTATATAACCAAAAGCCGACTGACTGACTGATCTACATATGAACGCAGGGCCTAAAGTATAAGGGTTAAAAACTTGAAATTTTGCACTGAAGTACCTCTTATAGCAGGGGAGAACACACTATATATTTAACGAAATAATCATATTCATTTACAATAATCCATTTTATACAGGTTAAAGTCAAAATATCTACCTCGTAGGCAACCCTAAGATAAATTTGGGTTGTTATGATATAACCGCGCGTTTGATTTGGTACTTTCCTATGTTTTTTTGTTAGTTATGTCTGCCTAACTACTCTTAAGTATAATTATATTTGAGTGGGGGTTATTTGGCTATTCAATTAGTGTCTCTTTATTTTCATATAGGTCATCTTGTTATTTTCAGATAAATCAATGTAATCAGATATGTATTCTTCTATTTAATGTGGACTATGTTTTGTATTGATGTTATGTGTGTATATTGTCAATAGCTAGCTACGATGTCGTGTCGCGCTTTTTAAGTAATGTTCGATGTTAAATATGTCCAAATTTGATCACATTCGCCGTATTTAGTAGTGAAATAAAAAAAATGTTAAAATATCAAAAGTTTTCTACTGGTATTATGTTACATACGACGCCGATAAATCAGGGGTTTATTCATAGAAAAAACCATCATTTGACTGCTTCTAGCTGTTTTTAAGTAATGGGGTTACACACATAGCGTTAGGTAGGCCATCGGTGTAGGTATAAGGAAGTCCTGTAGAGATTTCCACTTCCAATACATTTTAAAGTTACTTGCTTTGAAATCTGGAATCTTTCATTGCGTTCACAAGTTTTTAGTAATACTCATACCATAGCTACTCTACAACGAAAACTAGTATAGATAGATAGATAAAACATTTACTCGCAAGCTACCAACCATAAATACAAGAAAAAAAAACAAATTGAAAAATAAGGTACAATTAATACAAATGCATTTAGAAAAAAAAACAATGAAAATAATAATAATAATAAAAAAAAACTACAACAAACATTAAAAGTATGCAAAAGGACGAATCATGTGTGTCACAGCAATGCGAAAGGGCGATGGCTCAGTTTGATTGTCAAAAGCAACACATGCGTTACTAAGTGTCATACACAAATCTTAGAATATTATTTTATCTATTTAAAATCCTCAAAAAAGGCGTTCGCGTTTTCAAAATTTGTTAGTACAGTTCAGACGGAAAACCTATTTTAATCTAAATGTAAAATGGTTTTCTTGAAAGTAGCTGCCTTATTATATCCTCCCAAAATCTCCCACTGTATTTGAAGCTTTATAACAGAAAGGCAGTCTTATGCCTGCCGATATTATTAAAATATCGATGACTATAGAGGTTTACTACACTATATATGTGTTATATATAAATAATTAACAGATAAAAATATTGTTAGGTATGTTACATATGACTGTCAGTGTAGGTGTGCAGCGGCGTGTTAAAAGCAGGAAACTTATATGATTAGACTGAAAGCCACCTTTCATAAAATGCTTTCGCGATACACTCGACAGTTCGGATTTCACAGTGCAATGAAAAACAGCGGAGAAGCGGTCTACTTTTATTCGATTCAATTATATTTCCGCTAAAATTGTAAATGGAGTTTAAGATGACAAATTGAAGTAGATATACTGAGTAAAGAATAGAATGTCGACTAAAATTAATTTTATCTGACATCTAATTTCGATTCGAAAAGCGGGATGTTTATCATGCTAACTTGCTCTCAATAAAGAAAAAAAAACGGTGCTGATCTTGTCAACGGATTCCTACACGGTTCCTGTAAAACATGTTCCTGCTGCGGGGTTTATGATTAGAAATTCTAAACATTCTAAATTAGAACTATTCCGAATAATTTTAAGACCGAATGTACTACATGAAAGCAATTAATACTATGAGTATGACACAGCTCACTGGTCCCTCGGCGGTGTGGCGATATGGCCCACTTTTTGACGTATATGTCTCATTCATTATACATACGCCAGAGCTTCAGGTTAACATGTTCAGCTCACTCCCCCGCCGCCCTATTTATTTAAATGCACGTTTGTGCATCTATTAAAATCCGCTGAAATGTAGGACTGGGCCGATCTTTTGATCCATAGTTAAACTGAACTAATGGTTAAAAAAAAAAACCGGCCAAGTGCGAGTCGGGCTCGCGCACAAAGGGTTCCGTAGCAGCAAAGTCCAAAATTACAGTTAAATCAACCTATCTCAAAAACTATAATAGATACTTTGATCAAACCAAAAATCGTTGAAAGAGTTAATTAGCATGCATCACCTCTATTTTTTTTAGAATTTTATACCCCGTAGTTATAAAAATAGAGGGGGGGGGGACATACTTTTTACGACTTTGAGAGCTGATATCTCAAAAACCGTTCACTTTAAGAAAAATGTTTTTTAGAAAACTTTATATCATTTTAAAAGACCTTTCCATTGATACCCCACACGGGTATGTACATCGAAAAAAAAAATTTCATCCCTCAGTTACATGTATGGGGGGCCCCACCCCCAATTCTTTTTTTTACTATTTAGTGTCATATTTTTGTAGCGGTTCATACAACACATATTCCCATCAAATTTCATCACTGTAGTACTTATAGTTTCCGAGTAAATCGGCTGTGACAGACGGACAGACGGACAGACGGACAGACGGACATGACGAAACTATAAGGGTTCCGTTTTTGCCATTTTGGCTACGGAACCCTAAAAAAGTAACCATGTTCAAATATCGCCAAAATGTGTTTTTTGAACAATAGATTACAAGGAATTACGTCACTTTGATGCTGTAACTTTGACGCTGTCATTTTGACTACTGGTAAGATTAACTATAGATAATTTAACCAAAAGGTAACTACGGATCAAAAATCGGACATTAAGGCCGAATTTTTGATCCCTATTTAAACTAAGCCCCCTATTTAAACTAATGGTTTAAAAAAGTAACCAATGGTAAAATATCGCTAAAATGTAGTTTAAGAGCAATAGTTCGCTAAAAGTATTAGTGCTATTACAAGGAATTATGTCACTTTGACTATTGGTTAGACAGTTAACAATAGTTACCTACAGTCAGATCACGCTTATTTGGCACATGGCAAATGTCGGAACTAAGGCTGTTTTGACATTTTCGCATAGAAAAAAAAACGTTTTACAACGGCCCCCTGTCAATGTCACCGAAGTGCCTTCTGGTCGTGGTCGCACTGTAGTTTAACCAAAAGGTAACTACGGATCAATATATCGGCCCTTAGCGAAGCCTGAATGTTTATGCAATAATGTACTACATTTTAAGATATACATTTTATTATAAACTGGACTAAAGTGAATAAGATAGTCCGCGTAGTCTTTTTTAGTCCACAGACTTTTGCCTTTGTTTGCTGATGTTTTTTATCTAATATATAAAATTCTCGTGTCACAGTTTTCGTTGCCATACTCCTCCGAAACGGCTTGACCGATTTTGATGAAATTTTTTGTGCTTATCCGGTATCTATGAGAATCGGCCAACATCTATTTTTCATCCCCCTAAATGTTAGGGGTAGTCCACCCCTAAATTTTTATTTTTATTTTTTAGACAAAATTTTTAATTTCTCTTTTTTTATGATACAACATACAAAAATACATACAATCCTCAATTTTCACCCTTCTACGATCAACCCTTTTATTTATATGGCAAAACAACGTTTGCCGGGTCAGCTAGTTAGATTATAATTATTTTTCTAAATTGCTCCGCATTAAGGCGATTTCATGTCTCTTTCCATAGGAGAGCGAGGTTTTAGTGTTGGTCCGCGGCTTCGCACTAGTAATCAATCAAACCATTTTCATAACATCAATATGGAGACATTGTCGTACTAACATAAACCTCTTGTTTACTTTTAATTCTATCTTCGCGCCATATGAGTCCTTATTACTTTCTTTAGGAATGTTTAGCTTTAAATTAATTGTTAATGAATTAATATATCAATTTATATGAAGGTAAAAGTGTTTGAATTAGTGTGAATGTGGGGTGCTTTTATTTGTTTTCGCAGTTGGTCCATTTCGCAATACGTTCACCAGAATAAAACATGGTCAAGCTAGAAACTGTTGACTCTTGGCGCGTGTGCTTAAAGCGAAAGAAATAAATCGACTCCAAAGTTTAGAGTGAAACATTCCGATTTGGACGAAATGCAACGAAGCAGTTTCCATTTGAAATACACTCGGCGTCACGAAAATCGACCCGCCACGTAATTTTCATACAAACGCGCCCAGTTCATAGTCGTCTTATAATGGAAAAAGTTAAGTGCCTTGATAATAAAAATTTATGGCAGAAATGGTCACTTTAGCTAAGAATAATCTATAGAAACCTGTGAATTATCTCCAAAAAAGTAAAAGCGTAAGTTTAATTTCACATTCATATTATGTTTCAAGAAAGAAATAGAAAAAGTATTTAAATATATTATGTGAGGAAATAATAAAATCTTCACATTGAAATTTTAATAAAAAAGTGTTTAGTTATGATATACGTTAAAATGTTAATGTGTCACTAAAACTTTATTCAAATAATAATAAACTTTAAGTTTGTATGAAAATGCGGGCTATCGCGTCTGAAAAATCCACTAGATGGCGTATTGTTGGACTGAGGTCCGACGTTGGTCCAAGTTCCAACTTTGGTCCAACATTGGTCCAAGGTCCAACTTTGGTCCAACATTGGTTTATTGTTCATAATCAAATTGTCATTTTGACATCTTACGGTTACTTGGCAATCGGCAAAAGTTTGAACTGATGATGATTACAAGTGTCCGTATTTTTGTCATTTTCCCATAGAAAGTGTTGTACAACGTCCCCTGTTAATATCACTGAAGTGCCTTTTTAACCCCCGACGCAAAAACGACGGGGTGTTATAAGTTTGACGTGTCTGTGTGTCGGTGTGTCTGTCTATGGCATCGTAGCTCCCGAACAAATGAACCGATATTGATTTTGTTTTTATTGTTTGAAAGATGAATAAGGGGGGAGTGTTATTAGCTATGTTGGATAAAAATCGATCCAAGATGGCCGCCGTCACAAAGATTTGGATTTTATGTTTTAACACAACTCCCACAATATGGGTATCATATAAAAGGGCTTGAGTAGCAGAATCTATTAATTGTGAAAAATTTCAAATCCAAAATGGCCGCCGTCAGAAAATGACGATTAACCTATTTGTTGTTCCAACTGCCTCAATATAGGTATCAAATAAAAAAGCTTTAATTGCGTCGGGGGTTTTTTAAATTTTCAATTTAATTTTTTTTGACCGTAGCTATTCGAACTTTACTCTATAGATCTTCTCGCTATTATGTGACAGCGAAATATACCGCGCCGAGTGTATTAATTGGTTTCGTGGTATTAATATCAGTGGCGACAACTATTACCTGGATCTAACCGTATGTTTGTGAACTCAAGAGACGTCTCCGTCCGCGACGGCGTGGCAAGCGCTGCCCTGGGTGATGGGTCTGATGGTGCTGGGCGTGTGCGCGGCCATCAGCTTCTGGTGGGCGCGGCGCTCGCGCAAGGTGATGAAGCGCGGCTCGCGCCCGCTGTTCCCGGCGGAGGACTCGCTGTGCGAGACGCGCCACCCCGTCATAGGCACGGCCACCATCAGGGACATGATCGAGCTGACCACATCTGGCTCCGGCTCTGGTAAGTCAATGTGGATTTTGATTTTTTATGTGATAGGTGGTAGACGAGCAGGTTCATGGTCCAATTGTACCTCAGGCTCCGAACCGATAGACGCAACTGGGAATTTACACGCCCAGATGAGGAGGAGGTGGTGCTAAGCGGTTGTGACTTGTGACTCCACTGGTGTATATGGGCCGCCGACAGGGCCGAGTCACAAGTACGCCGCTAACCTTTTCCTCCTCAACCTGAATTTGAAAGGATTGGGGGTCTCTGTCACTCCGGTCGTGCGCCGGCCCGTTTGTCTGCCACCTATCACACAAACGAAATTCAAACAAGTAAATTACTTATTTCTTGACGTTTCGGCCGCGCTTCTTCAGTAATGGACAATACGACATTTAAAAAAATGCATTTAAACGCTTTTCGAATAAAAAAAGAAAAAAAAACTCATATTTTTTTAGTTATCATTGAATGTGTTTTAATTAATCTATTAACATGGTATCACAAAGCGTTTATGAATAAGTTGGTAAGGCTGATGTTAATGCTCGTATCTATGAAACTATCTGTTACTATTATAAATTATATTATACTGTTGATTGTATTACAATTTTATTTAGTATTTGGAAAATAGGTTGTAGCCTGAAAATTATTAGAACATAAATTTCTAGTGAAATTGGCTTGATTATTCTTAAAGCGGTCTTCCATATAAATGTTAAACTTCAAAATTGTCTTTTGAGAACTTATTCCCGAAGCTGTGTACGTAGTACATTGAGGAACGCAACAATACTCCGTATTTCTACTTTATTACTTTATTCTACAGCCTGTTTATATTATTTAATCGTGAACATGAATAAATTAATATATTTATTATTTTAATTATTAATTAACTTGCCGGAAGTGACGTAGTCCTGAGGCTCAACGTATTGTGATGTCGGTGCTATATGTCCAATAAAAATAGTTTAGGCGACTTTAAGTTACTTACTGTCAGTGGTTATTATTTGGTCTTGTCATTTTACGTTCAGAGATTTTGCGTTATTTTTAAAATCAACGTGAGCAAAAGCGTTATTAACTTGTCATGCCGAGTGATGACGTCGATTTTTCTCCATATATATCTGTTTAAAAATTCTGAAATTATTTTGCGTAAATTTCTATGAGTCTAATCTAGAAATAGTATTTTTAATTTCGTAAAATCGTATTGTCTATTGTCACGGAGATCAACATTATCATCGTTTCAGCCAGTAGACGTCCACTGCTGGACATAGGCCTCCCCCATTGGTCTCCACACAGATCGGTCCTGTGCCGCCCGCATCCAATGGATTCCTGCGATCTTCACCAGATCGTCACGACTTCCTATACTTGTCCTCCACTCGACACGGAGATATCATTATCATTGATAATTGTCCTTGCAAATCCTGGTGATTACCATACAGACCCTTAATGAGTGTGTACCTCCAGGGCTGCCGCTGCTGGTGCAGCGCTCCATCGCGCGGCAGATCCAGCTGATGGACATCATAGGCAAGGGCCGGTTCGGCGAGGTGTGGCGTGGGCGCTGGCGGGGCGAGAACGTCGCCGTCAAGATATTCTCCTCGCGCGAGGAGTGCTCCTGGTTCCGGGAGGCCGAGATATACCAGACGGTGATGCTGCGCCACGAAAATATACTGGGGTTCATCGCGGCTGATAATAAGGGTGAGGTTTCTGTGTCTAGGTTTTTCTTATATAGATAGACTAGCGGCTTGTCCCGGCTTTGCACGTGTGTGCACACAATATTATGCTTGTATTATATTACTAGTGGCCCGCCCTTACTTCGTTTCGGGACATTAGTTCCACTTTATACCAATAGATCGCGCTACGTGTCTATTACATCGCACTAGCGTTTCGTGTTACATAGATCTTAAATTACTTTATCTTTTAAAATTTCAAATTAAAGGTGACGGGTAGGGCACATTAGCGACGACAATAGATTTCAATTGTTAGCAACTAAACCGGATATCTTTTTAACAACTTCCAAGCTACAGCCTCTCGGAAAACACTTATATTATTGATTTAATACTAATACTTAACTTTTGAGTCTGCTTTTGTACTCGAAATTTGAATTACCGGCAAAAACGGCCACTTATGGCGTTATTCCAGACAGATCAAAAAGGAGTGCACAATAATTAAATAAATAGTGTAAATGTTTGTTTAGCGTTTGCTGCTCCAAATTGTTTGAAATAGATCCTATCGGTTTAGTAGCTAACAATTTAAATCGCTTGGTGTCGCTAGTTAAGGGTACCCGTCGCCTTAAGTTTTAGAGAAAGTAGTCGCTGTGCGACGCTGCGCTGCATGACGCGTCTCGTGCTGTGCCGCGTTGCGACGCGACACCCCGCTTGGACCACGATACAGGATTTTGAAAATCATGTAATAAATACTATGAAATTCTGCCGTCTGACCTCCGCAACCTTAGACAGGGGAACCAACTGGATCACGGTTACACCTTCAAACTTAAGACTATCCGAGACGTCCAGGTTTTCTCACGATGACTTCATAATCATAAATCTTTATTGTTTCAAATTGTGTTTTACCTAAGTAGGTCTTACACAAATAAAGTGTTTCATACATACCTTTATAGCCATAAAATAGGTAGTCGCTGGTTAAATTTCCCTCACTGCCAAGCTAATGGTAGAAAGCAGTAATGGACAAATATTTTACCATTTTTATATGCTTTTCGACTAAAGAAAGAAAAAAAAAAGATGACCTGTATTTTTTAGTTTTCATTAAATGTGTGTTTTTAATTGAATAAAAAAAAATATAAACGATAGATAAAAATGCAGGAAGTGACGTAGTCCGGAGGCTCTACATAGGTGATGTCTTTGCTATACAATAAAAAAAGCTCTCTGTCATTCATTATTCACTACTGTCATTGTCAGCCATTTTCTTGTTTCTTAAGTCAACGTGAGCAAAGGCGTCATTAATTTGTCATGCCGAGCTATGAAGTCACACGGGGGTTTTTACATTTTATTTAATTTCTTCTTAAATATCTTTCAAAAAATTCTAAATCAATTCTTCTTACAATCCTATAAGGCTAATCTAGAAAACGGTATTTTTCATTTTGGAAAAAACATTTGTCGTGTTGTCCATTGTAATGTATAGAAGCATATGGAACTTATGGCCAGCGTCCTTCCAGACAACGGCACGTGGACGCAGCTGTGGCTGATCACGGACTACCATGAGAATGGCTCGCTGTTCGACTTCCTCACGGCGCGGACCATCGACTCCAATACTCTGGTGAAGATGGCGTTGTCCATCGCCACCGGCCTAGCTCACCTGCACATGGACATCGTGGGCACAAAAGGTATGTTTCCATACCTTACATTTTTTTTTTGCTTATAATAGGCAGACGAGCTTGCCTTATATTACTTTGTAAGATATGGGAGAGAAACATCGAGGCACCAATAGTAGTTTTTTTGTGATAGGTAGCAGTCGAGCAGACGGATCACATGATGGTAAGCGACAGTGGAGTTACAAGTGCGCTGCCAACCTTTAAATCCCCTTCCTCCTCCGGGCCTCCGGTACCCTCACTCACGCATCGAAACACAGCACAGTGCTGCTTCACACCGGTTTTCTATGAGGCCGTGTTTATCACTCTGGTCGAGCCGCCCATTCATGCTGAAGGGTGGCTCTCCCAAGGTTAAGATAAAGGTCCTGGGTAGTGTTGTCAAGCGTCTGCTTGACATGATGCCTATAATCCTTAGGGCGACAGCACAAACGTACTTTAAGGTGACGGGTAGGGCACACTAGCGACGCCAATCGATTTTAATTTTTAGCTACTTAACCGGATCTTTTTTTTTATGTAATATGTAGGCAGACGAACAGACGGATCACCTGATGGTAAGCAATTGCCGCCGCCCATGGACACCCGCGACACCAGTGGAGTCACTTTTTAAACCATTTCGGGATTACAACCTCTCGGCAAACACTTATACTATTTATTAAATAACCATGTACAAATGTTGCGTCCAACGCGTACGCGAAAAATTTATTCACGCCAAAAGTGGCCGCTTTTGGCGTGAATAAATTTTTCGCGTACAAAAACGGACACAACACTTGTGCATGGTTATTTAATAAATAGTACAAGTGTATGCCGAGAGGCTGCAACCCCGAAATTGTTTAAAATAGATCTGGTTTAGTAACTACAAATTAAAATCGATTGGCGTCGCTAGTGTGCCCTACCCGTCACCTTAAGCATCGGCAATCGGCAATTTTGCGACTGTATCGATGCTGCATCGTGATTTAGTCATTTGCTGCTCGATCGGTAACACTAGACCGGCGGAAAGCGATTCTTTCGAAGCGTTTGGCGTTTTTAAATATGCGGTGTGGAGTGTATGGTCGCCGCATTCAGCTTCTAAAAAGCCCCTAAATCGTCGAAGTCCGATTTCAGCCGTCTTCTTGTTGGTCTATTTTGACTTTATATTACTATCCGAATCAGGAAATATACTGAATCTGACGATCTTACCCTAATTATTCTTTTTTTTTAAATATGGCTCTACCCGAAGATAATTTGCCAATGTCAAGTGACTTATTCCCTCTTATTCCAAAACGTGGCTTAAAATAAGTAGTGGGATTAATACTGGCAATAACTAAAGTACTAGAATAAACATTATTACAAAACTAAGTTTAACAGCATTTAGTATGTCAACTGTAATACTCAAGTTAAACCACCTGGACCCCTAGTTTAAAATGAGTACTAAAATAATAACCTCAAAATATCGATTCAATAACCATGACAACTTATACTTGTGACAGTTCATTCCGTTTTACACGAAAGTTATTGTGAGAAAGTAGTCATTTTATTTTTTTCATTTAATCCCGAAAAAGAAAGCAATTCCTATGCATATTACTTGGAAACTATACTTAGGTCAATATTTTAATTTATTGTTGCTTATATACCATTCTAAAATATTTTTACTTCAAACAATAAAACAAGGTTGTGTAAAATGAAATGTCACTGAACGAATGGTTGAATGATTCGATCAATTATGACACTATCCTGCGGTACTGAGTGGTCTATGGTTAGTCGAGGATTTGTAATAAAAAATTAAGTACTAACATTATGCCGTAATAATCATTAACTTGCTAGTTTAGTATTAAAGTCGGTATCAGAGTAGTTTTTTGTAATAAGAGGGATTGAGAATAAGTAGGTAGTCAACAGTCGAAGTCAGTCAAAGTCACAGTCACTCAATAAAACGCCGGTGTTTTTACGTTTTATCGATCTACGGATTCAGCGAATATCACTCTAAAACAATCGCGGGTTTTAAGACTCTATTAGGTCCAAGCAAGTTGTCGCTAGACAACTCACTCGACACACAATAGCAGTATTAAAAACGATATAATCCAACGATTCTTATTATTAGGATCATTTTTGGCACTTCACTACACATATAAACACCGAATTTGTTCACTAAAAACCACTAGACACTAATTTAAAACCTTTGAATCGCATCAGCCCACGTGGCTTGTTTTAGCCCTACCCGCCGAATCCAATTATTCTTATATAGCCGTATTCGTATGTCATTATAACGATCGCAGAGAAATGTCATCACTAAGAAACATAGGGTGGAATATGAAAATTAAATTTCGCCCTTCCATACTAATTGAATCAATCAGCTGATCACATTTGTACGAGAAAGTGAATTTTAATATTTATATTTCTCCCTATCTTAGTCATTTTGTCCTTTTTCTTGTTTCGTTTTTGCCTGAGATACAGGATACTCTTGGTTCAGGTAACGAACTTAAAATTAGTTCTTCAAATAATTCTTTATTTGCATAGACTTGTACACAACACTTAGAAATCGTCATGCATTTGAGTATTTTAAAACTATTTATAAGTATTTATGTATAATTTTCATGTTAATACATGTGTATGTTGATACATAAAATACACTAGAAAAGTAAATAAACATAATGCGATTCTACCACCGGCTTGGAAAGTTGTTTCTGATCGAGAAGATTCGGCAAGAAACTCGCCAGTTCCACTTTTTAATCGCCAAACTTTCATACAATATTATCTCATTATCATACCAAAACAATCAGCCTATATACTGTCCCACTGCAGGGCAAAGGCCTCCATCATAGAAATAAAGTCATCGCTACTATGATTGGATAAGGCATAATCACCACGCTTGCCAAATGCGGATTGGTGATCACAAACCCGAGATATGTTCGAAAAATTCGAAACATACTTTTTGCTCGACCCGGGAATCGAACCCAGGACCCCGAGATCATGGCCCGGTACTTAAACCACTAGACCAACAGGGCGTTATCATACCAAGCCATACAGTTTAATTGTAACACAAAATAAAATAAAGGCAATAATAAAAAAAATATTATGAGGTAAACCGAAGCAGACCAGTCCACCTTTGGGTGGCACCTGTTCACAAATATGACGTAAGTGTCAGCCATCATTTCGCTCAACCATATGGGGGGGGGGGGGGAATGCAATGATTTGCCACATAGCGCCACCACCTCGAGTGAGATTGACTAACAGTAGTCAATATGAGGGGAACCTATTCGGAAGGAAGGAAGACAGCTTCCTTCCTTCCGACTAGGTTCCCCTCATAGGGCACTAAGAGAAGTAGTTACTTAATCCAATACTAAATTGCAGGACAAAGTGTACAATAGTAGGTGGTTAGCATCTTGTCAATTATTGAATAATCAATACTGAATATGTAAATCAATTTATATACAATAGTAAATGCTGCTAAGCCTTATAAATGAGTAATTATATAAGTAGATTATAAGTACATATTTATATTGTTCTCGTGCTTTCTTCAATAATATGTATTAATTTATTATCTTTCTGAGATTAGACAAAATCGTTCATAATGAAGTAGGTATATTTACCTTACCTTTAAGTTAAATATAGTTATAGAATATCAAAATAAGCACGTTGTATATTCTGGATGTATTATCGGTGTAGGCAAACCGGCCATCGCGCACCGGGACCTCAAGTCGAAGAACATCCTGGTGAAGAGCAACCTCAGCTGCGTGATCGGCGACCTGGGGCTGGCCGTGCGCCACAACGTCTCCAGCGACTCCGTCGACGTGCCCTCCACCAACCGAGTCGGCACCAAGCGGTATATGGCGCCGGAGGTGAGTGTAGAGCTTGGGCCTATGTAGCTTAGGTGTTGTGAAGAATGGATTGTAGGTATAAAAAGATGTTCGCTTGGTCTATGTGTTTATTGGCATTGTACAGCACATACCAACAAACAATAATTATATTTGCATAAATTCATTTGATACATACAATACAAATACAAATACAATACAAATTTGATACATACAAGTTTTCAATGGCAACGCCCTGTTGGTCTAGTAACGCCCTGTTGGTCTAGTGGTTTAAGTACCGGGCCGTGATCTCGGGGTCCTGGGTTCGATTCCCGGGTCGAGCAAAAAGTATGTTTCGAATTTTTTGAACATAGCTCGGGTTTGTGATCACCAATCCGCATTTGGCAAGCGTGGTGATTAAGCCTTATCCCATCATAGTAGCGATGACTTTATTTCTATGATGGAGGCCTTTGCCCTAAGTGGGACAGTATATAGGCTGATTCTTTTTAAGTCTTCAATTAAGAGTATCCGAGCAGTTGTATTCAACCTGATACCAGACGTGCAAAGAATATCAAAAGATACATTTTTATTTCAATTTTTAATGTTGCCACTAGATGGCGTTTTTAAACTAAAGGCTAAATGCTACTCCACAATAATACATCTATTGTTACACGCCTATTCCACATATTTACATTTAGAACTAAATAAAGATAAACCTGTACATTTACAAATTATGCTCCATATATTCTTTTACACTGTAAAAACAGTGTCGTGCCAACCATTGGGTATTAACAGCAACAATAAGTAGCTGAGCACGGTGGGGCGCGACCCGTTCGATGCGAATCAAAAGATTGACTGACGTTACAAAAATGGCAGCTATAAGACCGATAGAATGATAAAAAATTAAAGAACGGATACATACATTTAGTTTTCTGTTGGGAACCCAACAGTGAGTTATCTTTTTTTTTATAGTGGCACCTTAGCCTAGTGGTAAACAAACCGCAACTTGTCCTACGTTGCAGTTATAACAATGGACGTAATTGCATGGGATCACTCCCGGCGCTGCCATATTGGTCCGCGCGATGCATCTTCGCCGTGGCCGTGTGGTCCCCGGCAGAGTAGAATAGGCCACCCTCTTACCGAGGTGTCGTAAAAGGCGACTAAGGTAAAGCTGCTGGCATGATCATCAGCACCCAGAGAAGGAAAACTCTGCATTACTATCAAAACCCTCGCCAACCCGTCTGCCAAGCGTGGTGAGTATGGCAATTACCCCTCATGTGATTGACGGAGGCCCGTGCCCCAGCAGTGGGGACTTAAATGGACTGATGATGATGATGATGATGCATCTTCACGCTTCGTTTGATGAGTCCATGTTGTAGCTCGGAGGATATACATCAGATCGCCTAATGCGGATTGGTGATCACAAACTCAAGTTATGTTCGAAGATTTGAAACATACTTTTTGCGCGACCAGGTAATCGCAACCAGGACCCCGTCATCACGGCCCGATATTTAAACCTATAGACTAGCGGGGCGTTGCTCGCCCACTAAGCACAAATTGTGCACCTTTTTCAGACAGTCAAGGAGAAGAAAACTCTTTATGTACGTTTTGAAATATAAGCCCACTCACCAATCTAATTATGCATTCGTATATTATGCATTTTACTTTGAGCGTTATTTTATGTTTTGAACAGGTATGGAGCAGGCACTTCAGCCCACAGTACCTCCTACCGAGCATTAGTAGACGTAAACAAAACAATTATGTCTCGAATGACTTAGACTATAGTAGAGCTAAAATAATAGGCCACATTTGAAACTTCATCAAAATTCGATTTTTTTTTTTTATATGAGAGGTGGCAGACGAGCAGACGGATCACCTGATGGTAAGCTATTCCGCCGCCCATGGACACCCGAAACACCAGTGGAGTCACAAGTGTGCTGCCAACCTTTTCCCCTTCATCCCCATTGTGCCTCCGGTGACCTCACTCACACGGCGAAACACAGCGCAGGCGCTGCTTCACGCCGGTCTTCTGTGAGGCAGTGGTATTACTCCGGTCGAGCCGGCCCATTCATGCCTAAGCGTGTCTCTCCCACATTTAAATACCGATAATCGATAATGTTACCTTGTAACTACGGGCATTGAATTTATCAATCTTTCAATGTTATAAAACCGTTTAAAAATAGCACAATTCCTTAACTTTTTAAAATTATATTGGCATTTATTTATTGCAATAAAGACAAAAATTAAATTTTTTCACGATTTACTTTCTCTGTTAAACTATTTATATATTTTTTTAAAAAATACGTTTCTAGAAATTTTTCCGTTTGTACAATGTTGTATCTGTTATCCCATTTTCTTTTTAATCAATTTATTTGTTCAGACAACCTTATTAGTTATTAGTCCACGGGTTTATTAGTCCACGGGTTAGTAAAAAATCGCTTATAAACATAGGGTTAGTGAGTATAATAAATAATAACAAAGTTTACTTGGTCATGTACCTAAGAGGCACTCCGCATATATGTGATCCAGAGGGAGTGCTAATTTTGACCTCGGTCATTGTTCGTACAAAGTGCCTCAATATAGGTGCATGCGGATCATCTGCTATTACCTTCAGGATGCTGTTGTCGCTCCCTCGCACCCGGTTTTACAGCGATGTCACTTTCACTTTTTTTTTTACTTTTTTCTTCCTTTAAGCTATGGATGTTCCCCAAATAATCGAACGAATAAAATGTTTACTCGTGTAGGAATTTTCAACCATAAATAAAAAGCCACATTCGGATTAAATAAAACATATTATTCTGTTGTTCCAAAATATAAATACATGTATATGTTGATAGACAGAAAAACGATATATAGCACAAAATATAAGCGCTTTGATTTCGAAGAAAAAAAAACTGGCCGCGTATCAATATCTAGGATCGGTACCTACTATGTTCTAAACTATGTGGCTTTCTTTTCAATAATTTCGATTCACATTTCTCCAAATAAAAGTAATAACTTTTTTTCCATTGTTATTTTAATCGATTCACGTTTGTTCGAAATACATATCGATTATTCACTTTAATGGAAGTTTTTTAGTAGGTCACCTCTCTATGATAGAAACTGTCAAATGTGGCTTATTATTTTGGCTCAACTGTACTTTTCAAGTTTGCTTTCTTCTCGTTATGAAACCGAGTATTATTCCAGACCTTGAAGTCTGAAAGCTTACCTTCCAATAAGGTTTGATTGTGTCTGGCATTTGAGAGTATTCTCTGCCTTGCCTTCGATCGGGCTAATAATATAGTGCTTGATTTGTATATAATGTGTTTTTTTCTGGTTATATGATTTGTAACTGAATACGCACTGATTTTTTTTTATTCTTTATTCTAATTGTTGATGTAACGCCACATTAGCAAAACAAAAAATGTTTGGTTGTTTTTTTGTCCCACATTTAATCAAGGTAGACCTTGATTAAATGTGGGAGAGCCACGCTTAGGCATGAATGGGCCGGCTCGACCGGAGTGATACCACTGCTTTACAGAAGACCGGCGTGAAGCAGCGCCTGCGCTGTGTTTCGCCGTGTGAGTGAGGCTACCGGAGGCCCAATGGGGGGAAGGGGAAAAGGTTGGCAGCGCACTTGTGATTCCACTGGTGTTGCGGGTCTCCATGGGCGGCGGAATTGCTTACCATCAGGTGATCCGTCTGCTCGTCTGCCACCACTCATATTAAAAAAAAAAAACTTGAATTTTTACCTTTTTAGGCTTCCGTAATAAGTAATCATAAGGTCCCACTTACTCTTTGTTGGGTAAAGGCCAAAAAAGGCAAACCAATTCTCAGGTTCCATTTAATGGAACCTGAGAATTGGCTGTCTGTTTGTCACCAGGCTGTAATTCAAAGCGCGATAGCTGGACAGTTGAATTTTTCACAAATTTGGTATTTCTGTTGCCTCTATAGCAACTAATTACTAAATTACTAAATAAAATCAATATTTATGAAAGGCTTGCAACTAACGTGAATTTTTGACTTTTTGCTTGATGTCAATATGGCAACAGGCATTTGCAATATTAGCAAAATACTGAGTTATAATTTAACTTAATAAAATTATAATTAATATTTAAGTGGGGCCCCATACAAACTCGCCATAGGCAAAACCTATTTGTGCTTGATATCAGTATTGAATGTCACTTGGCCGGTTTTTATTATTTTGGGAAACCTGTGTTCCGGGATCTATACGAATTCAATGTTTTTTTATTAGAGTGCTTTGTCCGGAGCTGTATAATGCTATTCAAAGCTCGCAGCAAGCTTTTAGAGTAATTAGTTTTGGATGCGGTCGTAGCCGGAGAATGTTCTATTTTGAGATAACGGATCAAAGATAAGTGCAGTTTAAATATGCAGAGCACTTCCGTATGGGGAATGGCATGAACTTTCTACACGAATCAGCGAATAGGTATGCAATTTCGAGATGACGGCAGTTTTCAACTGTCATAAACGTTTAATCATAATGGATAATGACATTTAATAATACATATCCTGTAGAGATTAGCGTTTTTGAAATGAAGACTTGATATTGGGATGATGTAGAACAGGAGCCCAATTTCCGTGCTAGTGACATTGGTTTTCATACGACATAATATCATTAAAACATAGTTTTTTGTATGGTTTTTTAGGCTGATATCCGCCATGTTTTCAAATTATCACGAGCCCGACAATTGGGCTCCTGGTGTCGGGTTCGATTCTCGGGCGAGACAAAATTTCATAACTGTGCTTATCTAATTATAAATTCTTGGTGTTAACCTGGAGTCATGGTGGTTTTGTTTGTGAATTCCGGAACCCGTATAGGTAGGCCTTGTGTTTGTGATTTCCGAAACCCGTATAGGTACGCCTTGTTTTGTGAATTCCGGAACCCGTATAGGTACGCCTTGTGTTTGTGAATTCCGGAACCCGTATAGGTACGCCTTGTGTTTGTGAATTCCGGAACCCGTATAGGTACGCCTTGTGTTTGTGAATTCCGGAACCCGTATAGGTACGCCTTGTGCTTGTGAATTCCGGAACCGTATAGCTACGCCTTGTGTTGTGATTCCGGAACCCGTATAGGTACGCCTTGTGTTTGTGAATTCCGGAACCCGTATAGGTACGCCTTGTGTTTGTGAATTCCGGAACCCGTATAGGTACGCCTTGTGTTTGTGAAATTCCGGAACCCGTATAGGCTACGCCTTGTGTTTGTGAATTCCGGAACCCGTATAGGTACGCCTTGTGTTTGTTGAATTCCGGAACCTGTATATGGTACGCCTTGTGTTTGTGAATTCCGGAACCCGTATAGGTACGCCTTGTGCTTGTGAATTCCGGAACCCGTATAGCTACGCCTTGTGTTTTGTGAATTCCGGAACCCGTAATAGGTACGCCTTGTGTTTGTGATCCCGGAAACCCGTATAGGTACGCCTTGTGTTTGTGATTCCGGAACCCGTATAGGTACGCCTTGTGTTTGTGAATTCCGGACCCGTATAGGTACGCCTTGTGTTTGTGATTTCCGGAACCCGTATAGGTACGCCTTGTGTTTGTGAATTCCGAACCCGTATAGGTACGCCTTGTGTTTGTGGAATTCCGGAACCCGTAATAGGTACGCCTTGTGTTTGTGATTTCCGGAACCCGTATAGGTACGAGTCTTGTGTTTGTGAATTCCGGAACCCGTATAGGTCGCCTTGTGTTTGTGAATTCCGGAACCCGTATACGCCTAGTGTTTGTCCGTCCTAGCCCAGTGATGTTTACGAAGGAAGCTGTAATTTGGCATGCACACTATACATTCTTTAATATTTTTGCTACGCCAACAAAGTAATCCATCAAAATTTAGGTATTTTTTAGGTTTTCTCCCGTAAACATTACAAACAACAAGGTCGTATTTTTTGTGAATTCCGGAACCCGTATAGTACGCCTTGTGTTTGTGAATTCCGAACCGTATAGGTAACGCCTTGTGTTTGTGAATTCCTGCACCCGTATAGGTACGCCTTGTGCTTGTGGTTCCGGAACCCGTATAGCTACTCTTTGTGTTTGTGAATTCCGGAACGCCGTATAGGTACCCTTGGTGTTTGTGATTCCGGAACCCGTATAGGGACGCCTTGTGTTTGTGAATTCCGGAACCGTATAGGTACGCCTTGTGCTTGTGAATTCCGGAACCCGTATAGCTACGCTGTGTTTGTGAATTGCCGAACCAGTATAGGTACGCTGGTGTTTTTGAATTCCGGAACCGCGTATAGGTACGCCTTGTGTTTGTGAATTCCGGAACCCGTATAGGTACGCCTTGTGCTTGTGAATTCCGGAACCCGTATAGCTACGCCTTGTGTTTGTGAATCTCGGAACCCGTATAGGTACGCCTTGTGTTTGTGAATCCCGGAACCCGTATAGGTACGCCTTGTGTTTGTGATTTCCGGAACCCGTATAGGTACGCCTTGTGTTTGTGAATTCCGGAACCCGTATAGGTACGCCTTGTGTTTGTGATTTCCGGAACCCGTATAGGTACGCCTTGTGTTTGTGAATTCCGGAACCCGTATAGGTACGCCTTGTGTTGTGAATTCCGGAACCCGTATAGGTACGCCTTGTGTTTGTGATTTCCGGAACCCGTATAGGTACGTCTTGTGTTTGTGAATTCCGGAACCCGTATAGGTACGCCTTGTGTTTGTGAATTCCGGAACCCGTATACGCCTAATGTTTGTCCGTCCTAGCCCAGAAATGTTTACTAGGAAGCTGTAATTTGGCATGAACATATACATATCTTTAATATTTTTGCTACGCCAACAAAATTAACCCATCAAAATTTAGGTATTTTTTAGGTTTTCTCCCGTAAACATAACAAGGTCGTATTTTTTTACGCTTTAGCTCGTGGTGTCACGTGCGCGAAGTCTGGGTCTCGCCAGTACAGATGCATTTGGTATTGAGATCGAGTTTGACTTGCAGATGGCGCCCCCTGCATGTAACGCATGCGGTGTGCCGACAGGTGACCGCATTCGTTCTCACTCGGTACGAGGGCAAGGTCGCATCGTGAAGAGAAAACAACCTTATTCAGGTCTCGAGTTTGCTCGCAGAGTTACGAATTAATAGGTTTTCCTGTAGGAATTAGACATTTTTCGTTCATAGGGTTGCCAGATCATTTTTTTCTATTCTGAGCAATTGCCAATTTTTCGGGACTTAAGTACCTACTTTTGTCGGGAGAAATCAGTGATGACTGTATGTATGATATAAGGGAATGGAGGAACATACATGATGGAAGTAGGGATGGATGGTTCGACGACTTATGGGACTTATGGAAGAGGAAATCATACTTCGCCGACCCCAGGCTGCCTGGGAACAAGGCAGGAGAATGATGATGTCGGGAGAAACCAGATCAGTGGAAGACAATTTTGTCGTTCTATGAGGAAAAGAAGACTTTGTTTTCTGGGAGATTTTTAACATTTTCGGAAGTCAGGAGGACATACAACCCTACCCTACCTACGTATCGTTTAGCTACGTTAAGTTAGTAGGGTCGGCTTGGTTGGTGCTGTAAACCGACTGATGGGGCGGTATGACCATCCAGACACTAGCAAATGCGACGGGACGGTGTCGGGCAGCAGCGAAACCGGCATCTGACCAGAAGCTAGCGATGCTTTGAGATACACAACCCGCCAATGTCCAGCAGCGGTTATAGGCATTGCCTCTGGCAAGCTTCAATTATACAAGAGTAATGTTTGATAGCCTAAGTCCAGACCGGGGTACGATTAGACCGAGAGCCAAGATTCTCGTGTATGCTCTATAATGCCTCTATAATGGGGAATGCTATGATGAGTTATTTCAATTTATCCCATCCTCCCCTTTCCACTTTCGAACAACACGTGCTGGACAGCGTTGCCATCCGCATACCATCCAGACAATGGCGGCGCGCACCAAGAAGTTTGGCTCCTCGTTCCTGCCCCGAACCATCAAGACATGGAATCCTTCATACAATCCGGGGTCTTTTAGGCGGGGCGTGAAGCGGCATCTCAGGCCATCAGGGTGAGGTTGGCAGACTCAATGGGTACGTTAGTTCCTTTGTGCCTGTCAACCTCATATTTGGATTTCACGGCCGCTTGCCATCAGGCGGAGTGAGTTCATCCTGGTTGGCCTTAAATTCTTGGTATAAAAATGCGACTACCGTCTCACTTAGCAACCAGACCACCTGAGTCGTGGCAACACTATTTGAATGATCTCAACAATGAATATATGAAATAAATATAAAACAATAAATTTGTTTATTTCCACAGTTCGAAATACTATCTTAAACGTGCCGGTTTCCTCACGATTTTTTACCTCACCTTGGAGCGAAAATGGTAGAAATATGCACATAGATTTAGAATTATCTACATAAATGTTTATTCTCGTAGCGTTTCTTTCCCAGTTGTGTTTCCCTGTGGCTTCGGAGCCCTGGTCACGCTTGGATCATGATCTAGTTTTTAAGAAGTCAGGTTATTACAATGAAACGCGACTCTTAATATATACATAAATGTTTATTCTATTCTGTTTTATCAAGAATAAGGATAAAAAAATATTTATTAAGTACCAAAAAAGTTAACGAAATCAAATTAAATAAACATTGTATATCATGTAGACACTTAAGGTGACGGGTAGGGCACACTAGCGACGCCAACCGATTTTTATTTTTAGCTACTAAATCGGATCTATCTTAAACAATTTCGGGGTAACAACCTCTCGGCATACACTTATACTATTTATTAAATAACAATGCACAAATGTTGGGTCCGTTTTTATACGCAAAAAATTGATTCACGCTAAAAGTGGCAATTTTTCGCGTACACGTTGGACCCAACATTTGTGCATGATTGTTTAATAAATAGTAGTATATATAGTGTTTGCCGAGAGGTTGTAGCCTCGAAATTGTTTAAAATATATCCGGTTTAGTAGCTAAAAATTCAAATCGATTGGCGACGTTAGTGTGCCCTACCCATCACCTTAAGGTCTCCACTCAGCATTTGCCACGGACACACTAGGTCCCCGTGGCGCTAGTATTCATTCTTTAATGCCGCCGGCATCTTTAAAAAAAATTAAACAAATATTGCGATTACAAATAACTTAATATGTACTAAATACCAATTAAAATAACTAGGGATAAAACATTTTTAATATGTGATAGGTGGCAGACGAGCAGACGGATCACCTGATGAACAGCGATTGCCGCCGCCCATGGACACCCGCGACACCAGCCAGACTTTTAAATAATTAGGAATAAAAACATAATCAGATAACATCTGATTAAACTTTTATAACCTGAATAAAACAACAAGAGAAAAAAGAAATTATAGGAATGCGACAGTGGCGCCATCGTTTACAAAATACGTAAAATTATAAAAGGAATAATAAAAAAATACACTATGGTCATAAAAAAAGAACGATATCATAATATGTCATAGTATTTTTTTTAAAAAATCGTTAAGTTAATCTGCCCTTATTTACGCAGCAAAACACAGCACAGTGCTGCTTCACGCCAGTTTTCTGTGAGGCCGTGGTATCACTCCATTCATGCCGAATCGTGGCTCTCCTACGGTCAAACTAAGGTGGGCCAATAAATGTGTCCAGAAGTGTTTAATCGTAATGAACCGTTTCTATCAAATAATAAAAATAGTGTCGACTAGCCTATTTAAACATCAATCTCTTACATTCCTGGCCATGCATCTACCGATCACCAATCGCACATTGATATTGATTAATAATCCAACTTTGTATGTAAGTATATAAATATTAATATTGCATTGTCCTACACCTCCATCAAGTGTCCTTTACCCAAAGGTTGCCTGGAAGAGATTGCTCATAGTAATAAGGCCTCCTTCGTTGTACATATCGCACATCCTCTGAAAAACTGTCATAAGACAAGAACACCTTCACATTGCGTAAACGCCTCTAAATTCTAAGCCTTTTTTACATTCTAGAAAATACGCTTTTAAACTCGACAACAGTTAAAATATTTTGAAACCAAAAACACAGCATTGATAATTGAGCAATAACATTAATGAAGTAACCAATAGTAAAAACGCGTTTTTCTCAAAAGTAGCTTTTTGTGTTATGACAGTTTTTCAGAGAATGTGCGATATCCTGTAATACCTAGTATTAAGTTTTCTTACTATACTTTGAGTGCAATAAAAGTATATTCATTCATTCATTCATTAATCGTTCCCAGGTGCTAGACGAGAGCATGGACACGCGCCAGTTCGATCCGTACAAGCGGTCGGACGTGTACTCCCTGGGGCTGGTGCTGTGGGAGATGGCGCGCCGCTGTGGCAGCATGCCTGATGAGTACCAGCCGCCGTACTACGAGTGCGTGCCTCCCGACCCCGCGCTGGAGGACATGCGGAGGGTCGTCTGCGCGGAGAGGCGCCGCCCCACCGTGCCCAACCGGTGGCATGCGGACCAGGTTGGTGACGAACTCGCAATGGACTATATCCTTACTAATATTATAAAGGCGAAAGTTTGTTTGGATGGATGTATGGATGGATGTTTGTTCCTCTTTCACGCAAAAACTACTAAACGGATTTTAATGAAACTTTACAGTAATGTAGCTTGTAGATCAGAATAACACATAGGCTATAATTTATAAAGATATTGTGTGAATTGTCCATTACACGCAGACGAAGTCGCGGGCAAAAGCTAGTGATAAATAAATCCGAAATGAAAAAAACTATTTCTACATTAGATTAGGTGAATACATATATAATGTAGTCCGTGTGTTGAAACGACATTAATTCTTGCGTAGGCGCGACAGCCTTTCTTAGCATGTGCAAGCGACCTAAGAGACCTTACCATGAGTTCGAAAAATTGTTCTCGCTATCGAAAACTATCGCTTTGTTTCTTTCATTGTTCAGTGCCACGCCAAAGGTCGTGGGTTCGATCCCCACCCTGGACAAACATTCGTGCGATGAACACTTGTGTTTGTTCGGTGTCTGGGTGTAATATATGTATTTAAGTATATATTTGTGTTCCTCTGTTGTCTGATATCTGTAATACAAGTGCTTAAGCTACTTAGTACGGAATCAGGTCAACGTATGAGATGTTGTGAGAATTATAAAAAAAAAGTAAAAATGAAAAAAAAAAGAAAAAAAAAGATTCATAGAAAAAAATATTATAATAATTCTCACAACATCTTTTACATTGACCTGGTTCCGTACTAAGTAGCGTAAGCACTTGTGTTACAGATATCAGACAACAGAGGAACACAAATATATACTTTAATACATATATTACACACAGACACTGAACCAACACAAGTGTTCCTCGCACGAATGTTTGTCCAGGGTGGGGATCGAACCCACGACCTTTGGCGTAAGAGGCAGGGTCACTACCAATTGCGCCATCCGGTCAGTCAGTCAGAAATATTTTGAAAAATAATTTTAGAATATATAAACAAATATTAATGGAGAAAAAAAGATCCTCAGGTGGCACAGGTGAAAAATAATACAATACAAATACAAATATTTTATTTCGGAAACTTAGTTTATTACAAATGTTAGATGTAGGAACTCCCCTTTAGGCAAAGCATTGCCTGTGGTGGGAAGAACCGCTCTTGCAATCATTTTAGCTATCTGACTAAAGTACAACAACTAGACACAAAATAATCATAAGTGATCTTACTTCGAACCATCGATTTTATCATATCTGCAAAATACGTATAATGATACATAATGTTGAACTTCTTCCATTAATTTGCCAAGTTAAAGAAGAAAAATATGAAAAAAAACAATTGAACATGATGTATCTTTAAACATATTTCACAAATATGATATAGGTACCTAATCAATGGTTCGAAATAAGATTATTTTCCATGTGGGTGCGATGTGACGTCATCACTCGATATGATAAATTAATAACGCTTTTGCGTACGTTGATTTAATTAAAAAGATAATCCAAAAAACCAAACGTAGAACAATGACAGTGACATTAAGTAATAAACGCACGCACGCAGGTCGCACTTTAAAGCAACGGCTGCGCTTGGCACAATAAGCCGTTGGTCCTGCGCCCGATCCCTCTCTAGTCGTGTCATTCTTGTGGAATACGAAAGCAAGGGAATAGAGAGTTCACACACTTGAGCACTATAATATATCCTGCGTAAGTGGTTGGAGAATATATTCATGAAGAAAGATTGCGTGTGCGGAGAGACTTATTAAATCAACGGTGATTCCAGATCCTGTCGGCGATATCGAAGGTGATGAAAGAGTGTTGGTACCAGAACCCGGCGGCGCGGCTGACGGCTTTACGCATCAAGAAGACGCTCGCCAACATCGGCGTAGACTACATCAAGCTCTAAGCCCCGCTGGGTGCGCCCGCGCAGAATCGATAGGGAGAGGTCGGTGAGACTCTCCGCAAGCGACGTTCTCGTATAAGCGTATCGTATCGTATATGCATAATACGGAAGCTAGCACGAACATTCAAATAATTTGTAACGTTAACGTGTACCACGCTACGGTTACGGAACAATACGCCAGTCGAACAAAGCCCGAAGTTGACAATAGTCACGAAACCCCTTGTTTTCCCGGTTACGTCCAAAGCGGTCGCTTTGGAAACCGGGGTACGATTAGACCTGGATTGTAATTACATTGCAGCGTCTGACCTTCGCAACTCTTTTGACAGGGGAACCAGACCATGGTTACACCTACATTTATACCTACATTTGATTACCAACTAAAATTGTAACCTATAGATGCAATAAAGATATTGAGTACATACACGTTTCAGAAACTATCCGCGACGTGCAGGTTTCCCTCCCGATGTATTCCCTCACCGCAGAGCTAATAGTAGAAATATGCATATTATAGAGTTGAAAAATCCAGTTAGCCACAATACCAAACATAAAAATTGCATATTTGAAATGTCCTAAAAAGCTCCTTCATTTGATACCCCACACGGTAAAATGTTTTTTTTTAGTTCCTTACTCGAGGGCGCTGTAGTCAATTTAACATGACGTCATGTCGCCTATAACCAGAATGAGGCAACAGATGAACAACCATACATACAAACAGGTCAAAATCATAACCCTTCCTTTTTGCTTCGCCGTGGTGGGGTAAAAACGTATTGGATACGTCAGCATTGCCGTTCGTGCTGTCAATTTTAGTTATATTTACGTACGATAGAGGGAGCTCTTCTATTTTTAATACAAATTGCTTGCGATACGCATACGCTACGAATATTTTGATAATTTCGTGGGCTAACACGTGTAATTTAGAATACTTCAGCAACCTCCTAGTCACTGATTTTAGTCTTAGACTTAAATGTAACAACTTTTATCCTAAATTTCTACCAATGGCTCGGCGGTGGGGGGAAAAGTGAAGGTACCTGCACGTTTCGACGTGTAACCAAATTCAGACTCGCTTTATTTTCATTACCAGAGTCGCCAATTTCTGGATCATCATGTGTACCCCGGGCTCTAAAGCAACAGTTTTGGATGCAACCGAGAATGACACGCTGGGTGATAATGTTGAATAAATATATTGCATTTCCTTCATTTTCATTCACTCAATTTCATTCATTCAACTTCATCATCATTCATTGGTCTTTGAGTATGAGCTATAAGCTAGAACTTTTACGAACACCGCAGGTCTCCTACGCGTTGCGATGCGACTACGCTTATGACTTTGTCGATTGATAGGGAATTGCGAGTCAGGGGGCCTATTCTCGTGCGACATTTGTCTCTAATTGGACATTTATATGGACTGAGGGGCAATTCTCGTGGACTCGACATTGATGTCGAATTTAGATATTTCATACATTCGTCGATACAAATCTCGCACTCGACTTCAATGTCGAGTGGTCGAGAATAGGCCCTCTGGTGCTGAAATCTATAATTCGAGTTCTTTGTCGAGTGATATACAAGACGAGATTAGGCCCCAGGGTACCAATTCTGTGTGGCACTTGAACTTGTTTGTTCGTACCATGTGAGCTGACAAAATTATGATTTTTTTTTTATGCTATTTCATATTGATAGTGCGTATGTTTATATTCTATCGGGATACAGAAAAAAAACATGCCATTCATTTTATAAATTAAATTCATTCGAGCAAACATGTTCAAGACATCTTCTTGGAACTTTTGTGAAAAACGAATCGAATGATTGCAACAATCATCTCTTTGAACTATTACGTGAATGAATGAAGTGATCGGTGCAGTCATTCAATTTGCTTGACACCCAAAACGTTCAAAATCAGTGCCCAGATGAGGTCAAACGGCAGGAAACGATATGTTGGCGTAACATTGCGAGCTCCTCTCCCTCATCTCAAGCGACAATCGATGATGCTCACTCGAGAAGAGGCGCACTCGTTATGAAGTGCCCCTTTATATTTTGTTATAATCGAGAATATTTTTGGTAATTTCGATGCTCCATTAATTTATTTAATGAAGAGTGAGCTTTGTGCCTAATCAGTCCCGCGAGGGATTGAATATTTGAGTAAAATGTTTAGGATGGCATTTAAAATGCTAGACTGTTGGGATACGGGTCGAAATTAAAGGAAATGATAATATTAAATAGTATGTTTAAGGCAAAATTAAACTTAATAAAGTATCGGTTATGAAATTACAATAAAATTAAATGCAAGATATTTTAATCACATATTCTGCATGACAAATTTTAGAATATTCGTAAATATTTCGGATTAATGTGTAATTGAAAAATATAATTAGTGGAGTTGCACTCAATGCCATATCGATAAAACCGGATTTACGATAGGACGGTATCGATTCTGTTGGGCGGCGGCATCACTAGCGGCGGGCTTATGGCGGTGACGGTATAATTTCTTCTAGCATCATGACTGACTGATAAAATATATTGACCACTCAGTTTCCCTTTTTTTAAATACATATATAATTTTGTCTGATCCATGACTTTCTTTGTTGCAAACGTGGCCACGCTAATAGACTAACATTCTAGAATTCTTCCTTGAAACCTTCATTCCTTGTTATAGTTAAGAAATCTGTTTCTGTATCAAAATTAGTCAGCTAGATGAAAATATAACGTTACAATACAACCTTAACCTGTACTTGGCGATACAAAAGACGTGATGTATGTGAACGTTAAAAATCTCAGAGTGCATGTATTAAGCTATTTTACGGTAAGTTTTATTGTGTACAATGAACTATGTGCGTTCACTGACATTGTCGGACCCACCAGATCAGCTACATTAAATTAAAAATAACATGACTGTTGTACGAAAATCATTGGCAAATAATGGCTACAGTGCTGGTGGGTCCATCAGTGTGAAGAGTATATTGTACACTGTTTAGTGTACATTTTGCAGTATACAGTGTATATTGTACATAATGCAGTGTACATTGTGCAGTATACAGTGTATATTGTACATAATACAGTGTACATTGTGCAGTATACAGTGTATATTGTACATAATACAGTGTACATTGTGCAGTATATAGTGTATATTGTACATATGCAGTGTAAATTGTGCAGTATACAGTGTATGTTGTACATAATACAGTGTATATTGTGCAGTATACAGTGTATATTGTACATAATACAGTGTATATTGTGCAGTATACAGTGTATATTGTACATAATGCAGTGTACATTGTACATAATGCAGTGTACATTGTGCAGTATACAGTGTATATTGTACATAATACAGTGTACATTGTGCAGTATACAGTGTACACAGTGCGTTGCGCACCCGGTAGCGCGTCCTAACCCCAACCCTACCTCTTAGGCTAGACTCGAGATATCAAGGAGCATTTACACGCAAACGCGTCACGCGAACTATGTAGCAGTGATATTTTACGTTACCAAGTACGTAGTAGTTACTTTAAGGCGCGTCCTTATTTTGTCGTACATAATACAGATAAAGACCGTACACATTTTATTTTTGTAAATTATATTTTTTTTCTGTGATATATGTAAAGTCGCAGTTATTATAAGTTTGTTTGTTTGCGTATTACGAATAGTGTTATTTTAAGTGAAACAGCTCGCGCTGATGCTTCGAACGGAACTGTTTGTTATTATCGCCTGACTTATTTTAATTTCCCCTGTCCATATAATGTTAAACCAAATCTATTACTGTGTTAACGTGTACTCGTTTTACGGATGTGGTGCATTGATACATGATATACAGAAAGAGAGAGTTATTGAAAATATAAATTTTAAGTCTGTTTAAAATTAATTCGAAATCGATAAATATAATGTTCATATGTGCACCTTCGTAAAACGAGGGTTCCTGTACCTTTGAATTTTATTGTTAATTAATGATAAATCATTTACGTAAGATGCTTCGGTAGGTTATTGTATTCGCGTTTGTCATTCGCGGAAATAATCTAGGACTGACTTGAAGGGTATCGACGGTTCTGTGAACCTCAAAGATTTGATATAGACTTAGTCTAAACTAACAATGAAGTTAGGAAAAGTTAAGCTGTAGTATTTTGATACTTTTGTTATATTAAGTTTTAGTAATGTTTTATTTAAATATGTTTTTAATCATACCAAACAAAGATATTTTTATTGATAAAATTGATAAAAAGCCTAAATTAATATAAAAACGATATCATTATTAATTTTATTTATTAAGTTTATACGGTCTGAGAAACCTTATAGTATTCAGTAGTAATAGTACAGGAAATTAGAGCGGCCGCGACTCGCGAGGCACAGCGCGTAAGAGAGAGAGAGCGAGAGCTGGCTCCGCGACTGACAAACGCGCCCTCTAGCGGTAGTTGAGCGACATTCGATCTAGTGTATAGCGCACCCTTTCGCACTTTCTCCAGTGCGGAACATTCAAAGGATTTTTAAATTTGTATATATTCTAATTATATAAACGGGGTCCCACCCGCATACGACTTAAGTAATCGCGTAAGTCTTAAGTAAGAGTGTAGATTTCATACGTTTATGTAATTTTTTATATTTGTAGAAGTACCCTTTTATTTATTAATGTAATTATGATATATTTATATTGGTAGTCGATAAAGTTGAATACTGACTGATTGAGGATCCAATAGCGAAAACGTAACTGAAATGTATTCAGTATGCGCGTGCGCGTTAAAAGGTGACCTCGCTGTGTCATGCATGTATCAGTTACGTAAAAGACAAAACAAAGAATCTGTCCATTTCAGGGCACACCTTCAATACAAATCAATTATCTACAAAAATAAATTATAAAAAAAATACGAAGACTGTACATAAACTTATTTCCATGAGCCCAATTCTTGTGCAATTCTGGTGTATTCATCAAAAATCGATATACAACGTTATTTTTTATCGTTTACATCCCGAAAACCTCAACCACATAAAAGGTATCGTGAATAAAGTCCATTTATGGCCGATTTTTGATCCGTAGTTACCTTTTGGTTAAATTAACTATATTCAACTGTCTAACCAAGAGTTAAAGTGACAGCGTCAAAGTGACGTAACTCCTTGTAAAATAACTATTGGTTAAGCTAACTACTTTTCAATAAACACATTTTGGCGATATTTGACCATTGGTTACTTTTTAAACCATTCGTTCAGTTTACTACGGATCAAAAAATCGGTCCTTAACATGTTACATCAACAAAACAAGCGAAAAAATTAACTGCTGCATACATTATTGACATTTTTTATGGAACAGCTGAGTTTTCTCTTCGCTTATATTGTTGATCTAGTATGCTAAATTGACTTTATTCACGATATGTATTATGAGGTTTTCGGGATGTAAATGTTAAAAAAATGTCCGTGTATTTATCACAAAAGGTAGCTTTTTTGTATTGTTTTCATCCGACATCGCCCATGTTTTTTCATATCGAAAATCCCGGGAATTGGGTTCCTTATCGTATAGTTTACACTTCACATTCAACTTTTCATCTAGTTTCAATAAATCTAATTTAATCGACAAACAGTATAGGGCAGTATAACGGTTCGCATTAGCTTCCACGTGAAATAATCAATCGTTAAGATGTTGGTCACAAGCGGTCAGTATTAGACTATGAGCCTACAGTAGCTTAGAGCTAGCGTGGGACGTGCGTGTGCGCAAGAGATGTACAAAGTTTTTGAGTGTTTACAATGACTGCCTGTCAGCAGCCGGGCGTCTGGGTAATTGGAAATATTATTTACGTTTAGTTGGTAGTTTGTACGCTAAATTGGAGTCAGGTCACATGTGTATTGTTGCGTAGTAACAAAAGCTGAGAGCAAAGTATTTTCTGAAATATTGGTGCATGACGATATCGATTAATTATGATACGATTCCAACCGTATAATTTAATGAGTTTGGTCGATTTATGAATGTATCCTTAAAACATAAGACAAATCTTTGATGCACGCGATCATAATATCAATTTGGTCTTATTCACGTAAATATTAGAAGTATTATTGTCAACAAATAGCAGGTGTGTACTTCGATCATTTGATACTTATGATAGACTTTCCAGTTTTATTTTAGACACATAGTAAGTGTGTAGTTTCGCTGTGTTGTAAAGGAACATAAATGTTTGTTCATGTTAACGTATCGTACGGTTAACCGACTTGAAAAGAAAGAAATACAAATTAGATTCACAAGTAGGTTATGTTATAATGCTTATTCTACAATCCAAATAAGTTTATTGTACAAAGTTGAAGACGTAAAAAATAGCAATATTAAGTTCAAGTAATATAGATTAAGTATATTTACAAATCCTATAATTATATTGATGTTTCTAATTACCCTAGCGATAACTGCGGTTGACTCAATTGTTGAGTGGTGGACGGATGTCGAATTTTGGACTATTTCAGGGACGTGAAGGTTTCTATTGCTTATGGATTTTGAGTACATTAAACACAATGTGAACTGCCCACTGTTAACCCTTACCTATGTCTTATGAACTAAGAATCAACCAGGTGTAGTTGATAGATAGCTGTTAGCACGTTGGTATGCCGCTAGGGATCTAGCGAGAGTACGGATGGGTTGCTTTGAAAACTCAAGTTATGTGTAATATACACAATTCCAATTACTAAATTTAGTGAGAGTTATCTTAATATATATTCTATATATCAATATACTATGACTGAGTTAACAATACTTCCATTTGGAAATACATATTTTGGGTATACATTTACGGAAATAGTACTGTTTCCTGATATAACTTGAAATTCGACATCCTGATGGTATTTTTACAACAGTTAATTTTGTGGTTGTGTTGAGTCAGTCACCAGGGCCGGCAAGCATGACTAGTCGTTGATGGCGCAACATGGTCGTCCATACCGAACATCCAATTTACCCATTTACAGTACAAAAATACAATATCATCTACCCATGTATGAAGATGAAACTTAAACATACCAAATATCAGAGTTATTTCACTTTCTTACAGTGGTATTTATTTATTCCAGGGCCACCAACATAAGATTAATTATTGTATAAAATACTCCATAGACAACCCGATAAAATAGTAACAAACGGTGCGATGTCATAGTACACACGTTAATATCAGCGAGGAACAAAGTAGTCTCAGATTATAACTTAAGTTTTAATGATAAAACTTTATTTATGAAGTTTAGCTAAGTTTGCAACTAAGCAAGCTTGGAGTGAGCGACGTTTCACGTCGGTGCTGGCTGAGATATTACAATAGTCAGTCCCTCTCTTGTGTCTTAATATGTAGAATATTTTTAACTCACAGCAATAAGAAGTTAAAGTTTGTTGATATTTAAGGAACGTTAATGTAACTTGCCTATTGCTTGGATCTTTGACCATTTGGAAAAATAAAATAATAACTAATGTTAAGTAAATTTCTCTATTGTTGATTGTTTTTGTATCTCTTAAGTATTGAGTTTCCTCGCTGTATTACTCACCGCTGTGACATGACCGTAGCTTTTATTTCGTTTTTTTGGGTTGTCGGTCCACCCGTGTGCGTGTTGCGGTTAGTACTAGAACTAAATAATGATAAATTTTTTGTAAGTACGAACATTTCACTGACAGTTGACTTCATAGACTGATTGTTTCAACAGTAAACTCCTAAGCGTTCAAGAAATCTTTAAATGTCTGGTGGCATTAGCCCTGCCTCGCCAGACATGCCATTCTACTTTACCTTAGCTTATAACAGAATACAAATCACCAAAAATTTTTTTTTTTTTATATTTTTAATGGATATGATGGACATTAAAGTTGATGTTGAATATCCAATGTGCAGTTTTCCATAACATCGTGTAGTGGGCACGTGAGCCGGAGAGGCAAGTCTCGGCGCGGGCGCAGCCGTGCTCTGAACTGTATCTTCCAGGTAGCGATGTAGTAATGAATTACCTCATTAGGCGCTTATTAAATTTCTAAAAGTGACTTTTTAACGTTGTCTTTTTTTCGTGTTTCGGAGTAGTTTGGGCGGAATGAAATTTATTATTATTAAAATATATAATTACGACAATTTATTAAGGAGCTGTTTTATACGAACGCTATTTTTCAGGCGCTTTGACAAACGCTAAATTGTTTTGAACATGCATGTTGTCCCAGGAAGTCGGTAGTGTTGCTGCTGCGATAAATACTAAAATGAAACGTTTTGCTGGTGAATTCTAAATAAACTTACTTTGCATATTCCACGTTTTTTTAATTGCAACAGTGGCGCAACCAACTTACAAAACATTAGGCCTTTGTTCATTAGCGTTCAATAAATCTTTGTAAGCTAAAACGGTGTTAAAGAGCAATTTTGACAGTTTGAAATAAAAAAATGTTCATAATTTTATTTAAAAAGAAAAGATTGAACATTGGTTTATAACACCGCTTTAGTTAACAAAGGCTTAACAAACATTTAGAAGAATAGAATCGACCTGTCTGTAAGTTAGTTTGTAATTCGGAAATGTAAAAGTCTACGTTACGTGACGGCGGAGCCACGAGTTGGTCTTACAATACGAAACGTCCTCATTCTAAAGCGAATTTTTATTTTTTATACATTCTATAGTGCTTTATACATGACATTTACACCGTAGCGCTGTGGTGTGGCACGTGACGTAGACTCGACTTGTCAAAGTGCCCTGGCGCATGTAACTGAGCAATAGGAACGTACCTTTTTTTCACGAATTACTTATAGTTATATTGTGGTTAACTTTAATGTAAGGGAGGCGACTGATTTCAAAATCAATTTACACATTTAGTTAGAAGTGTTACGAGTCCAATCTATATACATAAATATTTTGTATTCTGTTATTTTTCAATTATATATGCGTGCGGCTCGGTAGACTCAAGCGCGGAACATAATTAAATAGGGATGTGCCTGTATTTATTAACATCCTGTCACGGAAAGTCGTGACTCGTATCGACATACAAAAGCCCTGGGGCCTGAGCGGAAGCCGGACGTAACGATTGAATCGGAGTTCTCGTCCCATTCACACGCGCTGTGTTTCACCTTTGTTTGAATGCGACAGATATATTCTCGTTCGTTACGGGACTCCTTCGCGCTAAGGCCCCTGTTTCAATACTAAGTTAGCGCTCCTATATTGTTTTATTATAATTTCCATGTACTTAGTATATTATTTATAACATAGGTGCAGTATTTTCTATATCTTATAGATATTATTATAAGATGTAGAAAACCTAACACTCACATTGAATGGTAGTCAAGTATTCCATATTACATCATACAGCAGTAACAAGACTTGTAATAAAATATTTTTAATACTTACATCGTCAGATCCTGAATAAAAAAATATATTATAATTTTTTTTCTTCAGTTTTTATCTGCTCACGTACATTTCATTATGTTAGCTATTATCAAATGTGAAATTATGCAAATAGCAAGTTGTATAAAAAATTTAATATTCGATATTATGTGCTATGGGGTATTTATTACCTAATCTTAATACTTTTATTATGACTACTTTTCAGGCACATCCCTTATTATCATAGAAAGATCAGAATGCGTATTCCAAGCTCCTGGCAGGTCATCATGACCACGTGTAAACTTACGTCATCACTGCTCAGGAAGTTCAGGGACCGGTAAACCCCTTTTCAGAGTTAAGCCTATCGATAGGGTAACACTATGGTTAGCTTCCATAAATAATAAGGTTACCCTATTGGTAGGGTTACAACCGCTTACTGCATAGTAGGGGTTACCCTTTCGATTGTCGGTTTTCCACGACCACCTGTCAAATGAACTAACTCATTTGGACCAATCGGCTGCCGCCGTTAGCGAGGTGCGCAATATTGCTTCAAATGCTTTGCGCGTGAAATTATAATAGTTTGGTAGAATTCTAAAACCCTATCTTGATAATTATGGTAAGCCTATTATAGGGTTTCCCGTAATGCAAGCGCTAAGCGAAAGGGTAAGCATATTAATGATAGGCTTACCTTAATGATAGGGTATTTGTCCTATCGATTAACATATAGAAAACCCTAATAAGGGTAACCGGTTCTGGTCCCTGGTTAATTTACGTTCGTGATAATGTAAGTGGCGAAACCCGGGAGGCGAGAGCTTACTGCCGATTCTAAACCAGTGTCAGAATAGAATATTGAAGCCAATAGCAAAAGCTGTTATCTTGAAATGAGCTTTAGTTTAATTACTAGTCTGCCCTCTAAGTAAGAGTACAAGTGGCTTTTAACATGATATGGTTTGTTACATTAGCGTATCAGCCTCTCACGAACTCACTATGGCCGGCCAATCCAGCCTTGTCGCGATGTATCTATTGAAGATGTCAATGTCAAAATGGCAAAGTTAATTTGGTCTGGAAGGATGTTCCACTAGTTTCCCAAATGTGTCACATTTATTACTGTCTTATAAAACCGACGAACAAGCAATGATTATTTGAATTAGGCCCGATTCGAGTAATCTTTACCCATGGATAAATGTATGGTAAGCTGACGTAGCTTTGTATATAATGACAGCGCTATACCATAGATTTAGTATCCGAATAAGATTGGTCGAATCGGTCCTTAATAACATTAGTATTAATATTAGAGATAAGTATGTAGAATTTGAAGACCATTCTTGTTGGCGTAAATGGTAGATACCTACCTATTTTGTATTTGTGGAAATGACGTCAATTTTTAAATACTGGTAAAAAAATTCCGACTATTGATTGGACAATATGGTGTCGAGATTTGAGTAGGTAGAAATAATTTTGATACTTTTTTATCAAAACAATGTAAAGCTATTTTAGTATTACAGCTATAATGTTATTATTACATATTTCTTATAACACTATTAAGCCATATTGAATGATGCTCTATCTCACTATCATTTACGCCAATTGATGAAACATACTTAGTTTTCTAATTATTACTACCTACTTACTACGCGAAGAAACTATTAGACTGGACTAATGATAAATGAACTAATTATATTAATTATTGATTCATGACTCTTACGAGGACTTCAGGGCTTTGCTATTTTTTACACACAGCTAGATTCTAAGGGCTTAATTCATAAATGTTTAATACAAGTTTGTTAGCTAAAACGATGTTAAAGCAGTTTTGAAGTTTGAAACAAAAAAATCATACAAATTTTTCGAAAAATGATTCGTCTTAGTTAACAAAGGTTAAACCAAGAAGCTGTTTGACGCAACATTCAACATTTTCAGTCTAGCTGATACATAAATGACTAGCCCCTGAGAATGTTGGCTGTGGCAAGTAGCTGTGTGATTGGTTAGGCCTTTGTGGTTATTTACAGTTGAGAAACGCTACAAATACTATCCTTTCGCGATTCAAGCTATATTTATTGGTTTTTAAACTGTTTATTTAAGCGCGTAATGAACACAGAAGTCCTTATTCGCACGTACGATAAGTATATTAAGGAGTAAATATAACGATACTTTAGAGACGGTAATGCTAAATATAGTTTGACTGTTATTTTTTCCTATTTTTGATATTGGATGAATAAAGAGCGGTAAGATGGAAGTGTCATACAACGTGGTCTCATGTCGTGGTCAATTTAAATGTTGTTATTTTATATGTTGATATAACTTAATTTAAAAAATCATTTAGGGCTTTCTTTATTAATTGACTTAAAAGTGATGTTTTAAGTTATTTTGGTGCTAATATATTTTTTATTCTTTACTGCGGTACTCTCACACGTTGACTGCGTATTCTCATCTTAAATTATCTCACAGAGCTAGAGCGCCACACGCCATTGTCATTGGCCCGCACAGAAGACTCATCAAATAAATTCCCTCGCGCTAGAGCGGCGACCTGGCCTCTGCGCGGTTTAGGAGAAAACGCGATAGCAGTGCGGCCTAATCGTACGAGTTTTGTATCCAAAATATTAAAATATTGCCTATAGTAATGAAATAAAGTTAAAAAGCAGTGAGAAAAGTTCAATTAGTAACCAGGATACAAATAAGATATTTGATTACCTGTCTATTGTGAGTATTATGTACTTTTAAAGGCTTAGTTAATTTTTTTTTAAATTATTGTCGTAAATCATGTTTACAATATTACGCAGGTGCGGAAAAAACTGCCGTGAAACTGACCCTTTGTCGTGTGAGCACCACGTTGTATCTAGGCCACGCGTTCGCGACGTGAATCAGGCAGGATGTGGGCACGGTAGCATTCAAGAGAGGAAACCTTAAATCTAGATTTTTAAGACCTTTTTTAAATATTACGTATTTTATTACTTGAGATACTTTTAGATTTAAGTCATCAATTTGTGATTGATGTCATACAAAATGAATGTACAATCTTCAAACTGTCGGTTTGATCTAATGAGCAATACCACAAGAGTACAAGTGATCGTTACTTTGGCTGCAGTGTCGCTTTAGAACATACGCAGAGTCATATCACAAGATAATTGTACTAATTCGGTGATTTTTATTGTAATTATAATTTATATATTATTATTATACACAATTATTTAACTATCCCATTACGTAAGTTTTATTATTGTTTATGGAATGGACTCATGATTTAATAATAATATACCTAATAAATGGTTATGGAGTGGACTCATAATTTAATATAATAAAACATGTGTTTTTATACTCTTGCGTTTTATTTCTGACATGGTAGCTGTACCTATGTGGTATTACAAATAAAAATAATTTATTTCGGGCATATGTAACTCATATCGAAAATGTCAAATTTTTCGAATTCAAAAAAAATCGGACCTTGTCAAACACGTTCGGTTCAATTGCAATTGAATACGGTATTTGACTATTTTTTTAAATCAAAAAACCTCTCAATGATAGAAACATCGTTGAAAGAATTACTTGATTCTCATTTAAACTACCTGAGATATCACCACTTTAAAATCACATTATTTTGGGCAAACCAAAAACTCTCCATTGGATACAAATGGCTACTAAGATGTGACGTCACACGCAGGTATTTTGTATGCATTTCATTTGAATTTTGTATGGTAGCTCTATCAAATGTTTCGTTTATGTCAATGGTTCTATTATAATAGTTGGTGCAAATTGTATGGGTTATTCAATAATATAAATATTTTTTAAAATTTTCATACTTTTAAAATGGACTTGCCCATGAATCTTTGAATGATCATAAAACCGGCTATACGTTATATTTTTAATTGAGAAGTTTTGCTGTTGGCACATATTTACCTATATTTTGATAAAATATTTATATTTTGTAAAATCTCGAGCTTAGTCAAATACCCTATTGAAGGAATTTGACAAATTGTAGTAATCTGATTTGTGGATGTCTGTACAAACATTGAAATATAGGTAATATACTGTGTTTGTATTCAACAATGTGGCACAAAAAACTAAAGGCGCGTCCCGATTTGGCGAAAAGTGAGTGTTGGTCAGTTTGCCTCCAGTGTGTCTCCTTATACATTTTAAATGGAGTGTCCATACATACAGCGTGCAATGCACGCAGTTCTGATTCAAGCGAGTCGGCCGCTCCCTGTTCGCCTAACGGGCATGCGCCTTAATTCTGACTGCAATAATTATTGGTATTAACTAATTCTGCACAGGCGACAGACAAACGAGCAAACGTATCACCTGATAGCAAATGAAAGAATTTTAAATGAAACTTCAATATAATATCCACATAATTTATTTTATTTCTTTTTCTAATAATAACATTCAATAATCTCCTTTCAAAAAGCAGATGACTTCATTGGTTATGGTTTAGAAAGTTTACATAAAGATTTAGAGATTACTTACATAAAATAGTTTGGTACATATGAAACTTGATGAAACTATCGCAATTTTAAGCCAGTTAATGTCGAGATGTGTACAGCATAATAAATATTTCCCCTTAATTACAAAACGCGATCTAAGAATGGACAACATTGCAAATTTTTAACATGTCCATATTGTTTTTTTATATGAAAGTAGACATAAAATGAACAGACCCATATTTTTTCTTTTTTCAAAATTTGTCCATTTTCATGCATAAAATAATTATTGAAATTCTTTTTATTCTAAATAGACGTAAGCGCCAAATGACGTCATCGGACGGCTGAATCAGCGATATTCCGTTGCTTATCATTATTTTAATAAAAAAAAGGTACTACTGTCAAAGGTAAATAATACTAGTGTCAACATTGTCAACGTCATTCATACATTCAACGTTGACAAGTTGTCTTTTTTTTGACAGTTACATGTCATGAGTTTGGCATTACGTTAATTTAAAACTATAATGTGCTAAGCAAACAAATATTTTACATTCTGCCGTCCGATGACGTCATCTTACGTTTTTCAGTTTTTAATTTTTTTCTCAGTAAATAAGCAATATAAAAAATGAATAAATATATATTCGAGCAGCGGAAAAGTAAACAAAGAATTGGTATTTTTTGTTTCAGAGCTTAGCAATTTTGAAATGTTGTCCATTAGCTCCGGAACAAAACACGTTCCAGCAACTTTCAACTTTACGATTTGGATGGCTCAAACCATCCCACCAAAGAATATAATCACTACGTTATAAATCCCGCTATAATACGGTACTCACTTTAGACCTCGTTTAGTAATAAGGTGGTACTAAGTTGTTTCCGTTTGTACCATCTGAATAATATTATGGTGCGATTGTGAGTCTTGGCTTCCGAGAGCCTCCACCTCGCTCGGTCCTGGGACGTTCTAACGGGCGAAGGCCAGTCGGCCGTCCAGGTTACTCCGCAAAACTTGTTATTGCGATAATTTTGTAAACAGATTCAAATAAATAAGCCTTCCAAATAGGAGATTACTCACGATTACGCAGCTAACCTGCCCACTAGGCGATACATTGCAATAATTCGACGTCTACAAACACACAATAATAACTATTAATAATACAAACTACACACTGTAGTTTAGATTCATTTCAAGATCTCACTGTTGGCGACAAAAATGTAGTCGTTCTTTTTAAATGCATAAGTTTCGGTATTTCCATCAAAACATTAAGAAATGTTGGACATATGTTCTGAATATTATACTTAAATATTCTCTCTCTTCTATCTTTGAATCGTTTTTTTCTAAAAAATCCAATACTTTTCAAAAATATAATATATTGTAGCCAAAATATCGAGAGATACTTCGGGACAAAATACGTATTTAGATTTCATGATAAGACCGTACATAGAAGTTCCATTTGAATGTAGTTAATCAATCTAGTTTTAATAAACTTATTGCCTATTGGCAAGTTGTGATATTTTTTTTAAATAAAAAATATACCAAGTACCTATTTGCAAAGATTCGATGATACTTTTTTATTAAATTCATAATAAGAAAAACCTGTCAAAAAAATGTTATTGAAACATTTGTCAAGATTCGCCATATTTGGCATTTCTACAATAATCTATTGTAAAAATGTCATTACTTTTTGTTTCATATCTTAATCTACACTTAGCTTAAAATAAACGATAAACATTTTAGTGTCACACAATGATTGTAAAAAGTAGATACCCTGACTCCCTGAAGTCGGACAGACTTGGAAATAAACATCGTATTACAATGTGATCATGTAAATACACTTTGTAAGTCAATTATACAGGTTTTTAAATGCAGTACATTAGTTATAGGGCGCGGTTGCGTAGCGCAGATGAAAGTTTATAATCTGTAAGTAATATCCAACTATATTAGTAGATAATTTTATTATAAAGATTACATATCAAACAGTCTATAAATAAATTGTGCGTATTTTTGTAAAATACGTTTGTTAGATGTTGTTTTAAGAATATTATGCAATATAGTTCCCTAAATATACAAATAAACGTTTTGTGACGAAATTAAATCAGCATAATATATTTAAGAAAATTTGATGAATTACATTTTAAATTATTGACTGGACAGATTTGGTAGTTTCGATTACAAATATCACTATTAACGGAACTACCAAATCAGTATATAGCTCTACCGCCGTCTGCCACAAAGTTGACGCGGGGGCGCGGAGTTCGCTCGACCAATCTAAAAGAACCTATATAATCTGTTTGGGCCAATCAATCAGTCGGATGCAAAGATATTACAACAAAACAAGATTGTGCACCATGAAAAATTAATGCAATGTTATTTTTGATTCTCTGCAGTCAGAATATATATTACTTTGAAATACCCATACGCTTTACGGAAAATCAAGCCGAGCGATTGTGTTTCCATACAAAATTGCTCATGATACTCATACGAAACACTCGTGCTAGCCCTTCTAGTTTGGATATTTGAATGGGCTACACGATTTTTCTAGAGAACGCGATGTCCGACTCCCACGTGGGTGGACTAAGTTTGACTAACAATGTAATCGAAAAACTAAATCGTGTGGTCACCATATTAGAGTAGGACACCATAAAAGCGCTATCTCGCTTGGCTCGAATGCAACTGATGAGTGCGTAATCTTGTTACATTTATGATATATTTGGTCGGATGTCGACTGTCGCCGCCACCGACCAGGTTGACGTTCGCAGCTAGACCCATGCTACTGCGTGACCTCCAAAGATAACTTTATCAAGCTTTTTTCGATTGGTCAAGAACACTTCGCCCCCCGCTGATTGGCCCAAAGATAAAATAAACTTTTCCGATTAGACAAGCGTGAATCAGGCTCCCCCTATACGAAGTTCGACTTTGTGGCGGAAAAGCTATAGCATCAGCTATTCATAGTTTACTTGCAGTCAAAAATATTGAAATGGGCGACATTTTTTACACGAGACAGAAAATACATACGTAAATGTTATTTATCTAACGGAACAGATAACAATAGATCACACAAAGATATGATGTCGTTAGCTATAAAAAAACTATTAGAGATAAAAACAATTTTAAAAAGTCTGCCAATATTAAAAACGTTAAACCTAAACAAGCTGCTTTGGATTAAATTGTGATGAGTGCGTCGCCTCGACGTAACAAGCGCGCACGCGCCGAACGCGGACGATGCTGCACGCTAATCATTTAATTATACTAAACTCGGTCAAAAGGACCAGTGTATTGTCAAACTTTTGGTAAAGCTGCCGTCGCTTCCAGACTACAACTCTAACAAAAACATATAAAAATATAGAACTTTTATAATCATCGCTTGATAAAAGCTTCCTAAAATGATGGGATATTTAATATTTCAGATAGGAAAAGATAGTTTTGAAACCTGGAAACGAACACACTATCTACCGTATACTTCGATATAATAATCTCTGATCGAAACAGTATACAATAGACTACGCTTAGACTTCAGCCTATTAATTTGAGCTCAAACCATTTGATATACAGGGTGTTTCATGTAGAGTGTCCAGCGGAAGTCCATGGATAGAGCATGTTTTTATCTGGAAAGTTTTTTTGTCTGTTCAGGGCACAACTCGCAAACTACAAAAACTCGTAGAACATACATCATACATCGGTGTTTCGGGTGCCCCAAGGGGTGCTCTATCCATGTAATTCCGCTTGTCACCCTACATGAAACATCCTGTATAGTCGGTTTCAATAAAAAAAATCCGTACTATTTTACCTACTCAGGCGAGGCGGACGAAAGTTAATTTATTATATTTTAATAACTTTTTATGTCAATCGACCATATTTCCTTGCCCTGATTGGACTTTTCCGTTCAAACTGACTTTACATATAATTGTTTTAATATGAACACCATATATTAAATATTAAAAGTGCAATGAAGTTTAAGTTCCACAATTATTATCATTGTGTTGTAAAAAGACAATTGACTATTATACTTGGATGCAAAGAATTTATGCTGTTTCAAATAATAAGAAATATAGTCTCTTCCACTAAATTAAATTCATAAACCTTAAAACTTTGCAATCCACCGATATAAAATATATTAGACTACAAAAACATTTCATTATTAATAGTCACCAATATAATATTTCATTACTAATATTACAATCAATATATAAATCAAAATACACTAATAGATAAAATAATTATTTATTATAATTATTATGCTTTTTCATCTAAGGGCCTACAGTAAAAATAGTACCAAGTGAAGTAAAACCGTGAATTTTTTAATACCCGAGAAATTCATCAAGGGCTACACCAAAGAGAACCAACATGTTTCTCCCAGGAGGATCGAAACTAAAAAATTGTCTATCAGCTGATCACTTTTGTTTGGGAAGATGTTATTTTTTCCTTTTATTTTTACCTTATATTCCTTGGGAAAAATGTTTGTATTCATTATCACGCCCTCGAGAAGTTAGTCGGGTATTCAAAAAATCACAGTGTATAAAATGTAAGCGAATAGAAAAATCCAGTGTATAAAACGCGAAGGCTTCGAGCTATGACTAATAAGAATAAAAAGACTGAAGCACCTTAATTACAGTTTTGTTTGTAACAAAACCGACTAATAGACATTTACTTGTGATGCAATAAAACTATTATATGACGGAATAGCTTTACAGGAAAAAATATAGTAGTTTATATTATCATATACCTTTTTAATGATGCTATAAAAATACTTAAATATATAAAGAATTGTAAAGCAAGATATAAAAGTGTCGACAAAGAGGCGGAAAGATAAAACGACGAGCTTAAAACTACGAGCACACAATTCCTTACATAAATGCAAATCCTAAATAATTATAAAACATAAAATATGTATCTAATACCCCTTTATGTAGAATCCCTTAGTCCTCTTGGGAACTCCAGCTAGAATATTTTAAACGTATCTCGCTAACTTTTAGGTTCTCTACAAATTAATTAATTTTTAAATAAGGGGTTTCATATAGATAATTAACGTCATTCGATATACTGAGTGTATATCAGTTCTATCATAGCCTGCGGTTATACTTCGCCAAACCTAATACTTCCGAAATATATCTAACGAATCGACCTCATCAATTCCATTGCGTATATCTTTTACGTAAACGTTACCTTTACGTAATTTGAAGTAACACAGATGTAAACAGTTAATTTAGAAACCTCACTACTATCACATTTCGGGAGATATAGTGTTAAAAATGTTCATACTTTTTTGGTAGATACAAGCCCTAATGTTTAGGCACACTACATTTTATAACAAGCCAAAATGACATGTTCATAATAAGATACTTAGTCACCCTTTTAAGACACTTTAATATAGCCCACTTTCTTTAGCTTCGCCAGCAGCGGGTAAATGACACGTTTCGATAGTATTGAATACAAGAAAAATTTTAAAAAGCGTTTTTTTTTAATTGCTAATAATAGGCAGATGAGCATGCGGCCCATCTGATGGTAAATGGTAACCGCCGCTCATAGACATCAACAATGCCGGAGCAGTCATGCCGCTGCCTACGTGAACTAAAATATTGTGATGATTTTAAATATATAAATCTCTTATTCTACTGATTACATATTACTTATAAAACGGACGCGATGTAATCAATGCTGGCTCATATTAAAAAAAAATGTGCAAAGCATATTCGCATGTGAAGATTTCCCCGGTCAGTCAGGATTATGCAGCGTTTGAGACTTAATGTATATTTTTCATTCACCACAAAGCGTTCACCTGCACGCATACAAACCACGACCTACATGATTTGATCCCACTGAGCTAGATTTTCGAGTACTTAAAAAAACACGTCTTATTTTATTTAATGTTCCTAAAAATATAAAGACATATACCAAACAATTCAGGAGACGAACTGTTTAGCTAGGAATGTTAACAGTTAGTTCGTTTGTCATCCGCAACATGGCGACTGTTCACCCTTCTAAATGTTTATAACTATTCGTGATGATTCATGATACATTAACCCTGGCACCAGAGACGTGGCAGGGACGGTTTCATTCATTTTGGCTTACGAATATTACAAACATATTTGCAGTACTGAGTACTGTACTAGTGACAAAATAGCCGATTAAAACACATTCATATACACCAATATGAATTCGCTAAACATTTATAAATTTATCGCGTTAGTGGAACTAGAATGAGCGTTGTCGTGTTATTTTCCTAAAACAGTAAAACCGATCAGACTTATTTTTAGAGAAAAATAGGTAGTGTACCTTCTAATAACAGCTCGGCTGATCTACAATTGACGTGCCGGAGTGACGCCGTGTGGAGAAAAGTTGTTGCTTTAAATGTCGCATTAAATTGGAGTGGCGCTCAGTTTAAGGTAAAAAACTGACCGTCTTAACAGGGAAGGCGTGATGTTTTTGCATTGTGTGTGTGTTAGTGTTGTTTGAAAGTCGGGTGTACCAATAGTGAGGACAGTTGGGTCCCCGAACATGAACAGGTGTCCAAGTTAAACAGTGTCTATGTGTTTAGTGTTGGATGAAGGCCAGGTGTACCAGCAGAACAGCTGGGTCTCCGGACATGAACAGGTGTCTTCGAAGGCATCTGTATCCAGTTGTGGATGAAGGCCAGGTGTACCAGCAGCGAAGACAGCTGGGTCTCCCCATATCAACAAGCGTCTTTAAAAGCCTATATTTTAGTGTTGGACAGCTGGGTCTCTCCACATCAACAGGTGTCTTCAAAGGCATCTGTGTTTATTGTTGGATGAAGGCCAGGTGTACCAGCAGTGAAGACAGCTGGGTCACCGAACATGAACAGGTGTCTTCAAAGGCATCTGTGTTTAGTGCTGGATGAAGGCCAGGTGTACCAGCAGCGAGGACAGCTGGGTCTCCCCACATCAACAGGCGTCTGTGTGTTTAGTGTTGGATAAAGGCCAGGTGTACCAGCAGAGAGGACAGCTCCAGCTCCTCGGAGTAGGCATTGGTCAGCGGCACGCTGCGGTATCCGGTGCGCAGGCAGCGCAAGGGGAAGGTCGCCTGCCCGATGAAGTTTGGGTCCCCGAACATGTCCTCGTCTTGCACCAGGAAGCGGATGAGCGCCAGGTCCGGGTTGGCCAGCTCGAACTCGCAGATGTCGTTCCAGATCGGGTTGATTCCGTTATCACCTGGAATTATTACATACTATAGCTTTACCGCTACAAAGTCCACTTCACCATGGTCGAAGTGCGCTTGACTAAACGAAAAGGTTTATTTTTCTTGGGGCCGATCAGCGGGGGGCAAAGTGGGTTTGACCAATGAGGGTTTACGCGTGTGGGAAATCCGCTAGATGGAGTGTAATAGGAGTGAGGTCCATATACAATGTGATGGGTTATTTTTAAACGTGATCTGCCAAAATGTCAATTTGACCAACTAAATAACCAATGCGGTTGATGTTGGGCCTCATCATCATCATCATCATCATCAGCCTATCGCAGTCCACTGCTGGACGTAGGCCTCTCCAATTGTTCGCCACTGTGATCTATCCATGGCTTCTCGCATCCAGCTCTTGCCAGCCATCCTGCGCAGATCGTCCCCCCACCTAGCCTGAGGGCGCCCTACATTACGTTTTCCAAGACGCGGTCTCCACTCCAGAACCCGTTTACCCCATCGGTTATCGGTTCTGCGGCTAATATGGCCAGCCCACTGCCACTTAAGCTTGCTAATGATGTTGGGCCTCAGTCCAACAATACGCCATGTAGCGGATTTTTCACACGCGAAAACCTTCATTGAAAAAGTTCTTTTTTGGAGATCGCGCAGTAGCACGGTTATAATATAAAAGATGAAATACTCGCACGATCTAATCACCACTTAGCGCCATCTATTGGTACAATTAATAAAGTCCCAAATTGGAGTAAGGGCGTGCGATAGAAAATAAATACGCGTGGTTGGTAGAACTCTTTTATTTATTTTTTCAGACGAGCAAACGGATCACCTGGTTGTAAGCGATTGCCGCCGCCCATGGACACCCGAGACACCAGTGGAGTCACAAGTGCGTTGCCAACCTTTAAACCCCCCCTTTTCCCCCGGATTAGGCCTTCGGTACCCACACTCACGCAGCAAAACAGCACGGTGCTGCTTTAAGCCGGTTTTCTGTGAGGCCGTAGTATTACTCCAGCGCATTCATGCCGAAGCGTGGCTCTCCCACAGTCAAAACTCGTGGTGAAATGAAAATGTCCACCATATATAATAATCATAATTCTCACAACATCTCATACGTTGACCTGATTCCGTACTAAGTAGCTTAAGCACTTGTGTAACAGATAACAGACAACAGAGGAACACAAATATATACTTAAATAAATATATTACACCCAGACACTGAACAAACACAAGTATTCATCGCACGAATGTTTGTCCAGGGTGGGGATCGAACCCACGACCTTTGGCGTAAGAGGCAGGGTCACTACCAATTGCGCCATCCGGTCAGTCAGTATATATATAATATATATATATATATATACACCCTGTCTAACTCACCAACAGTCTTCGTGACCAGCTTCGTGCCGCTGTCGAAATCCGCGCCCTGGATTTCCACCTCTACGAACGGGCTGATGGTGCCGCGTCCGCTCTTGCTCAGGTGCCTGGCACCTAGTAATAAATATAAATAAATAAATATTTCACAACATCACATACATTGATCTGACTCCGAGATAGGTAGCTCAAGCACCTGTGTTACGGATAGCAGAACCAACAGTGGGATTACAAATAGATACATATAATACTTTTCTTTTGTAAATACATACTTATAATTACATAGGAAACACCCAGACCAATACAAACAGACATGTTTAGTCAATATAATTTTATTGTTGAAATCATGTCTACACATGATATATAAAAGGCAGTCCGCCACAAGTATTACATTACTTAAAGGATCTGCTTCTTCACTACATTGTAAACCTTTATTGAGCTATAAACAATATTTTATTTTATTTATTTATTATTTATAAAATTTAATTCTACTTGTACAAAAAAATTGTAGGCGAGTTGTGACTGTCACATCAATAAACATTATTTAAAAACAATAATTTAATAATAATAAATTGAGACAACATCACATAAGTCCAGTCAGTAAGAGAAACCAGGAATAACGAAGGTACCACAAACACCCAGACCCAACACAAATGTTTATGTTTCATCAACAAACATTTGTGCTTGTGCGGGAATCGAAACCGCGACCCTTGCGTCTCAACCAGCACTCTACACCACTGCGCTAATCGGGAAGCCTCGCCAAAAAATCGCGAGTATGTGCAGTATCATAGTTTACCTAGTCTTTTTTCTTCGATTTCTTAAAGCATTACAAAATCAAAGAAAAGAAAAACCACTTGAATTTTTTTGGGCTGTGTAGAAGAATATAACTTGTACTCATACTTATGTATGAGTAGGACAACCGTGAGGACGTGTTATATTATATATATTAGTGTTATATTATTATATATTGTTACATTATAAATTTTGGTTGAAGGGTTTCAGATCTTCACCAGTATATATGAAGTCCGGAGTCCCACAGGGATCGCATCTTGGCCTATTATTTTTTATAGTTTTCATAAACGATTTTATTTGAAGCTATACAGGGCGATAGATGGTACAATGTGACATAAATCTACTATCTGTGTCTGGTGTCGACATAATAATATGCACCTTCATTTCAAAAAGTGTTTCATCATTTCATTTACGAACAAACGTTACACTACTAAACACTGAACTACCAACCACTAACCAACCAACTACCAACTTGAACGTCAGATTTTGAAAAGGAAGACCATTGCCAAGGATCTTGGAGTATTGTTTGACCACAAATTAACTTTCAGAGATCACTAAATCGATCCAGTTACTTGGTTTTGTAACAAGGAGTACTAAAAGTTTTCTTACAATCTACTGCAGTCTTATAAGAAGCATCCTAGAATATTCCTGTGTCATCTGGTCACCTTGTTATACTGTGCACTCTGATAGCCTTGAGTCTGTTCAGAAAAAACATTAACAATCTTGTGTTACAAATGCGGCTTTGGGCACAAACTTTCGAATTATGCTGAAAGACTGGATAAAATAGATCCGGTTTAGTAGCTAAAACATAAAATCGATTGGCGTCGCTAGTGTGCCCTACCCGTCACCTTAAGCACGAAAATAAGCATGTGATGTACCTTTATTAAAGGAATCTGTTTTCAGTAAGACCACCTTATTTGGTAAATCTTTATTTTGCATGGCTCCCCGCATCTTCAACCACATTCCAAAGGTCATTAGGGATGTAAATGACATTTATATATTTAAAAAACAACTGTCTGACTACCTAATTAAAAAATGTTATTATTCTGTTAAAGACTTCTTTTTTGACAAAAATATAATATAATAAGTATGACATAAAAATTTTATTCAATTTAATATTGCATGATTTTATTTAATAATTTAATTGTTTGGTTATGTTAATTTTATTACTAATGTGTTTTAATTTATTATAGAGTTTAAGTCAAAATATTTTGTACGCCTTAAGAGGCAGGTCACAGTAGCTCTTTAAGAATAATCTATGTAACATCTCCTTCACCTGTGTTCCACAATAAAGATTATGATTATGATTATTATGATTATTATGAATTATTTGAAACAGAAAGCTCACCTATGACCCGCAGCAGCACCGACAGCGGGCGCACGCGGCGCTCCACACTGCGCTTGTCGAACGGGCTGAACCCCTCCTCCATCATGAACTCCGGTTTCAGAATAAACCCACACCCGCCATTCTCTTTGAACTTCCCCACGTTCAGCTGCATCGACTTGTCCGGAGTCTGATAGTTTAACGCCACCATTTGCGAGCCGCAATTCCAGAACGGTACCGGATTGTAATTCGAGGAATCGATCCTCTGCCCTTTCGGATAGATCCTACTCAGCTGCACGGTGTGATACTTCATGAAGAATGCGTTTTCCTGCTGGCACATGAGCCGCTCGGCCTTGGTTTCGGGGAAGGAGGACATTTCTGTGAAGACGAAGCCCTTGCTGCGCAGCTTCTCCTGGTTGAAGGTGACGGAGCGGCAGTAGACGATCAGGTCGGACACCTCCTTGGCCACCCGCCATGTTCGCTCCATCTTGCGGTGCTGGAGCGAGCGAGCGCTCGCACTATGCGCTGCTTCCTACCATAACAAACAAATAACAATATAATATAAAAAGTTACCAAAAACATAGGAATTAAGGAGTTTTTACAAATGAATAACTCCTCTGCGCAATAGGAATATTTATTTGCTATTGCGCAATTATTATTTTTTAGCCTATATTGACCTACTGCACGGGCAAACGCCTCCCCTAAACATGACTCTGTTCGTGTGTCGCAATGAGGGTTTTCGCATGTGAAAAATGCGCTAGATGGCGTATTGTAGGGCTGCGGTCCAACATCAACCGCATTGGTTGTTTAGTTTGTCAAATTAACATTTTGCGAAGGTCAGACGGCAGTCGCTTCATTGTAATTAATTTCCTTCTTCTTGGGGTGCCTCTTGAGTCTTGAAGGTTGGCCGCCAGTTTCTTGAACTTCTTCCTATCTTTGGCAAGACGGAAAAGCTTTTCTACGCTGGTAATCCCGATCCACTCCCTTTCTATGCCCAGGACGCCTCTTACCATCAAATTTGGCCATCATTATAAGTTGAAGAAGACTGCACCTATCGTGTCTCAACACGTGGCCGAGGTATTCAATCTTCCTCTTTTTGACGGTCTACATCAATTTCCGCCGTGTAATTATCCGTGCCGTGACGTCACTGTTATTGTAAGCAATACGCGTGACTGTCTTTTTATTAAAGTCCACAAATAACCTGAAACTGGCGTTTGACGTTTTGTTGTTTACAATATAATAATTGGTGTTTTCAATCAAGAGAAAAAAAAAGTTAAAAAAAATATAATGGGTTTAAGTTGAATTTTCACAGCAATCCCTTATTTATATTTATTGAAGTTTATATATTTCGGACCCTTGTACGGAATAATATTTGTAAATTCATAAAAAAACATATATTTATATTCATCAAACACACTCATAAGACGCAACAATAGATATAAAAATCAGCTAAAATTCCCCTTAGGTAACCCACTTCAAATTGTAAGTTCAGGCCCCCATTGGATGTCCATCAAAATATATAATAGTATCTCCAACCATATAACAGACATACAGCAACCTAAGCCCTTCATAAATCAGCTTAAAACACATTTGCAACAAAAAGCTTACTACAGCTTAAATGAGTTCTTTGAGGATAATAATAAAAAATAAAATACTAGTTAATTTATGTATCTCTGTTAATTTAATTTAAGTATGTTTGAATAATTAAAGTTAATATCAAAATATTAATTTTAATTAGTAATGTAACAAATAAGTACTTACCTAATTATGTTTGCGGTGCCCCTACGGGGAGTCATGTGTACAAAGTACTGGACTATAATTTAAGATCTAATAATGTGACATGCAAAATAAATAAGTTAAAAGTTTTTTTTTTATTAATGGTGACATGAGGCTACTTGCCTATTACTAAGATAAATAAATAAACTTTTTATTTGCCATAAATACAGTTTACATACAGTTTTTTACAAGTTTTTAGGCATCATGTGTTCAGCCTGCTCGCAGATATGCAAAAACATAAGATGAAGTAATGCCACAGGCTGATGGTTACCTACCTTGATGGCTGAGAGCCATTCGAGCGCGTTCTCCCTGGTCTGCGAGGCCATGTCGAAGGGCGCGCACATGCTGGGCGTCTGCACGCGGATGAGCCAGCGCGCCGAGCCGCTCTCCTCGCCCACCACCAGCTCCACTACCGCACCCAGCACGTCTAGCATGCCCTTCTGCAAGGAGCCCAGGGTCGGGCTCTCGTTATCTAAGCAGCCCTGTGTAACCAACAGCTATGCTCTATAAAACGGCCTAAGTTATAGATAACATTCCTGTATCCTGTATGAACCTATAAACTGTCCCACTGCAGGGCAAAGGCCTCCATCATAGAAATCAAGTTATCGTTACTATTATGGGATTAGACTTCATCACCTCGCGGATGGGTGATCACAAACCCGGGCTATGTTAGAAAAATTCGAAACATACTTTTCACTCGGCCCGGGAATCCAACGTTCTGGGTTGGATTCCCGAGATCACGGCCCGGTAATTAAGCCACTAGACCCACAGGGCGTTATAGATAACATACAGATACAGGAATATAGATAACATTATATTCCGTAAAATATATCTTGGTTAAAATGACAGTTGTTGATGTCACAGTAAAATGATATTTCTTTTAATAAATATGATTTACCGTGGGATACTGTCTTCGACATGAATGTGCCGGCTCAACCGGACTAATACGACGGCCTTACAGAAAACCGGCGTGAAGCAGCACTGTGCTGTGTTTCACTGCATGAGTGTGGGTACCGGAGGTTCAATCCGGGGAAAATGAGAGTTTAAAGGTTGGCAGCGCACATGTGACTCCACTGATGTCGCGGGTGTTCATGGGCGGAGGCAACTGCTTACCATTAGGTGATCCATCTGCTCGTCTGCCACCTATCAATAAAAAACAAAATTATATGGAATAAAACTTGTAAAAATAAACTTTATGTCATTTAAAATAAATTCCAAATTAAATCTGTCATTCTAAACAAACTATATTTTACAGACTGTAGGCGTCGTCCTAATAGAAGAAGATATATTTTTTTATCATTAGATATGACAACAGGATACAAGCATTAAGTTACATACACTTACATTAAACACAAACATAAAAAAATACAAAATCAGCAAACAGAAAAACAATTGTTTTTGCCTTTAAATAGGACATTGGTTAGGAAGACTTCATACTCGTAGAAGAAAAAAATAAATGAAAGTGTACATACAATAAATACTCAGGCAGTGCCTAATGAATTTGTTGTCACATTCAACATAAATCGCCCTCACTCAGCTTATGTCATGGCCCTGAAAAAGGTCTTGACGCTCGTTTTCAGAGGTTTCACGTCAACCTTGTGTGTCTCGTCTACAGTCAGCATCAAAATGATCAGGGCGATCAATCCTACCAAAAATATCTGAACCTGGACAAAAATCACCATAAATTGTTGCCATGCACCTCCTTACTGTGGAATCAACTTCCCGCAGCGGTATTGCCGAACCGGTACGACATTGAGATCTTCAAGAAACGAGCCTATACCTTCCTAAAAGGTCGGCAACGCATCTCCTTTCCTTCGGGTTTGGCTGATATGCATGGGCGACAGTGATTTTCACGACGACCCTTTCTCATATAAAAAAGAAACACTTTTAGCACAATACCTTAAGGTTTATTTTCATTTGTCGAACAAATGAAAACGCATGTTGTGTGTTTACAGTTATAGGATGAGTGAGAGATGAGGGAAAGTTAATATGCGACACAAACCCAATGATAGTCGATCAAACACTGATTATTCATAAATATTAAAAGCTAATTAGACAGAAGAAAGTAAACAATAATTCACATTATTGACCTAAATTCCGAGTTATCGACTTTATACCTATTGTGCGATTACTAACCCATACAACGAATCTTAGCGTATAGTGACATACAGATGTCTTTTGTATGCTCAGATATTTTGAAGTCAGAAGTTTAAATGCTAAGATCATTTTGATGCCAACTGTACCTAATGTGCCTAAGGCCCGATTCTACCCATTTTTATCCGTGGTATAAATCTATGGTATAACATCAGATTTATATGTAATGACAGCGCTATACCAGATATTTAGTATCGGAATAAGGTTGGTCGAACTCAATTAATTAAAGAGATCGAGCTCAAAACACCGGACAATTTCGATTTCGAACATAGTGTCTCTTTAATCACTCGACATTGGCAAAGTTATATCGAAATACGATAGACGCCATAACAAAAAAAAAGGTCGGTCGAATCGGACCTAACTAATACGAATACAAAGGGGAAACTTCACTGGTGTTGCGGGTGTCCATGGGCGGCGGAATTGCTTACCATCAGGTGATCCATCTGCTCGTCTGCTACCTCTCATATATATAAAAAAAAAAATTGTGCTGAATGTTCAATCAACCGCGTATCGACAGCTGAAACGCTATGGATATTAATAAACAAACATCTCATGTGACAATACCACAGATCGATCTGACACAAAGGGCGTAACTTAACGTAAGTAACAAAAATATAGGTATACTTCAAATATGTAACACCCAGACACTGAACAAACCCACCGTACACATCAATTTTTTTATAATTAGTAAAAAATATCACAGTTATGTACAATAAAAACAACATTTGAAATTAGACCACACGTCTACATAACCAAGCGGATTTATCTGCCCTCATTAGGTAGCTGTACACCTAACTAGTGGCCCACCCTCACTTCGTTTCGGGACATTAGTTCCACATTATACCAATAGATAGCGCTAGGTTTCGATTAAATCGCGTATGCGTTCCGTGTTTTCAAACTTACCATCAGGTAGGCGGAATTGCTTACCATCAGGTGATCCGTCTGCCACCTCTCATATTAAAAAAAAACTTGTGACTCCACTCTGATGTCACGGATGTCCATGGGCGGCGACAATCGCTTACCATATGGAGCCCAATTCTCGGGCTCGTGACATTTATCATCATACGACATATATCAACAAAACATGGCGGATATCGTATGAAAACGTTTTTGCTTATTCTCGCGATGTCGAATGGTGACATATGTCACATATTTTCGTGCGACACGTATCGTATGGTCTTGACCATACGATATGAAGTATCACGGTGATTTTGGTGATATTTCTCCAATTCAACGTCACGTTTGAGTCGTTTCGCGTTTTGTTGTTTATTGACGTTTAATTTAGTTTGGTTGTTCAAATCACATAACAAGTTTAAATTAACTGCACAAACTAAGAAGATAATGGATTCTCTGTGTGAACGATTGTTAAGCTGAGAATTTTAAATATTCTGATATTTTCTTTAATTGGAACAAATTTTCACCAGTATTACCTGATTACTGATTTTATTAGTGTAAATAATAAAATCAGTGTAAAGAAAATTCTTTATTTATTTTTTTTGTTTTAACGCGTCTTTTTGCCACATTTGCCATCTCGTTTTGCCACATACTGAAAAGAAATCTTTTGGCTTTCGGTCGGTGTAACGGAATTACAATTTCATAAAATCAATTTTCTTTTTCGTCTTTTTTGATCGTATTTTAAAGCAGTTATGATAATTATGATGTTAAACAAACATAAAATTGACTGTTGATATAAAAAGGCTAGAAAATGTTAAATTAATACTTAAACAATAAACATTAAGATTTTTCGATTGTATATTTGTGTCAATCAACAAAATGGAACGTATTAGCGGAAATGATATGGGCCACATTCTCTATGAAAGTGACTTTTACTGTCGCATGGGCACGAGAATAGAGTTTTATACTTTTGTGATATTTTGGTGACATTTTCGTACGACATTAGAAAAGTGACATTACAGAAAATACGACATTTTATCGCACTTCCCGAAAATTGGGCTCCAGGTAATCTGTCTGCTTATTTACCACCTATCACATAAAATAAAGAATTACCTATATAATAAGCGTTGCTGCTACAGACAGCAGGATTTACCTCTTTATAAATAGTATAGATGAGGGCAGAAAAATCCATTGAAATGTGAGAAGAAATGAATGGAAGGAGGCTATCGCGTGTGAAAAATCCGCTAGGTGGCGTACTATTGTACTGAGCGCCAACTTCAAGTTGAAGTCTTTAACACCATTGGTTGTTTCGATGATCAAACTTACATTTACATATCACGTTCAAAAATAAACAATCACCTTGTAAATTGGCGTCAGTCCTATAGCAGGCCACCTAGCGGATCTTTCACACACAACAGTCCCAAATACGAAATGATAGTTGTAAAATCGAATGCCATGGAAAACACAAGGCAGTGTAGGATACTCACACAAACAAAGCACACACAAAACACAAACCAAGTTTAGGAAACCTCACACAACAACGAAAGAGCGTAAGGCTTGAAACTGCGTTACGCCGTCGCCCGCGCATACAAACGGAAGCTGCGCGAGCGCCGGCGCTTGGGTGGGGGGAGGTAACTTGTACACGCTAAGAAATTTCACCGTATCCGACCAGACTTACTTACTTACGCCATTAACTCAGGGACTCAGAGTGCTTGCCTCCAAAGTTACCTCATGTACACGATAAACATATATTGACATACATTGGTAAATATGGTCAGGGAAGGGAATACATATATAATGTAGTTCGTGTGTTGAAACGACATTAATTCTTGCGTAGGCGCGGCAACCTTTCTTAGCATGTGCAAGCGACCTAAGAGACCTTACCATGAGTTCGAAAAATTGTTCTCGCTATAGAAAACTATCGCTTTGTTCCTTTCATTGTCACCAAAATTCAAAACCAAACCAAAATTTCATTGTTCAGTGCCACGCCAAAGGTCGTGGGTTCGATCCCCACCCTGCACAAACATTCGTGCGATGAACACTTGTGTTTGTTCAGTGTCTGGGTGTAATATATGTATTTAAGTATATATTTGTGTTCCTCTGTTGTCTGATATCTGTAACACAAGTGCTTAAGCTACTTAGTACGGAATCAGGTCAACGTATGAGATGTTGTGAGAATTAATTGTGGTGCATGTGAAAGAGACAGAGCAATAGTTTTGGATAACGAGGATAGTATTTCAAACTCATGGTAAGGTCTGAAGTATACTGAATGACGTCATAAGTATTATATTTGCAAGTGTAACGTCAAGAAATTTGGAATCCCTTCCATGTTTCGTCACACTCCGTCACACTGGGTGACCCCTTACAAAGTTGAAAGTCAGACGTATGGATGAACCTTTAAGAGCATTACAAACGGCGAAGATACGTGAATATTTTATCATCAAATACTAATATTTTCATAGAAAAATCTGTGATATACGACCAAATTATAGTATCTTAGCTGTGTGTGTAATAATACACTCGCGAGCAACTAAATCGACTTAGGACCTAATTTTCATACAAACATACTAACTTCTGGGGCCTATAAATAAGAAAGTATGTATACGTTCTTTGGTGAACATTTTAATGTAAATCGATGTCAAAAATGTTCTTCTTTTAGTTAATCGTTAAACAAGCCTCCAGAAAACTGCCCATTTTCTTAAAATTTAAATTGCGCAAGTTGTTTGTCTTCCTCCATGCAATATTTTGGGATACCAAAAACAACCACAATTTCCTTTTTTTTAAGAAATCGGCACGTTTCTGTAATTTATTGAAATTTGAACACTTGAAATCGATTTACGATAAAATTATCACTTAATCACCGACACTTTAATATTTATAGGCCACTGAAGTTAGTATGTTTGTATGAAAATAAGGTCTTGAGTCGATTACCCTCGCCAACCCGTCTGCCAAGCGTGGTGAGTATGGCAATTACCCCTCATGTGATTGAGGGAGGCCCGTGCCCCAGCAGTGGGGACTTAAATGGGCTGACGATGACGAGTCGATTTAGGTGCTCGCGAGTGTAGTTTTATACAAACTGTATAAGAAGCGATATTTTATGTCAACATAAAATATTAATCACCGTGTGTAACACTCATAAAAGCTATTGTTCCCCTTCAAAAGCCCGTATAGACCCTTGCGAAGCCATACTAACTGCGATATCTGGCATATGTGGCACCTCAATCTCGTGGACATAGTTGGCCGGGAACCAGTGGTGGCGCTTCCCTCCGTAGTCTCCGCGCCACCAGCCCTCGTCGGGCTTGTCCACGTTCGTGATGATGGCGTGTTTGCAGAACGACAGCTCGTCGTCCTGGCGCGCCCGGTAGTCGTACAACGCCTTCACTGTCACCTTTAGGTCGTATAGTGGCTTTAGTGACAACTTTGTAAAGCTATGAGTTCGCTTTAGCGTGATAGAGTTTTATATTTTATTTACAGCATCATGCACATAATACCTATTTCACGATTAAGAATTAAAATCATCCAAGAAATGCTAAAATCCAAACATTACTCTATATACCGTACATAGTTTGAATAGAATGACAGCTGTCACTTGACCTTTACAATTTAACATAAGGTTTTTATTACTATAGACCTAAAGATCATTTTTCTGTGACATCAATGGCTGTCATTTCAATCAAGCTACATTTTAAGGGCCAGTACTCTTAACAGTATGGTCTTTAACTCTATCGATATCGACCATATAGTTGGCTTATTTGTCTGTTTGTCTAAATTGTTCCTGATTATTCCTTAAAAAATAAGTTAAGGTGACGGGTAGGGCACACTAGCGACGCCACTCGATTTTAATTGTTAGCTACTAAACCGGATCTATTTTAAACAATTTCGGGGTTACAACCTCTCGGCAAACACTTGTACTATTTATTAAATAACCATGCAAATGCGGACACAACATTTGTACGCGAAAAATTGAATCACGCTAGTGAAGTGGCCGCTTTTGGCGGTAATCAATTTTTCGCGTACAAAAACGGACCCAACATTTGTGTATAGTTAATTAATAAGTGTTTGCCGAGAGGTTGTAACCCCGAAATTGTTTAAAATAGATCCGGTTTAGTAACTAACAATTAAAAACGAATGGTGTCGCTAGTTAGGGTTACCCGTTGCCTTAAGAGTTAGCATCACTTTTAGATGTAAGGCCAACGAGACAAGATCAAAATTGTCTACAAAATTTCAGGTATTACAAATAGACTTTATTGTCACTAGCAGACGGCAGAACATGATAGTTATGTGGACTGAACTATAGTCCATTCAGTATCTGAAGGTGAATAGGACAGTTAAAACGTTAAAACGTATCATGCATCCAACTTTCTACGAATATTTTTTGTGTTCTCATTCTTCTAAAATAACAAGTATTAATCTTTCTCAATTAATCTGAACAACAACTTAAAATGAAAATTGTAAAAAATATCTTATGAATTGCATAATGCGCCAATCAATTTTTGCTTATAGGGATTGACACAAACAATCACAATAAATTAGTAATAGTATTTAAATGATAAGGATTCTTGGTCATGTTAATCGATTAGTCTTTTCAGTTGTTATTCATAGTAGTCTGTTAACTTTGACAATTGTATTTTTTTTTCTTCTCAATTGAAACTCTGTAACATCATCAATATTTGAAAAGAGTAACTACTGAGTTTCTTGCTGGTGTCTTCTCAGTAGAATTCGACATTCCGCCCCAGCGGTAGATGATAACATATGTACCTATATTGACATTCATAAGTGTTCTGAATGGACCTAAATTGAATAAAGATTTTTTTATCTTTATCTTACTAATATGTAGTCAAAATGACAGCGTCAAAGTGACGTAATTCCTTGTAATATAACTATAGGTTAAACAAACTATGGTTCAAAAAACACATTTTGGCGATATTTGACCATTGGTTACTTTATAAAAACCATTAGTTCAGTTTAACTACGGATCATAAAATCAGACCTTAGCGACCTTTTAATTAGCGGACGGCAGCGACATTACACCCCTGTCTAGTCGCACACTATATCATCCACTGAGAAACCGCCCTATGGCTAGCAGGCTGTCGTCAAGGTAGTTTAAATGTATAGCAAAAGAAATACCTTAGATGTGAACGACGTGGGATCCATGTAGCCGGGGGTCCCGTATACGGAACTATCATCTGGTTCCTATGAAAAAATGAAAAATAAAATAAATCGTAAGTGGGGAAAATACATAATAAATTACAAAAAATAATTTAATATAAGGAACGTTTGTAATCATGATTATATGAATGAATGAATGAATGAATAAATCTTTATTTGACACAATCAGTAAAAAGAACATACAGATAATATGTAATCCAACAGAACAATAAAAAAAACAAACACAGATACAAAATTTAAATGAAAAAAAGAAAGTGTCAAATAGGTGACCGCTCAGATTTTGTCGACACTGGCCGAATATAGCCAGCGCCGACGCTGGTTTTCAGCGGCTAACCTAACACATTGTTGCGCCTCTGTTCCTCTCCGCCTCCATTATACAACCCGTAAGGGTGAAGCCAAATAATAATAATAATATAATAATAATTCTAATTATTATTATTATAATTATTATTATTATTATTAATATCCCTTATTCTTTGCGCTCCTACTCACGAAAGATTCGTTTCATCAGCGTCACGATGTCTTTCGGATTGAAGTGCCTGTAGTGTTCTGGTTTAGGATAAGCGTTACCTAGAAGAGTGTGCGTTCCCATTGAGGGTCCACATTGGAATTTTGAGCTTTTGAATGTGTCAGGATTTAGTAAAAGTTCTCAAACGATTGTAAATTCAACCTCTAATTTGTAAAAGTCGGCACTCAAAAGTTACATTCGGTTAAATGTGGACCCTCAGTCGTGACTGACAGGTACCCATATCTTATAATGTAGTTAAAATTTACAACTCCTGTAAATGACTTCTCTTAGTAAAAGATTTGTAAATTAATTTTATAAAATGTCACCTGTCCTTTTGTTCACTCAACAATAGAAAGTAGCTATAAGAAGTTGGTCCCTCAATCGATCGCGATAAGTTTACATTAAGTGAGAACCACAACTTTTTTTAAAATAAAGGTGTGACAAAGAGTTAGTAAAAGTACTCAAACCATTGTAAATTCAATCTTTAGTTTGTAAACGAAACCATTCAAAAGTTATAATCGATATAAGCTGGTCCCACAATTGAAACATCTGGCATAAAAATCAATCAATTACGTAACATTTGGTAGTTAAATAGACATAATACGCTAAAGTATATTCTTTAATACAATCGTTTAACTAACTATTGCTTTACCGGACAATATAAAAAATGTACCGTTTTACGTCAAATAATAATCTAACTCTTGCGAAGAAATAGTACGGTCGAGTTGAACACACTTTCGAGTCGATGTCGCTAAATTTGTGTTTTGGCTATTGACATTGATCGAATTGGATTTTATTATAACTTTAAGTTGTTCAGTTTCGTGGAAATTAGTTATATACAAACTCCTTGTGATGCCTTTAAGCACCTGGCCTGCTCAATAGTAATTGAATGATTATGTTATGTCATTCTATAAATCAATATTATGTGAAAATACACGTATATTTTTTACGATATAATAGAATTTATAATAGATACGTAAATAGTTGTGTGCTTATAATGAATTTGTTTTGTTTCTGCATACCATCTCGTGGCCGTGCCTCTCTTTACCAAAGATAGGGCAGAATTCTAGGAGATGTTTAACATCCTGTATAGTGTTAACATCGCAAGGTCATTATCGATGATTTTAAACGCTTGAGACAGGACTTATGATAGCCATGCCCTGTGAGAATTTGTGTTAGTTCAAACGTCATTTGCTGTATTTTTCTGAATTATCCTACGTCGGCGATTGTAGGGAACCAAGTGGAAATGAGGGAAATCTCCGTGTCGTTTTTGTATTCGTCCTGCCATAAGGCAGTAGTCTCTTTCCTTATTTGATGTTTGACGTAGGATATGGGGAACTGGTAAGTAACTTCCAATGTGGCGGCTTTCTTCGCGTTTTAATCAGCTAGCTCCTTGCCTGAGATTCCAACGTGGGCCTTCTTCCATATGAAGTCCACGCAGATAAGCGCGTTTGTCTTTAGGTCAGGGAGCATAAATTGTCAACGTATTTTTTTGATATATTGTTAATTTATTGTAATTTATTACGCATTATGCGTTATTATCGTAATTTTATCAGGCAAGAGATGTCAAACAAAGATAAATAATAATGTCGACAAACAGCAATTATTTTTATTCACTTATCCTACAAATCCTAATGTGTGGTTACCTCGACCGTAGTATTTCATCACAAGAGTTAGATTTTTATTTTAAATAAAACGGTACATTTTTTGATACTGTTCGGTAAAGTAATAGTTAGTAAAAAAAAATTACTAAATGATAGTCTACAGAATTCGTCTATTTAGCTTCTACAAGCAACATAAATTGATTTATTTTTATTACAGTCTTCTCAATTGAGGGACCACCTTTAATCGATTAAAATTAAATTTAAATTAAATTATTCTCACAACATCTCATACGTTGACCTGATTCCGTGCTAAGTAGCTTAAGCACTTGTGTTACAGATATCAGACAACAGAGGAACACAAATATATACTTAAATACATATATTACACCCAGACACTGAACAAACACAAGTGTTCATCGCACGAATGTTTGTCCAGGGTGGGGATCGAACCCACGACCTTTGGCGTAAGAGGCAGGGTCACTACCAATTGCGCCATCCGGTCAGTCAAACTTTTGAATGGTTTCTTTTACAAACTAAAGAAGGAATTTACAATGGTTTAAGTCCTTTTACTAACTCTTAGTCACACCCGTATTTTAAATATTATTGTGATTCTCACTTAATGCGAACTTATCGTGATCGATTGAGGGACCACCTTCTGATTGCTATTTTCTATTGTTGAGTGAACAGGAGCCCAATTCTCGGGCTCGTGACATTTATCATCACACGACATATATCAACAAAACATGGCGGATATCGTATGAAAACGTTTTTACTTATTCTCGTGATGTCGAATATGTCACATATTTTCGTGCGACACGTATCGTATGGTCTTGACCATACGATATGAAGTATCACGGTGATATTGGTGATATTTTTCCAATTCAACGTGACGTTTGAGTCGTTTCGCGTTTTGTTGTTTATTGACGTTTGGTTATTCAAATCACATAATAAGTTTAAATTCACTGCACAAACTAAGAATGAATGATTCTCTGTGTGAACGATTGTTTAGCTGATTTTTTTTTAAAGAACAAATTTCACCTTTATTTATTTGTTTTACCTACATACCTTTAAATATTAGTCATTAAGCCTTTTCATCTCAATAATATTTGATTAGTGTAAAGAAAAATCTTTATTTCATTTTATTCTTTTAACGCGTCTTTTAGCGCAGTTGCCGTCTCTTTTTGCCACAGACTGAAAAGATAATCTTTTGGCTTTCAGTCGGTGTAACGGAATAACAATTTCACAAAATCAATTTTCTTTTTCACCTTTTTTGATCGTATTTGAAAGAAGTTATGATAATTAAGATGTTTTATTAACTTAAAATTGACAGTTGACATAAAATCAAAGAAAATGTTGAATTAATACTTAAACAATAAACATTAAGATTTCTCGATTGTATATTTGTGTCAATCGACAAAACGGAACGTATTAGCGGAAACGATATTGGCCACATTCTCTATGGAAGTGGCTTTTATTGTCGCATGTGCACGAGAATAGAGTTTTTTGACTTTTGTGACATTTTCGTACGACATTGGAAAAGTGAAATTACACAAAGTACGACATTTTATCGCACGTCCCGAGAATTGGGCTCCAGGAGGACGGGTGACATTTTATAAAATTAATTTACAAATCTTTTACTAAGAGAAGTCATTTACAGGAGTTGTAAATTTTAACTTGATTAAAGATATGGGTACCTGTCATTCACGACTGAGGGTCCACATTTAACCGAATGTAACTTTTAAGTACCGATTTTTACAAATTAGAGATTGAATTTACAATCGTTTGAGAAATTTTACTAAAGCCTGACACATTCAAAAGCTCAAAATTCCAATGTGGACCCTCAATGGGAACGCACACCCTAGAAGACACATTCTGCCTCTGGCTAGTGAGTCGCATGTAAGGCGCGTTCTGATCCTCTAAGCTACCTTCGCTCCAAGCCTAATTACAGTATAATCCTTTTTTGTGCAGTTGTTTAAAAACTAAGTGTATGTGTTCAAAGACGACTAGTTTGGAACAGTGGTAGCGAACGCTGCCTCTGGTGGAAGGGTTGCGGGTTCGATCGCCGCACAGAACAAACATTTGTGTGCATGAACATATCTGTTTGTATTGGTCTGGAAGTTTTCTGTGTATTATGAGTATGCATTTACAACAGAAAAGTATTATATGTATATATTTGTAATCCCACTGTTGATCCTTATATCCATAACACAGGTGCTTGAGCTACCTATCTCTGAGACAGATCAATGTATGTGATGTTGTGAAATATTTATTTAGAGACTTACAGAAATGATCCGCCTGACGACATCTTCGCTGATGGGGAAGCGCAGCTTGACCTTCTTGTAGAGCGGCCTCTTCTCGTAGAAGCTGACCAGCTCCACGAGGCTCTCGAAGCGAGCGGAGCTGAGCGCGTACAGCCGGCCTTCCTGCTTGATGCGGCAGTGCTTGATCTCGCGCCCGGCCCTGCAACACCAGCGACCAACCGGTACATCCCACTATTCCAATCATCTTGATCCATTGAGATCGTGGGTATTTTAACATCTATACTATTTATAAAGAGGTAAATCCTACAGATAGCGGCAACGCTTATATGTAATCCGAAAACACAAAACGCTGGCGTGATTTAACCGACACTTAGCGCCATCTATTGGTATCAAGTGGAATCAATGCTCCGTAACGAAGTGCGGGCAGGCCACTAGTTTATAATACAAATACTTATGATAATTAATCAAGACGGGAATTAACACAGCCAGTCCGCTAGTGACCACGGCAAATGTAACGTAGCCGAAACGTCGAGCAAAATATGTGAGTACACAATGTATCACATGATAAATATCGTGTTAATTCCCGTCTTGATTAATTATAGTTATAATGCAACGTGAACATCTAAAAAACTAAGTACTTATATAATGTCAGTTGTACGTCCTTACGGCAATGTTAGCTTTTAATATTTTTGAATGAAATTTCACAACAAATGTTAAAATTCATTGTATATTTCCGATAGTATGATATTTAGTAAAAAATAATCCTTATGATGAAGCCTTCTGATCGGTGTTATAAAGCTACAGGGTAATTTTCTTTCTCGTGTAGCGGGTTCGATTCCCGGTTCAACCGTGTAATTATTTAAAAATCTATGAATGCAGTTAAGATTGTTTTTGAAATAAAAATAATTTCTTGTATCAGTAAAATGTTCCATTTACAATATTAAAGGTACTTTCCTTCCATGTGGCAAGGCCGCGGGACGCCCTGTATATTAAACGTGGGAGAGCCACGGCATGAATGGGTCTGTGAGGCCGTGGTATCACTGTCGAACGGAGTGAAAACCGGCATGAAACAGCACTGTGCTGTGTTTCGCTGCGTGAGTTAAGGTACCGGAGGCCGAATTTGGGGGGAGGGTGGTTAAAAGGTTGGCAGCGCACTTGTGACTTCACAGGTGTCGCGGGTGCCTATGGGCGGCGGCAGTCGCTTACCATCAGGCGATCCGTGAGCTCGTCTATCACAAAGAAAAAAAAATATTTTTCAACTAGTATGGTATCTCTTCATGAGGATTCGACCATTCTTATCTATGGTATAACGTCAGATTTGTATAAAATGACAGCGCTATACCATTGATTTATTACTGGAATAAGGATCGTCGAATCAACCCAATAAGGTCTTATTCATACATGTTTGTTAATTATATAAAAAAAACCTTTGTTAGCTAAAACAGTGTTATAAAAAAATATTGCAAAAATAATGAATCTTTTTGCATTTTTTTTTTGTTTTTTTAAATCAGTTTTGAATGCATTATAACACCATTTTAGAACGTTTATGAATAAAGCCCTTATTATTTCCCGGTACACTTTTCATAATAACAATCAACTAAATCAATTGTTTCATCTAACTCGTCATACATCGCAGTAATAAATAAATTAGTCAAAAAGCAAAAGTTAATACAAGTACTTCGCTTAGCAACACGCTTAGGTTTAAATAAAAATTAGTAATTGCCAGCAACCCTTCAGATCTCGCAGATGTTCTTAAAAAATATACAATGGGAGCTAACGCGAAAAAACCGCTAGATGGCGTACTGTTGTATTGAATTACAACTTCAACAGGATTGGTTGTTTCGTTCGTCAAATTGGTATTTTATCATATCACGTTCAAAAATAACCAATCGCCTTCTAATATCGGATTTTTAATTAGTTGAAGTAAACTGACAGAACCAAATGTCAAGTCTCTATATAAAATCGACTGACCGGATGGCGCAATTGGTAGTAACCCTGCCTCTTACGCCAAAGGTCGTGGGTTCGATCCCCACCCTGGACAAACATTCGTGCGATGAACACTTGTGTTTGTTCGGTGTCTGGGTGTAATATATATATTTAAATATATATTTGTGTTCCTCTGTTGTCTGATATCTGTAACACAAGTGCTTAAGCTACTTAGTACGGAATCAGGTCAACGTATGAGATGTTGTGAGAATTATCATTAACTATACTATTAAATCAATAAGTATTGAAATCTATGTTCAATGAGTTTTATCAAAATCAATTTCATAAATTTCATAAAAATACAAATTTGACAATTTGTATTTTGCAAACGTACGGGAATAACACACTGACATCTGACAGTTTACTTCGTCTAATTAAAAATCCGACTATAGATGGACCCCAGTCCTATCTATGTTTATCATACGCGCTAGTAGCCATTGCAAACGTATCGCTCTATAAAATATGTAAAGCTAAATCACTATATAATATCAGGCATGTTTGACGTACATTTATGAATAAAAAAAACAACGCACAGCGCAATAAAGAAAATATTGTCAGTTATATCGGAAAAATACGAGGAGTGACAGCATCCGCGCGACCTCCAGACACACCAGCATCTACATACATATTTACATAATCCACTTTACATTTATGCAATAAAATGCACCAGGCACTCGCCACGACATTTTGCAGAATCTGTGAGCAGTACAATACATAACAAATTTGTATATTTCCTCTTCACAAAAAATATCTTAAGGTGACGGGTAGGGCACACTAGCGACGTCAATCGATTTAAATTTTTAGGTACTAAACCGGGTCTATTTTTAATAATTTCGGGGTTACAACCTCTCGGCAAACACTAATACTATTTATTAAATAACCATGCACAAATGGGTCCGTTTTTGTACGCGAAAAATTGATTCACGCCAAAAGTGGCCGCTTTTGGCGCGTATCAACTTGTCGCGTACGCGTTGGTTCCAAAATGTTTGCATGGTTATTTAATAAATAGTATAAGTGTTTGCCGAGAGGTTGTAACCCCGAAATTCTTTAAAATAGATCCGGTTGAGTAGCATAAAATAAAAATCGATTGGCGTCACTAGTGTGCCCTACCCGTCACCTTAAGCTAGGGGCTAACGTAAAATGTAGCCGATTAAAACGACAGCCATTGGCGTCACAGGAAAATGATCTTTAGGTCCAAAAATATAAAATCTATGAAATTTAACTTGGTTAAATGATAAACCTTATGTGCATTGAAATAAAGGTCAAGTGGCATCTGTCATTCTAATCAAGCTAGACAAGATAGTTTATTATTGCAAGAGGTCACAGGCTCAACGGAGAAGGCTCTTGAGTCGCGAGTTTGCGCTTCGATGGAGTTAACTCATTTGAACTTACCATGTTAGTCAATACAAAGTGCCAGTCCACATTGACAGTGCTGCCAACTGGTGCCAAAAATTTGAATTTAATTTCATGACACGTGTTATGTCAATACAAAGTGGTGCCCCCCTATAGATATTTTCTAGACGAACGCGTTACATCCTAGACCTCATCGTACTTTCCATCAGGTGAATTGTGGTCAAGCGTTGGCCTTTAGCTCATTAAAAAAAAGATAAAGTGCAGTAACTTTATTTTATATTGACTAACAGCTCAAACTATTGGCACCAGTTGGCAGCGACATCTTTGTGGCAGTAAAATATAATTGGCAGCGCACTTGTCACTCCACTGATGTTGTAAGTGTCTAAAAGCGGCGACGATCGCTCACTATTAGAATATAATATAATATAATAAGCATTTATTTGGTAAACACATCACATGATTAGTACAATCAAAAAGAAAAATAATAATAATACAAAATAAAAACACTCTCCGTGATATGCTACCAAAATGCTTGCCACTCAGTAGTTATGTCACGGCGGAACGCCCCATGACGCTGGTATTCTGTGGGAACCATATGGGTAGAAACAGATAGAGAGTCACCTTAGACGATTTGTTCGCTCATCATAGGTGACAACCTATCACAAAAAACCACATCATCACATTAAGTATTCATTTCGCTGTGCAGTTTATATTTACAATGTCATTACAATATGTACAACACATTTGCGTAGATATGTAAAGAAGTAAGCTCGTATCTCCGATCTACATGTCTTTAAACGTACAAAACATTTCAATGTCACAATCAGGTCATCAACAACATTTGAATTTCATGAATGCTCCCCATTGCATTCAAAGCGAACGATATAACCAATATGATAGCTTGTGACATCTATCGATAAACTAGGCAATATGTTAGATAAGTTGCGACGAATTTGAATACACACAAACTTGCTCCTGTATAACGAGGGAAATGTTTTGTTATGTTAATCAAGCCACACGAGAAATAAGAACACCTTAAAACGTAGACGCTTCGGCATGAAAGGGCAGGCTCGACCGGAGTGATATCACGGCCTCACAGAAAACCGGCGTGAAGCAGCACTGTGCTGTGTTTCGCCAAGTAAGGGTATCAGAAGCTCAATACGGGTGCAAAAGAAAAAACGTTTTTTTATGTGATAGGCGGCAGACGAGCAGACAGATTGCCTGATGGTAAGCGATTGCCGCCGCCCATAGACACCCGCGACACGAGTGGAGTCACAAGTGCACTGCCCACCTTTAAACCGCCCAAGAGGAAACTGCTAAGGAATGGAACAACTTGCCGGCTTCTGTATTCCCAGAGAGCTACAATTTGGGTGTCATAAAGTCGAGAGTGAATAGGCTTCTTCTGGGTAAGCACGTTACATCTTAGACCTTATTGCCACTTTCATCAGGTGAGATGAGGTCATTTTTGTGTTATTTACTAATATGTCCCTAAATAATTGTCATTCTAAAAATCACCTTTTTTATAATTATTTTTAGAATTCCGTAGCAAAATAGCAAAAAACCTTATAGATTCGTCATGTCTGTCTGTCTGCCCGCATGTCACAGCCATTTTTTTCCGAAACTATAAGAACTATATTATTAAAACTTGGTAAATGTATTTTGTTAACCGCATTACGCTTTTTACATAAAAATAGGAAAATAAAAAAAATGGGACGGTTTCCTTACTTAGAACTGAAACTCAATTTTTTTTCATCAAACCCATACGCGTGGGCTATCTATGGATTGGTCTTTAAAAATAATGTTGAGGTTTCCAATATGATTTTTTTCTAAACTTAATACTTTGCGCAAGAGACGCTCTCAAAGTGGTAAAATGTGTGGCCTCTGAATTATATAATATAATAAACATAAAACTAAAAAAAAAAAATGGGTATATGATATACATTACCACGAAAACTAACAACGAAAATTGGTTTGAACTAGATCTAGTAAGACCGTAAATCGCAATGTACCTTCCATATATCTTACTTGCTGCTACGGAACCCTTCATGGGCGAGTTCGACTCGCATTTAGCCGTTTTTTTTTATCATTAAACAGAGGGAAACTCCGATTCGGTCATGCTTTGAATTAGGTCCACTGGCTCCCGGTGGTGGTGGCTGTCTCACCTGAAGCTGATGGCGAAGCAGTTGGCCTCCTTCTCGCTGGGGCGCACGAGGAATGCGCCCTCCATGTGCGCCTTGCGCAGCAGCTCCTCGGCCTGCGCGCGCGTGCACTGCGCGTGGTACCACTCCTTGCCTTCGTGCTTGTTCGGCTGCGGCACCGGCTCCTTCAGCGTGATGAGGAATTCCTGCGACGGTCGAGGAGCAATTGAATTTTTTTCTATGTGATAGGTGGCAGACGAACTTGCGATGATGAACTGATGGTTTGCGATTTGCCGCCGCCCATGGACACCCGCGACACCAGTGGAGTCATAAGTGCGCTGACAACCTTTAAACTCCCCTTTCCTCCGGATTGGGCTTCCGGTACCCTCACTCACGCAGCGGGCAGCACCCAAGGTTCGCGGCGCGCTGGGGGGAGGAGTGCGCTTGACAAAAAAGTTTATGTTCTCTTTGGGCCAATCAGCGACTAAGACTTGACTTTGTACAACCGTTGCGACTGCGCGAACTACAAAACGAACTTTTCAGATTGGTCAAGCGCCCCGAATAGCCCAAAGAGAAAATAATTGGTAAAGCGCACTCCACCCCCGCGCGTCCCGCGGATCGTGGGAAGGTCGTAGCGGTACAGCTAAAGGTCCGTACATAACACTTATGAATGTAAAAAAATGTCCACATATAATCCGCTGGTTCAGAATGTCGAGATCCACCGAGTAAACATCAACAAGAAAATCACTATACTCGAAACTGGAATTCAAGACCAAAAAAACTACGACAGATATGTCAGTGTCAAATCTATTAATGGGACTTATGTCATTGTCAAATTAAGTTTTCAGTTTTTTTCAACCTTTTTGTTATATGCTTATTTTCTTAGTATAGGCTGGTACAATGGACAACATTTCAAAATTGCTAAGCTCTGAAACAAAAAATACCATTTCTTTATTTACTTTTCCGCTGCGCGAATATATATTTATTAATTTTTTATATTGCTTATTTACTGAGAAAAAACTAAAAAACGTAAGATGACGTCATCGGACGGCAGAATGTAACATATTTCTTTGCTTAGCACATTATAGTTTTAAATTTACGAAATGCCAGACCCATGACATGCAACTGTCAAAAAAAGGCAACTTGTCAACGTTTAATGAATGTATGACGTTGATAATGTTGACACTAGTATTATTTACCTTTGACAGTAGTACCTTTTATTTATTAAAACAATGATAAGCAAAGGAATATCGCTGTATTCAGCCGTCCGATGACGTCATTTGGCGCTTACGTCTATTTAGAATATAAAGAATTTTAATAATTATTTTATGCATGAAAATGGCCAAATTTTGAAAAAAGAAAAAATACGGGTCTGTTCATTTTATGTCTATTTTCATATAAAAAAACAATATGGACATGTTAAAAATATGAAATATTGTCCATTCATGATAAGGATTCTCTCAAAAAATAGAAACTTAATTACATCTTCATCTTCACCATCATTAATATCAGAATCTCTGACTACGGAGTCTCAGTCACTTGTAGAATAAATATTTCCACCATTCCAGTAATTAATTCGTCCAGTTTTGCACAAGTTTTAGACTTAACGCGTTATTAGGCGAAATAACTCGTAAGGAAAATTGTCAAAAGATATTTTGACAAAGTGGGTAGTTAACAGTCGAAGTCAGTCAAAGTGTCAGTCACTCAATAAAACAGGCGCCTACGGATTGGTACGGTTGGTTTTCGACCTACGGATTGGTTGGTTGTAACCCCGAAATGGTTAAAATAGATCCGGTTCAGTAGCTAAAAATTAAAATCGATTGGCGTCGCTATTGTGCCCTACCCGTCACCTTAATATCCCTTTGCGGCACCTCACTGCACGAAACAATAATATGTAAGTTCAAATGTTGTACCAAATGTTATTAACACCTGAAGTGACACAAGCTCAATACCAGGTTTTCTACCAAACATTACAGATAATTAAGTTTTTATTAAAGTGTCTTGTATTTATCTAAATATAAGTCAATAAAATTACTTCATTATATTATAGAATTAAAATTACCAATAAACAAATTATGTCAGCGTATGTTTTTAAGAAATAGGTATATACTATTTTACGATAATTTTATTGCAGTGGTAACATTGTAGTAGATTTCTTCGTCTTGAATTCTAGTTTTGGGTATAGTTAGAGTCCGCAGATTTGAGTCCGCTTTCCTACAGCAACACCTCCACGTCTTGGGCATCCATCGTGGTCAGTTTGTTGCCACGCATGAGATCCCATACTACATCAAGTCACACCTTTTTGGGTTACCCCTTTTGCCAGAATATGTAGGCGATTCTCGGACGAAATTATTGGATTATATCCGTTATTCCACCTAAAGGGGAGTGAACAGCGGGATTGGGTCAATGATTCTGGACGCGTGACTGGATAGCCTGGTTCCCGTGTCTAAAGACTACTAAGGCCAGACAGCAGTCGCTTCAATGTAATGAGCAGTTTTCCAGTAGGTATTTATAAATTTCCAAGTGATTCGCTAGATGGCGCAATCAGTTCCTGTAAATTTTAGGTGCGGTATGATGTTTCATGTGGTCCCTAATCTATGGGAAAATTGTTTTTGGCTTACTACATTAAATATTTTAATACTTTGTAGTCAATATGTATTTTTACGCTATGTACGTAGATTTTAAATTACAGAGAGTGATGCAAAACGAAACTTTATACATGATTTTACTTGTGGGCAAAATAAAATTAATATGGCAGGACTATAAATGTCATGATGATGGTTGTTTTATCAAATATTTCCTATCCTATCATAGACAAATAAGGAACTTTAATTGATAGTGAGAGTAGCGTCATCTAGTGTTGCTTTTCGAAACCTACCGAAAATACCAACTGGAAAACTGCTCATTGCCATAACAAATCCTGGCTGGTCTAAGCGTACCCCGGGCTCCGAAGCGAAGGGTTGGGACGCAACCGGGAATGACTAAGATTATGAATGACAATGATATCAAGCCGACATTAAAATTAGATGATTTGTTAAATTAGCTATTCTCAACTTTGTCAGTTAATTAAAAAACTGTTGTTTTGTGTATTGTATCTTCGTAAAAAATATGAACCACCAACTCCATTGCTTAACAAACTTATTATAAACATTTAAATGCGTTATTTACTTAATAATGAACTGCATTAAATTGCTGTATAAACAAAACATAAAAGTTATCACCCTACTAAAGCCCATCCCATTCCAAGAAGCAATGTTCAAACGGGCTGGTGCGAATTTGCTCCGGGACTATCTATAATTCGCGATTTGTAATAAGGAGGAAGATGTTTTAAAAAGTATTACAAGGTGGGTAAGTTGTCCAGTAGTGGACTGGCCGTAAGCTGAAGATGAAGGAAAAAAATATTTAGAATAGCGGTTTAGCAATCCATCTGCGACGTTACCACAAACATTAATATAATTGATGAAAGGAGATCCTCGAACCTTCGTATATTTTTGTTTCAAACAGAACAGTTCCGGTGTTCAGTTAGGACTTGTCCCAATGCTATTCAAATGTCAAAATTTGGAATACCGAAAAACATTTTTTGTTTACATAAATTATGTGATAATGTATGAAAGTGTTGATTTTTTAACTCAAATAAAGCCAAATATAATGACAACAGCTTTGGTGCCATGGTAATAAATACACAGGGGGACAAGCCCTAGAGATACAGCAAAAAAAAATCTGGCTGGCACATGGACCAAAAAGAGGACGTCCTTTAAAGAAATACATCCCACCACCACCAAAATCAAGACAAAGATAGCAGACGTATATTTCACCACCACACGCGGGACACACTGATCTGGCTGAGGCCGGGAACTCTTCACTACAAAGCGTGTATCTACTCTAAACACCAAAAACATCTTCAAAAGGCAACATACACTGTATCGTGCGGAGTCCTTGCCCAGGTCAAGCTTGACCTCCTGTGTGAGCGTGAAAACAAAAAGTATACCTCAATAGCCTATTAAAACTTACCAATCGTGTTTCATACTATTTTGCGGCCTTTTGTATGTTTAAAAGCCGTGATTCGTATGAGGGAATCATTCGATAGCAGACGCAAATAAGGACGTAACCTACTTGGTTACAGGTGTATTAAACATAATCCGTAACCAAATAAAAATGGGACTCTTACAATGTCTGCTCAATATTGTACGTGGGCAATTACACTGTTATTTTTTATCGTTTACATCCGGACAACCTCGAAATAGGCATCGTGAATAAAGTCCTTTTAGCATGTTAGATCAATAAAACAATCAGATGTTCAATACATTATCATCATCATCGTCAACCCATTTAAGTCCCCACTGCTGGTGCACGGGCCTCCCTCAATCACATGAGGGGTAATTGCCATAGTCACCACGCTTGGCAGACGGGTTGGCGAGGGTTTTGATATAAATGCAGAGTTTTCCTTCTCTGGGTGCTGATGATCATGCCAGCAGCTTTACCTTAGTCGCCTTTTACGACACCTCGGTAAGAGTGAGGGTGGCCTATTCTACTCTGCCGGGGACCACACGGCTACATACATTATCGCTGGGTGGAAATTCAATTTTGTATGGAACAGCTGATTTTCTTATCGCTCATTTTTTTGATCTAACATGGTAAATGATCTTTACTCACTATACCTTTTAGGTGGTTTTCGGGATGAAAACGTAAAAAAATCACTGTGTGTAGGGGGTTTTCGACCCACTTTTTCCCGAACCAGGGGCCTCATAATACCCGTCAAGTAGAGCTATTGATGATGAAGTGCGTTTCAAATGTGTATTGCAAGGTAGAAACTCACCTGGCTCCGCAGAGGGTGTTGCCTGTAATGAGTTATCAGGCTGTAGAGGCTGTCGAAGCAGACCGTGTCGATGAGGTAGTACTTTGTGATGCCGCGCTCCTGCTTCAGCTTGATGCGGCAGTGGTTTACCCTGCCCTGGCGCCAGAACGACAGGCAGTAGTCGCCCACGAAGGTCACGCTCTCCCGCACCAGGAACGTGCCGTCGCCGAGGTGCGAGTGCAGGCGCAGCAAGTCCTCAGCCTCTTGTCTGTTTCCCGTCAACTTCCCGTGGAACCAGCACTCGCCGAAGTGCAGCTCATCCTGAGGAATCACCGCGTTGCTGTCGGCCGCCTCCGCTTCCCCGTCGCTGTCCAAATCCGTCTCCCCTTGCGGGCTGTAGTGCTCCGTGTAATACAACTTGTTTTGGGTCAGGATGCAAGCGTGCGGCCGCCACTCCTTGTCCACCGGATCCTCCAAAAGCAGAATACCATTCTTGATGGTATTCCTCAGGTCTAGGTCTTTCCCCTCTTCCTGGCGGACGGAAAACGAATTCTCCTCGGCGCCCTCCGGCAGCTTCTTATGTTTCAAAATGATCTTCCTCCGAAGGTCTTGCGGGGATGGCAGGCAAGTTTCGTTCTTCTCGAATGGCTGGGTCAGCAGCATGTCGCCGAACACGTCCTGGAAGGCGCTGGCCATCCTCCGCTGTTGCGGGAGCGAGCAGTTGTCCTCTATGGAGAGGATGAGGGGATAGTCGGAGGTGACGAAGGCGTGTTCCTTGATGGTGCGGAGTACGTCGACGAAGCGGATTTTGGTGGTGAGGGTGTGGCCGTGGTAAATGAAGGGGGTGCCGTCCGGCCCATCCCAGCAGTCCAGCTCTATGCAGCGGCAGCCCGAGCGGAGGCAGCGCACGTAGGCCTCGATTGACGACTCGCTGGAGAACTGGTCCCCGGTCAGGTACCTGGAGGTAGAGGACATTTTCAACTGTACGTCGTTAGTAAAGATCTGTAGGAGACCAGACGGCCATTAGGGCAGGGTTCCCTTGTATGGCGGGCGACACAGAATCGATATGATTGGAGATAATTGGGGCTGTTCAAGTATTATGTAAGCACTATTATTGTGAGGCAACATAAAATATATACATAACTTTCCTAAGTTTGTAAAACGCTAATACGAATAGAGAATCAACAAATACATTTGCTTACGTGTTGTGTGATGATGAGATCCAATAATGGCAAAGAGGCTTTGTCATGTCTTGCGTGACTTTATCGTGCTTGCTGTCCCAGATTGTGTTTTGCTTCGAGAACAGCATCTCGATGAACTGCAATAAAGAATATTAGGTGAAAAGGGTGTACTTATGTCACTTGTGTATCGCGAATGATGTGTGTCGTTACGGGTGAAAAGTAGTTGTACATTTCCCATAGACGTGCACCCTAATCAGAATGAGAATTTTCAAATAGCTTCGCGTGGTTTTTTCAAGCCATGCTTGAAAAAACCACGCGAAGTTTTGACGTGCTGGACGGCGTTCTTTCTCTGGTGCACCCGTATAGAGATGCATTCAGGGTCGTTTGGATCTCGAAACACTGTACTTTTTACAACCCGTTGTGTATTGTCAACGAATCTCTAATCCAAAAGTTTGCTGGGCTTGTCAAAATATGGGACAAAACTAAAGACGGGACGAGGAAGATCAAATACGGGATATGACGTATGGCAACCCTAGCAAGAGCTGACCTGTTTACATTGTGGTGCTAAGTCATACCGCACTAAGCGTGAAGTAGGGTCGTAGATGCGCCGCTATTCACATTGTGGTGCCGAGTCATACCTCACTGAGCGTGAGGTAGGGTCGTAGATGCGCCGCTATTCACATTGTGGTGCCGAGTCATACCTCACTGAGCGTGAGGTAGGGTCGTAGATGCGCCGCTATTCACATTGTGGTGCCGAGTCATACCTCACTGAGCGTGAGGTAGGGTCGTAGATGCGCCGCTATTCACATTGTGGTGCCGAGTCATACCTCACTGAGCGTGAGGTAGGGTCGTAGATGCGCCGCTATTCACATTGTGGTGCCGAGTCATACCTCACTGAGCGTGAGGTAGGGTCGTAGATGCGCCACTATTCACATTGTGGTGCTGAGTCATAGCTCACTGAGCGTGAGGTAGGGTTGTAGATGCGCCACTATTCACATTGTGGTGCTGAGTCATAGCTCACTGAGCGTGAGGTAGGGTTGTAGATGCGCCGCTATTCACATTGTGGGCCCGAGTCATACCTCTCTGAGCGTGAGGTAGGGTCGTAGATGTAACCTTGTTCACATTGTGGTGCCGAGTCATACCTCACTGAGCGTGAGGTAGGGTCGTAGATGTAACCTTGTTCACATTGTGGTGCCGAGTCATACCTCACTGAGCGTGAGGTAGGGTCGTAGATGCGCCGCTATTCACATTGTGGTGCCGAGTCATACCTCACTGAGCGTGAGGTAGGGTCGTAGATGCGCCGCTATTCACATTGTGGTGCCGAGTTATACCTCACTGAGCGTGAGGTAGGGTCGTAGATGCGCCGCTATTCACATTGTGGTGCCGAGTTATACCTCACTGAGCGTGAGGTAGGGTCGTAGATGCGCCGCTATTCACATTGCGGTGCCGAGTCATACCTCACTGAGCGTGAGGTAGGGTCATAGATGCGCCGCTATTCACATTGTGGTGCTGAGTCATACCTCACTGAGCGTGAGGTAGGGTCGTAGATGTAACCTTGTTCACATTGTGGTGCCGAGTCATACCTCACTGAGCGTGAGGTAGGGTCGTAGATGTAGCCTTGTTCACATTGTGGTGCCGAGTCATACCTCACTGACCGTGAGGTAGGGTCGTAGATGCGCCGCTATTCACATTGTGGTGCCGAGTCATACCTCACTGAGCGTGAGGTAGGGTCATAGATGCGCCGCTATTCACATTGTGGTGCCGAGTCATACCTCACTGAGCGTGAGGTAGGGTCGTAGATGCGCCGCTATTCACATTGTGGTGCCGAGTCATACCTCACTGAGCGTGAGGTAGGGTCGTAGATGCGCCGCTATTCACATTGTGGTGCCGAGTCATACCTCACTGAGCGTGAGGTAGGGTCGTAGATGCGCCGCTATTCACATTGTGGTGCCGAGTCATACCTCACTGAGCGTGAGGTAGGGTCGTAGATGTAACCTTGTTCACATTGTGGTGCCGAGTCATACCTCACTGAGCGTGACGTAGGGTCTTAGATGTAGCCTTGTTCACATTGTGGTGCCGAGTCATACCTCACTGAGCGTGAGGTAGGGTCGTAGATGCGCCGCTATTCACATTGTGGTGCCGAGTTATACCTCACTGAGCGTGAGGTAGGGTCGTAGATGCGCCGCTATTCACATTGTGGTGCCGAGTTATACCTCACTGAGCGTGAGGTAGGGTCGTAGATGCGCCGCTATTCACATTGTGGTGCCGAGTTATACCTCACTGAGCGTGAGGTAGGGTGGTAGGTGCGCCGCTATTCACATTGTGGTGCCGAGTCATACCTCACTGAGCGTGAGGTAGGGTGGTAGGTGCGCCGCTATTCACATTGTGGTGCCGAGTCATACCTCACTGAGCGTGAGATAGGGTCGTAGATGCGCCGCTATTCACATTGTGGTGCCGAGTCATACCTCACTGAGCGTGAGGTAGGGTCTTAGATGTAGCCTTGTTCACATTGTGGTGCCGAGTCATACCTCACTGAGCGTGAAGTAAGGCTCGTAGATGTCCCTCTGCGGGTCCCGCAGGTAGTCCCTGATGAACTGCGAGGCCCGCGGCTCGTCCTCCCCAAGCCGGTCGTGCTGCTCCACCGCCAGGAACTGCTGGAACTCGCGCAGCGTGATGCTGCTCCCGTTGCCGCAGTACAGCGGGTACTTGTCGAAAATGTCACCGGCATTCTACAAATAAAAAGACAATAATCAAAAAATATAGCAAAACAAACACAAATCTTTGTCCCAGGCCGGAATAGAACCAACGGCCATCAGTCCCGATTTAAGTACTGCCGCGAAAGTACCCGCATGATTTGTAGGCAAAATGCAAATCGAAATATGACAACAGATAAAAGTGGGCAGTTATGGCGTGGTATGTATAATTTAATATTTTACTTTACATGCAACAAAACGTTTTACACCAACAGTCTTAGATAAGAAGAAGTATGCATATATGAATACAAGTGGTAGCCAGCAGCATTAGTTACATTTTGTTAAAAAATCAAACAAAAAACGCATATAGGTAGGTACATAATGGTTTATTAGCTTTTCAAAATTAGAATGTAAACTCTGAATTTTTTTATGCTGACTAAACTGACAGATGTCATGTGGTGTCATTCCCATATATAATTTTGACAGAGGCAAAATGTAGGGGAAGTGGGAACCATAGACACCTGACGGGCTTTCATAGAAAGCCAAACTAGAAAAACCGCATGAATACGGTATACGACTACTTTTTTTTTAATTTTGCAATCGAAAGACCTCACAATGATAGAAACATCGTTGAAAGAATCACTTGATTCTCATTCTTAAACTACCTGAGATATCACAACTTTAAAATCACATTATTTTGGGGAAATCCAAAACGCTCCATACAAATGGCGACTTAGATGTGACGTCACACTTAAGTATTTTGTATGCATTTCATTTGAATTTTGTATGGTAGCTATTACAAATGTTTGGTTTATGTCAATGGTTCTATTATAATAATTGGTGCAAATTGTATGGGTTATTCAATGGTATAATTATTTTTTAATAACTTCATACTTTTAAAATGGACTTGCCCATGAATCTTTGAATGACCATAAAACCAGCTAGACGTTATATTTTTAATTGAGAATTTTTGCGATTGGCACATATTGACCTATATTTCGACAAAATATTTATATTTTGTAAAATCTTGACCTTAGTCGTATACCCTATTTCATGTACAGTCGCCTGCAATGAATGTAAACACCTCGACTCTTAAGGCGGAACAATAAAGTTCATATTTGAATGACGTATACTTATTAGTGCACGTGACCGTATATCAAAGCTACCGTTGTTACCCTGGGTACGTATATTATACTACATTTTTAATATCCAAATAATTTTTACTTGCAACCTAAAACGTGTTTGGGGCTCTTATAAAAAGTTGAATATCACTACACGTGTACGACAAGGTCGTACGCTAAACACGCCTAAGCTGAATATACTTTTTATTTATTTGATAGAAATGGGGTGAGCCCTGGGTCTCATAGCCACTGCGACCAGTAGATGATCTATTGTGGCAGCCCCGTAACCTATTACAGCACCTCATGTAGCTCCAGTTCCAGGATAAACCCGAGAATGGAGCTGATGGGGGAGCTCTTGATCTCGTCAGCTGAGATCATGTGTGCTCCCAGGTGCCGGCTTCTGCAGCGGTGCAGCGCCATGCACTCGCCGAGGACGTGGATAATCGTTTCCTCGTCCTCGCGACAGAACCTGCAGATTTTGGTATCTGTAAGGCCCATGTTGTGCAGGTGCTTGTTTAATTTGCAGTGCCCTGTGAGGGTCCGAGTGAGTGCCCTAACATGTCCTCTACTCAGTTTTGTTATTTCTACAGCTCGTCTCTGATCGAACGCCTGTATCAACGCCTTAGACTGTTCTAGTCGAGGTAGTCTTTTCCAGAATTCAGTGCTTTATTTTTTCTCCCACTCTTGAATATACTTACATTGTGATCAAATATCAACTTGTGGTAGAGTATGAAGAAGTCGTCGAAGCCGATCTCTCCCTTCTTGTCGGTGTCCACCTCCTGGTACAGGTCCCTCAGCTTCGACGTGGAAATTTTGTAGTTCACTTTAGGTAGAAACGCCTTTACTTCTTTCAGGGTTATCCTTAAACAGGTTCAATGTTAATTTTTTATGTGATGACGAGCAGTCAAATGGTATGTGATTGCCGTCGCCCATGGACACCCGTAACCTCAGCGCGCCACAAGTCTCATCATCAGCCCATTTAAGTCCCCACTGCTGGGGCACAGGCCTCCCTCAATCACATAAGGGGTAATTGCCATACTCACCACGCTTGGCAGACGGGTTGGCGAGGGTTTTGATATAAATGCAGAGTTTTCCTTCTCTGGGTGCTGATGATCATGCCAGCAGCTTTACCTTAGTCGCCTTTTACGACACCTCGGTAAGAGTGAGGGTGGCCTATTCTACTCTGCCGGGGACCACACGGCTTTAAACTGCGCAAGCTTTGTATCACGCAATCTTTCTGGGAGGCCGTGGTATCACTTAGGTCAAGCCGGCCCATCATGTCGGAGTTTGTTTTATATGTTGTTTGCTTCTGTCCGAAATTTTATTGGCGTTTGTAATGAAATTTCGCCGTGTGAGTGAGGTTACCGGAGGCCCAGTGGGGGGAAGGGGAAAAGGTTGGCAGCGCACTTGTGACTCCACTGGTGTTGCGAGTGTCCATGGACGGCGGAATCGCTTACCATCAGGTGATCCGTCTGCTCGTCTACCACCTCTCATATGAAAAAATCCAATATGTTAACTAGCCTTTTATTTGAATATATAGAATTTTCAATAGCATCTGTAAGAATGCATAAAAACTCGTTTTGTATATATTTAAATGCAACTTCCGATTAAATAAGATTGCAGGCGAAAATAAAAAAAAAGTCCTTCAATCATGCAGCATGCAGAGATCACTGAATATTATAAATATGAACTATAACATTGTTTCATTATTCAGCATGTAGGACCCGTCTGTCTGAAGGTTAAGGAATAACTTAGCATGTTTCGATATTTTATTCAATAATATATTTTATTCAACAAAATACGTATTTCAGTAACTCCTGTAAATACGACGCCAACATATGAGGGGCGACTGAAAGTTTTTAGTCGCGGCGGCGACGTGGAATTACTCTTGTTGGATTACTAAATTAGGCTATTTCAGATACATTATCTGCCATCAGCGTGGACTCTGGCGAGGGTCACTTACATCCCCAAGGGAGGGGACAAAGACAAATCACAAACCAAGTCCTACAGACCGATAAGTCTCACCTCATTCCTACTAGAAACGATGGAAAAGGTGTCAAACAGTCCCTGATGTGACTGTTTGACACCTTAGCAACATACCTCGTTAAAAACCCCTGAGTGCAAGACAACATGCCTACCAAACAGGCAAGTCCATGGAAACGGCACTTATTGACCTGGTGGACTTGAGAAAGCAGAAGACAAAGAAATTGCACTCTGTGCCTTTCTCGACATCGAAGGGGCTTTTGACAACACCAACTTCGATGTTATAACACGTAGCATGGTGAATCGTGGAATCGACGACAACACCACCAGATGGGTGGGATCCATGCTACAAAATCAAACTGCAACAACAACGTTGATGAATAAAAAAAACTCTTCATTATAGAGTGACCAGAGGATGTCCACACCCCTTCAATGGTCATTGGTTGTTGACAGTCTCATCCGTGAGCTCAATGAAGCCAGATTTCTGACTCAGGGTTACGCAGATGACATAGTAATAATGGTCATAGGAAAATGCCCTAGCACCATTTCCAGTCTTATGCAAAGGGCCCTACGAATAGTAGAAAACTGGTGCACAAGACACGTGCTAACAGTCAACGCACGTAAGACGGTCTTAATCCCGTTTACCAAAAGAAGGAAACTAGAGGCGCTCCACGCTCCAACACTTCTTGGTGCGAAGCTATGCTTGTCCAACGAGGTCAAATATCTCGGAGTCTTTTTAGACCAAAAACTAACATGGAACTCGTATACAGCAGACAACAGTGTCTGCTGTATACGAGGTACGATCACAATTACATTTTGGGGGGTCGGAGATGGAGATTGATATGGGGGGGATGGTGGGACCTCACTGTGTCTTGGCCCGAGCGATAGGGTGCATGACCAATACCTTAACGTGGTTTAAAAGTAACAAAACAAAACGTTATGAAAAGTATGTCTAATTTTATGTATCTTTGCGTAGCGTTTTGCAACTTTAGGAATCATTTTGTGTACCTTTGTGTATGAATATTGTATGCTAGTATTATGCTTATTTCTTAAGAAATATCATTAGTTCTAATTTAACACGCACGAAATGATCCCTGGGACCCCGCGATCACGGCCCGGTTCTTAAGCCAGTAGTCATAAGGTAAGAATAATATTTTACAAAAATAAAAGGACAACCCTATACGGAAGGTAACTTTCTGTCCAAAATGGCGGAGAGTCGATACTGTTTTAGCGTATTTATCTTCTGTGCCGTGGGCTCTGAAGCGACAACTTTGGTACAAAACTAGGAATTACACGTTAGAGTGAAAAGGAGTTTGTTTGGTTCCGCTGTCTAAGGGTTACTATCAGAAGAAAATCGCTTCAATGTAATTTCCACACTTGCACAATTCTGGATCACGGTCTGAGCATAACCCAATAGAAACTACGTTCAATTATAGCTATCTGAAACTGTAATAGATTAAACTCACTTTTCATTGGCATTCTCTAGCAAATAGAACTCCTTCCGCAACCACCTCTCAATCTGCAGGGGATAGGATGCGCTGATGGCCTCTTCAACTAGGAATCGAAGGCCCTTCACCCATCCATCACATTCTTTGTCTGTTTGCACTAAAACAAAAGGAAACTAAATTTCAGCATCACCATCATTATAGTTTCTCAGGTTCCCATGCCATGAACAATCTTCAGCACCCTCATGGGAACTTCACACCATATAGAACCTCACCTCACTACCTTATCGGCAACCAGGCATCTAGCCAGTCACACAGGACCATTGCAGCCTTGTCTGTCATATGCAAACAAAAGAATTCATGTGAAAGGGTTGAGGATAAAGATTCGGTCGAAAGTTCCCTTTCGTTGTAAGTCCTCTGGTCTCCCTGATGTTCCATCTCCAAAAGCCTTATTGCTGATATAATAAACATAAATAAATAGTCTTACTTTAAACTAATAAATAGTTTTTTTAGTTTGTTTGACAACCCGTTTGGAACAGTGGTAGTGAATGCGGTCCTGCTATAGAATGGATAAAATCATATTTATATAATAGAGAACAGAGTGTTCAGATAAAAAGCTATTGCCCAAAGACAAATTCAGTTATTGAGCGCACGTCATTATATGCACACAATAATTTTGGTGTGCCCCAGGGCAGTATATTAGGACCTTTGCAATTTTTATTGTATATAAATGACCTGCCAAAACATGTATCTCACGAGTGTATACTGTTTGCAGATGATACTAGCTTGGTTATAAAAAGCAATGACTAACGTAGTTACAATAACGATATAAATAGTACATTATCTCAGACAATAGCTTGGCTAACTCAAAATAACCTTAAAATTAATATAAATAAAACAAAATATATACAATTTAGAACAGCGCGAGGTCCCGTTCATAACTTAAATATTTCTTATAATGGTGAATACTTTTTTTTTTTTTTTTTTTAATTTATTTAATGAACCACAAACAAGTTTACAATAAACTTAAGCTAAAACTTATATCAAAAAAGAAACTTAACAATTGTAAACTCAACACCGATGGTTACATTTTACGTAAAATTGAAATAAACAAACATGCGGGACTCTAGTTCTTATTACATAGTCGAAATTAACTATATTGGTGTGTTGGTGATGTGTGCGTAGTGTGTGTGCTACTTTTTAAACGGAAGACATAATAAAAATAGCAGTGTGTGTAGAATAGGTTTCTAGTGTATGTGAATGAAAATACTTGGGGGAAGTATCCGAAACAATTTTCCTAGGCCTCAATATAGATTGTCATTGCAGTTGGAATCATCACATAAATAAATTGTGCAGTAAAGTAAATAGATTTGTATACACATTAAGGAAAGTTAGTAGGCTAGTCTCATTACAGGCAGCAATAACTGCTTACAATGGTTATGTGGACCATATTGCGATATGGAATTGTTCTATGGGGAAAATCTGGAGATTTACAAAACCTATTTATAATACAAAAAAGGTGTATTCGGGCTATGTTTGGTATTAAGAAAACGGATTCGTGCCGACCACTATTTAAAAAATATAGTATACTCCCATTGCCTTGTTTGTATATATATGAAATATGCCTATTTGTATATAAACATAAATACCTTTTTGAGAATAAGCGTGATGTAACTCACAGACGAATTCGGTCACAATATTTGTACAAATTGTTTAGACCCCCAGTAAAATTGACTTTGTCTTCAAGAAATTCTTTTATAATGTGTATCGATATATATAACAAGTTACCGGATTACTTTCAAGAGATCGACATGAATGTAAACATGTTCAAAAACGTGTTAAGGCATGGCATGGCATTGGAAAATTGTTATTACAGTGTCAAGGATTTTCTAGAGCACAAGAATAATTAATTTTTAGTTGTTATAAAATTTTGTTGACATTAATATTATTATCAATTTGTAATGTTGTAAATGTAAGTTAGATATTTTAATTTAATTTTGTTGACATAGTATTATTCCTGTGTAAATTTTAATGTTTCAAATGTATATACACCTGAAAAGGTAAAATTTTGCTGGTTTTTCTGCTAAAGCAAAAGCAACTGCTAATTATGTATCTAAATTTATATATACAATAAACTTCATTTCAATTCATTTAATTTCATTTCAATGCTGCCTTTGGTCCAAGGGTGGTGCGGGTTCGATCCCCGCACAGTATAGACATTTCTGAGCAAGAACATTTTTGTTTGGACTGGGTGTTTTCTATGTAATATTAGTATGTATATACAAAAGAAAAGTATTATATGTATATATTTGTAATCCCACTGTTGATTCACAGGTGCTCCAGCTACCTATTTCAGAGTCAGATCAATGTATGTGATGTTGTGAAATATTTATTTACTAACTCACAGAGTCGGCTTGGGCCAATACCTATTACCGCCTTTATTGTTATGGAAACTGAAATCCCTGATATCCAGTACTTATATAATCAAAATTATTTTAATTAGGTATTATATATTATCTATATAATACCTAATTAAAATGATTTTGTTATCTTATTATCTGGCCGTGTGGTCCCCGGCAGAGGAGAATAGGCCACCCTCACTCTTACCGAGGTGTCGTAAAAGGTGACTAAGGTAAAGCTGCTGGCATGATCATCAGCACCCATAGAAGGAAAACTCTGCATTTATATCTAAACCCTCGCCAACCCGTCTGCCAAGCGTGGTGAGTATGGAAATTACCCCTCATGTGACTGAGGGAGGCCCGTGCCCCAGCAGTGGGGACTTAAATGGGCTGATGATGATGATGATCTATGTATTATATATATCTATATATCATATCTATGTATTATAAGTATGCATTTACAAAAGAAAAGTATTGTATGTATATATTTGTAGTTCCACTGTTGATTCTGATATCCATAACATCCATGCTTGAGCTACTTATCTCGGAGTTACATCAATGTATGTGATGTTGTGAAAATTTATTTATTTATTTTATATAATACTTTTGTTTTGAAGCAACATAAAAAAGGTAAGTGGTTAAGGTCGTGGAAGGCTCTCGGGGAGGCCTTTGCTAGAAAGCAAGATCTATAAATAATATGAATTTTATGTAATAAATATAAGTAAAAGTGTAATAAGATTATAAATAAAGGCTATAATAAAATAATAAAAAAATATTCCTTACACCCTTAGGTCCTTTGCTTTTAGAGGGATCAGTAATAACTGGAAAAATTTATGTTCTAATCATGTGACCAATTTAACAGATTGAAAAATGTCAAAACAAAGAAATGCGAGCTTATTCAATACCTTTAAGGACTGACATATCTCACTCACTCACGCCACATTGTCTACAATTTTAAGATATTTGGAAAAATTTAGTTTTTAACTACCTCAATACTCTTCCACGCCTTTGTGAGAGAGTGTAGTATTGCGGTGGTGTTGTTTGACCCAGTGTAGAGCTGTTTTAGGTAACTTTTAGTAAATATTTATTAACATCATTTTTCAAAATATTGCAACATATCAAATCAATCTGTATAGTTTGTCAGTTGAAACATATTCCACAATCAACTAATCATTTGTTGTCAATGCACAACTCTTAGTTTTAGGTGAGGATTTGGCTTATCACACCATTGTGTGCCATCACAATGTTTTAATAAATGTAGTCAAAACAAAATTTCAAAGAATTCAATAACCAGAAAGTGGCTCCACAAAGCAGCTGTCATCCAACAGTAAGTGATTCATGAAAATCAATACTTCTCACTCCCATACACTTTACATTCACATACTCACAAGATTTGAAAATATTCACCTATGAAAACAATCTAGCTAGCCCATATGGAATGATTTGTATGTTGAATTCGTATTGCGGTAAAAATAGACTCCATGTTTACTAAACAATTGTGAAGGGTGAAATACTCAAACTGCATTGATTCTTGTATGAATCAGGAAAATTAGATTTTTCTTTAGATGCTAGAAAGTTTTAGAAAACCAATTTAAAAGTTTTAGAAACTTACCAGCAAAAGATGCCGTCCGCAACTTGAATTCAACACCAAAGTAGATCACAAAGCATTTTGAGATCTCCAGCCTCTTAGTCTCCTCTGGCCACCGGTCGAACTCTTTGGAGCTTTTGCCGACGCGAACTTCTTTAACGTCCCGGATGTCGAGCGACCCTTCGAGGGTCTGCTGCGACTGCCGCTGCGTGGTTCCCATTCGCATCCATACCATCTGATGGGTTTCCCGGCGTACGATCAGTAGCCGTCGTTCCGGCCGCTTGCGCGGGTAGAACTTGAGCACGCTAGTGCCCCGCTCGATGTAGGAGATGAGTTGATCGGCTTCATGGATAAGTCTGTCGTTATCTCCGTTGAAACACACAGAGTTCATTTTATATCCGTTTTGTGTGCCCGATGGAAGCCAACTGTGCCGCGCCGCAGCCTACATGGAATGAAGTAGCGGCTGCATGCAACTCTAAATAAATATTTTATGTGACTAAATTATATTCGCGCAGCTGATTATTATTACATACACATCGTATGATATTTTGTTTGTTTGACATTTCCAAACCAAATGGAAGGAAGAGCGAGCGAGTTTGTGCGGTCAACCGATTAAGTCACTGTTGCTATTTCTGTTATCATGTCACTTGATACGTAAATGTCACTGTTCATGAAAATAACACTTAATGTATTTGTCATGTTTTTGGACGATTAGAAATTTACTAATGTTGACCAAATACTTTAGATTTATATTAAAAACTAATAAGTGTATACTGAGAATTATAAAACCTATAATTTTCTTTTCTTATCACACATACAGTTCAGTTCACTAAAAATAATATTCGCTACACTGTCACTACTTTATACATGAAGACGGAAGACATCCATCACTAGTTTTTCCCATTGACAGTTTCTGCTTTCACAGAATAAAATGTTCTGAAAAGTGACACTTGTTGCTATTGTAAGGTTGAGGATATACTAATCTGTGGGTTGAGTATAGGACAACCAACAAAATTTTTACCGACCTCTAAAAAAGGAGGAGGTTCCTTGTTCGACTGTGTTTGTTTTTTTATGTATGTTCACCTATTTCTCCGCCAAATGTTGACCGATTTGCACAATTGTTTTTTTATTTGAAAGAACACATTTTCATCATGTCAGGATCTGATGAAAGGATCCCAGAGAAATCGAGGGCGACCCTTGCAAATTTTATAGGCACATGAAAAGTTTTTGCATTTTTTATTAAAGCTGCACCAGTATTTACGCCTGATTGTATTATTTTTGTGGGTCAGCTGATGATGGAAGGTCAACTCCTTAATGGTTAGGAGTTAAAAGATAACTCTTTCAATACCGTAGTCACAAATTAGGCTACCGAAAAATGAAACACTAAAAAGTATTAAAAAATAATTTCTACGAAAAAAAATCCGCCACGAACTAAAAAGTGTAAAATACATTTTTAACACTTCATACACTAATAAACAACATTTTAAAGATGTAATTGAAGTCGGCGCCTGATCCCCGTTGAATAATTGAATAAATTGGTTTTCGACTGACCGGATGGCGCAATTGGTAGTACCCTGCCTCTTACGCCAAAGGTCGTGGGTTCGATCCCCACCCTGGACAAACATTCGTGCGATGAACACTTGTGTTTGTTCAGTGTCTGGGTGTAATATATGTATTTAAGTATATATTTGTGTTCCTCTGTTGTCTGATATCTGTAACACAAGTGCTTAAGCTACTTAGTACGGAATCAGGTCAACGTATGAGATGTTGTGAGAATTATTTTTTGAAGGCGGTTTTTACTCTATGAGGATAATGATAGGAAGTCACATGAAATTTAAATAAAAAAAACTTTGGGTAATCTGAGCGATAAATACTCTCCCTATTGTAATAAAAATAATGCATGAGTGAGACTGTGCTGGGCTTTGAGAAGAGAATTATGTGTTGGGCACTTAGACAATGGAGACGTGTAGTAACTATAGGTGGCACCACTTTGTGTTGACTCAAGGTCAAAATCTTACTGTTTCAAATGGATGGCACCACCGTCTATGTGGACTGTCAGCATTTGGAGCCCAATTCTCGGGACGTGATATTTTGTCATCATACGATATATATCACCAAAACATAGTTTTTTTGTATGGTTTTCTGGTGATATCCACCATGTTTTTTTCATATCGAAATCCTCAGAATGGACAACATTTCAAATTTTTAACATGTCCATATTGTTTTTTATATGAAAGTAGACATAAAATGAACAGACCCATATTTTTTCCTTTTTCAAAATTTGTCCATTTTCATGCATAAAATAATTATTGAAATTCTTTTTATTCTAAATAGACGTAAGCGCCAAATGACGTCATCGGACGGCTGAATACAGCGATATTCCTTTGCTTATCATTGTTTTAATAAAAAAAAGGTACTACTGTCAAAGGTAAATAATACTAGTGTCAACATTGTCAACGTCATTCATACATTCAACGTTGACAAGTTGTCTTTTTTTTGACAGTTACATGTCATGAGTTTGGCATTACGTAAATTTAAAACTAAAATGTGCTAAGCAAAGATATATTTTACATTCTGCCGTCCGATGACGTCATCTTACGTTTTTTAGTTTTTAATTTTTTTCTCAGTAAATAAGCAATATAAAAAATTAATAAATATATATTCGAGCAGCGGAAAAGTAAACAAAGAATTGGTATTTTTTGTTTCAGAGCTTAGCAATTTTGAAATGTTGTCCATTGGGCTCCTGGTGTTGACTACTTAGTTTAAATAAATGGCACCACCGTTGATGCGCACGCTTTCCACCCTGGAGTTGGCTACAAGGCAAAGCCATAATATTACTTTGCTTTATGCTAAGTGCAAAACTGAAGATTTCCCCCTACTAAACCCCTGGAGCTTGCACTTCTCCCTAGAAAGCTTGACATTACCTAACAGTTGGCTAGCTCGTTGCGTTGGTGACCTGCCCACATCAGGCTCTTTGTAGGGTCGACAAATTTCTCCTTTTAATGACGTTAAGGGGACCTACTTTTGTAGGATGTATGTGTTGCGCTATTGCAATCAGGAGCCCAATGGACAACATTTCAAAATTGCTAAGCTCTGAAACAAAAAATACCAATTCTTTATTTACTTTTGCGCTGCTCGAATATATATTTATTAATTTTTTATATTGCTTATTTACTGAGAAAAAAATTAAAAACTAAAAAACGTAAGATGACGTCATCGGACGGCAGAATGTAAAATATTTCTTTGCTTAGCACATTATAGTTTTAAATTTACGAAATGCCAAACCCATGACATGCAACTGTCAAAAAAAAGACAACTTGTCAACGTTGAATGTATGAATGACATTGACAATGTTGACACTAGTATTATTTCCCTTTGACAGTAGTACCTTTTTTTTATTAAAACAATGATAAGCAAAGGAATATCGCTTTATTTAGCCGTCCGATGACGTCATTTGGCGCTTACGTCTATTTAGAATATAAAGAATTTCAATAATTATTTTATGCATGAAAATGGACAAATTTTGAAAAAAGAAAAAATATGGGTCTGTTCATTTTATGTCTATTTTCATATATAAAAACAATATGGACATGTTAAAAATATGAAATGTTGTCCATTCTCGGGACGTGATATTTTGTCATCATACGATATAATATCACTAAAACATAGTTTTTTTGTATGGTATTCAGGTGATATCCGCCATGTTTTTTCATATCGAAATCCCCAGAATTGGGGTCCAGTACGTTATATTTTTCTCTTACAAAAATATCGGTCACCGAGTACCTATGTATCGGACGTGGGCGGACAGCATAAGATTCGGAGAAGTTGAAACTCTACAGCGAGCCCAAAAAACTAAAAATGTATATTCGTTATTACTACTAGGGATATTGATTTAGCACAGTGCTTCTAAGACTTTGATCATCAGACATTTCAGTACAGGCAGCCACACATCAGTACCCTTACCATGAGTTTGAAAAATTGTTCTCGCTATCGAAAACTATCGCTTTGTCCCTTTCATTGTCGTGCATGTGAAAGAGACAGAGCAATAGTTTTTGATAGCGAGGATAGTATTTCAAACTCATAGTAAGGCCCACCCTAATTTTACTAAGGGTGCGATTTGCACGCCAAGTTTGGCAAAATATGCGAACAAATCTAACAATGTTAACAACAATACATTTGTTGTTAACATTGTTAACACCATATTTTACGCAAATAAAAATATTCTATTCTATTCTGTTTACTACAATCTGTCGAAATTCCTCATCAAACCTGTTTGACATTAAAGTGAGAATCGAGTGAACAAGTTAGCTCGTTTTGTCTACTTTCATGTGTGGCTGTACGTACATACACCTAGCTTTGAAAAAAAAGTTGAGGTATAGTAGAAACATGAAAAATAAAACACCATTTTGATTAAAATTTTATTTGTTAGAAAAAAATATACACTTACAATTATCCCAAAATATTTCCACCTTACATTCAGAGGAACATCGGTGACTTTCTACACAAGTAGATCCGAATTCGGAAATATACGTGAGTTGAACGTACAATTTAAAATAAATATAAAATAGCATTACTCTTACCCTAAGGTACAATACCGATGATTTACCAAATTGGGTGATACGATAGACAAATAGACAAACCGTAACGAACTGGGATCCAGTTGTTGAAATTTTACAGTCATGATTACCAGGTGGAGTATAGTCGGATCCATGTTTAAAGGGCTCTGCCAGGCTGATGTTTCAGTGACCATCGTATAATTTGTAATATCAAATTTTTGAACAAACACACGTAAGGTCTCTAATTGCGTGATAAAATAAGGCCGTTACAACCTTTGCGGATAAAGAATGGGATCAGAAGTATTTGCGTCTATACTCGCACCCCACGAGTGTCAAAATTAGAATGTAAACTCCGAATTTTTTTATGCTGACTAAACTGACAGATGTCATGTGGTGTCATTCCCATACAACCTGTGCGAATACACCCCACGAGTGCGAGTATAGACGCAAATAGTGTGCGAGCGAGAAGTGAATAGATGCGCCGCCATTTCTGATCCCATTCTTTATCCGCACAGGTTGTACAATACTTTGAGGGACATTTTACATTCCGACTTTGCAGCGCTATTCAGTCATGATGCAGAACTCAAAGTCCAATGTAAAAGGGCTTTTAATTCCGGTCTAAAAACACCCCTTATTATATACGATTTAAGAATAGTTTTAGAACAAAAATCGTGCCAGCCCTTTTTAAGATTGCGTGTTTGAACGAGATGGCATAATGTTTAGTACGGAAATAACTTTAGATCGCATTTTGTAATAATCAATTTTAAACTTTTCCATGGGCGGTGAATCCGAGCCCAAAACTCAACTCGGGTTCTTTTTAAATTTAAGAGCTCATCAAACATGCTTTTTAAGTGACTTTTATAACAGAGACAAAAACATGTTTGAGCATCTCTCAAATATAAGAATAATTTAGGTATTCAGACGTTAGTCTCGTGCACTTGATCTAAATTATGTTTAATTAATTGGATTCATTTTCATTGTAAAATTAAATACCATAATACTTTGTGGCATTCCTGTTATAATATATTTACTCAAAATTCTGATTTGTATTTCGTTTTTAAGCTCATTGTGATTTCATATGATTGTAGATAAAGCTTTTAATTGAAAGGTAACTCATTATCTATAATGTAGCTCACATAATTGTTTTTAAGGACCTTTGTGTGTTTGATAAAATCGAAAGCTCTGTTAAAATAACAACAAAAACAACCAAGTTACTTCATAAATGGCGTTATGAAAGCCCACGACGGATCCCGTTTAAACATGTGCGTACTCACTTTGACAAAAATAAAATGTATTAAAATGTTCTCTCATTTTGATAGAGTCGATCCATTCCATCATAATTTTAAAATGTTTATCACAATTACATTACATGATTAAGAATTAAAATTTATAAATAAATAAGTTTCTGGTTGTAATGTGCAAATTATTTCAAAAGTATGTATATTTTAATATCAAATAACAATAAAAGTACCGCCATCAGTAAAAGCTGGGACAGTGGGGGCTTTGGGCATAACATTTGTAATAAAAGTTCAAGCCCTCCTCACCTTGTTAGGAGTTTTTGCAGACACGATATCTGTTCGACTGAACTAAATAGGTGTTTCTACGAATTAAACATCTGTTCGATGACACATGTATGTAGGCATGAGGTCTATCTATAACGGGATCAAAATAAACCTACTTATCAAATATTTATTGCTATTATTTAAGTATCACATGAAAATGATGTTGCTTCAATACAATCAATGCCGGACCTCACGCGTTCAACCCGATAATACGCATTATTGAAATATTTTGCACACTAAGGTGGTATGTATAAAATAATTAAAAAGGACTGCACAGCTTCAGTCCCGGTTAAAATGTACTTAAATAAAATAAGACTTCCATATGCAACGAACATTATTATATGTTGCGGATAAACAACAATTCCATAGGAAACATTTCCTTACATCTTTACAGGTAACTATAATATATTAAAAATCAATATAATTACATGTAAATTGATATGATTTTTTAGGAAATTCTTAAAATAAATAGTTACATAACAATAATTGAATACGAGTTTTCACATTTGAATGGAAGTGTTAACATTTTAATGCACGTGACTTTACTAACTTTGCATATAATTCTACACTAAGCTGATCGTACTTTCGAGTCCACGGGCATCTGTATTCTGCAACTATTTATTTTGTGGTAATTATGTTGGTAGAATAAAACCGAACACCTTTATTAGAAATGCTTCATAGAACCTTTACCTTATTATATATATTATTGCTCTTAAGTACTTGATGTTTTTGAACACAATTAGATATAATGTCATAATATATGAAGCACTCCTTATAACTGGCGAAAATCTCACAATGTTTTACAAATACTGCACACTAAACACTGTTTATAAATAAAATACTGCGATTGTAGATATAGATCCTTTTAACCACTATGAACCTGCGGAATGCTAAGTGGGAATAAACAAGTAGCTCGATGAGAAATGGATACAAAAACTTGTCAACAAGCGCCATGCCCTGGTGCGAAATAGGAGAAACTCGAGAATCTGATTCATATAATAAATTCATAGATAATAAGAGTTTGGCGACACTCAATTATATTAAAATATATAAAACTGGGTTATCTTAAATTTATCCATCATGTTAAAAATATATTGACAGCCGGAGCTTTAACATAAACCATAAGTCACCTATAGTAGATTGGTACACCTCAACTTAAACTTAGTCATAGCAAGCGGGGTACAGGCGCATGGACGGTGTACAGGCGGCGGTGAAGCCCGCTTCACAGCCGTCTGTACCCTCTCCCGTTGTGTCAGCAGCTTCGCTATGACTGTGATAAATCAATCGACCAATCTTATTCCAATACGTCGTATGTAATAATCTGACGTTATAGCATGATCTTTACACGGATAAAGATTGGTCGAACCCGGCCTAAGAGATTTATCAAATCCTAGAAATTCGCAAATTATAAATCGGAATGATAGCTGGTATACAAGGGGTTGGACGGGGGGTGACGATTTAGGTTTGAAAATAAATACTAATTCAAATCTACGTGTCATCTTTGTTTAAGGTCGACAAGTGAAATCGGCTCCCTGGGATTTTTCAGTTTGTGTATCGACTGGTCGTTTTCATATTGTGAATAGAAATTTGTAAAATTACTATATTTTTGACGCTTTGTTGGTCTAATGGTTTAAGTACCGGGCCATGATCTCGAGGAATCGCACCCAGGAAGTGCGATTCCCGGGTCGAGCAAAAAGTATGTTTCGAGTTCTTCGAACATTTGTGATCAATCCGCACTTGGCAAGCGTGGTGATTAAGCCTAATCCCATCATAGTAGCGATGACTTGAATTCTATGATGGAGGTCTTTGCTCTGCAGTAGGACAGTTTATAGGGTGATACTTTTTAATAGATTTATTTATTTTTGTTTAAAGTTGCTCCGCCATTATACATATAAAACTGCCGATGTACTGATATAATATGAGAAAAAGTTGTTATAGTTATTTTGTAAAAAAAATATTACAATTTCAGTATGGCAAACCACTTGAAAAGGTAAACTAAAATGGCCGATCACGACCTATCCTGAAGTGAATATGTTCCCTTGCGCCGTTATTCTGAAAGCTTATATGTAAATACAGATTCATAACTATTAAATAATTCATTCGAACCAATGTCCTTACTGTTGTTTTCTTTCAGTCCAAGGTCTGGTCAAGTTTAGCATTAAGAAAATATGCAAATACAATCGAAAGCGATCCAGATGATACCCATGTCATTGAATAAAGAATTATAACGATAGCTTCAACACTTTTCACTGTAGTATCACAGTGTAACCAGTGGCTCGACTTGTGTTCAAGGATCAACAATGAGGTAAGATTTGAAGATACCAAAATCTGCAGGTTCTGTCGCGAGGACGAGGAAACGATTATCCACGTCCTCGGCGAGTGCATAGCGCTGCACCGCTGCAGAAGCCGGCACCTGGGAGCACACATGATCTCAGCAGACGAGAACAAAAGCTCCCCCATCAGCTCCATTCTCGGGTTTATCCTGGAACTGGAGCTGCATGAGGTGCTGTAATAGGTTATGGGGCTGCCACAATAGATCATCTACTGGTCGCAGTGGCTATGAGACGCAGGGCTCACCCCATTTCTAACAAATAACAAGATTTGAAGGGGAGGGGGCCCGTTCACGGACTATTAATGTATAGGCAAACATTTACCTATAACCAAGTCTTCTTCTGAACAATATTTGTTCTACGTTTACGTTCATCTTTTGAACATCGGCTTCAAATGAAAGTTTGAAATATTGTTTCGCGAATTTTCAAAACTGATAGAGTAAATGTCGTTCTGAATGGTAGGCAGAAGACGTGGTTAAACGGAAGTAAAGTTTACTTATACCCTCGTTATATCTTTTGTTATTTTAAAAATATTAGATGGTTTCACTAGACGATTAGATATGATTTTTTGTCATAGTTCTCTATTCAATTATACAGAATACTAATCCAGGAGTCAGATTTCAAATTGCCGACATCTACAACCCGTGCGAATAAAGAATGGGATCAGAAATAGCGGCGCATCTATTCACTTCTCGCTCGCACACTGTTTGCGTCTATACTCGCACCCCACGAGTGCGAGTATAGACGCAAACAGTGTGCGAGCGAGAAGTGAATAGATGCGCTGCCATTCCTGTTCCCATTCTTTATCCGCACGGGTTGTACGTGCCATTACGAGTGGAGGGGGGTAAACCATGTTATCATCAAAAACATTTATGTTCAGTTACATTTCCTGCGCTTTGACCAGTTAATCCATTTCATTTAACATTATTAATTTTGTTCGTTTTGCCATTTCGAGCTTCTCTGTGCGATGATAGTTAAGTACCATAATGAAGTTAATTTGCTTTAACTCAATTCGCCATAATAATGTCTTTATAAAGGAAGGCGGATATAATTTATTTGGTTCATAATTAAATACAAAAATATAAATATGTTTTGTATGTAAACAGACAAGAAGAAATCGTTTGAAATAAGTAGCTACAGTGATAAAAAGATGCAAACACATTATCGTACTTATTCGGACGATGACAGTGCCAAAATACACAATCTTTTGAAACGCCCACCTTATTACAAAACGCAATCTCAAGTTATAACTGTGCTAAAGCTTACGCCGTCCCGTTGCAACGCGTTGAGGCAAAGGGGCTAGCCCCCTAAAGTGTGAGTTTATTTCCAGAACTTAAATCCCGTTTTGTGATAAGGAGGAAAAGCATGATCGTTCGTTGACTGTACCCGGCGCTGTGCAGTGTACAGTCGCTCAGCTGCTTCCACAGTTCGATTCGATCGTAAGTCAGTCGTAATTCGTTACTTTGGAATGTTGTGGCGTTTTCGAAGGCGGCTGATCGCACGAAACTGTCGGCGAAACTATGAATCGTACCTTTACCCTTTGTAAATTAAATATATTTTGAGTACAAATATAATAGGTAAACCCAAATGCCACTTATATCAATCAATAGTGGCCCACCCTAATTTCGTTAGGCGAAATTAGTTAGGTCAAATTGTATTAATAGATGGCGCTGGGCGCCGATTATATCGATGTATATTTTATTACTTTTAAGTTCCATAAATTTCTTTTTATCATCATTAAAAATGTAAATCACAAGGACTTCAATTCTATTTATTTATATTTAGGAATGTTATGTTTCTGAAATAGAGAAAGATACCTTTTCCCATTTTAAAATAGTAAGTTTTTTTTATAGTAGGGTAGACAAACGAGCCATCGGGTCACTTGATGGTAAGTAATCAACGCCGCCCATGAAAATCTGCGAAATCAGAGAGATCACTAATGCGTGGCCAACCTTTATGCCTTAAGGTGACGGGTAGGGCACACTAGCTACGCCAATCGATATTATTTTTACCGTGCCGTCCCCTTACGGGAAAAGGATACTATTCTAGTTACGCCTGCAAATAAATAGGACACTTAAAGCTTAACACGGACAAATCTGCCCCGCTACGAGTCAGGGACGGATCAGGTCTAAGGACAACTACATAAGTACCAAATCTGAGGGCCTACAACCAAACCAGTCCGTAAAGAATGAGAATATCCCTGTCGCATCCAAACAAGAGACGCGCAGCGCGTGCGAAAGAGTACAAAGATTCTGTCGTGAATTCGTTTCGTTGTAGATCCTCTAGATCTAGCCCATGTTGTAGCAGACGAATACGTTGTTATACATTTACGTATATCAGCAGTGTTGTATCTCACTGGTAAGGAAGAAAAAGTAAAACATTAAATAAATCTAATAACTTTTTTTTTTGGGACTCATGTGTTGTCTCATAAGTTTCGTACATTTCGAAAGGGATGGACTTAGACCTCGTTCGTGTTCGTTGTATGGTAGTGCAGGGGGGCCCTCGGTCCGTCCCTGCGAGCTGGTTGCAGGCCGGGCGACTGGGCCCTCACTAGATACAGGCGGTTAGAGCCAACAGGAACCAAGGCCTACTCACTTGTTATTACGGCCTTCAAATGTAGTTTATTTGAAAAGCATTAGCCAGGTGTAATGTGTAGCCTTCTGGACATTGTTTCACGGATTTACGGGATTTCTACTATGTACCTTATTTTTGAGTTTCCGATATTTCGGCACTGTTGCAAGCGCCATGGTTGCGGAGTAAATGAAGTTTTTGCGGAATATCGGAAACTCAAAAATAAGATTTATGGTAGAAATCCCGTAAATAACTATTCTTATGTTAGTGACCATGAAAGTTTAAAACTATATATTTTTTAATGTTATTTTACGAAAGTCTTCAATCAAACGGTTCAGAACAGAATGTTGACTTAAGTTACAGAATTTCTATCAAGTCCAAAAGCGTTAGTACTTGTTCTTTAAGTTCAGGGTTATACCCCCCACCGTTTCACCCCTTGCCTGTAGCCGAATGCGTGAGGACGCAGTCACCCGGCCACACTTAACTGAGCTACATACGTAGCTCGGCCTGCTTTGAGATCGCGGTGAAACTCAGCTCTGCTTATGCGTACATACATCTATCTTAAACATACACCGTTTTACAACGGAGAGGAATGGCGAGTATTTGTAAATTGTTCCTTTAAATGGGCCATCGATTTGTTCACGGTATTCTCATGCCATTTCAATACTTCTACCTTCCTTTTTAAGGACTACATCAATTTGGCTACATAATTTCATTTCAGAGATATATTGTACGTATTGCAGCTCCACCTAGCGGAAAAAATTACGAATACTTCATTGCGGAACGCCGTACAACTAGACATCTTAACAAATAGCGGGCATCTCACCAACATATATAAATGACATGTGTCAAATGACTGACAGTTGACAATCAAGCAAATTTTCGAATACAAACTCTCTTGTCCTTACACACTATAAATACACAGACAAGCCATCTTACCGACAACTATTAACACAGTCCAATACAGTCTTTTATCTTGAACAGATAAGTCCATCACTTCAATTTACCACCGAATACTTCCAAGCTGACCACACCGCAACGACAAGCGTTTGTAAACTCGCCTGTCAAACTGACACATGCCACTGTCAAAGTGACAGCAATCTTAAGATAGTCCATTTGGCGATTACAATTACTTTATTCTTCCATCTATTGTCTCGAAAGATTATTTATTATCTTGTCGTCAAATGGAACGCACCCAAAATGACTTTATAATATTACTCCAATAGTCACTTGTACTTTTCCAGATGCCGCAAAGATCGTATTACTGCAACGTGTGCGGTAACTTGCCCTGCTTCAACTACTCAACTCCACTACGGACACTTTGCCCATTGCCGACAGTAACATCAACTCTAACACTATTTCAATAAATATCATTATTGTATATTGAAAGAGATATACGATAAATAAAGGCTTCGCCTCGCTAATCTGATTAATATTGCTATTACATGTTCCTTATAAATAAAGCACTAAATCACCGGGATCAGATATATAATCCCGGGTGTTGCTACTCCAGCTTAACTATTGCGAACCCACTTAGAATAAGAATGGACTATTTGACTAATATACGCCAACGTGTGAGCGAATACGGTAGTGGGTAGATTATGACCATATTTGGCCGTGCATGTAATAACGACTACTGATATTAACAACATCGAATTTTATGTCTTCCATTGAAATCGTAATAAGGAGAACTGCTACTTTATGCCTATTGTAATGAATGTGTATTAAATAGTGCTTCTAAGTATATTTACTGTCTCGACACAACCGACCTACTGCCACCGACGTAGCCTTCAACGGCTCTTCAAACCTTCAGTCTGAACACAAAAAAGAAGTTTCCATCTACATTTTTTTTTAAAATTTCACAGCTCTTTATTGCTACTTAGTAATTAGTAATCTCGATGAATAATCTAAGTCAATAGGAATGTTGACGCCTTTCAAAAATAATTACAAAATACGAAAAAGTTAAAAATCCAATGTATTTTTTAACCATTTCAGAAAGAATAAATATTTAATACATTCGTTCTATGATAATATGACTCAGAGCAGATTTAAAGCTCAAATGTCATTTGAAAGGTGTTGAACATCCCTATTCACCAGTTACAGAAGTTTCCGCTATGTGCTACTCTTTTCAGATACCGGCATTAATCTAGGAAACCATAAAGGTATAACATTGTATTATGTTCAAAATACCATTACTACACGGTAACACTTCGCCCGGAGCGGCAACGTCGCATTTTTTCTTATCCAAATTGAAATCAAGTTATGTTTTCTTGACTGACCATTTATTTTTTCTTTTTAAGTAACGTTGCCAATCCGTGTAGTGTTCTCAAATCTGATACACATAATATTGAATTTTGCATCTTAACAGCTAACATATAGACTGTCAAACTTTAAACGCCTATAACATCTACTAATAACGAATACAAATTATCGCTTCCTTTATTGCCGGGTTCTGTAGGTAACTACAAGTACTTGAAAGATGGAGTGTTTACCGTTAATTCCATTATTAATTCGTTCTTTTCCCCCCTTAACCATACCCATTATAACATGGGTTGGTGAAAATTAAGTAACGAAATGAATAAATAACCGAAGGCCACTTTGACACGACGCGATATAACAAAGATACTCGCACATAGTCGTGTGCGGGATTGCCTTGCACCTATGTGTGAGTGCACCTGTAATCGCGAGTTACGTTGAATCGATTTGTACTTATTTTTTGGCAGTTATTCATCAGACTCTTATACTTAAAGGCAGTTTATTCACTGATACAGCCAATAAAGTTAAATAATATGTAGAATAGGGGCTATTGGGTGTGAAAAATCTGCTAGATTGCGTATCATTGAACTGAGGTACACATATACAATGTGATTGGTTATTTTTAAACGTGATCTGTCAAAATGGTAATTTTACAAACTAAACAACCAATGCTGTTGATGTTTGACCACAGTCCAACATTACGCCATTTAGCGGAGTTTTCACTCGCGATAGGCCCCATTGAGACGACAACACGTCCTGGTCTATGGTATGGAGACCAGGATTAACAAAGATACCACAAGGTAATAAATGTAAAAGCAAAAATACGTCAGATGGCGTAATATGTATGTGAGGCTACGAGTGCGCCGCGCCACCAAATAAGTCCCGTGAAAAGCGCGCTTCAGTCCCCATCAACATTAAAATATGAGCATTATGACCATAGATACAAGGAATCTAAACTTTTAGTTCCGTGTTTTTCCGCGAGGCTTTTTTCGTGGCGCGGACTTTACAAGAAAAATGGTTCGTCAATCCATTTGACCAACGGGATTAACCAGCTGTCAGTCGATTGAGTGACTGCTGGTCAATCCTGTCGTGGAGCGAGGGGGCCTCAAGTCTACTCTTTACCCGGACTTCTTTTCACGGTGTCACTGAGACCGGGTGCGAAGATTGTTTTTTTGACGTCCCTCCGCCATCTAGCGGATGTTTATCGAAGTAATCCTTTGCGTAAGTGTTTGGAATATGCGGGTAAATACTTCACCTAACGCGTAACAGTCTAAGAGGCCGGTGGAGTTGTCGGCGGGGCGCTGGCGCCGGCCTATGGGGGCGAAGCGGCGGCCGCCATGACTTCGTCGAACGCCTGCTCCAGGCAGTGCTTGAGCTCCGCATAAGACACGACTAAGACGCTTTGTTCGTCTCGGGACATTAGCTCCACCTGAGAGACAATATACACTATACATCTGATCTAAATAATTATTTTACAAATGAGGTGGTGCAAGTATAAAGTTATGTGTAGTTTTTGTCACATAATATAGTGATAAGCAAAATTTAGCATTCAAATAATATGTAAGCTTATAATGTAATGTATGATTGATTATACATTGCTATGCCCTTACAGGGCGCTACATTGTAATTAATATCATATTATGTACATACATTTATTATTTAAGATACATTGTACCCAGTGTAGCACGCAATAATACATAAAAAACACAAAGCTAACTAATTCTCTGCCGCCCTTGCAACACAAAAAAAAAGAAGTTCAATTTACATTTGCGAAGAAGCTATTGTTCAGTATACGTTTCAATTTCGAAACTGATGTTTTTAACAAATCTATGACGCCATTTAATTTTTCAAAATTAAATAGTTACAAGTTCTAAACGAAAATGCGTTCTGTCTATAATTCGTATGCTAAGACTATATACCTACAGCAAACGTACCAAAAAGATAATATTATAAGTTGTTCCGTCATCGCACTTTCTTCGTAAATAATTCGTGAGTTTCAAATATGGAATTCTAATGTTCGAAATTTAAAATCGTTAATAAATCGATGTTTCTGTGTTGGCGAATGATGCAGAAGCAATTCGCAACGATTTTTATGGTTTGTCATGCACTCCGTGTCAATAGTTTGATTATTGGCACACCAGAGGGCAGTTGAACGCCGACGCCCGGAAAGGACACAGCCTAATGGCGTACGCGCCGAAAGAAAACTGTTAAAGCGTGTGTGCTTGTGCGTGTTCCGACGTCCATGGAACTGTGATGTGCTAGATCCCGAACCTAGAAGCTGAGGTGCTTGTGGCTGACCCGAAGGTGGAACCGTCAAACGATCTATTAAAGGTACGTGTGTGCATGGTGTTGTTGCTGCGTACCTTCTCGATACAGAACATATCGGCAGGCCTTGCAGGTCTGAACCAGGTGTAGCAGAAAGCCACTGATCGTCTGTTCTGTTGTACTAAAAGGAACCCAGTGTGCAGTGCGTATGCTACATAAGTTGTAAAGTAAATGATGGCGCCACTGCCACGTCATGGGATGTTAGTACCCTATTAGTATGGCCTGGGAACTCCGTTAGTTCATCGTCATCATCGTCAGCCCATTTAAGTCTGCTGGGGCACGGGCCTCCCTAAATCACATGAGGGGTAATTGCCATACTCACCACGCTTGGCAGACGGGTTGGCGACGGTTTTGATATAAATGCAGAGTTTTCCTTCTCTGGGTGCTGATGATCATGCCAGCAGCTTTACCTTAGTCACCTTTTACGACACCTCAGTAAGAGTGAGAGTAGAATATACTCTGCCGGGGACGGCACTCCGTTAGTTAATAAAACATTTTCTGTGACTTTTTTAAGGGAATAAAGAGTGCATATCTCATTTATCGTTACCTTGGCAGAAGTCCCTCCATCCAGCTGGTTGAGACAGTGCGCCAGATGAGCCTGGTCGATCCATGGCCGGCCATCCTCCGTCACCGAGTGGAACAAGTAGTCGCGGAAGAGCTTCAGCATGTAGCGGTCGCCGGTCTCAGACCACGAGGCGTCCAGATTCAAACTTTGAAAAGACACAAAGACATTATTAGATGATGCTCTCGCTGCAGTTACATCTGTGGTGTCTAGTCCAATAGGCGGGTCTGTTCACAGCGAGCAACCTCGCTCGGGCTGAGTGGAAGTGACTTGGCGAGTAACCGAGCGATCGAGCCATCGAGTGTCGATGGCTCGATCGCTCAGTTATCAGTTTCTGACGTGGTAACGTCTAATAAATCGATATACAACGGGCGCAAGTGCAATAAAATTACATGTTCCCCATGAGCCGAGCGTGCAAGCAAGATAAGCGTTCGGCTTGTGACGGAACTATGCAATTTTTCATAAATGTCTTCTTGTGACATTACCCCTTAATCGGATATGAGTCAGTGAAAAATTTCATTGGTTTTCGCTCTTATGCCATGACACATAAAGTTCAAAATCTGGTGGGAACTATTTTTACCACTGTCCGATTAAGGGTTACCATGAGAATAGTCCGATTTTAACCGAATTCTTTGTAATTTTTCTCAAAGGTGTCGTCATTTGCCATGCGCACTGTGAAAGGACGCAAACTCTTGCAACTGTTCAACAAATGGTTCGGAGCTCGTTCGCTCGTTTTCTTTTGAGGTTGCTCGCTGTGTGGCTCCGCCTCATCGTGACCAAGACAAGCAAGCGGAAGCCCACGTGATGTTTCGCGTCAAGCGCTCCCCGCAATCTATGGACGCTCGCAAACCGCAGGCAGTGCTGGCCAATCCCAAACATCACTCATACATATTAAGCATAAAAGGCGCCATCTGCCAGCTTCAAATCGAACCTTTAAACTAAATTTTAAATATTTGCTTTTTGGCTAAGCGTTCGGAAAATACGAGAAAAACTACAGATTCTATGACGTTAGTATCAATTAGTTTTGTTGTCAAGCCTTATTATATTCGTTTTCACTATGGTATTGATCGTATGGGGAAAGTTCTCAGTGTTGCGGACAAAATTCTCGCAGTAACGACCCTGTATAAAGTTGTACTACCTCTTTTTACTCAAAGTAATTTCAGAATATACATATACACCGGACCCGCCTGAACAGACTCAACATTCACGTTACGTATAACACGTCACTGTACAACATTCACAATACCTAATTACGACTGATTTCTACTTTTTAAACTATACTGCGCGTTAATAAAATCAAAATGCAGACTATGATTCAGGCTTTTAATTATTATTATCACGGATTTAAAACTAGACACTCACTCTATGAAATCCATAAACTAGAATGTTGATCACAATCCGTAAACGGACAAGCGAAAATGACATGTCAGTAATGAATGAATGACCGATAGTAGCGTTACCCACAAGAGCTGGCACAAATGGATTGAATGAGTGAGTCGTGAAAGTAACTATGTGGGTGCATAGAATAGAGTAATAAAAAATCTAGAAGTATTCTAATAATATTAAAACCTACGTTATCATTGGCACTTTAAACTATACAAACATAAGGAAATAAAAATAAAAACCCTAAATACTTATCTTGAAATCCAGATGAACCTATCTATACTCGAAACTGGAATTCAAGACCAAAAAAGCTACTACAATGTTCCCACTGCAATAAAATGATCGTACAATAGTATATACCTATTTTTTTTTAAATATACGCTGACGTAATTTATTTATTGGTAATTTAAATTCTATAATTTAAAGAAGTAATTTTATATGCTTATTTTAACATAAATACAAGATGCTTTAATAAAAACTTAATCATCCGTAATGTTTGGTAGAAAGGCTGGTATTGAGCTTGAGTCTCATTTCAGGTGTTAATAACATTTGGTACAACATTTGAAGTTGCATGTTGTTGTTTCGTGCAGTGAGGTGCCGCCAAGTGATATTAATCTTTTTCAACACTACTATTGTGTGAGTTGACACGTGCGTGAATAACTTGCTAGGACCTAAGAGAGTCTTAAAACTTGCGATTTTGTTAAGAGTAGTTTCGGCAGAATCCATAGATCGATAAAACGCTAAACAACTCCGTTTTATTGAGTGACTTTGACTGACTTCGTCTGTTGACTATCCACTTTGTCAAAATATCACTTGACCATTTTCCTTACGAGTTATTTCACTTATTAACGCCTAATATCTAAAACATGTGCAAAACTGGACGAAGTAGTTAGTGGAGTGGTGGAAACCTAATCATGAATTGTGCCAGCTTATACTAAGAAAAGAATTGTATGTATAACAAAAAGGTTAGCAAAACCTGAAAACTTGATTTGACAATGACATAAGTGACATTGAAAGATTTGACAGTGATGTATCTGTCGTAGTTTTTTTGGTCTTGAATTCTAGTTTCGGGTATAGTATAATTTAACTTTCGGTTTATATTGACAATTATAGCGAGTATTATACGAATATTTAGGAATAATAACCCAGATTAAGATTGTCACTTTATTGAATGTGGACTTGGAAGTTTCGGTCATTCCATTTGTGCCGAATCTCTTTTATCATTTCTTTTTAACCTTAATAAGAGTAGTCACATAGTCAAGTATTAAACCAAAACAATAACTTTCAGACACCTGTAATTAATTCTTATAATAAAAAACTTTATTATACACATGGAAATCGGTACATATAAATCTTCTTATTGAACAGGTATGCCAACAGTCCGTATCAAGAAGACACGAGGTATTATAAGGTTAAGCTTATGTTACAGGTAAAACATGTGGTTAGCATTTTAGAAAGTTAGCTGTACTGTGGACGTTTTATCTGAAAATATTAACACTAGACTTTACACTATATTAATGTAAAAAAAAGCAAGTTAACATTAAAGTAAGAAAGCCGGAGCCCCACCACATAGGAAGCAAGTATATCGTTAGCTTATTGTACAAATATAAATAACAATTTTCTATCAAGATTAAAAGTGGACAATCTTAGGCTTTCAAGGTAAGTATCCACTAAGAAATAACAGGCAAACTCACAAAATCAGAACGCCGACTACGTCGCATGTTTAACAGGCTACCCACACATACATATACGCATGTGTACAGTAATCTCGACGTAATTCTGCGTGATACAGAAACAGACTATACATATGCAGGTACGTGTACTGGAGAGACACGAGACGATATACTGCCTAGCGCGTAGGTCAATGCAATGAAATCTTCGATATCAATGACAGTTAGAAGAGCCGCCCTCCAGTGTCTTTTTAGCAAAGGTGTACGCTCGCTCGTACCTTGCGTCATGTTGGCAACGCCACTCTTCATGTTGGCAACGTCGCTCGGTGTAGTGCACCGTTGTCAAACTTGTTTGGCGTCAAATGACGCTTAGTGAATACTTATCTGAAGACTTCAAGCGCCACTGTAATGGACTTCCGGCATTGCCATGTGACATGAGTAAATGTATACAATCATTATACTAAGCAGTGATAAATTAAGCGTATCTTAAACTTCTTTTCCTTTTTTTAAACATTTCATTGTAGAAACACCAGGTTGAAACAGTATTTTTTATTATTTATTCATCTGTAGCCTGCGAGTAGATTCTCGAACATTCTAGACGACAGATGAATAAATAATAAACAAGTAATCTATCTTTCTTTCTTTACATTATGGCGGAGAAACGAGCAGACGGCTCAACTATAACATTAATATCAGAATTTTCGAGTAGTAGTAACATCCCAGCTCAAAGTGGCGCACACCTGACAAAGCAAGAAGACACTGCACAGTATGCTTAGGTATACGTTCACTCATGTTCGTCGCTACGCTAGGACAAACATAACGTTGTAGGACTAACGTCAGACTCGCTGGCTCGCGCCGCTGCCGTCGCTACTGCTCGAATGAACACCGCTTTGCCGCCTTGCGTCTATAATTGGGCTCGTACCGCACTAGTGTTATGGGGCGATAATTGTCTACAATATGCTTATCGTTGTTATCCAGTTTTAGATTTGAGGATGGTAACACGCAATTAGTCTGGCAGGTGATGAAGGGGATGTCACGTGGGGAGGGGGGCGTAAACTAAACTGACAGATGTCAATGACAAGCTTTTTTTATGGCTTTGCGAGTTGCCAATGTCAAGTGATTAAAAAGACACGCTTCTTCTAGTCGAAATTGGGCGGTGAAACGAGTTGGTGGATCTCTTTAGTTAACTATTTAATCGTAAATTGAGTTTCCATACCTACATATTTGAAGGATGTAATGGGAACTTGACATTTGCATCAGTGAGTTTAGTTCACATAAATAAAAAATCATAGCATAAGTAAAAACTGAACAGAAAATTAAAATAAGTAAAGGTGTGTTTGTTTCTAAAAATAGCATTTGTGAAATTAATGAATGAATGTAACATAAAAAGAAAATAAATGATAAAGGTAAATGAAATATCGATTACCATTCAGATTGGACAAAAACATAAAATGCCAAAAAATATTGTGTCGTCATCTGCCAAGACATTGTATAAAATACTATTTTATATAATGCAGTTTAACATTACGATAGTAAGATAAAAAAATTGAGCAGACCCAATTAAGTGCTTTATTTTTTGTCTGGTGTTGCCATTCTAAATCACATCGCCAGAGGACAGGTTGTCGAAGATGAGACTGTCGATATATGCCAGCAAGATAACTTCGATAGTGACTCTTTAACCAGCCAGTCTTCGATAATTTACTTCCTGCTTACAGGGGGAGTTGATCGAAGAAATGAAGCTACGAATCGCCTCATAAGTGGTGACATCACATTTGTGTTAAAATACGAAATTCAATTACCAGAAGCAGTATTGTGCATTACAATGTATTTAGCTAATTCATTCCATTACATAGTTCGGCATCCGTGCCAACAAAGTGACCACAATGGATGCCCAAGATTGTGATAAGTGGGGGAGTTACAAGTGGAGTGGGAAAGAGGAACCCAGGCTCCAGACGTAACCTGGACAAAACGTTAGGATGATGTAGTAGTGATATTTTATATGGAACATACAAAGCTGAAAAACTCCAAAAACGCGCTATAGAAAAGACAGCTGGAGAAAAGAACGAATAACCACTTTGACATAGCAAAAGGTTAAAGTCAATGGGTTTGTTGGATGCTCAGAACAATAACTAAAGCAATAGAAACCGTACTAAAATAGCAACAGAATACAGCAGTTTGTACTATTTTCTCTAATGACATTGTAAGTGTGTAAGAAGCGGATGCATATACATCTGGATATTCGTAATTCAGAAGGTTGTCACCAGCCAAAACCGTCCACGACGCACGACCGTAACAATGCGACCATTATCAATCGGTCTGACTTTACAAAAAAGATCATGGCGCAGGTACGTACTTTTGATTTAGTAGCATTATTAATTATTACAACCAAATAGAACCATTATAACCCGTGACTCATTCGAAAATAATAAAAACCAGGCGGTGTTTTTGTTTCGCTCACTCTCGTGCATGATGTATCGTCAGATGTGAATAAGATAGTTTGTACGTAGCTTTTATTTTAGTAGGGCTTCTATTGCTTTAGTTATTGTTCTGAGGTTGGATGTTTATTTGATAAAATTGTTGTCACAAATTTTCTCTATAGAGTCCTAAACCAGGGTTAGTCAACCTACTATTTTTATTGTCTAAAGGCAGGGGTAATAAACCTTTTACTTTTACACTTATTTTGGTCTAAAGGGGTATTCAACCTTCCCACTTTCAGTACTTTTCTGTCCAAAAGCAGTGGTAATCAACTATCGCCCGTCCCACGAATGCGGCACTCGCCCCGACCATCGCGTACTCACTCCGGCCTCTCGTTGATAACGCCCAGCTTCACAAGTATACGCAACAGCCTGCCATTGTCGATCTCGTGTGCCAGTTGGTCCTCGAACGCGTCAGCGCGACGTTGCAACGCCTCCACCTATTCGTAAACACGACATTTATAGTACGCGACGAGCTTCGCCACATTTGCGCTGGTCCCGGCACGGCCGTGAAACGTGTGCTGACACAACGATCGCTCACCTTGCACAAACTCGTCAGGATTTAAGGGTGATATTAGTGCCAGCTGGTTTTGTATGTTTTTACAAAAGGCACGTTAGTGATGCATCTCATCAAAAAAAAAACCTCGAATTTCGGTTATATATTTAGTTTTCCTTCAACCGTATGTGGTTGTGGTTGGTTGTGTAAACTTGCAATTAGCTTATCTTTTAATTTTTAATTAAATTTAATAAAAAATAAAAATAAATTTACTATCTAGTCCGCTATAATCTGGACATTTTAAAGGCAAGAGTCTGTTTACTCTTGCGGCGTACCGAATGAATAAAACCGGTACAATATTACTTAGAGTTCGCTGCCTGTCCGTCCGTCTGTCTCCAGGCTGTATCTAAAAAAAACACGATAGAGAGACAGTTAACATTTTCACAAATGTTGCCGGTATAACAACAAACCATAAATACAAAATAAATATTCAAATACAAAACGCGTATTATTTGCCAATTTTTGCTCGGTTTTCATATTCGCGGTGGACCCCGGGCGCCGAAGCGACAGCTTGGGACGCAACCGGGCCAAAACGCTAAGATGATTATATTAATATCACGCCACAGATGTCTAAAAAGCCTGGTTGGCTCACACAAATGATCACTCGCCTACATCCTTTCGAGTTGGTACATCATCAGCGATAGTCGACAAATCACCAGTCTCTACCAGGGTGGTGCGCGTGCGCGGGCCTCAAACGTCTGCTCAGCTCGCGCGTACGCCTGCGCACATACTGGGACACTGAAGACGGGCCCGGAGCGACGAGATGGAAGGGCGGCAACTAATATAGTTAATAATAAAGCTGTTTTAGAAAATTATACATTGATTTTACGTAGATGTGCCTTATTACATGAAACTCGCTTTACTCTATTACTGTCTGTCTTTTACAATCATTTTTAATTTAATAACTTGATTTTAATGACAGATTGATTCATGTTGTCTTCTATTTATACAAGCCCCAGACGAACTATTTTGCATCGGGGCTCGTATATCCGGTGTCACGACTGAATGAAAGACAACCTTAAACCTTTAATATAGGGAGTAAACTCATATTACGTAAAAAAAAAGTTTTTATTATTTGTAAAAGAAATAGAGTTGTTTTTTTCTATATTTTACTTGCCAAACATCTCACGAAAAAAAAAAACAAGAATGAATCGAGTCAAAATTAAAAATAACATTTATGTAAGAAACATTAGGTCTCGCACTAAGTATTACCGAATAATTAGTACTCGAATTGATTAGTTCTTTCAATAAACATAATACTCGATATCATTATCTTATTAAAGTCTACAGTGTTTCCGAGATTATTGATACCATGTTCTTCGAAATAAATTAATTATCATTATCATTGAATAGTTTTGTCCCCGAATATGTTTAAAGAAGACTAAGTCCCCGAAATACACAAGTCTACGTAAAATCAAAGATTAATTTACTCCCGTCTCCTCAACCATCGCGCCGCTCTACGACCGACGTCGCTCTCCACGCGCCGCTTGCTGGGGGGCTGCGGAGGGGGGAGCCACTCACCTGGGTGTAGAACCTAGCTCCGATCATTGGCATCAGGTCCGTGACCGTGCGTCGGGAAGGCGCGGTAGACAGCAAATACCTGTTGAAAATGGTAACAATAAATTAAATGTTCTTTAAAAAGTTCTTCTTACCCGACTGCGCCAGAAGGAGGATTCTGTTATTCGGGAGAATGAGTAATCCTTTGGAAAGCTCTGGAGCCTGATCGGTTTGATACATTTTATCAAAGGGTGTCGTTATATTTGCATCGGTACTATGTGTGACATGGGGTATAAGAAAATAAAAAATAAACAAATGGAGTGTCAATAATTATGACTTAACTACTTGATTGATTTCTCTCTCTTGACTCGGTGCTTCATGTCTAAAGATCGTGGTCAGCATCACAGTTGCAACTGGAATGATCTGCCCCCACCAATTTGTGATTTAATTGTTTTAGGTAAACAATTAATCGCACTTATATTCCCAGGCTGCAGTCGCAGAAGTAGCACGCCCCCCACACGGCCTGGTAAAGGTCGCCAGAACTCTTTGGATGCGACACAGGACCGATCTGTGTGGAGAACATTGGGAACTTTGTTCAGCAATGAACATCTATTGGCTGAAATGATAAAAATACTCACAGGATAAGGTTCTTGAGATCCGGTGAGTATGTTCTGGAGACCAGGTCCATTGAGGCGGGCAGGTTTTCGCAATGCATGGTCCTGCAGGCCAGGGACAGCGCCAGGCGGCCCAATGCGGTCAGGTCCTCTTGCTGGGCCTACAGTGGAACACTCTTGATATAGACTTTATCAATAAATCTATCTTATCTGTTAGGCGACAATTTCATGGAGCACCTCAATCCTATGGGAATTGTAAGCAACAGCAGGAGGTTCGGCATTGTTTCGGTAGATGTCACTGTGCCTTTTTACATCGCGCAAACAAAATGTGCTAGCTAAACAATGACTGCAACCTCAAGCCGCCTACAAAGGGTCGTCAGTTCCAAATGAGTACAAAAATAAACTTGAAGATATTCAGACGGAATTTGGGTTTAATTTTATGGTATAATTTATTTATACCATCTCCCTGCCTTGACTTCGAGTGTGCTGTCATACTTCAAGTTTATGCCTGCTAAAGCTATTATATTTCCCCTGTCCTTTGTTGCACTTCCACCATCGAAATACTATTTTCCCCAGCATATTTTAATAATAAGTACTGCCTTAGTATGCCTACCGCCTTCTTTACTCCATGCCTTCCGCTAAATCCCCACACCCGCTCGGCTACCTCACAGTTACCCTACGATGTGTTTTCTCACTCACACAAGCACGCGTACACGTGCACGAGCTCATGACTGTGTGATTAGAACGTGTGAGTTTCATACATATTTTCGTGAGTGTCCGAGATATGCTATCAGCATGACTGTCTCTCGGATCAATAATAGGGATTCAAATACAGTGAAAAATAGTAGCTCAACATAATCTATATTGTATCTGTGAACACTTTCATCCCTTTAACCACATGTTCTGCCAACCATTCTAAGCAACATTTGTTCTATGACTTTTGAAAATTCGCATAGATGTAAATGTTCACAGATACACCCTGTACGTACAGTTGAGGTAATTGAATGATTAAAAGGTCGACATAGTTTTGAAAATCATAATGTTAAATTATGGTAGAGCAGATCACGCACCTACACGGACAATGACCTTGGTGTGCCAAGCCTAATATAATTAAATTAGTATTTTATTCCGCTTGGCTTCTATCTCACTTAGTAATGATATAGACGAAATATTACCACGTTTTAATAGTCTATACTTCATATGTATACAGGGTATATCGGTAAACATATACATCCCTTTAATCAAGGCTTCTACCAACCATTCTGACACGTTTCAGGACTTTTGGAATTCGTATGAATAACCATCTTTTCGTAGGTACAAAGTCGGTAACGCTTGGGCATTTTGTATGGAATGGACATTTTTTCGACTTTCCAAAAGTCGTAGAACAAATGTTTTTCAAAATGATTAGTAGGAGACGTAGTTAAAACGATAGTTAACACCGAATATTATTTTGACGAAACAAAGTGACATCTAAAAATGTTGCCAGAGTGCGAGGAATTTATTTTAATACTGATGGTATAAAAAGTTGACTTTACCATAAATACCTAAAGCTCTTAAGCCAGTTTAGATATTTAAAGTAATTGAAATAATATAAGTATATTTTATTTTTACTTTTTTTTATTTGATGTGTTATTTATTAATATAGTAGTGATTTATAATTTAATGTTGCTTATTATAATAAGTTATTGACAGGCTGTTTACACATAGTTTTGGATTTACAGTCTGCCAAGACTGCACAGTTACTTTTTTTTTACTACTGTAACTCTGTAACTGTTGTGTTTAACTAATAAAATAAAAAAATATATTATTAGGTTTTATAAATAAAATAGTGATTCAAGACTTTAATAAAATAGACTGCAATTTTTTTTAAATTATATGCACAGGGTGTAACCCGTAGCGCGGATCGCAGATCTAGCTTTTTGACGCCCCGCGCATATTAAATACGTCATAAGTTTTCTTACTATCGGTGCGAGTAGCTCTTGTGATTACATGGCAACAATTTGACATTTGTCACTGTGTCACTTTGCTCTGTCAAAAAAAAGTAAAATATTACGTCTGCAAGGACCGCGTGTAGTTTCTCGGCCACGCACTCCGGGTAAGGATAGACCTTCAGAAAAATCACACATTAAAATGAAAAAAAAAATGATACAAAAGCTAAACATATCGAAACTATCACTTGAATTTGTGTATATATTTTTTCCATATATTTTTGGACCAAATATGACGGTGCCGGCCAAAAAAACAATTCCGTATTCTGTTAGGATATGTCCCCCTGAAGTTCAAATGTCAAGATTTGTCATAACAAACATTTTTTAGTTAGTTTCACTTTATTCGTTCGTTTATACGCTGAAAATGTATGAAGATGTTGATTTTGAAACTCAAATATTGCCAAAGATAAAACTTTGGACTAACAGCTTGGTGTCATAGATTTTTTTTATTTTTATTGATTTATTTAGGTTAAACAACAAGACATACACCTTACAAACTAATGTTACATTTTGTAGGTTACGTGTGCATAGTGCTGCCTTACTTATAGTCTGCCACGGAAAGTACAATACAGAAAGAAGTAGTTAGGAGCAAAATAATCTACAGAACACATAGTAGTGAATAACTGAGTTAAAAAAAAAAACAAAAAAAAGACCAATACTAACTTTTACTAACTAATGTTATCATATTTTTAATTTAAGTATTTAATTATTTTTTTTGTAATAAATACACAGGAGGATAAGTCCTAGAGAATACAGCAAAAAAAATATCTGGCCAGCACTTGGACCAAAAAAAGTGGAACATCCACTTTTTTGGTCCAAGTGCTGGCCAGATAATTTTTTTGCCCTTAATGGTGCCTACAACCTATAAGTACTTGCGTTTCAATTAAATCGGCATCTGAGATTTCGCGTTCGAATCCCGGGTCAGCCCAAAAATGTGCACCTGGAGCTTTTGCTCAAAATATTTTTTTATTATAAGATTAGAGTTAGGACTCGAGAGGTCTTAGAGAGGCCTAAATTGAGAGGTAAGTAGGTCGAGTATGGTATAAGTGCTTTTTTGTCACAAAAAACTATGAATGTCACAGTGTATCAAATGTCAAAATGAGTTTTTTTTATTATGGCTCTACCCGAAGATAATTCGCCAATGTCAAGTCACTTATTGAGAATAAGTACCTATCACAAGGCTTTTTTGGTGGCGCGGAATCTAATGTCAATCTTTAAATACATATTTATTTTTAGATGATAGGCGGCACACGAGCAGATGGATTGCCTAATGGGAAGCGATTGTCGCCGCCCATAGACACCAGCGACACCAGTGAAGTCACAATCTTAAACCCCTCCTTGCCCCCGGATTGGGACTCCGGTACTATCAGTCACGCAACGAAACACAGAACAATGCTGCTTCACGCCGGTTTTCTGTGAGGCCGTGGTATCACTGCAGTCGAGCCGGCCCATTCACGCCGAAGCGTGGCTCTCCCACGGTTGACGGTTTTTTGACGCATAGGCGTCACCAGGTCTAGCCTGGAAATCAGCAGGCTATATATAAGGCTAAGTCTTGTTAGCTGCAACTTCTTGTCTATGTCCTTTTTTATTGTGCTGTATATATAATGTGCTGTGGTCAATAAAATGTTTTCTTATTCTCTGCAGGACCTTACGAGCTAGTACGTACTTGGTTGAGATCAACTCCATTGGGTTGGAGCACGTCGGCGACGCCGCACCAAGCGACCCTAACTCGGCAGCCGTTCATCACCACCTTCGACAGGTCCAGGCCCCTGGAAGCATTCCACATACAACAATGCGGTACAAACAAACCAAAACGAACAAAAAAAAAGTCAACCGAGCATCTTTAACTAACTCACTAAATCCTGATTTGAGCAATCTTTATTCGGAAATAATCTATGATACGAATATGTATAAGGGTTGATTCGACCAACTTGACAGTTATAAGAGGATAACTATGCGCATGCCATCCGCATCTGCATCTGGATGGTTGCAATCCGCTTACCATCCAGTCAATTGCAGCGCGCACCAAGAGGTTTGGCTCCTCGTTCCTGCCCCGAGCCATCAAGACATGGAATCCTTCATACAATCCGGGGTCTTTTAGGCGGGGCGTGAAGCGGCATCTCAGCAGGCCATCAGGGTGAGAATGGCAGACTCAATGGTTACTTTGTTAGTTCCTTTGTGCCTGTCAGCCTCATATTTGGATTTCACGGCTGCTTACCATCAGGTGGAGTGAGGTCATTCTGATTGGCTTTTCTATAAAAAAATAATTGGTAATTTACTTCGTTACTTTATTTTCGTGATAAACTCAATTGTATTCTTCCAAAGCCGGTATGACTATACCTTGTTTCACAAGTGAATGTACGAATGACATTATAAACCGGCAAAAACAATATGTACTTACTGGTTTGTAATTCATCATAATGTCAAAAGTCAAAAACAGCTGTGACAATGACAACGCCATTTTGAATTACCTAGGATATTACAAATTCTGTCAAAATTGACGGTCTACCGATTTACTATTGGAATAGGCGTTGACGGAGATCGTAGAGGAGACGTAGAACGGATTTTTATTTTACACTGCATATAACCGCGTTATACCATATATTTATCCACGGATAAAGATTGGTCGAATTGGCCCTAAGTACGCTATGAATTTTATGGTTTAACAGCTTAATACCATAGATTTATTCTCGGATAATGATACCTAGCACCGGGCCGTGTGGTCCCCGGCAGAGTAGAATAGGCCACCCTCACTCTTACCGAGGTGTCATAAAAGGCGACTAAGGTAAAGCTGCTGGCATGATCATCAGCACCCAGAGAAGGAAAACTCTGCATTTATATCAAAACCCTCGCCAACCCGTCTGCTAAGCGTGGTGAGTATGGCAATTACCCCTCATGTGATTGAGGGAGGCCCGTGCCCCAGTAGTGGGGACTTAAATGGGCTGACGATGACCGGGCCTAAAAAGTAGGGCCAACACGAGCAAAGTTGCGGGCGACAACTTGTTTTTCATAAAAAGTAGAACAAAATTCTCCTCCTTGTTAAAAAGAAAATTATAATGTATCAAGATGGGAATTAACACGATAATTATTATGCTATACAACATTGTGTACTCACATATTTGGCTCGACTTTACATAATAAATATCGGGTACTAATTAAACAAGCTTCTTTTTAATAGCATTATTCGCCTCAGAAAATTTATGTTACCTTCTAAATTACTAAGTCGGCCACAACCAATGCGCGTCTTAATAATAGTATCTCAGACACTAGTTATCTTATATGTAAGCCACTGTAAATATAACTCAGCATAGTGGTTATTTTTTAGCATCTAAATTTGTGGTATGCATTCAAATAGGAAGCTTCTAAAGTTTTAATATATGACACCAAAATAGTAAGAATATTAGCCTCTAATTGCATAATTTAGTATGAATAAAATGTAACTCATCCTACATTAATCGATTGTTAAATGTATCTAAAATTGTCATCAAATAGTATAATTAAAGCCACTACATATTATTATTATGTATTACACATGAACTATTAAGGACAGTCAGGCAGAGCGATGGTAGCCTAGTGGTCTAGAACGCGCCCTCCATGCGGAGGGTCGATTTCTCTAGATTTTTAAAATCTATGTGCATATTTCTATATTTACCTCGGCGGTGAAGGAAAACATCGTGAGGAAACCTGCTCGTTTGGGATAGTTTCAGAAGCGTGTAACCATGATTCAGTTGGTCTTGTTCCTCTGTCAAAGGGTTGCGAAGGTCAGACGGCAGTCGCTTCATTGTAATTACCAGGCTCCCCAAATCCTGAATCATGATCAAAGCGTACCCTGGGCTCAAAGCCCAGCTTTGGACTCAACCGGGAATTATACGCAAATATGAAGAAGAAGAAGAACTATTAAGGACAGTCATAGTAAAACCATTTATTTATGCAAACAATTTGTGTATTAATATGTGTAACAAGTACAATCATTTAAAGAGAAGTAATTAATAAACATTAACACGTATAATTACGTGATTATAAGAAAAAGAAAATAAGGGCTTCGGCACAAGTATCGAATAGCGCTCTCTGATTGGTGCAAATGGCCAGTTGCTGTCATGTCGCGCACTCGCGCCAAATCGTACAGTGGCTATTTTCACGATAAAAGAATATGAAGTATTATTTTACATGTTAAGTTATAATATATGATGTTGAGTATTGAAGCTTGAATACATAATTTTTGAGGAGCTTGTATTGAAGCTGTAAAACGTAATATGGTGATGAGTTACACATTTCGTGGCTGAGTTAGTAAATTAGTTTGCAATGTATAAATCAGAAGGACAAGGAAAATTTATTGTTGATATTGACTTGACGCTTTCTTTAACATTTTTAGTTGGCGTTGTAAAGAAGATGAATCAGTTAATTAAAGGCTATGTCAATTTCCCGGTGCTTAGTTAGCAAATTAGATGTTTGCGCGCGTGGCCAAATAAAAATTCTGTGGCCTTGTTTATTATTTCTCATAAATATCGTGTCAATTCCCGTCTTGATACATTATAGTTATAATGCAACGCGAAAATCTAAAAAACTATAAAAAGAAAATTATCCAGGAGGAAGGGTCAAAATTTCCCAAAAAATCAGTTTACATAATACATGAAGGGCTCTTTACCTGCAAGCGAGGCCGGCGGAGTGTATGGCGCGCAGGGCCGCTGTCAGCTGCACGAGGAGGCTCCACAGCACCGCCTCGGGCAGTAGGGCTCCGCAGGCCACGGCGCGGAGCATGGCGTTTTTCTGACAAACATCAAAATACACCCTCATTTTTTTATTAGTATTAAACAATTTAAGGGTAGTTCATTTGCTTGGACATGAACATTTTTCTCTAAAAAACATTGGGGTAAATTTGAAATAATAAATCCGCCTCCCCAAACACCAATCCGCTTACACTTTCTTGTTGAATATTTCACCCTATGTTTGTTAGAGAAAATTTGACATATGTAAATAAGACAGGTACACACGTCAAATTACCCTTGTTGACCTTTGGACCGTCCTTATATCAGGGGCACAAGTGCTATTTTTCCACTGCAGGGGGGTAACTTGATCTGACGCTGACTGTACTGCCGTAGCTACCTAGGCGGGACAGTGCCCCGTGGCCCTCAAGCCCAGGGGCCCCTCGAACACTTATCAGAAAACTCTCGATCTAACTTTCCAAAACTTCACTGTGGGGGAGCCACACTTCGGCATGAATGGGCCGGCTCGACCGGAGGAATACCACGGCCTCACAGAAAACCGGTGTGAAGCAGCATTGTGCTGTGCTTCGCTGCGTGAGTGAGGGTACCGGAGGCCCAATCAGGGGGAAAGGGGGGTTTCAAGGTTGGTAGCACACTTGTGACTCCTCTGGTGTTGCAGGTGTCCATGGGCGGCGGCAATCGCTTACCATCAGGTGTTCCGTCTGCCACCTATCACATAAAAAAATCTCGATAATTTCTCCTAAACGAAACTGTTTTTTTTTATTCGCAGGTAGTCGTCGATTACCCAAATGGGCTAAAGACATAGGCAGAGCGTTGGGTGAGACCTGGATGTGGCTGGTACATGACTGTTGCGAGTTGCGCCATGTGGCTAGGGGCGTTTAAGAATACTGCCAAGGTTTTCCCGGCCTGTCGTAAGAGGCGACTACACCGGCTTTCAGAGTACGTGAGCGTATCCACTGCTGGGGAGTATCTAGCTCAGCAAACGACTCCGCGAGGGAATACATTACCGGGTGTCCTGGTAGGTCGTACAGCGTTTAAAAGGCTGTATTGCGCCAAATAGGGTTGAAGCGGCGAGTGATATTAGCGGTACGGTCTAGTCCTAGCTGTGGGGTTTCCGACAGCCTTGCGTTGGGACTCAAGGCTGTGAGAGGCAAGGTGGTGTGTGGGCACACCACCTTGTTCCCTACATTTTTTTTTATTGCAGACGAGCAGATGGATCAACTGATGGTAAGCAATGGACAACATTTCAAAATTGCTAAGCTCTGAAACAAAAAATACCAATTAGAATAGTTATTTACGGGATTGCTACCATGTCGTACCTTATTTTTGAGTATCCGATATTTCGGCGCTGTTGCAAGCGCCATGGTCACGGAGTAACTGAAGATTCTGCGGGTAAGATGTTATTGGCAGACATATCGGTCTACCCTCCTTCTTAGTCTTTTACTGCGTTCACCTCCGGTACCACTGTTTCCTAACTCACTATTTATTCGCACCTGTTCTCGACACACAACACTCACAGTATCTGCCCGCGAAACGACACTTTGTTTAGTTTTACGGTTCCTACACTTACAAATCACTGGATTCCAGACATTTGACAATTTAAACCCATCCTCACGATTGAAATTTTTGAATTTCCGGATTTCAATCGCTTCCCTGACCAGTCTCGGTATGTAGTGGCGTTCTGTCGAAATTATCTGAGGGTTATAAAACTCAATCCAGTGATCTGGACCCGATTCCAACAAATGTTCTGCAATTGCTGATTTCTGCTTGTCATTGTTTTTGACCGCTTTTATGTGTTCTTTTAGTCGGCATGATATGGTGCGTTTAGTTTGGCCAATGTATGAACTACCACAGCTACAGTCAATTTATAGACACCAGGCTTTTCGAGCGGAAGCTGTCTTTGGGCGATCGCAGGTATTGTGCCACTTTTTTAAGAGGAGTGAAGACAGTTTTTATAGAGTATTTATTAGCACGTTGGAGATCTTGTCTGTCACACCTTTAATGTAGGGCAAAAATACCGGCTGTCTATCTACCCTGTCTTTATGTTGCTTAATTGTGTGTCTTGGTGGAAGATGCCCTTTATAGCCGTTGTTCTGTAGGACTCCCCGAATATGATCCAGCTCCTGATCTAGGTGTTCATCATCGCAGAGATCATAAGCTCGGTTCGTCAATGCAGTCACTACAGAATTCAGATGTCTCGGGTGATGATGAGACATGGCACTTAAATAGCGGTCAGTGTGTGTGACTTTCCTGTACACTGAATGGCCCAGTGATCCGTCATTCCGCACACATATTTTGACATCAAGAAACGCTAAACTCCTGTCTTCTTCCGTCTCAGAGGTGAATCTCATTTTCGCGTGGATGCCATTTAAATTGGCCAGATGGGACTCCACATCATGTCTGTCACCCTTTAGTACACAAAATACGTCGTCCACATACCTCTTCCATAGTTTAATTTCCGTGGGTGCCGTGGCAAGGGCTTTATCCTCGAAAAACTCCATCCAGATGTTAGCAACTACTGGAGCTACCGGACTGCCCATAGCGACCCCATCTATTTGCAATTTACAAGGTGGGCGTGAATGAGTTGATGGTCAGTTTTGACGTAGAATCACTCTTCACGAATGTGCCAGTAGCAGATTGTATGGAAGTAGTAAAGGTGAAACTTCAAGAACACAACATACCGATGGAGTATGCATCACTTTTACATCATTGTCTGTCTACTAACTTCTTTGTATATCGCGGTCAATACTACCTCCAAATAGATGGGGTCGCTATGGGCAGTCCGGTAGCTCCAGTAGTTGCTAACATCTGGATGGAGTTTTTCGAGGATAAAGCCCTTGCCACGGCACCCACGGAAATTAAACTATGGAAGAGGTATGTGGACGACGTATTTTGTGTACTAAAGGGTGACAGACATGATGTGGAGTCCCATCTGGCCAATTTAAATGGCATCCACGCGAAAATGAGATTCAGCTCTGAGACGGAAGAAGACAGGAGTTTAGCGTTTCTTGATGTCAAAATATGTGTGCGGAATGACGGATCACTGGGCCATTCAGTGTACAGGAAAGTCACACACACTGACCGCTATTTAAGTGCCATGTCTCATCATCACCCGAGACATCTGAATTCTGTAGTGACTGCATTGACGAACCGAGCTTATGATCTCTGCGATGATGAACACCTAGATCAGGAGCTGGATCATATTCGGGGAGTCCTACAGAACAACGGCTATAAAGGGCATTTTCACCAAGACACACAATTAAGCAACATAAAGACAGGGTAGATAGACAGCCGGTATTTTTGCCCTACATTAAAGGTGTGACAGACAAGATCTCCAACGTGCTAAATAAATACTCTATAAAAACTGTCTTCACTCCTCTTAAAAAAGTGGCACAATACCTGCGATCGCCCAAAGACAGCTTTCCGCTCGAAAAGCCTGGTGTCTATAAAATTGACTGTAGCTGTGGTAGTTCATACATTGGCCAAACTAAACGCACCATATCATGCCGACTAAAAGAACACATAAAAGCGGTCAAAAACAATGACAAGCAGAAATCAGCAATTTCAGAACATTTGTTGGAATCGGGTCCAAATCACTGGATTGAGTTTTATAACCCTCATATAATTTCGACAGAACGCCACTACATACCGAGACTGGTCAGGGAAGCGATTGAAATCCGGAAATTCAAAAATTTCAATCGTTAGGATGGGTTTAAATTGTCAAATGTCTGGAATCCAGTGATTTGTAAGTGTAGGAACCGTAAAACTATACAAAGTGTCGTTTCGCGGGCAGATACTGTGAGTGTTGTGTGTCGAGAACAGGTGCGAATAAATAGTGAGTTAGGAAACAGTGGTACCGGAGGTGAACGCAGTAAAAGACTAAGAAGGAGGGTAGACCGATATGTCTGCCAATAACATCTTACCCGCAGAATCTTCAGTTACTCCGTGACCATGGCGCTTGCAACAGCGCCGAAATATCGGATACTCAAGAATAAGGTACGACATGGTAGCAATCCCGTAAATAACTATTCTAATGTTAGTGACCATGAAAGTTTAAAACAATATAAAAAATACCAATTCTTTGTTTAGTTTTCCGCTGCTCGAGTATATATTTATTCATTTTTTATATTGCTTATTTACTGAGAAAAAAATTAAAAACTAAAAAACTTAAGATGACGTCATCGGACGGCAGAATGTAAAATATTTCTTTGCTTAGCACATTATAGTTTTAAATTTACGAAATGCCAAACCCATGACATGTAAATGTCAAAAATAAAGACAACTTGTCAACGTTGAATGTATGAATGACGTTGACAATATTGACACTAGTATTATTTACCTTTGACAGTAGTACCTTTTTTTTATTAAAACAATGATAAGCAAAGGAATATCGCTGTATTCAGTTGTCCGATGACGTCATTTGGCGCTTACGTCTATTTAGAATAAAAAGAATTTCAATAATTATTTTATGCATGAAAATGGACAAATTTTGAAAAAAGAAAAAATATGGGTCTGTTCATTTTATGTCTATTTTCATATAAAAAAACAATATGGACATGTTAAAAATATGAAATGTTGTCCATTGCCGCCTCCCATGGACACAAGAGTCACAAGTGCGCTGCCAACCTTTAAACCCCCCTTTCCCCCATCTAGCAATTACATGTAGCAAGGTGACGGCCATGATGGTTTCCTCTGGGAAAAAAGGACTGTTGCGAGTGGCGAGCACAGTAAGACGCCTATACCCTGCAGTGGGATCATTAATAACAAAGGCTGATGAATGGTGAAAAAAAATCAAAATTTCTTTATTGTTAACTACAGGTAGTTGTAACAACGTGTGGGCCTTTTCTTTTAAGTTTGGATGATGAATAATGGCGTGTCCATGTGTGGCGGCAATCGCTTACCATCAGGTGATCCGTCTGCTCGTCTGCCACCATAAAAAATACCTTAATGGAGTGTCATACTTACAGTGGTCGCCAAACACTTTGGTAGTGAAGCAGTCGTGAAGCCTGACAATGTTGGGGTGGTCGATGGCCTTCCACGTGTCCAGACGCTTGCCGACCATCCCGTTGAAGTTGTGCAGACGCCGCATGGCGTAGTGGTCCCCGGTGCGGCGGTGGGACACGCGGAAGCACGACGTTATAGCATGAGGGTTGTACTTCTCCAAGGGCATCAGCTCGGAGTATATTTCCACACTCTCCGGGAGATCTGGTGGAACAAAAGAGATTCAAGACACCAATTTAAGAGAATAATAATAAAACCCTCCAACTGATAACGGCTACGGCGGCCAATCTCAACGATCAGCCACATACGCAGGATATATTATAGTGCTCAAGTGTGTGCGCAAACACAAGTGTCCTCTCTATTACCTTAGCCTAATACTCCGATGGGACACTACTGTAACACGACTGGAGAGTGATTGAGTGCAGGACCAACAGATTAAAGTGCTTTCCGAGGCACGGGATGGAGTACAATACGGCCAACTCTAGACTCCGGGTTGCCACTAAGAATTTCTTATCGAAAACTTAGGTACTAATTTTTGGCTGGTGATCGAACTCGGGACGCGCAGCCGTCGCTTTAAAGTGCGACTTACAAACCACTCCGCCACCGAGGCAGTTTAGAGAATAGGAGTTGTATGTATGGCAAAGAGAGGTGGAAGCCCAGTGGTTTAGACAGAACGCGCCTTCCATACGAGGAGTCGTGGTTCGAATCTCTGAATTTTTCAGATCTACATATTTGCATGTTTCTGGCAACAGCTCAATGTGAAAACATCGTGATAAAACCTGCACGTTTCGGATAGTTTCTGAAACGCATAACCATGATTCAGTTAGTCTAGTTCCCCGGTTAATCGGTTGCAAAGGTCAGACGGCAGTCGCTTCATTTCAATGGGGGCTATCGCGTGCGAAAAATCCGCAAGATGGCGTACTATAGGCCTGAGGTCCATCTACAAGGTGATTGGGTATTTTTAGACGTGATATGTCAAATTGTCAATTAACGAATAAATCAGCCAATGATGTTGAAGTTGGACCTCGATTCACAGGCACGCCATCTAGGAGATATATCACCCCCCATTATCAGATTCCCCAAATCCTTAATCATGGTCCAAGCGTACCCCGAGCTTCCGAGCGACATGTTTGGACACAACCGGGAGTCACAGGCTAAAATGAGAATATAAGGGCTCGTAGTTGCATCATATCATGTTCTTTGGACACCATGTTTCTAGGTTTGTATTCCATCAATCTTGCGAATATTAAAACATAAAATCCAAATCTTTGTGACGACGGCCATCTTGGATCGATTTTTATCCAACATAGCTAAGAACACTCCTTTCTTATTCATCTTTCAAACAAAAAAAACAAAATCAAAATCGGTTCATTTGTTCGGGAGCTACGATGCCATAGACAGACACACAGACACGTCAAACTTATAACACCCCGTCGTTTTTGCGTCGGGGGTTAAAAACAGAGGGTCTACAACCAAACCTTCCAAAAAATGATAAGGATATACCTGTCCCATCCAAAAATAAGTGACGCTAGAGCGTGTGAAAGGCACGGGGATATATAACCTGTTGTTTTTTATATCATATAACTCTGGGTTATTAATCAGACCATGTAATAGAATCGAATAGCATGTGAATTATATTCAAAGTAAATACAAAAATTCGTTTTAATTTTGCATACAAAATAATTCGGAAGAGTCAAGATTATGTATTTAAGGTGACGTTGCATTCGGCAAGCGTGGTGATTAAGCCTTATACCATCATAGTAGCGATAACTTGATTTCTATGATGGAGGCCTTTACCCTGCAGTGGGACAGTTTATTAGCTGATTAAAAAAATGCATTGTTTTAACCTATATAATATGACCTCAAAGTTATGGGATATCAAAAAGAACACGTTGTATAATCTATGAAGGTGGCCTTTGCCCAGCAGTGGGACAGTTTATAGGCTGATACTAATACTACTACAAAGTTAAAGCAAAAGCTGCTGGGAACAAACCTGGATAACTGCGAATGTCAGCCTGCAGGAACACGTCCTCATTCCTCTGGTAGATCTCCGAGCGGATGGTCTCTGGCTGGTAGAACGAAGCCGCCAGTCCTGGTGACAAAAGAGTGAGTAAACTTAGGTACACATATCCCATATGGTTGGCTATTTGCTATTACATTAACTTTCTCAAGAAACAGACTAAATATATTTATGGCTCCACTAATCATCTTTTTTTTATAGGTGGCAGACGAGCCGACGGATCACCTGATGGTAAGCCATTTACCGCCGCCCATGGACACCTGCAACACCAGTGGTGTCACAAGTGCGCTACTTACCTTTCAACCCCCCTCCCCCTGGATTGGGCCTCCGGTACCCTCACTCACGCAGCGAGACACAGCGCATGCACTGCTTCACGCCGGTTTTCTGTGAGGACGTGGAGTAATAACTCCCCAGTCGAGCCGGCCCATTCGTGCCGAAGGGTGGCTCTCCCACTGATATCTCAATCATCATCTACTCCAACAATCCAACGGTTAATAAGAATAATATCCTTCAACCGATTACAGCTACGGCGGCCAATCACAACGATCATCCACGTACGCAGGTCATATTATAGTGCTCAAGAGTGTGCGCAAACAAAAGTGCACTCTCGATTTCGATGGGTCACCAGTGTGATACGACCGGAGAGAGATCGGGAGCAGGAGCAACGGCTTAACGTGCTTTCTAGTCACGGGGGTACAAGACCGCCAACATCTAGACTCCGGGCTGACATTAATAGCGTGAATCGGAATTCACACAATCTTATTCCGAAAATAAATATAGGTAGGTATAGCGCTGATATTCTATACAAATCTGACGTAATACCATACACATAATAAAGATTGTTTGAATCGGGTCTAAGAATTCTTTACCTAACCTAACTTTTCGGTACAAATTTTGGGACCAGCCGGAGGTCGATTCCGGGACCTCTTTGCGCAGCCGTCGCTTTAATGTGTGACCCACCAACCACTGCGTCACCGAGGCACATATAATCCGTTATTTTTCCTCTTCTCGAATATATATTTATTTATTTTTTATATTGCTTATTTACTGAGAAAAAAATTACAAACCAAAAACGTAAGATGACGTCATCGGACGGCAGAATGTAAAATATTTCTTTGCTTAGCACATTATAGTTTTAAATTTACGAAATGCCAAACTGTCAAAGAAAGACAAATCGTCAACGTTGAAAGAATGAATGTCGTTGACAGACAATGTAGACACTAGTATTCTTTACCTTTGATAGTAGTAGGTACCTTTTTTTATTAAAACAATATGCAAAGGAAAATCGCTGTTTTCAGCAGTCCGATGACGTCATGTCTTAGTGGCAGCTCGGAGTCTGGAAGTAGACGGAAAGCACGTTAAGCTGTTGGCACGTTATGGTCCTGCGCCCAATCCCTCTTCGGTCGTGTCGCAGTAGTGTCCCATCGGAATATGAGGGTAAGGGAATAGAGAGTGCACTTGTATTTGCGCACACGCTTGAGCACGATAATGGCTGATCGTTGAGATTGGCCGCCTTAGCTGTAAACGGTTGGAGGATATTATTTTTAATAAGCATAACCAGACTGAGCCTTTTCTTAGCCGCGCTGAGCCGTTAGAAGAGTGACGTGACCACGACTTTCTTTCTCTACTACCACCGGTATAGAGATTAGACCAAGATTAGGCCAAGCACTAAAGTTGCGTCAGGGTCGGGTGAATCTCTTTCACACTCTGTGATGTTTTTTTCCGAAAGTAGCACATTTCGGTTTTCTAGTTTCAAGGTTATAGGGACGCTTTTTGGGTTAGGGGGAAATTCGCCCTATTAAAACTCGTCCCAGAATTTTAGGATTTTTTTTGCTGGCCACTGTTCTAACCTAACTTAACCAATATTTTGGTTATGTAGAGTTCAGTATGAATTACCGCCACAAAAATATTGCCTAGATTAGGTTAGAACAATGGCCAGCAAAAAGATCCTAAAATTCTAGGACGAGTTTTAATAGGGCGAGTTTCCCCCTACCCGCGATTTTTCTCAATACCTAGGTACTCTATTGAGTACGGTCATATTTTAGGTAGCTTTTGAGGATCATGAATGCCTAAAAATCACAGAGCCATAATCATAATGCCCAAGCAATGGGTACTTACGAATGTTCAAATCATAATCAAAAGTCTGGTCTTTTTTTCATAGTGTATTCATCATATTGCCCATATAAGATAGATGAGCAAGTTATTTTTAACCGGAGGGGATTCGTAGCAATTTGTACAAGTGATCCGAGTCTGGGCAAATAGAGCATCACTTCAAATAGTAGGCTTTAGCTCGATTTAAAAATAGCCGACTTGATACCGTGTTTGACAGGGCACGTTTCAATCCCACGATCTGGCGGCCGTGAGCCGCTCACGCGGCGCGGGCGGCTTTTGCGATTTAGATTTAATAAACATTATTAGAAATCCCTGACTGACTGATGCTCTACATTACGCGTTAAGTCTTAAGTGGAGATGGGCCGGTCATGTTGCGAGATACGACGACAATCGGTGGACCATCAACACCACAAAGTGGAAGGGACCGCACGGTGTGAGAAGCAGAGGGCGTCCGTGCGCCCGTTGGCAAGACGAGATTGTGGCCAGCACCGGAAATAGATGGATGTCCAATGCCAAAGACAGAAAGAGGTGGCTTTCTTTGGAGGAGGCTTTTACCCATAGGGGATCCGCAGGAAATATATAAATTTTGTGAAACATATTGAAGTACTTTTTAAACTTGTAGTGGATCAAATAAGCTAGTTTTATTTATTTATTAGAAATCCCCAAGTAACAGTAAAATGGCAAGATCGTTTAGATTATAATCATCATCTTCCTGCCCTTTTCCCAGGTTACCTGGGGTCGGCGCAGTGTGTATTCCTTTTCCATACGTCCCTGTCATTCGTCATTATAATGTATCTCACTAAATTATTGTGAACCGTACTATACTCAATTTTACATATATTTTTAATACGTCTTATCTTCTTCATATATTATATCTATCCATCTACATATAAATGTACTGTCTATATAAAATGCTCGAATCGCACTTCGCCGGTTTTTTTTTCGCTCCTCAAACCATTCTTTCCGGCGCTTGTGTTTCCTCCTTCCTACAATATAGATACCTTCAAACGAAGCGTGAAGAATCATCTCGCTGGCTAGAAAGGCAGTGCCAAGGGAAGCGATGCCTTGACATCGCGTCCGTTGTAACTGTAACGTGGGCTCTCTTCTTGGTAAACAAGAGGAGAGCATCAGGCTGAGGAGAGTGTATATACTGACAAAAAAAAATTGTGTATCATTATATCACTCTCACTATAGCCTTTTTACTTTAAGGCGATGTGAGTCGTGAGTTTCTTTGATCTCATCAAACGTTAAATAAATTTTCCTATAAATAGAAAATATATCCAATTTGTAGCCGAAAATCAGATCAAGAGTGTCTAAATACATTTAATTTTAGCCTTTTAGATAAAAACTGAAAAATTCGGAACCAGCGGTAAATAACGTATTTGATATTCATTAAATGTCGCGCAGCTTTGCGCGGAGCCTAAATCAATATGCCCGGGGATTAAATATTATTGATCTTTGGATTAAGAGTACATTCAGATGAATTGACGGACGTACAGTAATACATCAGTGTATAAGGGGATTATAAGATTGATATAGGTTAATCTATTAAGTGCGGATACCAGCAACTTGAGAGTTATAAGAGGATAACTATACGCAGGATAATTTACTTCGTTACTTTATATTCGTAATAAACTCAATACGGTATTTGACTATTTTGTTTTTATTTTTGTAATCAAAAGACCTCTCAATGATAGAAACATCGTTGAAATAATTACTTGATTCTCATTTAAACTACCTGAGATATCACAACTTTAAAATCACATTATTTTGGGCAAACCCAAAACGCTCCATACAAATGGCTACTGGCATGTGACGTCACACGCTTGTATTTTGTATGCATTTCATTTTAATTTTATATGGTAGCTATATCAAATGTTTCGTTTATGTCAATGGTTCTTTTATAAAAGTTGGTGCAAATTGTATGGGTTATTCAATGGTATAATTATTTTTTAATAGTTTCATACTTTTAAAATGGACTTGCCCACGAATCTTTGAATGACCATAAAACCGGCTAGACGTTATATTTTTAATTGAGAATTTTTGCTATTGGCACATGTCTACCTATATTTTGATAAAATATTTATATTTTGTAAAATCTCGAGCTTAGTCAAATACCCTATTGTGTTCTTCCACAGCCGGTATAGCTATACCTTGTTTAATGAGTGAATGAACGAATGACCGATGATGATAAAAAAAACAAAAAACAATATTTTTTTATGAGAAAGGGAGGCAAACTAGCAAGCGGGTCACCTGATGGTAAGTGATCACCGCCGCCCATGGACATCAGCCACACCAGAGGGAGTGGAGATGCGTTGCCGGCCTTTTAGGAAGGTATAGGCTCGTTTCTTGAAGCATCGGTTCGGAAATACCGCTGCGGGAAGTTGATTCCACAATGCAGAGGTGCGTGGCAAATAATGACGTGTAAAGCGCACGGTGGTGGACTTCCACCCATCCAGATGGTACGGGTGGAATCCTAGTTTACGGCAGTGCAGTGGTGAAATTCAGCAGCGGGTATTAACTCAAACAACTCCTCGGAACACTCACCATGGTAAAGGCGGTAAAAGACACATAGAGGTTCTATGCATACTTCTCTCCGCAGGGCCAGAGAGTCTAAGCGATCAGTGAGATTTATTGTTTTGTGATCCATGATATGCCACTGGGATATTTTCGATAGATGACACCTATCGACCTATCGACAGGTAATGTAAAAATGAATATCAGCATTTTGAATTACCTAGGATATTACTGATTCTGTCAAAATTGGCGGTCTAACTATTTACCATTGGATGATGATGGCGATGAGTGTTAGATGAGTAGTTGGTAACGGATTTTTCATTTAGACTGCATATAACCGTGCATAGATTTGATGTTGGATAAAGATTGGCCGAATCCACCCTTAATCATTTAACAAGAGCGACGACAGCTCAGGGGATAAAAACGTGCACCTCACAATTTGTCAAATCCATGTGCATATTCGTATTCATATTCTTTATTTTTCTATGGTGGTAAAGCTTAGATCAAATCTAGGTCTTAAATTAAAGTTTTTAAAAACAAACTTAAAACATATTTTTTAGCTAATTTAGAGTAACATTATAAGTATTTTTATTTTTTTAAGTTAAAGACTCGTGATCCCGCAGGAAAGCTATGCTTATAGCTTTGCGGGATTACTGTAATTTAATGTAAATGTTGTTTGTTTAATAAATAAATAATAAATTGCGTTATGTATTTTTGAATGAATATATAAATAAATAAAGATATTTATGGATTTACTAAGGAAAACTCTCTTTACTCGGCTACTCTTTTTTAATAAGGCCGGCAACACATTAGCGATCTCTCTGATTTCGCGGATGTTCATGGGCGGCGTTGATTACTTTCCATCAGGTGACTCGCTTGCTCGTTTATCCGCTTCTAGCATAAAAAAAACATCGCAAGGAAACTTACACGCTTCAGAAATTATTCGGAACGTGTATAAAAATATTTACCCAACAAGTATTGCCTTTGAGTGGACACCATGACGTAATAGATTAGTCATCGTCTGATGCACCCTCAGTGAGGGTTGCTGCGGCAGACAGGCGACGGTAGTGGAGGGACTTTCGTATACTTCGTTTAATAGTACTCGAGTGAGCGGGAAAAACTACATTCGAGTGAACAAACAACTTCAATTAACGGCCTCGATATTGCAGTAACAGAGAGTCTGAAGAGTGAAAAGTGGGTTTGATTCCAAGGGTCAATTTAGGAAAATAACTTTTCTAAATGGTTCAGTTATCGGTACGGGTCTAGTTTTACTGGTACTCATAGTGCAGAGAATACTCTGATCAGTGCGACTCTCGTGGACAAGAAATTCTTGATTTACTCCCTTGATTGCTCATGCGAGTGAAATAGTAAATAATAAAAACAACTCGAATAATTCGAGAGTAGCAAACACTCACGTAGAAATCATCCGAGACGTTATGTTACGACGATTTCCTTACCACTGAGGTAGTAGCAGAAATACGCACATATTTTTCTGGTTGTATTCGAAACCACCTCGCAATTACAAGGGGCAGTGAAATTGATTTATTTATATGGATGTAATTTACCTGAGTAAGGAGATTATATTATTATTATTATAATATTTATTTATTTATATAATTAAACGGGAAGAACCCAATTTTAATGAATAATTACATGCCTTATATAATAATATATATATGCTCATATTAAAATGTAACAGACCCCTTGAACAGGCCATACGATTAAATAAATATTCGCCGTGATACCATCGCTCAAAAAATGTATAACTGCTTTTGAAGCATAGTCGAAGTTGGTGATCTGTCTGCTCACCTGCCACCCATGTCATAAAAAATCCGCACAAAACGCTCTTACGCTTCTTAGCTACGAAAACTCTTGTGGTATTCGAGAGAAATTGAAAATAGCCTCATGACTCGCGGTATGTAACTAGGCTGGCTCCACAGACCCCTTGGCTGATAAGCCACGCCAAACGTGGCCATGCCAACTCCTTGTTAGCCAGCCCATTTTCACCATGTATTTGTATACGTGCAGTTTATCAAGTGAATCTGGAGGGATTCATTATTAAAGTTGGTGCAGCGTCCTATTGTGGGCGCCATATGGCTTAGGGGCGTTTGAGAATACTGCCAAGGTTTTCCCGGCCTATCGTAAGAGGCGACTAAACGGGCTTCGGAGTACGTGAGCGTATCCACTGCTGGAGAGTGGCTTGCTTAGCATACGAATCCGCGGGGGAGGACATTACCGGGTGCCCTGGTAGGTCGTACAGCGTTGAAGGGCTGTATTTGATAGGAGTGAAGCGGTGATTAGCGGTATGGTCTAGTCCCGGCTGTGGGGTTTCCGACCGCGATTGCGAGGAGCTAGACACCCCAGGGGTTTTGGTTAGGGTTTAAGTCCCACACACCACCCTGTTCCTTACATGTAGCCAGGTGACGGCTGTGACGATTTCCCCTGTAAAAAAAGTGTCCTATTGGACGGTACTTCCAATTGTTGGAGTTGCATTAATTGATGTCATATAGCATCCACTATTGTTCTGTCTTTTAATTTCTTTTTTATTTTGTAGTATAATATTCAAATTTAACCACGTCTATATAAAAAATGGTTATTCTATGAAATTGCCATTTGTATGACCTCATTAAAATATGACATCATTCATGGATATGGCAACAGATGCGCGCGGTGAGTGTGAATCTATATACCATATATATGATATCTTATCTGTTAGGGGCCATTTTTTGGGACACGGTCGACGTGTCCCATGAAAATCTTCCAGAGGTACAAAAAATCCTAAGGGATCTTTTGTACCTCCCCTATCCTTTGCGCTCCTACTCACGTACAATTATTCGTTTCATCAGCGTCACGATGTCTTTCGGATTGAAGTGCCTGTAGTCTCCTGGTTTAGGATAAGCGTTACCTAGAAGACACATTCTGCCTCTGGCTAGTGAGTCGCATTCACATAAAGGATGTTCTATGGTTTCCATCTCCTCCTTGCCTGCTCTGCAGTCGCTGTTCGATGTTATGTTCATCATCATTTTGTTAGTTGCCCTTAATAATGCCCTTTAAACGCTCCTATGAGCATCCTTGTCTATTGTCTATTGGCTCCAAGATGATGTTATTTGGTATAAATGGTATACATATTATGGTATTATTTGAGATGTATTTTGTTATGAATAAATTGAATTAAAGTGCATCAGAGACCACCTTATGTTTGAGCCACCTCTGCGTGAATCATGGCCGGCCGACGAGCACAATCGATAGCAGAAACAAGCGGGATGATGTATCGGTCGCCACATTCTGATTAAAATAAAACTTTTATTCTCTTGTTTAAAAATATAAATAAGTACATTAATAAATTTGTAAAAAGAAAAAAGTTATGGTACACAATACAAGCGCTTTGGTTTCTTAGAAAAAGAAAGAAAATGCCCGCGGATAGATGTCTAGATTCGGTATCTACTTTCCTCTTTCTTTTCAATAATTTTGATTCATATTTCTCCAAATAAAAGTACTATTATCGTCTTTTCCATTATTATAGTATTCGATACACGTTTGTTTGAAGTACATTATGGATTATTCACTTTAATCGAAGTTTTTTAGTAGGCCACCTCTCTATGAAGTTATAGTGTATCAAGAAACGGCCACAACCCCGCCGACAGGGGGCGCTCATAACGGACAGGGTTGAACAGAAAGTATCATTTTTTGTTGAACAGTACTAAGTACTCACTAATATACTATGGCCTAGGGTTATCAGATCTCCCGGGTTTCCTACGTCAATCACGAAAGCCATGATCGATATCAAATGACCATGCACAAAATCGTCCTTGCGATTAACATATTTCAAATGTCCTCATCTTAGCGTGTAATTCCAAGTTGCGTCCAAAGCTGTCGCTCTGGAGCCCGGGGTACGCTTGTAACCCGGGCTTATTCAGAATTTAGGGAGTCTGGTAATAACAATGAAGCTACTGCCGTTTAACCTTCGCAACCCTTTAATAAGGGAACCAAACCAACTGAATCATGGTTACACGTTTCAGAAACTATCCAAAACGTGTAGGTTTCCTCACGATGTTTTCCATAACCACCAAGCCAATAGTAGAAATATGCACATACAATTTTAAAAATTCAGAGGTGCATGCTCGGATTCGAGCCACGACCTCTGTTATTCTATTATCAAGTAGAGCCCCAGCACCGGGAGACATAAATATGCTGAGCTTTGAAAAGCAGTTCAAAACTTTTCATTACACATCTGCCAACCCTAATTCGGCGCCAATTTATAATGGAGATTGATACACACGTGTATTTGTTCGCATTAGGTCCAAGCTTAGGTTCGCTGTGCCCTCGGATTGCCTGCCCGGACCTGTCGCTATAGGGGAGGGGTCTGTAGCTTAAGGTGTGATTGAATTAAACCCCGGCCCGGGGCGGACGTGGCGGGGCGTAATGAACTTGTCACTTTCAGGACCAAAAATCAACACTGTCTGACTAGTTAATTTTGTTTGTATTTTTTGCTGCCGCCCAACAGGATTCGACGGAAATAATATTTTTTTTATTTGATCTATTGGTTAAAGAATTACTTTGATACCTATCTTTAATTTTTTCCAAGATATCATGATATTAAAAACAATTTATAAGAATTGCCCAAAAACCTTCTATAAAACACTATACCCGAAACTGGAATTCAAGACCAAAAAAGTTACTACAATGTTGCCACTGCAATAAAATGATCTTTCAATAGGATATACCTATTTTCTAAAAACATACGCTGACATAATTTATTTATTGGTAATTTTGATTCTAAAATTTAAAGAAGTAATTCTTTTGAGTTATTTTTACATAAATACAAGACGCTTTAATAAAAACTTAATCATCCGTTATGTTTGGAAGAAAAGCTGGTAATGCGCTTGTATCACTTCAGGTGTTAATAACATTTGGTACAACATTTGAACTTACATGTCGTTGTTTCGTGCAGCGAGGTGTCGCAAAGTGATATTAATATTAAGAATCTTTGAATTACATCATTTTTAACACTGATACTGTGTGTTCAATGAGTTGACGTGAACAACTCGCTAGGACCTATGAGAGTCTTAAATCCTGCGATTTTGTCAGTAGTAGTCTCGGCAAAATTCACAGGTCGATAAAACGCTAAACGCCCCTGTTTTATTCAGTAATTGAGATTTGACTAACTTCGACTGTTGACTACCCACTTGGTCAAAATATCACTTGACAATTTTCCTTACGAGTTATTTCACTCAATGACGCCTAAAATCTAAAACATGTGCAATACTGGACGAATTAATTACTGGAGTGGTGGAAAACGTTATTATACAAGTAACCGACTCAGTAGTGACCGATTGTCTTAATAGTATGCCACGCTTTCGTGGGTGTTCATGGCTAATTCAATTTGTTTAAGTTTACAATAAAATTTTGTCAATGTTGGTTGAGTTCAAAATAAAGTTTGTAATTAAGTCTCTATTTTTTTGAGAAAATCCTCAACATGAATTGTTTCAGAAGCCTATACTAAGAAAAGAAGCATATAATAAAAAGGTTGACCAAATCTGAAAACTTGATTTGACAATGACATAAGTGACATTGATAGATTTGACAGTGACGTAACTGTCGTAGTTTTTTTGGTCTTGAATTCCAGTTTCGAGTATAGATACCTAAACGTGACGTCACCACTAGGTATTTTACATTACGTAATCAAAAACCCTAGACTCCACAAGGAAAATAATTACATATATAACAGATCGCTGCACGAGACACCCTCCCATACGTAGTACATGGGGTGCGATGCCTAGACCCCTTCCATTTCGGCAAATAACGTTCGCCCACAGTTATTACAACTTCAAAGGGTTATGATGCATGAAACAATTTTAAGGGTATGGATAGACGCTGTACTCATTATTATACTATAGTATAAATCAGCGTTTCTCAAATGATGAGTTGCAAAGCAAGCGCCAGCGGCCGGTTTTCTGAATGAAATTTCATTGGGCACAATACAAAACAAGGAAACTTAATTAGAAACATAACCTAGACATAAATTATAAACGAAAAGTAGGACAACATTATCCCTGTATGCGCCAAAGAGGCGGCCGCTCAGCAATAGTCGGTGCTGATCCAAGAGACCAACCCCGACGCTGGTTTTCAGCGACTACCATAACATTATTGCGCATCTGTTCCATATCTATGCAACAGTCGCATGCATAAATTGAGATTGAGATAGCAAAAAAGAAATAATTGAACAGATGCGCAATATGGGGGCATTAGGGGCAGGCAGATTATAAAACAATATAAATTATAAAAAAAAGAAGAAAGAAAGACCCATCATCATTAATAAACTAAAACTACAGACCGACCAAGATCAGAAGGCACGTCAGTGACATTGACAGGGGAGCGTTTTTGTAAAACGTCTTTTCTATCCGAAAATATTATGCCGAAAAAGCTTTAGGTACGAACGACCCTTGCCACGTGCCAAATAACCGTGATCGAAACATATCTTTTTTTTTTTTTGATTTCGCAGGGGGAATGCCGCCGGCTCAAGAGATGAGCCGACTACCTTATGCATACCAGACCACCGGAAGGTGGCCGGGTTATGTGGGGCTCTCCTTTGGCGGGGGGCTTCTTCCAAAGAGAAGCCAGGCAAAGGCATACCCACTAAACCCCCTGCGGTTCTCCCTCATCGCCCATATTGGGGAATATCATGGTGATACAGCCAAAGCCTCCCTCCACGATATTCCCCGGGCGGATGTCCGCGTATATGGCGGACTAGGCGGTTCCTCCCCCGGACGTGCCGGGAGAGGGGATAGGGACAGCCGGGAGATCGAACCATATCTAAGTCAACCATATCTAATCATATTATAAGTCTTTAATATGGGGTAATACGCAAAGTAGATCACATTAGACTGTGACTCGTTAATGGTAATAAAAGGTCGCGTTTCGTGTTAACACCCGCGTGCAGGTGCATGTTGTTTTTAGACCTTATTACCGGGAGGCGAAGATTAATATTTTAATGAAACAGTGTCGGAAGTGAGTCTTCTGTCCCTGTATATTCTGTGGTAATACTTAGGTTGAGGTAAATGAGTTCTATAGTAGAGACTGCGACTTGGTAAACGTAGTGTAGGTCACTCTTAGTGGTGAAGTGACGATTTTCGTGTCTGGCAGGAACTTCAAGGTAACCGAGGACCGAGTAATTAGCTGATCGACAGAAACGAATATCCCTTTTATTACAAAAACTACTTTGATGCCGACTTAAACTAACAAGTTCATGATTATAAGGAAATAATGTTAGTTCTTAAATGTTTAATAACAAATCCTCAACTAACCATAGACCACTTAGTACCGTAGTATAGTGTCAAAATTGATCGTATCATTCAGTCATTCGTTCAGTGACATTTCGTTTTACTAAACCTTGTGTTGTTGTCTGAGGTAAAAATATTTTAGAAATGTTTTTAAGCAACAATAAATTAAATATTTTATTAAGTAAGGTTTCAAAGTAAAATGAATAGGCATAGTTTATATTTTTGGAATAAATACCAAAAAAAAAATGGCCACAAATAACTTTAATGTAAAACGGTATGAACTGTTACAGGGACAAGCTGTCATTGTTACTGAATCGATATTTTGAGGTTGTTGTTTTAGTACTCATTTTAAACTATAGTCCATTCAGTATGTGAAGGTGAATAGGACAGTTCAAACGTTTCGTATCATGCATCCAACTTTCTACAAATAAAAATATAAAGCTGTAAAAACGAGAAACTTTTCGGTGTTCTCATTTATCCAAAATAATATGTATTAATGTTTCTCAATTAATCTGAATAAGAACTTAATATAATTATTACTAATAAACTAGGTGGTTTATCTTGAGTATAATAGTTGATATACTAAGTAACGCTAAACTTAGTTTTGTTATAAAATAATGTTTATTCTAGTTCATCAGTTATTCCTAGTATTAATCCCACTACTTATTTTAACCCACGTTTTAGAACAAGAGCGTATGAGTCCAGCATAATAATATGAATGTTCTCTATTAATTGTTGAGACAAGCGAAACAGTAAACAACCTGACCTCATACAGTCTTGCAAACTTGTAAGCAAAGAATTAATGTAAACTGAATAAAATAAAGTTTTATTATTTATCAGCACCCTTGTTGACAATAATTACTGAACCAACGTTTTTTTCGCCCGTATCGCATTATACTGATTTTTTTTTGGCAATGAGGGTTTTCGCGTGTGAAAAATCCGCTAGATGGAGTACTATAGGAGCGAGGTCCATATACATTGTGATTGGTTATTTTTAAACGTGATCTGTCAAAATGTCAATTTGATAAACTAAACAACCAATGCGATTGATGTTGGACCTCAATCCTACAGTACGCCATCTGGCGGATTTTTCACATGCGAAAAGCCTTATTGAATAAAGATACAGGGAAATAATAACAATTGTAAAAATATCCGTTTAGTACGTGTAAACCCTCATATATAACGTCATAGTCTCATTTTGAATATTTACATGGCAATTATATAAAGTTTTACATCACGCGTATCGGCAGTAAGTTCTAACACCACGTAAGTCATTTTTGGCGGTTTTGACATTTTGATGCCATTCGCTAGAGAATCGATAGACGCGTCATTTCGCCCAATCAGAATCGAGATACGACCAATAAAAACCTTTAAAATTACGAAAGAGTAACAGCACGGAAGTCATAAAATGACCTAAAGTTTGAGAAGATCGCGTAAGTCACCATTTAGTTTTTTACTAATTTGCTGGTGGCGGTTATGACAATTTGGTGCTATTCGTTAGATACTTAGAAGACAGATCGTTTTTATCAATCAGAATTCAGTTGCGGCCATCAACAAACCCTTAAATGTTGAAAAGTTAACAGAACTGAAGTCAACAGTTGAATTTTAATGGAAATATCACGTAAGTCTCCGATCAGTTTTTGGCTTTCCTGAACAGTTGCTTAAAATGACTTACGTGGTGTTAGAACTTCACTGACGATGTTGGCATGGACTAGAAAAATACTGAAATCCGAGCGCTTTTCGGACTATATCGGAGAATACATGTTAGAATGATTTATTATTTAGCTTTTGCCCGCAGCTTCGCTCGCGTTAAAAAGAGGCAAATAGATAGATAGATATACTTTATTGCACAAAAAAAAAACGTAAAAAAACTAGACATTACAGAAACTTAATTGTATCCTAGTTTACGGCGTGTAGTACTGTGGTGAAATTCAGCAACGGGTATTATATTAACTCAAACAACTCCTCGGAATACTCACCAAGGTAAAGGCGGCAAAGACACATAGAGATTTGACTTCTCTCCTCTCGAGTCTAAGCGATCAGTAAGATTCTCGTCGTCGTCTATTGCACGACGTTGAACGCGGTCAAAATTGAGGAGCTGATATTGGGGTGCTCCGGGCCAGAGATGGGAGCAGTACTCCATGTGAGGCGCCTTGTGCCTTATAGACCTAAAGGCGGTGGGTTGGCGTAAAATAGCACCTTGCTCTACCGAGGACACTCAACATCTTTGAGGCAAATTTAACCTTATCCTCCAAATGACCACGAAACTGAACGTCACTTATATATCGATGCCAAGAATCACAATGCTCGGTTCCGCATTAAGGTGACGGGTAGGGCACACTAGCGACGCCAATCGATTTTAATTTTTAGCTACTAAACCGGAACTATTTTAAACGATTTCGAGGTTACAACCTCTCGGCAAACACTTATACTATTTATTAAATAACCATGACACATGTTGGGTCCGTTTTTGTACGCGAAAAATTGTTTACACCAAAAGTGGCCGCTTTTGGCGTGAATCAATATTTCGCGTACCTACGCGTTGGACCCAAAATTTTTGCATGGTTATTTAATAAATAGTATAAGTGTTTGCCGAGAGGTTGTAGCCCCGAAATTGTTTAAAATAGATCCGGTTTAGTAGCTAAAAAATAATTGGCGTCGCTAGTGTGCCCTACCCGTCACCTTAAGGTGAGTACCCTGGATGTGACAACGGCGGTTTTCTTCGCAGTAATAGCGCAAACTTGTGTCTTCTTGGAATTAAATTCAACCAGATTCTCTGTAGTATATTATATAATGTATATAAAAGACAATTATTCAGCACGTGTAATCATAGTTCAGTTTCTAAAGTTCCCCTGTTTAATCAGACAGTAGTCACTTCTTAGTAATCACCCGACTTCCCGCATTCACACAACTATAGGCCCCGCTCGCTCACATCAACTCAAAAATATATATTGTATGTATTAGTATATTCATATTTTATTTATGTATTTGAATTTAAACTTTCTGTGTAAGTATATAAATATTTAAGATTGCACCGCCCTACACCTTCATCAAGTGTCCTTTATCCAAAGGTTGCCTGGAAGAGATCGCTCATAGTGATAAGGCCGCCTTCGTTGTACACATCGTGTAATATCTAGTTTTAAGTTTTCGTAATTTATTTTGAGTGCAATAAAAGTATATTCATTCATTCATTTATTCATCAACCCTGCTGGTTTGCAGGGCAACGGGCGGAGGAAAAGCCTGCTTCAGGCAAACGCCACAAAAAATATTTGCACGAGCAGCTCCACTGGCCGTAGTATAAAACAAGCTACAACAACTTAAGAATTTCAGGTTATATCCCTCCAGCGCCCAATGTTGACCGGAGAGCCACGCTTCGGCATGAATGGGCCTCGACCGGACCGGAGTGATACCACGGCCGCACAGAAAACCGGCGTGAAGCAGCACAGTGCTGTGTTTCGCTGCGTGATTGAGGGTACCGGAGGCCCAATCCGGGGGAAAGGGGGGTTTAAAGGTTGTCAGCGCATTTGTAACTCCACTGTTGTCGCGGCGGCAGTCGCTTAACATCGGGCTCGTCTGCCACCTATCACATTAAAAAAAATGTTTTTTCCAACCTGCTTATTGACAAACGATATTACAAGTAGCAAAACAGGCCCATGCAGCCAAATCGACTGTAAGAATAATTTATCAGGCTAACCGATGCACGTGACGTCACCGAGGCACGTGCGCACGCGCGTCGTAAGTACGCCTAGGCCGCCTGCAAGGTGAATACTTAATGAGGCTAATGTGCCTGACAATATACCCGTACTGGTGTTGTTAGCTAGTCACTCTGGTAGCTCAGTGGGTAAGAACTCGCCTTCAACAGGGAAGGTTGTAGGTTCGAAACCGAGCGCATGCTCAGATTCGTTCACGAGTGGCTCAAGCTACCATCCACCGCTCTAACTAGCAAACGTTAAATAGCTCTCTGTCATAACAGCTTGTAACTCCCGGTTGCGTCCAAAGCTGTTTCGGACCTCTCGGTTTGCATAGACAATTTTTCAGGATTTGGCCAGTCCGGTAATTTTAATGAAGCGACTACCGTAGGAACCAGCCAACAATAAAACAAAACACCCAAAAGTTTAAAAATATTAAATCGTCCATTATTTGATAAAAAAAAAAGTATGCATGGCTACTGAATAAAAGTTTTTATGATTCATTCAGAGTATAATAAAAGTTTTTATAATTCATTCAGACTCATTAAGAGTTCATATAGATATTTCTTTCCTCTACCCAAAGGTTGTCTGGAAGAAATCGCTACAAGCGATAAGACCGCCTTATTGAACTGTCTGTTGCTGTTGTATCATGCTTGTATTTTATTTTTGTGCAATAAAGAATATCTATCTATCTATTGTTTAATTGTGCGATTACTTTTTGCCAACATAGAATTATGTTATAATTTAGCATTTTATTGTAAACAGCATTTTATGTATGAATGAATTGAACATAATCATGGTTGTAAGAGACCGTTTTCCCTCACCGCCGACCTGATGGTAGACATAACCATATGGATTTGAAAAAACCAGAGGTACATTCTCAGATTCGAATCTGGTTGTAGGTTTGAATCCGAACGCGCCTACCATATGTAGTCTGAGCTTCTATCGCTCTCAATAACAAAAAAACTACAATTACTCGTGTCTGGGTATCCTAGTGTCCGCGGCTACAGTAAGCTTGTTCTCATAGAACAAGGAATGGCCGACTTTGCATACAAACAGCTTTATTGCTCCCGTTGGAAACCCAGCGAGTTGCTATACGAAATTCTTCACAAACATTTATTAGAGGCCATCAGTCGGACTGAAGGTAAACATCCAGTAATTGCCTTTTAAAAGCAGACAGGGTAAACGCTTGTATACCAGAGGCAAATACTAATGTGGTGAAAGCGTGGGTTATTGATATTAGCTTTGTATCAAAGGAATATTAAAACGAGTGGGGAATAAACCGAGCTTATGGTGTGTTATTTTTTACTTCATTCGTTCATTCCTTGTGTAGGATAAGATAAATCAATACAAGTAGACGGTGCTCGTGCGTTAGACGTGAAATTTCATTCAAAATACTTCGAAATTAAGGCGTAGGGTACCAATTACTTAGGCGTGTGTAACTTTTTACTGAAACGACTCAGTGATCCGACTCAGCCAAATGATACACTGTTCCGAATCTCTAATGTTCGAGCCGAATGATCTGAATGATCGAGTGATCTGAAGGATCCGAGTGATCGAATGATCCGAGTGAGATGAATGATTCAAATGAGCTGAATGATCCGAGTGAGCCGAATGGGCTGAATGATACGAATGAGCGAAATCAGAGCGAAAGAGTAAGCCGGCTGTTCGGGGTGAATCGATAACCGTCTTTCCGTGTATTATGCGGGCGAAAGAGATAGGTATATGGCATGATACAGCAGGAGTGGATTGATTATTCATTGGTAACAAAATAAATGAATCACGGATCTGTCGGAGAGTTGATGATCCAAATAATTCAAATGAAGCGTTTCACTGTTCCGCATCTTTGCACTGATATCCAGATGCAAATGTTCCAATCTTTTGAAAGATACGTTTTTGCCAGGCACACGCACTAAAATGGATATTTTTGGCGATAACCAAAGTTTCGAGTACGAAAACAGACAAAATATGGTGCACAATAAGTTGCTTCACATCACGGGTAAAAACAGTTGTATAATATAATAATATGATATATCACAACATCACATACATTGATCTGAGTGAAAAGTGAATCGGAAGTGAAAAGGTAAACGCACTTGTGACTCCACTGGTATTGGGTATGTCTATGGGCGGCAGCAATCGCTTAACATCAGGTGATCTGTCTGCTCGTCTGCCGCCTATCACAGAAAAAAAAATGCTGTCAAGTCATCCATCGAACAAAGTAACAGGAAATTCGTATACAGCTTAGCTCTCAGAAATATATTCGCAGTTTGCACAGGTTAAAGTTTATGATAATAAGATTAATTATATATAATAGAAACATCATCATCATGATCATCAGCCCTTTTAAGTCCCCACTGCTGGGGCACGGGCCTCCCTCAATCACATGAGGTTTAATTGCCATACTCACCACGCTTGGCAGACGGGTTGGCGAGGGTTTTGATATAAATGCAGAGTTTTCCTACTCAGGGTGCTGATGATCACGCCAGCAGCTTTACCTTAGTCGCATTTTACGACATCTCGGTAACCAATAACATCTCCATTGATCTATTAATATCTGGGTATCTTTTTTTTATTGCGAAAAATAGGCATACGAGCATGGTAAATGGTAACCGCCGCTCATGGACATCAACATAGCTGAAATAATATGCAAAATAGCTGTGCAGCTTTGCTCACGAATTTTCGCTCACCGCCGACCGAGCTGTAGAAATTCAGTCCGAGAGACCTGGGGAGAGCCACTCTTCGGCATGAATGGGCCGGTTCAACCGGAGTAATACCACGGCCTCACAGAAAACCGTCGTGAGGAAGGGGAAAGGGGGGTTTTAAAGGTTGGCAATGGAAGGCGGCAATCGTTTACCATCAGGTGATCCGTATGCTCGTCTGCCACCCATCACATAAAAATATCACTTAGATTTGAAAACTCCAGAGGTGCATCATCATCATGATGATACATTGGAAGTGAATGTAGAACGTATCATTAATATCACACACTGGGAATCGAACCCACATCGCAAAGCCCAAAGTCCAGTAAATTCAATTTTCACTTGATCGGGAATCGAACCCGTTTTACCATTATGAGCCTGCCTTCGACCGAAGGAGGCAAAGAAGCCGCATTCAGCGGGAGATAAGGAGTAACTTTACTGTACTCAGCACTCATTACTACTATGCCGATGTACTCACCTAGTTTGAAGAGCCATTCGAATATGAGTTTTATATACTTTATAAAGTAACTACAAGCATTTCGCACGGATGCGGCTTTGAAGGAAAACATGATTTCGCAATTTAACGCTTATTCGATTATAAAATATTACCATATTCGCATTTCGCATAATAAATAAAATAAGTATTTCGCAACATCACGTATATTCATTAAGGCGACGGGTAGCCCTAACTAGCGACACCATTCGTTTTTAATTGTTACTTACTAAACTGGATCTATTTTAAACAATTTCGGGGTTACAACCTCCCGGCAAACACTTATACTATTCATTAAATACCCATGCAAAAATGTTGGGTCCGTTTTTGTACGCGAAAAAATGATTACCGCCAAAAGCGGCCACTTTTAGCGTGAATCAATTTTTCGCGTAAAAATGTTGGCTCCGCATTTGTGCATGGTTATTTGATAAATAGTATAAGTGTTTGCTGAGAGGTTGTAACCCCAAAATTGTTTAAAATACATCCGGTTTAGTAGCTAAAAATTAAAATTGGCATCGCTAGTGTGCCCTACCTGTCACCTTAATTTGACTACCAGATAGTTAACACAAGCACCTGTGATACGGATCAGAACCAGCCAATTTACATACTTATAAAACACACAGACCAATACAGACATGTTCATGCACACTAATGTTTGTACTGTGCGGGGATCGAACCCGCAACCCTTGGACGAGAGGCAGCGTTCACTGCCACTGATCCAATGCCTGTCGTCATAATACATCTCTACTATTAGCTCAAACTATTAGCTCAGCGGTGAAAACATCGTGAGAAAACCTTCACGTTTCGGATACCGTTTGATCATGATGCAGTCGGTCTGGTTTTCTTTTAAAATGGTTGCGAAGATCAGGCTTCAGTCGCTTCATTGTAATTACTAGACTCACCAAATCTTGCTCCCATCGCACAGAGCGACGGCTTTGGATGCAACCGGGTTTAACAAGCTGAGATGATGATGGATTCGCATAAGCAACAATTATAACAAAATTACCATTATATAAGTATAAAACTCCACATATTGAACTAAAGGTGACGCATCGGAGAAATTAGCGCCGCTAATAGATTTGGATTAATGGAGGCTATAGCGTGTGAAATATCCGCTAGATGGCGTGCTTGAGAACCGAGGTCCAACTCAACATCATTGGCCGATTTATTCGTAAAATGACAATTTGACATATCACGTCTAAAAATACCCAATCACCTTGTAGACGCCATCTTGCGGACAATGGGGCCTATTGTCGCGTTTATGAAACCTCTTTTTTTAAAAGTACAACGGTGAATCCATAGAACAAAGTACTAAGAATTTTTTGAGACAAAATTATGTCTAATTTCTTCCTACAAGTAACCAGAATTTTTCTAATTGCTAAGTTACTTGTACGAAGATAACATTACAAAAAAATCTTAAAAATTCTCAAAAAATTCTTAAACACTTTCCTTTATAGATTCACCTTCGTACTTTTTTTAAAAATGTCTCATAATCGTCAAATCTACTGGCGACGCTAGTAACGTCGTGCATCGACGTGCCTTAAGCCTTAAAAAATCTTTTACAAGTAACCAATTAATTTTTTTAAAACCAAACGAGCAAGAGCAATAATTCCAATAAGCAATACCTCCAGTAAGTGTTTAAGTTCTTTAAAATATCTCATACATTGACCCAAATTTGTACTAAGGAATTACAAATATACCTAATACTTATTTATTTAAATATATAAATAAATTTAAATAAATAATGGCTACACTCAGTGATAACAGGGACATCACTTTTAGAGTGAATTGTCAATGGAAAGGGGCTCTACGTGTTGGCTTCGGCTCCACCCACGCCCCCCAAAAATCCGGGACATAATTACCGGAGGTTATGGATCTAACGACAAACAATGTGCTAAAGAAATGGCTGCTCGAGAAATGCTATTACTCAATTGACGAATTTTTTAAGGATAGTAATTATAGAATAAATAAATATAATACTAGTTAGCCAGAAGTGACATGTACCTTTAATGATTTAATGGAATAGTGTAGCAATTTTAAGATTTTAAAATTTTTGTATTGTATGTACTTTCCGTGGGTTTTATTTATTAATTTATTATGAACTTAACAGTCCATTAACTTTAAATAATATATTGTATTGTAATAATGGGAATATTTTGAAAATTTGCACGTCCATTACGACGGAATATGTTAGCACTATGTATATGTTAAGACCAATTTGTTAGCACTATGTATATGTTAAGACCAAATAAATGATTGATTGATTGATTGATTGATATAAATATATAAAGTCAATAATACGCATGTGGCAAACCGACCTCTTTAAGTTAGTTATTTTATTTTCGTTTTTATTTAGTTTTCTAAATTTGACGCTTCATTGTCATTGATTTTGTTTTGGTGCAATCGGAATGTACGTAATATATTTTATTTCTATATTTTATTGCTATTTTTACTTCACTCCCTCGCTCACATCGTCACATCGCGTCGTCAGCCCATTTAAGTCCCCACTGCTGCCACTGCTGGGGCACGGGCCTCACCCAATCACATGAGGGGTAATTGCCATACTCACCACGCTTGGCAGATGGGTTGACGAGGGTTTTGATATAAATGCAGAGTTTTCCTTCTCTGGGTGCTGATGATAATGCCAGCAGCTTTACCTTAGTCGCCTTTTACGACACCTCGGTAAGAGTGAGGGTGGCCTATTCTGCTCTGCCGGGGAACACACGGCTTGTTATCCTTACAAGAAAGACTTGTTACTATCGTAGGTATCGCCTATACGTCACGTAATAGGCCATTGAGCGTCCAATAGCACCTTTGTAGCGCCATCAGGATTAAGTGGCATGAATTACATTTGATATGCAACTCGCACAATACGTCCGCTAAGAAATTGCCCACATCCATCTACTACGATGGCCACTTGGGCGCTGTTATGCAACCATGTTTACTTCGCGATACCATTGTCTGAATTGGCTCCTGCATATAAAAACCGGGTAAGTGCGAGTCGGACTCGCGCACGAAAGGTTCCGTGAATTCTATAAAATTTGAAAACCCTTTTGTATGGAAATCTAGACATATAAAAGGAGAACCTGAGTGACTAAGGTGTTAGGAGACTAGGAATGCACCCACAGCATTCAGGCGACGGGTAGAGCACACTAGCGACGCCAACTGATTTTAATTTTTAGCTATTAAACCGGATCTCTTTAAAAAATTTGGGGTTACAATCTCTCGGGAAACACCTATACTATTTATTTAATACTTATAGTTAACTGTTTGGTCTGCTTTTGCACTCGAGTTATGGATTACCGTCAAAAGTGGCCGCATTTGGCGTGAATCAATTTTTCGCGTACAAAATCGGACCCTACATTTGTGCATGGTTATTTAATAAAAAGTGTTTGCCGAGAGATACTCCGAAATTGTTAAAAATAGATCCGGTTTAGTAGCATAAAAATAAAATCGATTGGCGTCTCTAGTGCGCCCTACCCGTCATCTTAAAGGTTTTCATTCAGATCGACCTGTCAGATTGAAGGAGAAAAAAAAATACAAAAAGGTTGTAGGAAATAAAAAATAAAAGAAATTTATAATGGAAATTGCATTAAAAAATGTTGAATAATGAGCTGCATATTTAGGTTACGTAGCACCTTTTATTCAGCATGTTGAAGTTGTCAGAGCCTTCCTCATGGTCTGAAGGGTTCACGTCTATGCAGACTTGTCATCAAGTTATTGAAAAATACTCTCTTATAACAAAGGTATTTTCCAAAAAGTTTAAAAACATGGCTGATCTTGGGGGAAAAGTGATTGTGAGAAGAACAGCTAAATTACTTGACAATCTTATATATTGATAAAGGAATCATCAAGTTATTTAATATTAATATCCTTCAACCGATTACAGCTACGGTGGTCAATTTCAACAATCAGCCACGTACGCATGATATATTATAGTGCTCAAGTGTGTGCGCAAACACAAGTGCACTCCCTATTTCCTTACCCTCATATTCGGATAGGACGCCCGGGTGACACGACCGGAGAGGGATCGGGCGCAGGACCAACGGCTTAGCGTGCTTTCCGAGGCACGTTAAGCCGTTGTATGCGAGGCATGTTATTTATATGCTGTTGATGTATTGTAAACAAACTTTTCGGATGTTATATACGGATCCGGTAATTTCGTGATGTTACGAAAAAAACGCGCGACCTTTGTATCAGTCCACGAGCGCATTCTACTCGACCAAGATTCAAAAATAAAAACACACAACATAAAACGTACCATTAGGAACTGAAACTCGTCGCCGGCGCATGTATTGTCTCCTTCCTAAAACGAAGCTGAAGAAGCATCTCGCGGGCCAGTATGGCAGTGCCAACGGAAGCGATGCCTTGACATCGCGTCCTTTGTAATTGCAACGTGGGTTAATGCGGTATACGACATTTTTTTTTTATTTTTGCAATCAAAAGACCTCTCAATGATAGAAACATCGTTGAAAGAATCACTTGATTCTCATTTAAACTACCTGAGATATCACAACTTTAAAATCAAACTTCAAAATCATATTATTTTGGGCAAACCCAAAACGCTCCATACAAATGGCTACTTAGATGTGACGTCACACTTAAGTATTTTGTATGCATTTCATTTGAATTTTGTATGGTAGCTATATCAAATGTTTCGTTTATGTCAATGGTTCTATTATAATAATTGGTGCAAATTGTATGGGTTCTTCAATGGTATAATTATTTTTTAATAATTTCATACTTTTAAAATGGACTTGCCCATGAATCTTTGAATGACCATAAAACCGGCTAGACGTTATATTTTTAATTGAGAATTTTTGCCATTGGCACATATTGACCTATATTTTGATAAAATATTTATATTTTGTAAAATCTTGAGTTTAGTCGTATACCCTATTGTATCCCAGGAGTTCCTTATTCAGACACTCCTGTCTTCCTAAGGTCATCAGTCCAACAAGTGGGAGAGCGTACACTGCTCTTCCATTATTACGGTCTAAATACCAAGATAACTGCTCCCTGATGACTGTTCCAACGAGAAATCTTCTAGCAAGAGGAGTCTTGCTTAGCATCAGGCTGAGGAGAGCCAATATACTGTGTCACAAAAAAAACCCAGCCTGAAAATGTAACTTGTACTAAAGTGTAGTTCTTACCTGGCTTGGTGGCGCCCCCCATGGCGCCCATCTGTGGCGGTGCGCAGGAGTACATCTGCGTGGCGTAGGGCGACGCGGTCGCGGCCATCACGGGGCCCATGCAGCCTTCTGGACCAACTGTTGCAATGTGCCAGTATTATTATTTTTTATTTATTTATTTATTAAACAAACAATATGTACAGTAGTCTCGCACTGCTGCCGACTTAAAAAAGAAGAAAATAAAAATACTTATATGCTACTCTAAATTAGCTAAAAAATATGTTTTAAGTTTACTTTTCAATTTATTTTTATCTTGTCTCCGGCGTATGTCCTCGGGAAAACTATTCAATAGGTATGGTAAACATTTCTTTAATGTTCCGTCACCAAAGTGGTTATTTACTTTAGGTACCTCGAATTTGCCCGCAGACATAGACCGGGGGTACAATGACTATGGTTGACCAAGGTTGGGCTATTCTCATGACTGGCATGATTATTTTAGACTGACCGGGAGAATTCTACAAATCTTAAATAATTTATAATAATTACCTTTACAATTTGCTTTAGTTTTCTTATTTACAAGTAGTTTAAGGAATCGAATTTGCTAAACTTCGTCAAGTCTTCTCGTCACCTATCCCTCAAAGTCTTAAGTCGAAAGTCTTCGACCAGTGCATCCTTCCGGTCATGACTTACGGTGCCGAGACGTGGACACTCACGGCTGGACTAGTCCACCGGCTCAAAGTCGCTCAAAGAGCTATGGAAAATGCTCGGAGTATCTCTGAAGGACCGCATCAGAAATTATGTAAACTGACAGAGAACCAGAGTCACCGACATAGCCCACCGAATTAGAAAACTAGGGTGGCAGTGGGCTGGTCATATTAGCCGCAGAACTGACAGCCGTTGGAGCCGTAAAATCCTTGAGTGTAGACCGCGACTCGGTAAGCGTAGTGTAGGGCGCCCTGCGACATGATGGGATGATGACATTCGAAGGCTGGCTGGTGTGGGCTGGATGAGAGTGGCCGAAAATCGGGAGCAGTGGCGTGCATTAGGGGAGACCTATGTCCAGCATTGGACGAGTGTGGGTTACTGATGAATGAAGGAATCGAATTTGCAGTGTTTCAAGCTTATCAATGTATGATTTAAATGTTAGTTCGTAACTGTAGATAGCGAGTATTTAAGTCTTCATTGTAATCTTAGTATTTATTTATTCTCCATTCCTGGACAATACAAACACAATAGAAGAAGCTTTGAATGATTCTTATTATTAGTCTAAGGTCTAAGGTTAGTTAGTGGTAAGAGGTCATTCTGAAGACTTGGTCTTCCTTTGAAGCAAAATATTTCGCGTGGGAGATCTGAGTTAGCAAATTGTGCCTACGGCTTCTTACATAAACATGATAATGTTTATTTTGATGATGTGACGGCCTGATGCACACTGCACGCTCAGCGTGTAGGTGAACTCGATACTACCACAAAATAGATAGAAAAACTCCGCCTGCTTATCCCTCCAGGGACCGGGGAACCGGTTACCGTTATTAGGGTTTTCGATAGGAAAGATAAAAAATATATTTAATTATATTTTTTTTTTTCAATTTTACAATTAACTGTCGTGGTTCATTATCAAAATGACGTCAAGGTCAAAAGATAGATAAAATTATAGCGTCTTTTTTTTTACGAATAACATGTCGAGTATCGGTATTAGTCGTAACACGCAAATCGTCGGGAAATCTAGCTTGACCAATTTTGAAGAGCTGAAATTTTGTACCGAGTTTTTTTTTACCGTTATTTATCGATTTTATTTTTTAAAAATCCGACCTTAGTATTAATTATGCCTATTATGTCGACCTACATTCAATTTACTCGACTGTACCTCTATACCAATGTTTTGACGGGTTCGAATTAGTAAAAACAATACAAATACTTTATTTAGCCATCCATCACAACAACAATACATCTTAGAAGACCGTTTGGTCCCCGGCAGAGTAGAATAGGCCACCCTCACTCTTACCGAGGTGTCGTAAAAGGCGACTAAGGTAAAGCTGCTGGCATGATCATCAGCACCCAGAGAAGGAAAACTCTGGATTTATATAAAAACCCTCGCCAACCCGTCTGCCAAGCGCGGTGAGTATGGCAATTACCCCTAATGTGCCCCAGCAGTGGGGACTTAAATGGGCTGACGATGACGATGGCATCTTAGAATACTACTACTCTAAGCCATACTAATACCTAAGTCACCAAACAGTACAGTATGACTCGACTATACAATAGATATACTTATTTTGGTAGGGCTTAAAGGCTACCGGGAAGTCAAGATTTAAATCGGGCGTCCAGTATTGATCCAGTATTTATTTTTAGCCTGGGTATACGAGGTTCGATGTAATAAATTTTTAATGGATTTGAGAGCCGAAATTAAAAATATAGGTATAATACTTAACATACAGACTCGTAGCAGATGGAGGAACAAAACGTGCAAAAGAGACAGCGCACATAATTTCTTCACACTTGCACTGATTATGGATGATGTCACAATGACACAGATATGAGCGTAGGTAGTTTGTGTTTTTTTTCATTATAGCGGACAAACGAGCAGACGGCACACCTGATGGTGAGTGATCACCGCCGCCCATGGACATCTGCAACACCCGAGGTGTCACAAATGCGTTGCCGGCTCTTATGTATACGTGCGTTCATCAATAACATATACGATGAGGTTTTTTTTATCATTAAATAACATTATATAATATTATACATGACGACTCGTTCAGCGCAGTGGATTGTGCGCCGGTTGACACGCAAGGGTCGCGGGTTCGATTCCCGCACCAGCACAAATGTTTGTTGATGAAACAGGTATTTGTATTGGGTCTGGGTGTTTGTAGTACCGTCTTTGTTTCTGGTTACTATAGTACAAGGCAAAAATTTAGTTTGGGACCAGGAAAATGTATGTATTAACACATAAAACCACAGAGGTTAGTCTTGTACTATCGTGAGCTATAAGTTTTACGAACTTATATTTTAGGAATTAAAAAATGCTATTCGGCCAGACAATAATGAGGCGTCATTAATAAGTACACTTAGCGACACTAATTTATATATTACTATCCTAGCAATTGCTAAGAAAATATTCCCTTAACTTATTTTAAAAATTGGTTGGTGATAAATCTCTATCTAAAAAGTAGGCATTTTAATGCAGTTAGTACCATCGAGAAGTCCAGTAAATCGCGCGCGCGCAACCCTGTTACAAAAGTAATTTATGGAACCGATTGCCATGATCCATGACTATGTCTTTGAATTTAGGGCTGATACAATCAATCTTAATCCGATACTAAATCTGTGGTATAGTGCTGTCATCCTATACAAATCTGACACTATCGTCATCATCAGCTCATTTAAGTCCCCACTGCTAGGGCACGGGCCTCCCTCAATCACATGAGGGGTAATTGCCATACTCACCACGCTTGGCAGACGGGTTGGCGAGGGTTTAGATATAAATGCAGAGTTTTCCTTCTCTGGGTGCTGATGATCATGCCAGCAGCTTTACCTTAGTCGCCTTTTACGACACCTCGGTAAGAGTGAGGGTGGCCTATTCTACTCTGCCGGGGACCACACGGCAATCTGACACTATACCATAAATTTATTCACAAATAGATTGGTTGAATCGGGCCTTAATAGAGTAAATAATGCGCTTACCCAGCGACGTTGACGGTCCAAGACAGCCTGAAGCGTTGAGGCTGTCGTTTGTAGAGTAGAAATATGTTGTTCCGCCTACATTCTCCTATGGAAAAAAGATCACAAAATTATAATAGACTTAAAAAAGATTTTTAGTTGTTCTAAATCTGAGATGATCTATTTGTATATGTCTAATCCAATATCTTATTTTCATGAGAATTTTATAGAATGTTAGTTCTATATGGTTCTATGAAGTGAACTAAATAAACCATACATGATTTTTTTGAAAGAGATTCCTTATTTTGTTGATATTTTTTATTTTATTTTATTCTATATATTACAATTAAATATATCAATAATTGCTGATTATTGCATAACAAACGCATCTAGAAAAAGGTAGCACTTAATTTGTTTTAATTTACTTTACATTTTTAGACAATTAAGCATAAGTTAGATACAGTAGAAAGTAGATAAAAAGCAGTTCACATACCTGATGTACTTGAGGGTTCGTAGGCAAAGGAGGCATTGGTGGCATTGGGGGCATCGGAGGCATGGGGGGCATCGGTGCCATCGGCTGCAAGGTAGCAGGAGGCGAGCTCTGAGGGGACTCTGGCAAGATTGGGGTGGGGCTATAGTAGCTGATTGGAACGAATTCTCCAATCAGCACTTGCTGTAATGATCCTGGAGGAGCCCCATTTTGCATTTGCTACAAGAAAAATAATAAGAGTAAATTTTATTTTTTAATGATATAGGGGGCAGAAGATCATATGTATCACCTGATGGTAAGCGAAAACTGAGGCCCATTCATTAAAAATTAATTATTAATTAAAAAAGAAACCTACTAATGGTTATTGAAAATTGAAAATGTATTTTTTATATTATTTTTCCCATTTTTTATCTCTGTAGTGTAAGGTCCTACAAATAGGTCTTACCACAGAGAACTTCGAATGCTCTTACAACTTGAAATATTTGCATGCTACAATTTAATGGCCAAATAGGTTTAAGCAACATGTAAATTTACAACATCTACATTCTATGTAACCACCCTATTTATTGGCAAATAAAGTATTTTGTATTTTGAACCCTCCACAAATTATAGTTCATTACAATATTATTAAACATTGAAAATTATGTAAGTTATCGTTACTTACCTGGTGTGTTGCATAAAGGAGTTCTGGTTCCTCCTGATAACAGAAAAATATTTCAAAATATCATTTCATTACACACAACAAAACATAGATAAATTAGATAATTTTTCAAAAGTTATCGCAAGTAGGTAGTTTCATGTAAATTCAAAAAGTAGGCAGAGTTGCTCTTGCATTTGTTACTTAATTTTTAAAGTTGGTGAAATTATTTCAAAGTGTATTGTGCACAGAACTATGTTATAAAATTGTGCAAAAATACATTTGAACTAAACAATAATCAGAAAAAAATATATAAATCCTACTTACCTTCTTTATTGCTGTGGTATCATCTAAGCTCAGTTGTCCCAGAGCTTGGTTGAGGGATCTAGTAGGTGTAGAAGTTGAACGGTTCTGAAATTATATTATAACTCAAGCTCAAAGAAAAAAGTTTTAATTTTTTTTTATTATTTAAACACATACCATATATGTCGCCAATTTGGATTCCTGAGGCAGCCCACTCGGAGGTGAGTACTGCAGAAAGATCGAGGGATCCATAATGTCAACCTCGAAGGGAGCGCCGGAGCACCTGCAGTGGAAGAACATCATGATTGACTGAAGGAGGGTGAGAGCAACCGCTGAGACCGTCGGAGCCTAGCACTTAAATGGCATACTGACTGCGAAAGACATATAGCTACCCACCTGTTTATTTATCGCCTCAACTGCTCATTCTTTCTGTCAGACGTTGCTACATTTCTACCTACACCTACACAAAACGAGAGATAACGGGCTCGGACATTTTCTTACTTCACTTCATTAAACAGGTGCAAAACTATATGCAATTTGCGTAAGTACTTAACTCATTGTTTTAAGATATTACCCAAAAACATTTGTTTGAACGTCAATTCATTTAAGTAATCTCGCGTCTGAACTCGTAAATTGCATTAGTTTTCTCAATAAACCAAGAGGGCACCGAGAATACAGGGACACGAAGACAAATACACAATTACACACAAAAGCAAGCAAAACGAAACGTTCGACGTCAATACAATATACATAAACTGTGCTTGTGTGAATGACGACTTACTATCCATAGACAAATAGCTTATGCTACTAAATTGAAAAGGTATAATGAAAACGCGTATTGCCAGTTATTCATTGGACATTTTATTTGGAGGGGTTATAAAATTATGACGTCATTAAGGTTAAAATATGTTCGGATACGCTTAATAGGAAGGATTGGTAAATTTGATAAAGAAATTGATAAAAAAAGCTTTTTTTTTTTATATTCTTATAATTATTTTTGTTTTTTCTTTCTTTCTTATAATATTCTCTATTCCGAATAATTCATGGGTACATGTCCCGGATATGGTAGGCTTTAGCTGGCCCTGGAATAAGTACGAATAGTTCGTTGACTTATGCACTAGATAGTGTATCATATCGTGTCTAGGGATTTAAAGTGGAAAAATTACCCTGGTATCTTACCGTATTTCCTTATTTTCGCTTTCCATGGTGTGTTGTTTTGTTGTTGTTGGGTGACAAAGTTGTTTCTCAAGTGGTTATGTAAAGTGGTAAAATTTACCCTAGTGACTTGCGCAAAAAAACGTAATCTATGGTAATTTTGGGAAATACACGGTATGATAACTACTGAATATTACTTACTATTTAGGTTGGAATCGAAGCAAGCATCTCTGGTTATATCAAATATAAACTACCAATACCTATCGAGACCTGAGCTCAATAGGCGTAAAGGACAAAGCGTTAGGAGAAAAAAAATTTACTCGCCCCGGTTAGTTCAACTGAATACCAAGAGATCACAGCAGGTACTTAGATCACTAGCTAGCACCTAGTTAGTATCATAAGTTAATTTATATAAGTTGTATTTAAGTATTTATTTGTGTTCCTCTGTTGCCTGATATCTGTAACACAAGTGCTTAAGTTACTTAGTACGGAATCAGGTCAATGTATGAGATGTTGTGAGAGTTATTATTATTAAATTAGACACTGTTTCAAAAGTTAGGTACTTGGGTACTTTCATGTTAATTGAATAATAGGGTTGCAAGGAAATTGGGAACCTGCTGCTAACAGTTTTTTTCTTCTGGATCAACAAAAAGGTGACCTACATTAAAATCGAAACAAAATGGTGACCTTCTTTCATAACTCAACATTTTTCCTAAGATATTATTCTCTATAAAAAGTAAGATTATGCGTATTTAAGTACCTATTTAAATCATGGCGTTATTAAAACATGCCAACCTTCCAGAGTGTCAAATAACCATAGGGACACCAGCACATGAATAAATAATATTCATGTGCCACCAGAGCCAGCCAACAAAGCAAATAGGGTATTTAAAATACAGAACTTTTCACTTCGTTTATTTATTTACGGCGACGGGTAGCCTAATAAGCGACATCAATCGATTAAAATTGTTAGCTACTAAACCAGATCCAAGTCTCCAAGCAACATAATACTAATTATTTAATAATTGTGCACTACTATTTGATCTGTTTTTGCACTCGAAATTTGGATTAATGATATAAGTGGCCGTTTTTAGAAATAATTAAAAAAAAAATCGAGTACAAAAGCAGACTCAAAAGTTAAGTATAAGTATTAAATAAATAGTATAAGTGTTTTCCAAGAGGCTGCAGCTTCGAAATTGTTAAAAGCGCAACCTGTTTAGTAGCTTACAATTTAAATCAATTGGTGTCGCTATTGTGCCCTACCCGTCATCTTAATTAAAACTTATTTTTGAATGTATCCAATCTGAATTTCGTTGTGAGTATTCATGTAAATATCTAGTGACGTGATAAAGTAGCAGGTTATTGTTGTACCTATGTCTGTACGTCACTAGCATCTTTCAAAGTGCTGCCAACATTGACAACTTGAACTGTCAATTCCCGTCAAATTATTCGCTGTGAGCTGTAAAATTGTTTCTTCTCGTATCGGAGTTTTCGGTTTGTGTTACTTATTGGCTGTTATTTTTGTTTTACCAAAGAAAGTGTATAAATTCAAATACAGTTCGTAATTAGTGGATGCTTTAAGAAGTCATTGTGCACGCAGTTTATGTAGGGGACTTGTATAGTGCCTTTTGTCGGATCTACGAAGTCATTGTACGTCATAAATCTAATAAATCTTATTGGAATAAGTTGATTACAGGTATGTATTCACGTAGCTTGCATCAGTGCGTCACGTTCTCGCTGCGCCGTTAATTGGTTTTGGTTAACGGAGCGAGCTGTGCTGCTAATGGGTGTTTATCTTTTGTAGGATGGAGTCCTCATATCAGGGAGGCGTTGCACAGGAAGACACATCCGGGAACTTCCAAAGACTCTCTCAGACTATCGCTAGCAACATCAAGAAGATATCTCAAAATGGTAAGGAATGTTTAGTGTCAGGGAGACATCTTCCTTTTAGACTACCTCCATGATCACTAGTTTAATTGCATTCACAGGTGTAATGATATTATTAAATACTATTGTTGTGTTGTTTTTGTAGTTAGTCAGAAAACAAAAAAGGTGGAGGTTATGTTGTTGACGAACACCCAATTTCATCACCATTAGTTATGTCTTGGATAGCTAATCTTAGATAGTTAGACTTGATCCACTTGATAAGAGCAAAAGCTTGAGATTTCAGACAAGTCCACCTTTGTATAACCACACTCACACTTGCATATTTTGGAAGTCCTTATCTCCTTAATACTCATATCAGGACAATTTGCTGTGAAATGTTGTCATGTTATCAATCACAGAATGAACTCCACACTATTTTTCCTTATGTCTTAGGCAATAAGAAAGTTAATGGTGTAGCAGATTACTCCCCATTCTATTTTTGTTTGTGGCTGGACGAATGTTTGTTTATGAGCTTTATCAAAAACAGCTGACTCATTTGAATTGTTCGGGAAGTACAACATCATTTTTGGAATGAAATTAGTCTTCGCTTAATTTCTATGTATAATATCTGTATGGAAATTGATTATGAAGTCTTCTTCAAAATACGATATAGAAATACACACAGCTCAGAGACAATAGGGACATCTTATTAGTTCTTAAAACAGGATTGTGAATTTAGTGGATGCAAATTGCATTTAGTAGGGTTTATAATAATAATAATGTTAAAAGTAGAAGCTGGAGGCAAGGGGTCATGGAATTATAAGACTATCTGGTGCTTCTAACTAATTGTACTATTTTTAGGAAAAGCTTCTACATTGGGTAGTGACCCAGTCTCTTGCACCAAAAGCTGAAAGTTCGATTCCCACTCAGTTGAGACATTCATGTGATGACATTTGTGTTTGATCTATGCCTGAGTGTAATATAATGTATGTTTATTTATTTATTTATATAGCCTTTTGGACTGACTGAGAGATATTTATTTATATAAAGTCTCTCAGCTCAGTGTGCCTATCAGCAAAGGCCTCCTCCAATGTCTTCCACTGTTTGCGGTCGTGGGCGACCCGTTTCCACTTCGAACCTGCAGTGAGCTTCAGCTCATCCTCCCAGCGCATATGTTGACGTCCTCGACGTCTTTTACCATCCTTAGGGTTAGTTACAATTTGTATGTATTTGAGTACTATGTTTGTCATGTCTTGTGATGTCTGTGATATCCATAGTACAAGTCGAATCTACCCCTAGTGGCTTAATTCCTAGGGGCATATATGTGTTCAATGTTTATCTGAGAATATATCTATGATATAATGCTGTCATATTTTATGATTCATAGCATAATACTATAGATTGTTCTCGGATAAAGATTTGTCGAATCTGGCCTTAGAACTAAATCAGGTCAACGTGTGAGGTATAAAACAAACATCAATATTTTTTTATTAAAAAAATGTATCTTTACTTCATACTCATTATTATGCTAGTATAATAATGAGTCCTCTTTGCTAATGTGTTCATAAAATCTTATTGCAGTATCGTCTATGTCTAAGATGGTCAACCAGCTTCAGACTCCACAGGATTCGCAGGAGCTCAGGAACCAGCTGTAAGTATTTTGTTCTGTTTTTTAAAATTTGAATAATTTATTTTTAACATAGCTTAAGCATTTTGAAGTAGCAAGCACATTGTATAACACCTTTTATACCATGTTTTAAGCAAATAACTATTTCTGTCAGCCAATGTTGTGCTATATCTGCTTGAAGCCATAAACCTGTGTATCTTTATCACAATGCTCTTTGATTGGGCATGCTCAAACTTCCTTTTTTATGCTGCATAACTCAAACTACCTTTTTTATGAGATAGGGAGCTGACGAGCTGACGAATTACCTGATGGTAAGCAATTACCGCTGCTCATGGACATCGGCAATTCCAGATGAGTCACAGATTTCTAGCTGGCATTTTGATAAGGAATACGGTTTATTAAAAGATTTCCTACTGGACTGATTTTAATAATACTTTCACCAGTTTTAGCTATAAGCTTAATTGCCAGACAAAAGTCCCTGAAATGAAATGAAATCTAAATGTTACTACATTTAGATTTCATTTCAATACAGGAAAATGTTTCATTTCTACATTAATAATAATATATTATCAACATAGTTTTCCTACTACATGTTTTGTTTCCCCGTTTTATCGCACCCTTATAGCGATTTAGGCATATAAGATTAGCAGGTTCGATTCCTGTATAATTGCTTTGTAGAAATTTTTATTTTATTTTCCAAGTAGGTTCGAATAAAGATACCATTTTATTGTCTGCATTTTGGTCAGTGTTTGAAAGCCCAGTTGGGCGTTAGTGGTTTAAGTATCGGACCGTGATCTCGGGGTCCTGGGTTCGATTCACGACTCGAGCAAAATGTATGTTTCGAATTTTTCGAACATTGCTCGGGTTTGTGATCACCAAATTAGGCAAGCGAGGTGATTAAGCCTAACCTTATCATAGTAGCGATAACTTGATTTCTATGATGGGGGACCTTGCCCTGCAGTGGGACAGCATATAGGCTGATACTATACTTAACTCTACTATGGTAAACCAAAGTCTCTTAAGGAATTGAAATACATAAAGTTTTCTCTCAAATGTTTATTTATATTAGATACATCTATGCGAGTATAAATGGTAAAAGAGTTCGTGTTTTGTTGATCGAATAACAAATTATTTTATTCACTGTCCGATCGTTATGTCGGCGTGGCGTCACTCCATGTGGGCGGGGTAGCGAGTCTTGCGCGTAAGGGTTGTTTAAATTGCCCATGAAGGACAAATTGAGCTATTATTTACCGAGCGCACAATTGAATCTCTCTGTTTATTGCTAGCTAAATGAGAGCGCCAGGGACAAAATACTCATTTAGTAGTTATAAGTACATTTCCGATCCGAACTGTTTAGACGCCCTTAACGAGTCGTTTAGGGCGCGCAAGGGCTGCGGGTTCGATTCCCGTACCAGGATAGATGTTTGTTGATGAAACAGATATTTTATTTGTTTTTGTATGATATGGCAGGCGAGTAGACTGGTCACCTGTTGGGAAGCGATTACTGCCGCTCTCATAGATACCCACCAGTGGAGTCCCAAGGGTGGTGCCAACCTATTCCCCTTGCCTCCTTATTTAAGTTACTTTATTAGTTACTAGTGGCCAGCTTTCACTTCGTTTCGGGAATTCGTTCCACTTCATACCAATAGATGGCGCTAGATGTCGATCACATTGCGCAAGTGTTTCGTGTTTTCAGATTACCTATAAGCGTGCCGCTGTTTGTACGATTTACCTCTTTATAAATAGTATAGATTTATTAATGTCCCCTGGAGCCGTGGAGTTATCATATTGCAAATGCGAATTACTATGGTGTTGGAGCTTTTCATTGTACTACTGAGCGAAATATTTGCGAGATGTATGCAATTGTATGGCAATTACCCCTCATGTGATTGAGGGAGGCCCGTGCCCCAGCAGTGGGGACTTAAATGGGCTGATGATGATGATGCAATTGTAATTGATGTAAACAGTGTTTTGCGTGAACGTATTAGGAATGATGAGCTCCGCAGGAGAACCAAGGTCAAAGACATAGCCGAAAGAATTGCATGCCTCAAGTGGCAATGGGCAGGGCACATTGCGAGGAGATCAGACGGCCGATGGGGCAGAAAGGTCCTCGAGTGAGAGGCCGCGTATAGGAGGTCGAAGCCGTGGCAAGCCCCCCACAAGGTGGACCGACGATCTGGTGAAAGATCGCGGGAATCCCTTGGATGCGGACGGCACATGACTAATCTGTGTGCAGATCATTGGGGGATGCCTATGCCCCGCAGTGGACGTTTACTGGCTGAAATGATGATGATGAATGTTTTATGGTACAAAGCTTTAATTTTAGCAGTAAATAACCGCAAGCGAAGTAGATCTCTGAATATTTAAAGCGAATATTTTTATTTTTTTATGTTTTTGATATAAATGAAAATTCATTTCAGCATTTATTGCGAAATATTCATCGAACTATGTATGTTCATTTTTATTTGTGACAATTTCTTTGCGATGTGCCTACTGCATCTGGGCTGACTCGATAGCGCATTTTCGCCAAAGGTTGTGGTTTCGATTCCTACTCTGAAAAAACTTTTTGAGATGATAACAAATACAAGAAGTGGTTTTGTATTTGTTGCACGGTCCACCGGCGGCGGGCAGAAGCTTGTCCAAAATATGCTTTCACAGGACGATCTTCTTTGCATGTCTTTTCTCGCAATTAGCGATTGAAAAAATGAATATGAAAATAGTTTATTCAATTTAGGTCCATACAGAACACTTATGAATGTCAACATGTTTACCACTGGTTCGGAATGTAGTTTTCTGCCAAGAAGACACCAGCAAGAAACTCAGCAGTTACTCTTTAAAAAAAAATGTTTTACAAAATGTTACCATAAACTTAAAAATATAGTACAATTTTTGTGTTACTAATATGACCCTAAATTATTGTCATCCAAAAAAAAATTAAACTTATGTGTGAGCAAGTCAATAATAATCTGAGGTAACGCAGCGCAAGCGGTTTTTTGTGAGTTATATTTGCCATCGCTGCGCTCAACCCGGCCATACATGATGAAGTGTGGTTCTCCCAAATTCTAAGTCAGCGAGAGCCTATTACATATTTGGCTCGGACACTCAATAGCAATCTTTATTGCGTCCATAGTGTACGTACAGTTAGGTTATACCATAGACTAATACTTAGTCCATGATGATAATTTAGTAAATAGAGCAGTGTAATATGAATGTGTCATTTTTGCGGCATCTATATTTCCCCGCTCCGATTTCACTTACTTATTTATTGATATTGAATATCCACAGCCGCCAGATCCAGAATTACACGCAGAAGCTGGCGAAGGACACGTCGTCGCTGCTGATGGAGCTGATGCGGCTGCCGGTGGACCACGCGGCGAACAAGCTCACGCGCGACCGCCTTAGCGACGAGTACATGGCCACGCTTAACGCGTTCCAGGTACCCACCTACCTTTTAAGTCCTGAGCTCCGATGGCTTATAACTCTACCGCCACAAAGTCGACTATTCCACGGTTATTCCACGAGCTACGTGGGGTGCGGAGTGCGTTCGATCATTCCAAAAAATTTAATATTCAATTTGGGTCAATTAAACAATGACTGACCTTACGATTTTATTTTAATTCTCATCATCATCATCATCAGCCCATTTAAGTCCCCACTGCTGGGGCACGGGCCTCCCTCAATCACATGAGGGATAATTGCCATACTCACCACGCTTGGCAGACGGGTTGGCGAGGGTTTTGATATAAATGTAGAGTTTTCCTTCTCTGGATGCTGATGATCATGCCAGCAGCTTTACCTTAGTCGCCTTTTACGACACCTCGGTAAGAGTGAGGGTGGCCTATTCTACTCTGCCGGGACCACACGGCCAATTGGCTTACGTACTGATGAACTTTTGTAATTTCTTACTGTTTGAGATGCTCCTTACATACCGACGATCGGTTTTTGTGATGCTTACAAACATGTATCATTATTATTTTGTATGTATCATTATCATATGCTCATTATCATATATCATTATCATATATCATTATCATATGATAAATTAAAACAAAACAAGAACAAACAAAAATATTTAATTAGCAGAGATAAACAGTTCATTTACTGTTATCACGAGTTATGTGGATAAATACACATATGAGTAGCAAATACACCCTAATCATTATTGTATATTGCGCTGCTTCTAGCTTAACTTCCAACGTAGGTTTCTTCTCAACTCTAGGGGTCAGTGTAAAGCCAAGAGCAATCAAAAATAAAAATAGGGGAAATGTAATTTTTCATTTATTTGAAACTTTGACGCGCTATCACGCCAATGCTTTTATCGACTCGTGAATGTTTTTACCTTTTATAATTAACTGCAGAACGGATTTTTACGGCCATTACTTTAACGAACTAATTGGATAAATATAAACGAAGGTTAAAAATAGTTCAATTAAAATATGTAAAAGTCAGTTAAAATTAACGGATAACGTGTTTATAGTTCATTAATTACCTTAAAATAAAGACAAGACCGATGGTAGCTTAGTACATATGTAATGAACGAAAACTTAGATAAAATTTTTTGGGTCATCACGGGAATCGAACCTGGGACCTCTTGCGCAACCGTCGCATATAAAGGGCTACCCACTAAATACTGCGCCATCGAGGCAGTCTCTACTATCAAACTCTAGTCAATACAAACTTAAATTTTCAAATGCTCCCCCTGTAAAAAATGTTAGTGTTACCCCGCCATTGCGATCCTATTTCCGTGTTAAGATAAGAGGAAATTATGACAACGGCACACATACGAGGGGTGGCTGAAACTAATCTACCTAAGCATGAAAGAAAAGTTATAAATGGATGATTTATTTTTTATTTTTCTATGTAATCCCCTGCAACTGATATGCATTTGTGACATTTGTCAATTAATAACATTAAACCATTAAAAAAAAATGTTTTGGGTGTCAAAATGGTCGTTTACCACCTCCTTCATCTCTTCATCTGTTGAAAATCTGCGACCTCTCAAATTTTTCTTTAAATTTTTGAATAGGAAATAGTCACAAGGGCCTAAATCTGGACTAAAGGGTAGGTGCTTGATCTATGCGAAGCCATTTTGATTCAGGGATGACCGCGCCGTGAAGGCCGTGTGCACGGGCGCATTGCCATGCAAAATCAAAACTCGTTTACTGAGTTTGCCTCTTCTTTTTTCTTTTATTTCTTCACGAAGCTGTTCGAGTAATCTTGCATAGTATTCAGCATTCATTGTTGTTTTTTTGGTAAAAAATCTATCATTAAAATCCCCTCGACATCCCAAAATATTGTTGCCATTAGTTTGCCTGCTGACGGCCGGACCTTAAAGCATTGTAATCTCCAAGCATATACACACATTCCACTGCACTGCCTTCCGCCAAGGCATTTAGTCTACCTAAGCATTCCGTAAACTTGGCCAGGTTATCAGCACAGTCAGTAGGCATGTAAACACTACATACAATAAAAGCACTATTTTCTATGGACACTTTTACTGCCGAGATACGATTACAATCCGTTTGAACTACCGACACGTTTGGAAACAGTGATTTCCGCCACAGTATAGCAGTGCCACCGTGTGGCCTCCCGCGCACCAAACCTGTAGTTATATCAACTGCGAAGACGAAGTCTTCGTGGATCTGCCCCAACAGAGGGATGTCAGCAACCATGTTTCCTGTAGGGCAACTATGTCTACTTCTTTACAAAACTGTCTAATTTCCTGTAAAGATATCTTCACATTTTTACAGTTCGTCGTCAGCCCATTTAAGTCCCCACTGCTGGGGCACGGGCCTCCCTCAATCACATGAGGGGTAGTTGCCATACTCACCATGCTTGGCAGACGGGCTGGCGAGGGTTTTGATATAAATGCGGAGTTTTCCTTCTCTGGGTGCTGATGATCATGCCAGCAGCTTTACCTTAGTCGCCTTTTACGACACCTCGGTAAGAGTGAGGGTGGCCTATTCTACTCTGCCGGGGACCACGCGGCTACATTTTTACAGTTATGTTAACAATTTAATAGTTCTTTGCCTTGTACTATCAATTTAGGTATTGCGATGTGATGTAAATACTTGCAATAAGTGTATAATGTACTTCGCAAATTTGATCTTTCATGAATTATTTAGTCTGTGATTATCAATGATCGAAGTATTTGGGTTTATTGACCGCAAACATAGATGTTAATATGGACATGCTCCGGGATTATGACTATGATCCCGGATATGTAATTATTTTATGGTTAAACATTTAACGCATTTTAATCATGAAAGTGATTATCCATAAACGTTCGATACAACTATATTTACTTACAGTTTGTTCCTTTCTATCTAACGTATGTATCTAGAATTTCGAAAGAAAAAATAGAACTTTTTTAATTAACATGGTATCACAAAGCTTTACGTAAGCTTACCATTAGGTTATCCGTCTGCTCGTCTGCCATGTATCGTCATGTTTTGTCCGCAGACGACGCAAAGGTCGGCAGCGCAGAAGACCAAGGAAGATGTGAAGAAGGTGAAGGCGCAGTCCGTCCACATCGGGGACCCGTTTGCGATGGGCAGTGAGTATGCACACTAACTCGTCTCTCATCAAAGCGATGGTAACTCGCCTTCCATACAGGGCTTCGATTCGGTTCCGAGCATGCACCACTTGATTTTTCAAATGAACACTGAACGCTGCCTCTGTTTCAAGGGTTGCGGGTCGATCCTCGCACAGTACAAACATTTGTGTGAAATGAACATGTCTGTTTTTTTTTGGTCTGGGTGTTTTCTATAATACATAGAAAACACCCAGATTTACCAAAGAATAGTATTATATGTATATATTTTTAATCCCACTGTTGATTCTGATATCCGTAACACAGGTGCTTGAGCTACCTATCTCGGAGTCAGATCAATGTATGTGATGTTGTGAAATATTTATTTATAATTTCTTTATTTGGTATGATTCTCCTGTCTAAGGCGACCCCTTGACGCGTCGGAGGGTTTTTAGTGGGTAAACCTCTGGGGTTACCTCCCAGGGGGAGTCCCACACACCCTGTCAGGTCCCCCGACCTGATAGGACGGTGTGTAACGCATTTCCCCTCCGTGATAAAAAAAAGGGTTGGTTGGCTTTGGACGGCGGAAATCGCTTAACACGGTTTTTAACACAGAAAAAATGTAAAATTTATCAATGTCACTTTTTAGTCATAACTGATTGGTGGCCATGGATTTTATTAAGTGAAAGATCATCAGCGTGTCATTCCCAGATGCGTCCAAAGCTGACGTTTCGGAGCCCGGGGTACGCTTGGACCACGATCCAGGATTCGGGAAGACCTTCGCAACCCTTACATAGGGGAATCAGATCAACTGGATCCCGTGATCCAGTTGATCTGATTCCCCTATGTAAGTTACACGTTCAGAATCATTATCTCAAATAATGTGCATCCTTAGTGAGCAGGGTCCGGGGCAGCCAAAACACCATCCTGCAAATGTTCGCGCTTAGGTTTGACTGTCAGTACATCAATCATGTGTCGATAGTTAATGTACAGACTAATGAACAAATTATTAAAATAATGAAACAGTAGGTAGCATCTCACGATTCTAATTCAAATTGTATAATTCTATAATTTATTTCAAAATTGTAATTTGACATCCTAAATTCATTGTATTTTAATTTTTGCCAATTGTGTAATGTAATTATGTAATGAAATTAATCTTGTTTATTGTTATTAATATTATCTGTACCCTCAATATGACATATGGTTGAAAAACATTAATTGTATTCTATTCTATTCTATAGTAGGTACGAGACGTTCAGGTTGCCTCACGATGTAGAAATATGCACATAGATTTGAAAAATCCAGTGCGATGGTTGATCAGTCATTCTGACCTACCCTCGATCTTAAGGCATCGTTCAGACCAAACGTATTGTCGGCCGCTGACTGTGAGCGCGCGTTACGCAGTTTATTACTTTTCCATATAAATTGAACTTGTCGTTCACACTGAAACTGACTATACGTTTTTACGTCGTCCGTTGTCGCCGACTCCCAGTGGCCGATTATTTTACTACGCGTCTATGCGCGGCGGACGCGGATTGGCTGCGCGGAAGCAGTTTCCGAATAGCGCGCAACAGTGAAACAGTGATTTACGCCACAGTATAGCAGTGCCACCGTGTGGCCTCCCGCGCACCAAACCTGTAGTTATATCAACTGCTGAGTTGCCGGTGTAACCGAAGTCTTCGTGGATCTGCCCCAACAGAGAGATGTCAAACGGAAGCAACCATGTTTCCTGTAGGGCAACTATGTCTACTTCTTTACAAAACTGTCTAATTTCCTGTAAAGATATCTTCACATTTTTACAGTTCATCGTCAGCCCATTTAAGTCCCTACTGCTGGGGCACGGGCCTCCCTCAATCACATGAGGGGTAATTGCCATACTCACCACGCCTGGCAGACGGGTTGGCGAGGGCTTTGATATAAATGCAGAGTTTTCCTTCTCTGGGTGCTGATGATCATGCCAGCAGCTTTACCTTAGTCGCCTTTTACGACACCTCGGTAAGAGTGAGGGTGGCCTATTCTATATACTTGGTGAGAATGCGTACTACAAATTGAATCGACGTTCACACTGGGGCAGACAGTGAGAATTCTCACAGTCAGCGGCGGACAATACGTTTTTTGTGAACTATCCCTAAGATCTTTCTGTATCATACGTATTTACATATTTGCAAATAAATTATTGTTTGTCGCAATTTGTGGTCTTCTCCATGTGTGCAGGCAGCAACAATGAGCAACAACTGGTGGAGATGGTGGACACGAGCCAAGTGCGCAAGCAGGAGCAGGTGACGCGCCAGACAGAGAGGGAGCTACTGGAGCTGGAGGAGAGGGAGAGGGACATCAAGCAGCTCGAGGTAAAACGTTAAAGCTGGAGAGTCCAACTTTTTGTCTTTGACAGTTATTGTCTATGTTTCGTCAGAGATTTCGTCGAGTATAATAAAAACACGTTTCGTTTTTTCGTGAGTGGCTAATTTTATTGACATCCCTTTTGGTCCATACAGCGAAATCATTGTATTTGCGTGTAGTTTCGATGAGGTTGGTGAGGAAATTATACAGCTGAGATCCGTAAGATTAATTACGTTTACTTCAATGCTTGTGGTACAGAGTTTCAAAGAAGACAGTTACAGTTGAACCGGACAGAGCTAGCAAACAATGATAGTTCAAAAATCCATCTCTGACTGATTTGGTTGGGCGACATAGCGTGCGACGTAACCGGAACCAGCCGTACGGGTTGGTCTTCGCTGAGGGCTCTGCGGATTATCTCGACGTACGGTCGTGTACCATTTTGATTGGCCTCTGGTGCTACACGTAGATGATGCGTTTCGTGTTGTCTCCAAGAGATGATGCGTTTAGTTGCGTGCCGCAACAATAATTAATCTAACTCTCTCTCCACTTTTAGCAGTATGAAAAGGCTAGTCTAGTAGTATGAAGCTGCTAAGAGCCTGTAGCCTGTACTATGCTGTCCGAGATGATTCTGACAATACGCCAAAAATATATACTATTTATAGATTAGACTCATATAAATTTAAGAAAAATAATTTCAGAATTTTTAAACAGATATATTTATGGAGAAATAATTATGGAAATTCATCACTATATATATATATAGTTACTATATGTACTATATATATAGGTACTATATGTATAGGTACTATATATATAGTTGGGGTAATATAATAAAGTCACATTTGACACTTCATCAAAATTCGACAACGTAACCTTGTAACAAAGGACATTGAATATGTAAGATTCGAACCTAGCTAGAAAATAAAAACACAGTTTTCTCAACAAAGCAATTATACAGGAATCGAACCTGCTAATTTATATGCCTAAATCGCGTAAAACGGGGAAACATAACATGGCGTAGAAGTAGTTTGTGTTTTTCTGTTTGGTTTAATGGAGTCTATTATACATAGTTATTGTGTCTGTAAAATGCGGTGTATAATATTTTTAGCGGTTCAAATGTTTCTATATATCTATGAGTGTGTTACCTTTCTCGATGAAATTGCTTTTGCCACTGTGAGGATGTTTTCGTCTGTTCGTCACAAGCAGTAGTTTTGACCGTGGGAAAGCCACGCATCGGCATGAATGGGCTGGCTCGACCGGAGTGATACCACGGCCTCACAGAAAACCGGCGTGAAGCAGCACTCTGCTGTGTTTCGCTGCGTAAGTGAGGGTACCGGAGGCCCACTCCGGGGGAAAAGGGGGTCTAAAGGTTTGCAGCGCATTTATGACTCCACTGATGTCGCGGATGTCTATGGGCGGTGGTAATAGCTTACCGTCAGGCGATCCGTCTGCTCGTCTGCCACCTATCATTTAAAAAAAAAAGTTTTGTCCTTGTGTTTACAGAGCGACATAAAGGATGTGAACCAGATATTCAAGGAGCTGGGGCAGATCATCCACGACCAGGGCACCGTGGTGGACTCCATCGAGTCGAGCGTGGAGTACGCTTCGCAGAACGTCGAGAGCGCCACCCAGGAGCTGCGGCAGGCAGCCACTTACAAGGTGAGTGTCTCCCCTGTCAACAATATAATATTAGCTCTATGAAAACCTATGAAATTGTCGTTTTGTATGAAAAAATTCAAATTCTCAAATTCGAACCACGACCCCCGTATGGAAGCCGCGTTCCGAACAACTCAGCTACCACTGCTCTAAATAAAGTAGTTAAGTATCAGCCTATAAACTGTCTGTCCCACTGCAGGGCTAAGGCGTCATAGAAATCAAGTTATCGCTACGATATGATGGGATTAGGCTTCATCGCCACGCTTGCCAAATGCGGATTGGTGATCACAAACCCGAGCTAAGTTCGACAAATTCGAAACATACTTTTCGCTCGACCCGGAAATCGAACCCAGGACCCCGAGATCACGGCCCGGTACTTAAACCACTAGACCAACAAGGCGTTCTCCGCTCTAAATACTATAGTATAATTATTGTAATATAAACTTTCAGAACAAGCTCCGAAAGAAAAAGGTGTACATCGCCATCGTTCTCGCCATCGTGATTTGCATCATCCTCATCATCGTGTTCCACCGCTAGCGGGCATCAGGGTCGCAGCTACGTCGTAGCCGCAATGTAGCTGGGGCGTAGCTGAGCGGTAGCGGCGACGTAGCTGCGTTTGCTGTACCGTAGCTGTGTCGTACCTGGGGCGTAGCTGCGCCGTAGCTTTGCCGTAGCTGCATCGTAGCTGCGCCGTAGCTGTGCCGTAGCTGCATCGTAGCTGCGCCGTAGCTGTGCCGTAGCTGCATCGTAGCTGTGCCGTAGCTGCATCGTAGCTGCGCCGTAGCTGTGCCGTAGCTGCATCGTAGCTGTGCCGTAGCTGCATCGTAGCTGTGCCGTAGCTGCACCGTAGCTGCGCCGTAGCTGTACCGTAGCTGCGTAACTTGGTGCGACGGATCTAATACTGGTAATTTAAAATGCGAAGGGATTTATATTTAACTGCGCTGTATTTATGTTTGTTTTATAGAAAATAAATGTGCATCTTTGATTTAACTATCAGTTTTCCTTTCTGTAATTTCATGTGCTGATTGTGTCGTATTTGATTATGTGCAAATTCTTATTGTTTCTGAATAGCAAATTATCTAAATAATTTTATTTATTGTTTTTATGTTTAATGTAATTATATTAAAAATAGTTGTAAATGAGGCGATCTGTATAAAACCCTTCGCAAAGCTTGGCCTGCGCGTGCGCGGCCTTACGACACTTAGTCCGTAATGTACTGATAGTGCTAAGCGCATTTGTATAAACGAAAATTATTTTTTTGCATGTTTTGCGAAATATTCACTGAACTTTTAAGATTGTGTAATTATTTTTAGCTGTGGCAATTCCTTTGCGCTATTTTTGTTAACTAATAAAGTCCCTAAAATTCTTCGAAACGAAACCGTCTCGTAACGAAATAAAATGTACATGATCGCATTCAAACAAAAGACACAGGAAGTGTGAAAGGAACGGGGATACAGATTCATTAAGGGCGTGAATTTCGTTTCACTAGCCGCGTGACAACTCTAACCATCTGAGCTGCCGAGGACGACTAAGGCCCGATTCGACCAATCTTTATCAGTGGTATAATGTAAGGTACCGTACCGCACTACAAATCGTATGGTATGAAAGCGTTGTACCATGGACATATTCTCGGATAAAGTATGGTCGACTCAGCCCTAAGGCCCGATTCGTGCCAATCTTTATCCGAATGTATGATATAGGCCAATTATATGCAGTGTAAAATAAAAATCCGTTCTAGCAACTACTCATCCAACATTTAACGCCTATTCCAATGGTAAATCGTTAGAGTGCCAATATTGACAGAATCAGAAATATCCTGGGTAGTTCAATTGCTGTTTTGATATTTTCCCGTAGAAAAAATGTTGTACAACGCCATGCCTTCTGATCGTAGTCGCACTGTATTGACTTTTGACATTACTTAATTACTTACTTTACCTGTATAACCCTACTTAACAAAAATATTCCGGTGACATATCATGATTCACAAAACAAAACATTGTTTTTTGCCGGTTTATAATGTCATTCGTGCATTCCCTCGTGAAACAAGGTATACCTACGAGTTGACCGTCTTTGAAAGAACACAATTGAGTTTACTACGAAAATAAAGTAACGAAGTATATCTTATAACTGTCGATTTGGTGGAATCCGCCCAAACTTGTCGAATTTGATCAAGTGTTTTTTAAATTTTTAATAAAGAGGCTTGAAGATTTTTTAGTGCATTAATTAACTAATATTTTATTACTTTGAGTGTAGTCGTTGGATGATGTTTGTTCAATCATGGCATGGAAGGTGTGAAGATGAATCATTTCTAACTCAAATATTTACGCTATAAACCTCGTGAGGCGAACTCCAGTTACTGAAAAACTACTGGAACTTGATTTTATTTTACATTTTACCGCAAGAAATTCCTATGGGAAAATATCAGTTAGTCCACACGCGGGCGACGCTGTTAACAGATGACTTGTTTAAAATAATGGAGGGCTAGCGCGTGTGAAAAATCCGCTAGATGGCGTTTGGACTGAAGTCGAACTTCAACAGCATCGGTTGTTTCGTTCGTCAAATTGACATTTTGACATCATCATCGTCAGCCCATTTAAGGTGGAAGCTCACGCAATCCTGCTAAACGATTGCTAAGAGATGGCTCTGTTGTCAGTGAATCGAGAAAATAAATAATTACGACTTCTACAGGACAGTAATTTTAAGTGTAGAGTGATTCGCGACATCTACGTAATAACTGCGATTTTTTGATGTATTTCAACAATTAACAACTAAACCAGAATCGTTATTATTCCTGCATCGTTGCTAAATTAATATCAACTTGTGTACGTACGTATCGTCCCCACACACACATACAAGCTGAAGCATGGTTTTTATCGGATAGCTGTTATTCCTGGCTGGCAATAGATGGCGCCTAAAAATATGATGTGGGTAGGAATTACGGAATATATGAATTTCTTCTTCGGATCTATCGAATGGACTACGGATAGGTAGCGATGGTAATCTAGTAGATAACTTAACACACACTGGACTTTTCGAAATTGAAGTGCGGTTTATTATGTAACTAGCGGTCCGCCCTCACATCGTTTCGGGACGATTTTTTGCCACATAACGTCTGTAGACCTAATAGAGTAGGCTGGGTGAGCGTAGGTGGGCGACTTCTAAAAACTTCATGTAGATAGGTTCGTGCAGAAGAAGTGGAGTGGTATAAGTCCTTAGGAATGATAATTAAAAAACAATCATTATAATAAAATCTATATTTGAATCCTTTAAAACAATTTCATTAGTATGTATAATTTACATGTGATTACATAAATATGCCGATACATAAAATATATTAAAATATAAATACACAAAATGCGATTCTTACCACCGGATCGGAAAGTTGTTTCTGGACGAGAAGGTCCGACAAGAAACTCACCAGTTACTCTTTAAACGCCATATTTTTATACAATGTTTTATTACACATTATACAAAGTATACCTTATACCAAGTCATACAGCTAATAATGCAACACAAAATAATAAGCTAAATATGATTTAAACAAAGCAGACCAGTTCCCCAAAGGTGGCACCTGTTCAAGTATGACATATGTTTTAGCCATCATTTCACTCAACCATAGCAGAGTGAATGTTTATGACCAGCCACATAGTGCCACAACCTCAGAGACATTTGGGGAGCATGATCATTAGTGAAGTTCCCCTCATATGTTACCAACAAAAGTAAATATTCCAAAACTAGTTAACTGTATGACGAGGGTGTACAAAATTAGTAGAGGAGTAGGTAGGCAGGAGGTAGTATCAAGTAAATTTTTGATAATTAATAAAAAATATTTACATCAATTTATATACAATAAAATGCTTCTAAAGTAACTTTGAGTGTTTCTTGAAAGTCACCATGCTTGAATGCTATGCATTCTATCCCAAGTTGGACTGAAGTATCTGTAAAAAGAAATAAATAATGTAAGAATGTTTGTAACAATTAATTTATATTATTTCAATTTGTTATTAAATATTGTTACCTGTTCTGTCCCCTTTATTAAAAAAATGGTCTACAAGGTTTTAAAAATGACGCTGTCACTTTTATATAACTTCAAATGAAAGTGACAGCATCGGTCTTAAACCAAGCCTAACTTTAGAGCACGTTTTGTAATAAAGGCGGTGTGTGTTTTTATAACACATTCTATTATTACGTTGAACTCCCCGAATTGGTAAGAAATTTTTTTAAAGTAATAATACGGGTACACACGGAGTTACCCTTATTGGACTTTGTACTGTCCTTGTCTGAGACACATTTTCAGTGGGATTAAAGTTTTACTTGCAATAATTCAATAACAATGAAAAATGTATAACAAACAAGTGATTATAACAAAGTGAAACTTACCATCCCAGAAGATGAGTTAAAGTTATGCCCATATGATCTTTTTAGACAGTGATATATGGCACCCCATCAGGGGACATGTGTCCCTTTTCAATGGCGATGGCTCTTTCTTCGGCTCCAGCTTTTATTATCTCCTCTGTCAAGTGATGTTTCCACACAGATCTCTTCTTTTTCAATTGAGTGAAACTTATTCGGTGATAAAGTTGGTATATCCATAAGCGCAGTCATCTGGGCTACTTGTGCATAGTAGCTGCCACTTGTCACAGCACCCCAAACTATGGGCTTTATTTATGTGACCATCCTTTCACTAGCTCGCTTCCAGAGCATTCCACACAAGGTACATTCAAAAGAGTAAACACTGTGTAATCCATTTTTTTTGTTTCATCATTCAGTTCAATTAGAGGTTTTGGTTAGAGAATAGGTCTTTCTGTATTGAAAAGCAAAGTTTATTGTTCTGTACATAGTAAGAGAGTAACACATTAAAAAGCTCGATTTGTTTCCTTCCAAAGTCCATTGTGAACACCCAGCTCCTCACTTCATCTCAAACAAAACTATCAAAAAAATCAGCAAAATATAGGAAAGTTCAATCGAATTGCATATAATACCTAAACAACGATCAGAACAAGTCAGTCAGAAATTCAGGACAGAATGAAAAAAAAGTTGTTTGAAAAAGTACGAGTAGAGTTGTTTATTTTGCTATCAGAGAAGCTGGCAATTTATCGATAAAAGCATTATTCAAATGAAAAATTTATCATCATAGCATAGCATACATTTTATTGGAAAAAATCTATTAAATTTTAAATTACAGACTATCACTTTTTAAAAATAATATTATCATAGGTAGTAGAAGTTAAAAGTAGCAAGGAAAAGTAAGTTAAATTGGTAGGTATGTACTTACCAAGCTTAACTTTTTTACTTAATTCAATCAATGACCACAAGAGTTACATTGACTCTTAATTCCAAGAGTTTATCACGAGTTCCCATAACTTTAAGGCCAATACATTACCAATGGAGTCACTATTTATCAATCCACATTGGACTTTATCCTCTAAACTCATCACTTAACATTAGAATATTTAAAACACTGCCGCTTGATTAACCACTACGCGACGTAAACAATAAATTGCACAGATGAGTTCCTAACTTTGTACCCTGACGAACTTGATTCAATATCACTCAAAAAACCGTTCGCTCATAGAAAATTCGTAGCAACATTCGACTCTAAATACAGTAATTTCACTAAAATAATTGGTTGTACTTGTACGTATACTTTTGTCCCGGAACCCGAACGGAGCCGAGAGTAGCAGTAGTAGGACTTCCATCCAACTCTGTTGTATTGGCCTACCCGTTGTACTACTTATTATATATTATCAGATAAGTACGGATAGCGCGTGGCTGTTACGTTTCGCGCGAACTGCAGATGTTCATGTTTGTATTTCAATTTCTTCAACAATGGCACCTACCAAACCAAGTGCTATGAATATCATCGATATTTATTTATTTTAGCGTTGAATGGATTGATGCATACACAGCACTAGTTATCACAAAAAATTAGATTACGTTCCGTTATAGCAAAGGTTTATCATTCCTTAGAAATATATTATTAATTAAGTTATTGGAAATAATTATTTATGCACTATTATGACCAATCCTTTGTAACAATAAAGTAGGTATTTCTTAAAATTTTATTACTTTACAGTTGAATTTTTTAGTTGAAAAGTTTTGGAAATTAGCGGTAGTAATTTTTTAAAGCGTAACATTTTGTAAAGCGTAAACAGGATCGCACTTCGGACGATGCCGCGATGCTAGATTGAGTCATAGTTGCCAGGTACGATTTTGTATTTGTCCCCAAAATTCCTGTCCATAAATATACAGACTAGTTTCTGGCCCCAGTCTCACGGCGATTTTAGACAGCCAATACCAAGCTAAACTCATGCAGACTAAAACTGACAGAGATGGCAAATGTACATTTCTTGCTCATTTTGACAGATCAATTGTATTTCGTACCTGGATGCGTATATAAATTGCATGTTCGTTTCATGTACACTCACTTCACAATATTTTCTCCTATGGAACCAATGAAAAAAAAAGGAAATTAAAAAAAAGAAAGACTAAATTTTACCAAGAATTTCAGGAAAAGTACCTTCTGGCAACCCAGTAAAGGAGCAATCTTAAAATCCCGAAATAATTTCAAGTTGAAGAAATTGGTGCTATAGAAATATGGCAACGACGCGTAAGAGTGGCAACGTCGCTAACACAATGCCATGCCTCGATGGCGCAGCGGGTAGACAGACGGTCGCACTTAAAAGCCTCTATTATTTCTTATCAATGTAAAGTCAAAGTGTGTGACCTTTTTTTGTGTTTTATTAAAGCAATAAAATAATACAATTTTTAATATATTATGAATATAAATTAAACAAATCGCTAAAAATATCATGCATATGTTTTATTGCAGTTCAGCGCCATCTGTTTCGATAGCCAGTTCGTTTAGCTAAGCAAACATAGCCTACCATCTAGGAAATTTAACTAGATTCGTATAGATGTCGCCGTTTTTACGAGAGATTGCATTCGTTTCAAGCACACACACATTCAAGCGATTTCGCAAATTTGCTACGTTTTTTAAAATCGAAATTATACTTTGTTTATGTTTTTAAACTTGAAATATTACACCATTCGCGTAAATAGACACACATATATAATTTTTTAAAGACATTTTAACCATATTCAAGCTTCTGCCTGTTAGTATTCCTGTAAAACAAGTTTGTATAGGAAACGGACCACCTTAAGTCCCCACTGCTGGGGCACGGGCCTCCCTCAATCACATGAGGGGTAATTGCCATACTCACCACGCTTGGCAGACGGGTTGGCGAGGGTTTTGAACTAAATGCAGAGTTTTCCTTCTCTGGGTGCTGATGATTATGCCAGCAGCACGGCCGACCAAAACCCTCGCCAACCCGTGGTGAGTATGGCAATACGGTATTTGACTATTTTTTTTTCACTTGTGTAATTAAAAGACCTCTCAATGATAGAAACATCGTTGAAAGAATTACTTGATTCTCATTTAAACTACCTGAGATATCACAACTTTAAAATCCCATTATTTTGGGCAAACCCAAAACGCTCCATACAAATGGCTACAGAGATGTGACGTCACACGACAGTATTTTGTATGCATTTTATTTGAATTTTGTATGGTAGCTACATCAAATGTTTCGTTTATGTCAATGGTTCCATTATAATAGTTGGCGTAAATTATATGGGTTATTCAATGGTATAATTATTTTTTAATAATTTCATTCTTTTAAAATGGACTTGTCCATGAATCTTTGAATGACCTTAAAACCGGCTAGACGTTATATTTTTAATTGAGAATTTTTGCTATTCGCACATATGTACCTATATTTTGATAAAATATTAATGTTTTGTAAAATCTCGAGCTTAGTCAAATACCCTATTACCCCTCATTTGATTGAGGGAGGCCCGTGCCCCAGCAGTGGGGACTTAAATGGGCTGACGATGACGATGATGATGATAGTTTTTACAAGGAGTTCATTGTTGTTGTTGATTATTTAAAATAAGAAATATTTTGAAACAAAACCTCTTTCCTTCATTCAGAGAAAACTCCTCATTGGTTCATTGTTGATTTTGAAATCGTAAGTTCAGTGAATATTTTTACAATAATTTTAAAATAATTAATCTTTTATTTGAACTTAATTACGATAAATGGATTTGTAAGTCACAGTCAAAACTACCTGTAATTTAAATGTAAAAATATTAGAAGTAAAAATCTTAATTTACTACTTATTTTTGTAAAAATAACAGTTTTTTCGTAAGGTGCCTAAAAGTTCGGGAGAATTGGGTTGCACATTTTCCGAAATAGCTATTCAGGGTTATCATATTTTGCTTGTACGAGTATTTGTGTAGTATTTGTACCTACTTAATGTATATTCCATATTTTTCCATTATGTTAAGGTTTTGCTGACATGATATATCATCACTTACTATTTATCATTATTAATAATTGATTAATTAGTCTGTGTAATGTATATTATTTCACATGATACTCATAAAACATTATTATCTTTACGAGTATAATGTACTACAGATTACTATATTTTGCGTCCAAATCCAGGGTAATGGACACCCTGTATAAGTTTCCTTGTACACTTTAGGATTATTTTATGTAAAATATATTTAGGATCTCTTGTAAGATGTAACCTATGTAAATTGTATTTTTATTACGTGTATTCGTCAATCGGCACTCTTTAGTTTTTAGTTAAGAAATGTTATTTTTTCATGTATTCATATCATTAGGTTACCGATATTGTTTCAGGTAAAACACTCGATTTTTCATGTATTGGCATTTTGACGTTACAACCTCTGCGGATAAAGAATAGGATCAGAAAAAGCAGCGCATCTATTCACTTCTCGCTCGCACACTATTTGCGTCTATACTCGCACTCGTGGGGTGCGAGTATAGAGAGCAAATAGTGTGCGAGCGAGAAGTGAATAGATGCGCTGCCATTTTTGATCCCATTCTTTATCCGCACAGGTTGTACATTGTGATATTATCGTTCGCGTTCGTTAAGAAACTCAATTGCCTTTTAGAAGCTTTGAGAAACGCCTTAAACTACTTTTACTATTTTAATTGCAATAACTTGTAACTGGAGTTGGGTGATGTCTGATTTATTTTAATAATAATTTATCAGAATCATCATTGAAATGATTGAATGTAATTATGATTAAAATAATCATGATTACTTTTTAATCCACTTGAAGTATCATGATTACTTTGTAGTTACTTTTTGTAATCTGTAATCATTGATCAGATTACATTACGCCCAACTCTGGTTTAAACTATGCACTGTGAATGTGTTATGTTTAAAATATTCTGATTATATCATATCATTGACACCGTCAGTAGTTACGTGCCAAATGCGTGTTTTTATCGTTGTGTTTAATATAATTGGCATTATTCACATGAGGGTTGTTGTGGTAGGTGGGTATCGTGCGGGCTTAGGGATGTGTCTCGCGATGTGTACTTTTTACATAAACTGACTGATAAGAAAACTTTTCATATTGCCTGATACTCGAGAAACCTATTTTCTCTAGTTAATACATTGAGAAATTCAAAAGTTCACGTTAGAATTCTTACAGTAAAAGCAGTTTTTGCGAAACTACTACGAGATAATGTATAGACACGATGGATAAGTTTTCGCAACAGTGTGGTGATGATGGGGACCGTATTACTAATCCGTTAGGGTATTATACACTTTCTGGAATGTTTGTGGTTATTCACTTGCAAAGCGAGTTGTGTTATTGCTTTACTGAGGCGACCTTCCCATGGTCAGCGGGACGCGGGGAGCGGAGTGTGCTTGACCAATCGAAAGAGTTTATTTTCGCTTTGGGACAATCAGCGGTGGGCGGAGTGTGCTTGACCAATTAAAAAAGTTATCTTTGGAGCACGCGCCGTCGCGTCGCACGGTTCTAGATGCGAACGTCATTGAATGAATGAATGAATGAATGAATGATTAGTTTATTCTCTCTCACAAAAGAGTTTACAAAAGCCACATTCATATTGGTCTGCAATGGCCACGGTCGACTCCGACTGCTTGATTATCCCAAACATAATATAAACTTTTTGGATTGGTCGAGTGCACTACGCGTTACGCGTCCCGCGAACCATGGGAAGGTCGACTCGGCGGTAGGGCTGTAGTAATCATATTTGTTCGTATCATGTTAACGCGTGGTTTGTTATATTTTGATGTCAATAAGCTACTCTTTCATGCCATATTTTCTGTTGGATGTGAACAGTGAGGAATATTATTGGTATCAAAATAATGGCCGCACAGCACCGCTAGCTAGCGGAATTAAAATGAAAAAGACACTATAGTTCCGGTGACCATGGACAGAGCATACCCATCGTTCGTTCACATACGGCAGTTACTTTTATTTATTTATTTGCATTACATAGTATGACTATGTGACTAGCAACATGTGTATATGGTAACATTAGACAGCCAAAATAACATATGCGCCTTGGTAGGCGTTGCAAACTTTGTTGACTGACTTTTTGTTGCCTAAGGGCCGATTTCACCGTTGAAATTGAACGCAATCAATTCACTTGAACTCGGTCTACGCGTTAAACTGAGTTCCGTTCCTTTGTTTTCGCTCGCATTGATCGCATTTAAGCGTTGATCGCGTTCAATTTCGACGGTGAAATCGGCCCTAAGTGTTACTTAACATCTGACAGCAAAATGTAAATTGTTAATAAATGTTGTGCGGGTTCTGCTGGCGATATGGACGCGATGAGTTAAAATCTACAAACAGTAACAAATAGCCACGTAAGTTATAGTATGTATATGAATGTTACCGAGTGTTAATGAATGTTGCAAAGTGTTATTCAACAAAAATTAACTAGTGTGGGGATGCACCGTTAGTATCATATTTTTCTTGTTGTTCATTCCAACACAAAAAGGCAACAATATGAAATAATGGGAAATCTTCTCTCTGGATCCAATATTTATTAGTAGGTCGAATGTAATCAAGTGACATTCGACCTACGAATAAATATTGGATCCAGAAATGGACAACATTTCAAAATTGCTAAGCTATGAAACAAAAAATACCAATTCTTTATTTACTTTTCCGCTGCTAGAATATATATTTATTTAATTTTTTATATTGCTTATTTACTGAGAAAAAAAACTAAAAAACGTAAGATGACGTCATCTGACGGCAGAATGTAAAATATTTCTTTGCTTAGCACATTTTAGTTTTAAATTTACTAAATGCCAAACCCATGACATGCAACTGTCAAAAAAAGACAACTTGTCAACGTTGAATGAAGGACTGATGTTGACAATGCTAGTACCTTTTTTTAATAAAACAATGATAAGCAAAGGAATATCGCTGTATTCCGCCGTCCGATGACGTCATTTGGCGCTTACGTCTATTTAGAATATAATGAATTTCAATAATTATTATTTTATGCATGAAAATGGCCAAATTTTGAAAAAAGAAACAATAAGGGTCTGTTCATTTTATGTCTATTTTCATATATAAAATCGATATGGACATGTTAAAAATATGAAATGTTGTCCATTCAAGTTACATAAGTTTTGGCTAAGGCTGTGAAATGATTCATTCAGCATTTTTTAGATTTCGTCTTAGATAAATTTAAATGCCTATAATCAATGATGCTTATAATATTCGAAATGTACAAATTTTACTGCCTGTAACGTTACGAGTGTAGTTTTTGAAATACGCTAACTTAGAACATTCAATATTACGTGAAGGGAAGTCTTCGACAGAGCTGTTCACTGCGACCTTATTAGATCTCTTGTTGAGGTTCGTTATTGAAAGAGTGATAAATCATAAACTCGAAAAAAAGATGTTTTGTATTCGTAATTAAGAAAGAAAAAAAGGCGGAGCACGAGCCGCACGCTAGGCGCGCGTTTGTGCTCGATTCGTCTAGCGGAAACCCGTCTGAACTTCCGACAATTAAAATCGTACGTAAGTAGTTCGCTTTCTGTAAAAACAAAAATCCCGACAAATTGAGAACCGCCTACTTTTTTTAATATGGCGTAACCCGAGTTTCATAAATACCAGATACCAAAATAAAAATCCTTAACTGCAAAATATTTAATGTTGCGGATTAAATTGTATATTGTTGTAGACGCCTCTTACCACGAGATGTCACTAAGTTTGCCTAATAACTTTTTGTGTAAGTTTAAATGTAACAGACTTATTTTGTGTAAAGCGCCAGTTATATAATTCTTATGTAAATTAAACCAACTATAATGCAATAACAGCGTCCCCTTTATTACTAAACACGATCTAAAGTTATTACCGTACTAAAGTTCATGCCATCTTGTTTCAACACGCAAAGTTAAAAGCGGATGGAACGAGTTTATTTCCGGATTTTTTCTTAGATCGATATTTTTAATAAGGGGGTGAATGTTTATTCAATAATTGGCACGTATCACATACATTTTGAATAAGCGTCTCGCTTGTTAAAACTTTGTTATAGAAAATAATTCGTGTAAACCTTATGTCCGTTTCTAAGACGTCGGGAAAATAGTTGGTATATCCGTCAGTAGGGGACAACGCTATTGAAATCTTCTCGTTGGGTACTACACAAATGAGTAGTATTGTAATTTGATCGCTTTAGCCGTATTGCTGCATAACACGGGTCGAACGTTCGCAATAGTAAGTTATGACGTCCTTATGTTTAGGCGCCATCTTCTAGTTCTAGCCTAAGACACCTTCACATTTATACAAGAAAAATACCCCATTTCAAACCATTAGTATTACTCCAGTGCGGCTAGTGTCTCTAAGTATAAAATTGCCAAGTGTACGTACAGTCAACTCCAAAAATATGTATACACCTTAGGACGTTGTCACAATATATAATATAAGAAAGTAGACCTCTACTTTCTTATAGGTAAGTATTGTGACAAGGTCCTAAAGTGTATACATACTTTTGGAGTTGACTGTACGTAGTAAATGCCACTCTTGGGTTGTAGTGTGAGTTTATTGCCCGAATTTTCATTATCATCCTGTTGCAATTCATCGCTGGCCATAGATCTTTGGACCTAAAGTATAAATATAATGATATTCTCCAAAGTGTAAAGATAAATCAAACTTTTAAAAATTAATTAACAAACTCCATTGTAAAATCAATAAAATATGTAATAAAATACTTAACAATTCTACTGGTTCTGTTAAGAAAATATTATTTTAAAAAAAATCCATATTATTTTCTAAAATAAATTAAATTAAAATGATCAGCTCAGAATCCTGTCCACTGGCTGACTGTTGTCAATGATGGGGAGTGATTGGAATGATTTCATCCTCTTCATCTGCTCTGGCGGTGACGTTGGCCTGCTTCCAGGTCTGTCCGGAGCGTCCAGACGACTTATAGTTGCTTTGCTAGATCTGCGGGCACTGTATAGGGTGTAAGTTTCTAGATCCCCCATTGTGAAAGGAAAATAAATAACCCGTTTCCTTAGAATCCTACCACATTGGAGAAATTTGAGATATCACCAAAATAATGGAGGTAGAAAGATTATTTCTAGTAGATGCAAGCCAGAGCCCTTTTATTTGTTGTCTTTTGAAGTCTACATTTACTTAGGTATCCTCCCATGTCCACTCTAGGTTGTCTGTTTTGTCTAGCTCAGGGTAATTTTTAAGTACCTATTTTATCATATTTCTGGAGGGGATCTCATCTTAATTCATTTTGTTTATGCTCTATCAGCGTCTCATTCCCGGTTGCCTCTAAAGCTGTAGCATCTGAGCCCGTGGAACTGATAGTCACGTAGGTACAGTTGGAACATCCTTATATATCAGATACGATTAATTTGTATATGTAGTTTCAACCTGTGCGGATAAAGAATGGGATCAGAAATGGCGGCGCATCTATTCACTTTTCGCTCGCACACTATTTGCGTCTATACTCGCACAGAAATGGCGGCGCATCGATTCACTTCGCGCTCGCACACTATTTGCGTCTATGCTCGCACCCCATGAGTGCGAGTTATGATCCCATTCTTTATCCGCACAGGTTGTATGTATACACTGGTTTATTAATTATGAATTACGGTCGTGTCTCTTCTCTATTTATAAACCAAAATCGAATTAGCAATAAGCAAGAACACAAATATAGTAAGTTTGATGTCTGAAAATGAAATATTAAAATCAATTTTGTGTGTCAAGTACGGCGAGACTTTGATAAAATTTAATGGCGGCTATCGCGTGTGAAATATCCGCTAGATGGCGTGCCTGTGAACCGAGGTCCAACTTCAACATCATCAGCTGATTTATTCGTTAGTTGACAATTTGACATACTCGTCGAAATATACCCAATCACCTTGTAGATGGATCTCAGGCATATAGTACGCCATCTAGCGGATGATTTCGCACGCGATAGCCACCATGTTGGAGATGAAACGATTAATTGGACGTCATGCTCCTTTAGGCAGATGCAAAATGTCGAAATCATGTAATAAGAAAACGCGCGCTTTAAGGTGACGGGTAGGGCACACTAGCGACGCCAATAGGTAAAGCTGTGCTAGGAACCTGTAAATGGCTGCAGGGGTAATTCAATCTCAGTGCAGAGTCAAGGACCCTGATAGTCACCTGGTCATCTCACATACAGCCTGGAACTGGGTTGTCTGCTGGCTCCAATATGAATTGAACGTGATGTTTACCACACGTCAAAGAAAGAGACTCTTCAGAATGGATTTTTTGTTAGATGGCGTTGCGTTTAAAGGCGTGGGAGATCATTTTATAATTAAAAGATAATTGATATTTATGTCCATCTACCGAAAATTGCATTCTAAAAAATCATTTAATTGTATAACGTTAAGAGAGCTGTTATTGTCCAAGTCGCGCCGCCAAAAGATTTTTGTTGATTGTAATGAAACTTGACAATAAATGAAAAATTGTTCAGGACATTTAAAATACTAAAAAAGGACTTTCATTTATTTAATTACAATCAATGAACATCTGTCGGCGGGAAGGACCCATGGTATAACCATGGTAAAATACGAGTGCCGAGTATGCCTCATTTCATCGCTTATAAAATAATTGAGTACTGCATACAATATTATTAGTTTTTTATATTATTAGCCCTCTAAAAAGAGCACTTTTACGGATCAATGGCGCCGCCACCAGTTAAAATTTGTAGTCGCCACTTTTTTTAAATCTTTCTAGACATTAAGGTGACAGGTAGGGCACACTAGCGACGCCAATCGATTCTAATTTTTGATTACTAAACCATTTTGGGGGTTACAACCTCTAGGCAAACACTTATACTATTTAAAGTGGCCTCTTTTGGCGTGAATCAATATTTCGCGTACGCGTTGGACCCAACATTTTTGCATATTTAATAAACAGTATAAGTGTTTGCCTAGAGGTTGTAACCTCGATATTGTTTGAAATTGATTCGGTTTAGTAGCTATAAATTCAAATCGATTGGCATCGCTAGTGTGCCCTACTCGTCACCTTAATGTGATATGAAAATCGCAAATCTTTATTTAATGTCTTGATATGTTTTTTTATATATTGTCTTATTTTTGTTAAAATCAATAAAACATGATCCGTAAAACAGCTCTTAAACCTAAATTAAGTTTATTTGTACTGAAAATAACTAAAATTATAGAATCATGTTTTATATTAGACGCAATACACCTTGTTAATATCTTGTACTTTGAAATACATATACTATCACATATTATATTGTCTATTTTTTAATGTGTGTTAACAAATAAATTATTCAAAAATATTTCAACTGAATTGGTGATTGAGTAATAAGTCCACCCCAAATGGCGTTTAACGGTAAATCGCTTGACATGAAAATTATGTCATTTCAAACAAGTAACTATTTTTGCTCTTCGGGTGGTTAAGCGCCAGATTCTCAGACTGTACGATTGTAAAATTCTATAGAAATTGATCGTTTATAGCTAACCAGACCCATGGATCAATGTCGACCGATGGAATTAATCGATTGATTAGGGGCTGATTTTTTTAGTTATCTTTTGTTAAATTAACTATAGTTAGTTTTTTAGATTTTCGCGTTGCATTATAACTATAATGTATAAATACGGGGATTAACACGATATTTATTATGTGAAACAACATTGTGTACTCACATATTTGGCTCGACGTTTCGGCTAGGTTACAGCAGCCGTGGTCACCTTACACAGCTCGTGACCACGGCTGCTGTTAATCCCCGTATTGATACATTATAGTTAACTAGCTTTTGCCCGCGACTTCGTCTGCGTTCACACAATATCTTTATAAATTATAGCCTATGTGTTATTCTGATCTATAAGCTACATTCCTGTAAAGTTTCATTAAAATCCGTTTAGTAATTTTTGCGTGAAAGAGGAACAAACATCCATACATCCATCCAAACAAACTTTCGCCTTTATAATATTAGTAAGGACTATAGTTGACTGTCTAACTAATAGTCAAAGTTATGGCGTCGAAATGACGTAATTACTTCTAATAAAACAATTGGTTTGCTATTGCACTAAAACATTTTAGCGATTTTTGACCATTGGTTCAACTCAGTTTGACTACGGATAAAAAAATCGGTCCTTAGTCGAACGGTATCATTCGATTAATTAAAGCTACCAGACCAGATGATTTGTGTTGATCGATGCCATCGATCGTTGATCTGGTACCCTTGATAAGATTTACGGATTTTTTTTGTGGCTACTTTTAATATTGCTAGAGACAAGTGTCACAATTTTTTTAGATATAGGTGGCAGACGAGCTGACGTATCACCTGATGGTAAGCGATTACCGACATGAACACATGCAACACCAGTGGTGTCACAAGTGCCCTGCTTACATTTTAACCCCTCTTCCCCCGGTACCCTCACTCACGCAGCGAAGGACAGCGCATGCACTGTTTCACGCCGGTTTTCTGTGAGGACGTGGTATTAATTACTCCGGACGAGCTGGCCCATTCATGCCGAAGCGTGGTTTTCCCACTGTTGTCACATGAATGGCGTCTGCAAAATAAGCTCAATCCTCCAAAGAAACATCGCAATACTTATTTATAGATATCTGAATCAGCTTTTTATTCTTAATCATTTATTGTCTTACGGCCGCACTCATGGACGTCAATTAAGCTAATGTTCATTAACTTTAGTATCGGTAGTCTTTATACGCATCAAAATAAGTGTCAATATTTCTTCTTAAGTAGCCAACTAAGTTAATCAACGACTTTGAGTGCGGCAGTTAATTTCATTTAGATCTCGAAAATCTGTGGCGGCGCCACTGATCTGTAAAAGGGCTCGTAATAGTTCGAGTGTATTAAGCGTTAGTTTAAACGCTTAAGGTGACGGGTAGGGCACATAAGCGACGCCAATCGATTTTAATTTTTAGCTACTAAACCGGATCCATTTTAAATAATTTCGGGGTTACAACCTCTGGGCAAAAACTTGTACTATTTATTAAATAACCATGCAAAATGTTAGGTCCAATGCGTACGCGAAAAATTGATTCACGCCAATAGCGGCCACTTTTGGCGTGAATCAATTTTTCGCGTACAAAAACGGATCCATAAATTGTGCATGGTAATTTAATTAATTGTATAAGTGTTTGCCGAGAGGTTGTAATCCCGAAATGGTTTAAAATAGATCCGGTCTAGTAGCTAAAAATTAAAATCGATTGGCGTCTTTAGTGTGCCCTACCTTAATACACTCGATATTCATATCGCGTGGGAGTCGAAGAGCTGAAATAAAACACAAAGACCTCTTTATAAAATCACCTTTTAATAGACCCAATATTAAATTCACACAAATTAATAATAAAATTAAATATTCGAATAAACACTACAAAGAAACTTCCATGTTGTTAAAATTCATTAATATCTAGTAAATAATAGGTACTTATTTTACTTCTACAAGCATAACTGGCGGGTCGTGGCCTCGCTACAGACATCTACGGATCAAATGCTAGTCTACGTAGAAAGAGAAACCGGAGGCCCGTCGCAGCCGCAGCTGTGTAGGCCCTGCTGGACGCGGTCTGTGCAGACGCCGCGCCGGGGACGCTCGAGCGACGGCCTCCGTCTGTCCGTCGGACACGCTCGAGGAGGGCCGCGCGCGCGCAGAGCAGCGCGTATATAGAGCTCTCGCGCCGACTTCCAACGCAAACGCACTCCTCAAATATGTTATTAGTCACTAAATGAGATTCTCTCCACCGGTAACGATGCCAGGTTATCCAACTTCACTAGGCTAGGGCGAGTGCGCGTGCGTCGTCGGCGCGGGCGGCGCAAGCGGGGGACGGAGCGGACGTGGCGACGGTGGCGCCGCCGCGCGGCCCTCGGACACTACTCAGGCGGCTCGTGGCCGAAGCTTGCTCAACACTAACCATACCCCCTTCGTTTTCTGCCCTAAAAGCGTGACGCAATCTTATCTAAGTTAGGTCTTTACAAAAATAAACATCCCTAACAAAAATATAAGCTGTGATCATCAGATTTCAATTAATACTGATAGATTCAAATAACTTATCATAAATAATATGTAACCTATTAAACGATTCGGTGAAACGGATCGATCACAACAATTCATTACAACAGGCCGTGATTATTTTACGTTAAAATAATGACAAAGTATATTAGAAAAGGTGACGTAGGTACATTAGGCGTTTTAAAAAAACTAAGCAAAAAATGTATCCAAAACACTTTTCATTAAATGATCGTCTCCAAAAACTATCTTGGTCTTAGCTTAGCACCCAGCGACGCCCTTGCGCAGGCGCGGGCGCCGCCGTGACGTCATCCACGCACAGCGCCATCTTGCTACCATTTTCCCATATTTAATCCATTCTATTTAGTATTTTTTTCATACATTAATACCATGACTACCCTGTTGCTAATCCTTCCTTACTTGGTCTAATAGCAGAATCGTTTACAGTGGATTTAATTATTATTTTTATTATTTAAGATCATATCAACGGAGCCAGAAAATCTACCATAAAACAATCCTGCCAGAATCCACCAGACTTAATGCATCGATTTGACGTTTTATAGATGTGGCTGTATGTTTTCGCTTTTTCGGCTATATTTAACATTAGCAGATTAACAAAGAAGTGATGGCAAAACATTCTGTTTACAACATTGAAGGTTTCTGTTGGTGGAACGTTCATGGGTCAAACGGCGAAACGTTTAGAGAATCACACAAAGGGTACGTTACCCCAAACCTAGGACCCCAGTCACAGCTACAAACGCAAATCAATGCATCCATGACGCCACAAGGTGCTCGCGCCTCCGCCGCACCGATACAGCCAGTATCTTTATAATCCTAAGTTACAAATGATGAACCATGCTGACTCCGTACACACTTGCGTAACAAAACCGTACATATGTGACGTTAGCCTAACTGAATGTTATAAATGCTCGACAGTGGTATATTACTCGTTATGTATATAGTCAGTGGGTTCTAATAAAAATCTCTTAAAATTATATATGATATAACGTCAACAGTGCTGGGTCTGCGGCCCGGCTCGCGGCTTCCGGATACGTACACAAACGTTACGATAATCTTTGGTTCCTATATTATCATGTTTCGCATCCTATTTGTAAGGGTGGGTCCGACTGAACAGTCGACGTGTTACAGAACAGTCAATTATTCTACAACAGTGGTCCATGCGACAGTAGGTACCTACTCAACCGTAATGGTGGTAAGCGGCAAACACCTTAATATTTGTTGGCCGCGCCAAGTAAACTACAATATCAAAGGCCTTTTCAACGAGACCAGACTTTACATTCCAATCTCTCTAAAACTTACAGGTCATGTAATTCAGTGGGCCCCAACCTTGCACGCGGCACCGCGCTACAATACCTCTTAATTCAATAAAGTCGTTGCTCCTATAAAACTGACACGAATTTTCCTAAAATGCTGTATGTGCTACGTGTGTGGCACCGTCGTGCGGAGCCGCGCGCGCGTACTAGTCTACCTACTCTCATTCGAGCCCCGGCGGTTGTGGGACACACCTTCTATGCTGAGTTATACAAATTGTACAATTACATTAAATCGTTAAGTGTTACGAATAAGGATAATAATGAAATTATATTCATAATGGACACCAGGTGGCGCTGCTAACAAATGCAATATAGGTTATTCGTAACTTTTTTGGCGCGTAAATAAAATAATGCAATTTTACATTCTTGGTCATTTTTACAAATTGAAAGCATGCGTGCCGTTTAATATGACTCATTGTAGCCCATATGATTTAGGAGAAAGACTTACAGATCTTTTGCAATTCATTTATGTTAGCTATTTAATAGCTACCTAACCATATATTTTTCGATAACTTGATAAAGTTAAACGGTTTTTCAACCCTTTTCCTCTCTCACTCACTCATGATACAAATTAGTAATTATCTTTTTTGAACCATGTTGAAGACAAAGGTCCTGTTATACCACTTTTGGATAAGTTCGAGCGTAGGTTCAGGATTCAGGACCCCAATTCACGTGCTCGTGATATTTATTTTCATTCGACATATATCACGAAAACATAGTTTTTTGTATGGTTTTCAGGTGATATCCGCCATGTTTTCAAAATATCACGAGCACGAGAATTGGGGTCCTGAATATTTGGGCGCTAACCGAATGGGACCACAACATCTTTGTCATGATTGAGACTATAAGATTTGCTTGTCATAGCATACTTACATCATTCACTCATCACTTTACTGAATGAGATGTTACCATCTCTGTTACGTTATCTTATATAACATCCGCGCAGAACTTTGTGACAACGAATTTTCAAGGATTTAACGAAGTTCCTATACCATGCCATACTAATGGGGCTACCATACCCACGTAAGCGACAGTGGCGCCATCATTTATTTTTACGACTTCATTGACAATTAGTTTCTGAATCGTTATTATTGAATTTACACAGAAGTGTCGCAACGGTTCTAATAACAAGAAAACCAAATCCATCGCAATAGCCACCCTTAAGTAATCGAATTATAAAGTAGAAGTTAACATAAAGTGTGTAAATAGGAGCCAACTTATAACAAAACGGGATCTTGAGCTATTGCCGTACTAAAGTCCGCGCCACGAAAGAAACACGGAAGCTAAAACTTTATATTCCTTGTTTCTATAGACATAAAGTTCAAATTTGAATATTCACGGGATCTCTTTGTTGGCGCGTACTCTAAATGCCAACTGGTTTTAACAAGCAGTGTCAAAAAGTGCTGGATTGAGTTTTGAGTCTGTACTGTTAGATCGTTTTGTAATAAGCAGGGAGACATAAGGAACCGTCCATTAATCACGTGATATTTTATTAGCATTTTTAAGCCCCCCCCCCCCCCCTCTCCCTTGGTGATACGTAGTGAGGTTTAAGACTTCCCCCCCCCCCCCCCAACCCCCCTCTTCCCAACATCATGTATATTTTAGTACCTACAAAGAATTTTAAAATTTTCAAAATATTACCTCAAAATACAGGTATATACTATAATTTTATTTTATTCAGAACCATGATAAAAATGTCTAGACTAGTTTGCAAGTTCTTTTTGATTGCCATAAAAATTATAATAAACGAAGAGTGTAATCATACAAAAAAGTTTGACAGAAAAAAAAAATAGACGTGATATCTTACTACATCCCCCCTCACTCTTTGTGTTATTTTCGTAATTTTTATCAAACCCCTCCCCCCCTTTCAAGCCTCACGTGATTAATGGACAACCCCTTACCTATTTACACGTTAGGAAGGTGCGTTCCACGTGCGGGGGCGGCGCGCGAGCCGGGGGTCAGGGCGCGCTTAGCAGGCCACGGCCTCCGAGATCGGGTTCTCAGTGATGCGGATGACCGGCGAGTGGCGGCACGGGCGGCGGCGCTCGGCGTCCGACAGTCGCCGGAACAACACTATCTTCGTCGGAGAGAGAGGCGCGACTGCAACACAAAGTAGCAATCACTGTTGGGTACTAGATTAAGGAATGAAGGCCAGTTGCTATCGCGTGCGAAATACCCGCTACATAGCGTGCAGTATGTGTCTATTGGTGGCACGACTTTGTATTCACTCAAGGTCAAATTTATCTTAATAAGTTTAAATGGATCAGTCCACATATTACTGTGGTGCCACCGTATATGTGGACTGACAACACTTGGCACCAGTTGGCGCCACCATCGATGCGCACGCGGACCTATAAGACAGGTCTATCAACATTTAAGGACATTTTATAACGTTCATGTTAAATTAGAATTAGCGGCATCCTGAGTTTATGAGGATAACCAACGCTGTTGAAATTGGACCTCAGTCAGTCAAACATTACCAAAACTAGAGAATTATTCACACGCGATAGCCCCCATTCTCGTACTTATGATATTTATCGAAACAAAAATGGCGAGTGATTTTTCGAAAATGGCCAGTGTGTCGAGTACGAGAACTGGCCTCCAGAATGCTGTTAGTCTGATAGGGATGAAAAGGCTTGTTATTGTGGACCAGAGTCAGGTCGCAAATATTATTAACCGACTCATGTGGGTTGCACACCGCAAGCTAAGCTATATTTGACGATCACATAGCACAGTCGTTAAAACGAATGAACTGATAAACCGATACACTAGGTAATTTGCAGTAGGTAAAGAAAGAGGGGGTGGGGGAAGGTCCCACCCCTCTTTCCATGTTATGTGTCGGCCATACACGGTGTACATATCTGTGGACATTTACATCCCTTTAACCACGTGTTCTACCAACCATTCTGAGCAACATTCGTTCTTACGATATTTCGAAATTCGTCGAAAAATGTTTCGACTCCCCATACAAAATGACCAAGTCACGTGACCGACTTTGTATGAATTCCCAAAAGTCTTGGAACAAATGTTGTTCATAATGGTTGATAGAACACGTGGTTATAGGGATGTAAATGTTTACAGATACACCCTGTATAACAGACAGTCGCATTAATAAAACGTTAATCTTGCGAACCATACAAATTTTGCTTCATAAGGGTTCAAACACCCGGTCACGAAATATCGAACCTGTGACGTTATATGCAAGTGTTCACGTACAAAACGCGCGCGAAGCCTTAGTAGCGTGCGCGCGCGCCACTGCACCCGCGCCTTTAACGAGAACAAGGACTTAGTTTGCGGTACGCCGCCCACATTCGAGCAAGCATCGTTTTTAGACAGTTAAAAAGATACCACGAGTGAAAGAGTATCTCGTGAGGAATATAGATTTACTATAGTTTTACCGCCACAAAGTCGACATTCCCATGGTTTGCGGGAGGCGGAGGCGCGGAGTTTGCTCGTCGACCAATCAAAAAGTTTATATATTCCACAACATCACATACATTGATTCAGATCGGAGTCAGCCATATTTACAAACAGCAGAATTACAATGATATGGATCGAACCCGTAACCCTTGCACCAGAGGCAGCATTCATTACCATTGATCCAAACGGGTCGTCAGAAGTTTGAATTCTGTTTGGGCCAATCAGCGGGGGTCAATTCAATTCAATTCAATCTCTTTGTTTTCTTATTATGTTGAACAAATATTTTAGTTTAAAGTATTTTAAGTTAAAATATGGATCCTGTCAGAATTAGGTTGACCTATCTTTTATGTGAAAGGTGGCAGACGCATCGCCTGTTGGGAAGCGATTGCTGCCGCTCATGGACACTCGCGACACCAGTGGAGTCACAAGTACGCTGCCAACTTTTAAACCCTCCTTTCGCCCGGATTGGGCCTCCGGTACCCTCACTCACGCAGCGAAACACAGCACAGTGCTGCTTCACTCCGTTTTTCTGTGAGGACGTGGTATCGCTCTGGTGGAGCCTGCCCATTCATTCCGATGCGTAGCTCTCCCACGGTAAAATAATCGAAGAAGTTTTCTTTGGAGCGTAGGTAATCGCAGGGTTAGGAAGCTGCGACCTTGATTTTTATTTAGGCGGCCCTCGATATCAGACTGATTGGCCCAAATAGAATATTAATTTTTTTGGATTGGCCGGGTGCACTTCGCGCCCCCGCGTCCCCCAAACCATGGTAAGGTCGACTTTGTGACGATGATGATGATGTTGTCAATGTCTATATACGAGTAGAACACAGATAATAAAACCTGCACCTAATTAACTTGTCTGTGGTATTAGTTGTATGGAGTCGGGGGTTATTCTAGTTAATGACAGCAATTAATTTACCTGACCTATACCTACATATCTACTCGTACATTTCAAATAGGTAGGCAGTAAAAACTTATTGAGCTCTTCTCTTACAGTTTTGGTTATTATCAAAGCATGTTTTTATATAAAAATAAGTTGATACTTCAAGCTGACCTTACCTGTAGATTCCTAAATTTTATTATCAACGTATAACATTCATATACAGGTTGTATCTGTGAACATGTATCCCATTAAACACGTGATTTACTTATATTAACCATTCTGAACAACATTTTGATCTATGACAGCAGGAAATTACGCATAAAAAACAACTTTTTATACAAACTTGGTAATATTATTTCGTGACTCGAATTTTTCGACGAATATCGGAAGGTCGTGAAACAAATGTCTAAAACACGTGGTTAAAGGGATGTGAATGTTCACTGATACATCCTGTACCTATATATAAATATTAACACTAAAAAATATTAATAATATCACTACTTAAAAGTAGAAAATAACACAACACACACGAAAAAAAAAATCAATTTATAATAAGTGGTAGAGTGCAGATCGGCGCGAGCCTTCAGTTGCAACGCTCAAACATTCAATTTGGCTCACTTTTCTTGCTTGTATTTTTAAGGTGACGGGTAGGGCACACTAGCGACGCCAATCGATATTAATTTTTAGCTACTTAACCGGATCTATTTTAAACGATTTCGGGGTTACAGTCTCTCGGCAGACACTTATACTATTTGTTAAATAACCATGCACAAATGTTGGGTCAATTTTTGTACGCGAAAAATTGATTCACGCCAAAAGCGGTCACTTTTGGCGGTAATCCAAAATTAGAGTGCAAAAGCAGACCAAACAGTTAAACTAATAAATACTGTAGTTGTTTGCCGAGTGATTATAATCCCGAAATTGTTTAAAATACATCCGGTTTAGTAGCTCAAAAATAAAATTAATTGGCGTCGCTGGTGTGTTCTACTCGTCACCTTAAATTAAACCCTTCTAAACACTTATCACACTCGTTATTTGTAAATCACTTGGGTCAATTTTTTAATTGATTACAAAAAGTAGTCCGTTCTTTCCGTCCAACGTGAAAGAAGTTACAAATAAATGTAGGTGCTAATTTGATTTTTTTCATACAAAATATATTCCAAATTATAACGAGCAAAATAAAGCCTTGTAAGTAAAAGGAAATCCTCGGACTTTCATATATTCTTGGTCCAAGTCTAAAAGTGGCGGCCAAAAAAATTTTTCTTGTAAGTTAAGGATTGTCCCCCTGATGTTCAATTGCCAAAATTTGGCGCAACAAAAAAAGATGTTAGCTAATTTACTGAAAATGTATTAAGATGTTGATTTCTGAACTAAAATAAAACCAAGGATAATGACCCTACAGCTTTGGTGCCATGGTAATAAATACTTAAGGGGACATGTCCTACAAAAAATATAAATCATACTTGTACGAGTGGTGTGTCATGATGAAAGTAAGCAACGTAAATGTTATACAATAGGAAACAATGTTTCCATATGGAAAGCGGTATAAAAATTTAGATGTCATTTTACTGTGATAGATAAATACATTTCAAATGCTCAACTTCGGTAAATACGAGTATAACAAATAAGAGTTATTTTATATTCGACACAGTAAAATAAAATCGTTAAAAACGCCAAATAAAAATAAAAAAGTAAATTAAAAAAAAAAGTGTAAACAACTTACTGCAGCTACGCAAAGATCGGGGCGAGGCTAGCGGGGCGGCGCGGGCGCAACTGAACGACTGCGGGTGCCGGCGCCGACATGCGCATATATCGTACCACGCGGTTAGGCCTCCGGAATATTATAATAGCTAACCGAATTTCTCTTCATCCTTCTCACTCGGCTATCGAGTGAAAAAGGCTTTGAGCGACCCCGTTAGATATATAAAAGTTCTGAAGAGGCGCCCAGACTAAGCTTACACATCAGCGGTGTTATTGGATTTGCGCCTATTGAATTTCAAATGTTTTCAATTAATGATAACATCAGGTTTCTTTCTGATAGAAAGTAGTTTATTACTCCCATGATAACACAATTTGTGCTGGTTGAATATGTGACTGCTAATAAAACCGCTGATATGCTAGGCCAGACCTAAGCATCGGTTGTCCTAAGGACTTGTACAAGAGTGGAGATCGGTAGAATTGAGACCTATAATGCACTTCCCACGCTTGTATTACCATAGACCGATATAAATGCAAAACTTCCTCGAATTGTAAGATGTTATTGTCTCTTTCCCACATTTAGTTCCGTTCCACTCTTATTAGTCTTTAGGACAAACCAAACAACCGCGCAGCTTATTGTGAGGAATGGGCAGCCACTACGGGTGCTATGTGCTGATCTGCCTGTCTAAATATACTCGTATTAAGTGCTTATAAAGATTTTTTATGATGTGTGACAACAACATTAACAAAACGACGTCCACTCACGTGACAATATTATAACAACATAACGAAATCCTTCTGGCGGAGTACGTTAAATTATAATTGCAAGCCGTACTTTCTGCATAAGTTTTGCGATTTGTCGAAAGCATTCGATTAAGTTAATAATGCAGCGGCATTATGGAATCAGAGCCATAATCATGTATTAAATAACTTGTTTATCTTATTACTATATTATAACTTATTGGGATTACAATGTTTTTTTTTTGATTTGCAATAAAACTGTCTCTTTTGGTGCCCAACTATTGAGGAAGTACGACAGGGCTCAATATTGTCTTCGTTGTTTTTAAACGATTATATCTTAAATGTTTCTAGGGTAGTAATTATCTTAATAGGCACTTAATTAAATGCGTATATCTAGAGGATTATATTTTCATTTAATTATGCTGTTGTTACATTTTATTATAAAACTATAAATAGTCTGTAAAAAAGATTGTTCAACAGCATAAAATGCAATGAAATGAGTACTACAAACTTAAAAACTAGCACTATTAACGTAAAAATGTAAGTAATTTGCTGTAATAAAAATAAAAATTAGTATCTACTAAAACAATCGAATAACACACAAGGCAAAATCAAAGGTCATGCTTAAAACTGAACTAAAATTTTAAACTGATACCTACATTAGTAACAAAAACAATGCTTATGAAAAATATTGAGCTTTTTTGTAAAGTATTCAATAAAAGTTTTATGATAAACGTATGATCAGATTATAGTCAGTATATTTTTGAATACATTCTAATAAAAATCACAAAGACATGCAATCCAAACTAGCAAGAACGACGAATATAGCCACTATCACTCGACAAGCCTAGCCTAACACAGACTGCCTATAAAATCTATCTATAACAGTTAAAAGAATCAACAAGGAAAGGGGCTTTAGCTTTTTCTGCAATAGCTTAAACCAAGTGTTAGTACCTAATTACAAATTTCAACTTTAAAGAACAAAATATTTCAATGTAGGCTGTTCAATTATTAAGATTACAATTGCGCTCACATTCAAAGTTCAATCACAATTTAAATTAAATTTTCATTATGTAGGTACCTATAGTTGATAAAAAGTCAAAAGCTTGTTGAAAAACAAGGATTCATCAAAAATAGCATGCAAAGAGACGCCTTATGTCATTTCTGGTAAATTATTTCGATTCTAACAACGACGACAGTTACTTTAAAAGTCCATTTGAACAAAACAAAAATACATTCGGTAAATATTACGCTGATATTATTTTCTTTTCTACCATTTTACTCAAACTTTATATACCCTAGCTAGAAGATAGGCTAAATATAAAACACCTACAAAAATCTACCACTGGAGCTGATACTTCACGATAAACAGGGCATCTGGAACCAAGAGACTACCCAGGCGCACACAAGGCAAGGCTACGAAGCGCTTCGGGGCCTCATACATACCATGTCGCAATAGGTTCTCGCGAAATGCAATGCAATCCCAGGCTCAAACATAAAACATATGGAACTTCAGATAAGATATACAAGCTCACGCAATACTGGCATCCAATGTTTGACACGGAAATTGAAAAATGGCAGTTACTGTTGGCAATAAGTGGAATAAGTCACTGTACCATCTGAACGGTACGTTTGGACCATGAACCTGAATTTGGCAAGAAATAACTAAGCGGATTTTTTTTTATCTTTCAAAAAGAGTATTAAAAGTCTCAATGGAGAATATTATCTTTTGGTCCTTCTGTATATAAAAGTAGTTCAAGTTACTAGTAGTGATAAGAAAATACCAAATGGTATCAAGAATAGCTACAACTATTGTTGTTGTAATGGATGGCTAAATAAAGTATTTGTATTTTGTATTTGTAACTACGGTCGTGTCGTGTCAAATACCGAATACTAATATTGTTCGATGTCATTTTTGCAGTGTTCAATAAATAAGTGCTCAATTAGATGAGATCAAAATACAATATTTTAATAAAATAATCAAAAATGTGACGAAATAGCAAATTCTTACTGAACTTAATCCGGTCAGCTTATGGGCACTCATTTATCGACATCCCTGCACCGAAGCGAAACTAAACTGATATGAATGTAACTAGTACCAGCATACCAGCACATGCCGTCCGTGACATACAAATATATTCTAACTAGATTACACATTTAACATTTTCAAATTACCAAATAATCACATTGACTTCATAAATTCTTCTTTAGAACCATTATTTAAAATGTTAGTGCACAATATTGAATTCAGATAAACATGTATAATATATAAATTTAATAATATTTAAAACCTTATTAAGTCCAATAAATATTTTAAACCAGTAAAATTACACTTGATTTACATATACTTACTTAAACATTGAGTCAAAATAGATTATGAATCATATTTTACTTAATAATTAACTTTGTTTCTCAATTAATTTATCATAATTTAAACATACCAATCGCATTCGAGTATTTTGCTATTATATATATAAACACCTACCACTATGAAATAGAATTTTATAACATTATTATTATTCCGCTTCAATAAAATAAATCTAAAGACGCGTGCATAAAACTAAACAAAATGTAAAGCTATATTGAAAAAGTAAAAAAAAAATACTGCGAGTCTTTCGGTGTAGAAAAATAAATCCCTTGAATAAAATTCTCAAAAAATATTGTCTATTGAGTGGCTTATGCACGCGGCTGGTGTCAGACGAGGCCACCGGCGCCGGCGCAGCGCGCGTGGATGCGCGAGGAAATTGCAGGCGTATGGCATAAATGAGTAGAAACGTTACAAATTAATTATCCCATTTTTTGTCAAAAGGAGGCAAACGAACGAGACTATACATGTCTCATCCAAACTAAAAAGACGCACAGTGCGTGTGAGAGGGACGAGGATAATAATTTGATTTGAGTAAGTTTCGTTTCATTGTAGGTCCTCTGATGGGTAATCGTAATCTCCAAGTAATCACCGCCTCCCATTGAGTGGGTGGATCCCACAACAGCAGAAGCTATGCAGAAAAGACGAATTGAAGGTAGGACAGCGTTGGTGAAAGGGAGGGTCGTCAATGCGATAGAGGAGGAGGGGGGGAGGTGATCGTATCATTTACGACGAGGGGCTGCTAATGATGATGCCTAGTTTTAAGGCAGGGCATTGAACCTGCCACACGTGACCACTGCGCCTGTCAATTTCGCTACGTACAACCTGACACCGCGCTGCGCCGGCGCCGTCGAGTGGGAGGCTGCAAGCGTGGCGCGCGCGCACCCCGCTTACTTACCGTAGCCCTCGCCCTGCAGGAAGAGGCGGAACGCCTCCGAGATCTTGCCGGGCTGCTCCTCCAGCACCATGCCGCAGTCGGAGATCTAAAAATTGACACACCAATGAGTCAGCATTTATCTATAAGGAGGTAAATCTTGTAGCAAACTTGTGAGATTTAGAGCGGACCAATCTTATTCCGATATTATATCTATGGTATCATTCTTTTTTTATGTGAAGAGCAGACGGATCGCCTGATGGTAAGCGATTGCCGCCGCCCATAGACAACCGCGACACCAGTGGAGTCACAAATGCGCTGCCAACCTTGAAGCGCCCCTTTTCTCCGGATCGGGCCTCCGGTACCCTCATTCACGCAGCGAAACACAGCGCAGTTATGCTTCACGCCGATTCTCTGTGAGGCCGTGGTATCCTCCGGTCGAGCCGGCCCATTCATGCCGAAGCGTAAAGTATCAGCCTATAAACTGTCCCACTGCAGGGCAAAGGCCTCCATTATAGAAATCAAGTTATCGTTACTACGATGGGATCAGGCTTAATCACCACGCTTGCCAAATGCGGATGCGGTGATCACAAACCCGAGCTATGTTCGAATAATTCGAAACATACTTTTCGCTCGACCCGGGAATCGAACCCAGGACCTCGAGATCACGGCCCGGTCACTTAACCCACTAGACCATCAGGGCGTTTGCCGAAGCATGGCTCTCTTCAAAATTCTATGCACATCTGACGCTATATCATAGATTTTCTACCGATAAAGATTGGTCGAATCCAGCCTTAATCGGCGCCGAGTATATCGGTATAAAGTGGAACTAATGTCCCGACACGAAGGGAGGGCGGGCCAATTAATAAAAAATTAAGATGGAGAGACGATATAACAAAGATCGGCGGGCACAACTGGACTACAATTATTTCCCATTATAAAACAGAGTGGAGAAGATTGAAGAAGGCCTACTACTAAATTGATTGAAAACTTATGATTGAATGATTGACCGGTTGGCGGTTGGTTGGATTGATGAGACTGACCGGATGGCGCAATTGGTAGTGACCCTGCCTCTTACGCCAAAGGTAGTGGGTTCGATCCCCACAATCAAAAGATACAGCCGATTATGTCGATATTTTCAACAAATTTTCGACACTCGCAAAGGAATCAAAACCTACAGGGCACTTCCGTAAACTCAGAATTTTGAAATTTGGCGTGAAGCATTGTCATTTAATGCAAATATAGGAAAAATTGCGAAAATCACATTTTTTTAGTTATATAATATAATAAAAATGTTTTAATAAAATGAAACCTAACTTATTTCTCACGAACGAATAAAGGTATCAAATAGAAATTTATACTAAAAACCTAGGTTTACTGTCCTTTTAAGCTGTGAAAAAATCTAACTTCTGAGTTAACGCGATCAAAAGATACAGCTGTTTATACCGACACCTCAGACGAATTTCCGTCACACGCTAGGGTATCAAAACCTACAAGGTACTTCCCGTGAACTCAGAATCTTGAAATTCGGCACGAAGCAACGTAAAATAGTATAGATAAAGGAAAAATTGCGAAAATGATAAATTTGATGTTACATATTAAAATATTATTTTTGCTAACATGACATAAAATATGTTTTTAATAATTATAAACTTACTACCTACCCTTTTCCACATGAACGCGTAGGGATATTAAAGTTTAATCGTAAATTGTAAACCGCTACGTTTGTACGGCGGAACCCTCGGTGCGCGAGTCAGACTCGCACTTGGCCGGTGTTTTTTTGTTATGATACAGACGAGCAGACGGCTCTTGCTTGGTAAGCGATTAAACAATCGCAAGTTTAGTACTTTGTGCAATAAAGATTATCTATTTTCTACGGAATTTCTCATCTCAGTTATTAGACGTAGCATGACGGTTACTTCGGTCAGAAATTCTGGAGTTCATATTTCCGGTCTGGCTTTAATGAAATTAGTTGAAGACAAAGTTGCATTCTTGCTGCGCTCGCATTCCGCGCGAGGCTGCGCCGCGCCGCGGGATTTTCTCCGCTAAGGCGACGGGTGAGCACACTAGCGACGTCAATCGATACACTTTTTTATCTACTAAACCAGATCTATTTTAAACAATTTCGGGGTTAAAATCTCTCAGCAAACACCTGTACTATTTATTTAATACATATAGTTAACTGTTTGGTCTGCTTTCGCAGTAGAATTTTGGATTACGTGGTGGTAATCCAAAGTGGCCGCTTTTGGCGTGAATTAATTTTTCGCGTTAATAAACGGACCCTACGGGTACGGGTAGGGCACACTAGCGACGGCAATCGATTTAATTTTTAGCTACTAAACCGGATCTATTTTAAACAATTTCGGGGGCAAACACTTATACTATTTATTAAATAACTATACAAAAATGTTGGGTCTAACGCGTACGCGAAAAATTAATTCACGCAAAAGCGGCAACTTTTGGCGCTAATCATTTTTGTAACCCCGAAATTGTTTAAATTAGATCCGGTTTAATAGCTAAAAATTAAAAGGGATTGGCGTCGCTAGTGTGCCCTACCCGTTACCTTAAGGCGACAGGTAGGGCACACTAGCGACGCCAGTTGATTTAAATTGTTAGTTACTAAGCCGGATTTATTTTTAACAATATCGGAGCTTCAGCCTCTCGACAATCACATAAATTTATTTAATGATTATGTCACTTGCTTTTGTTCTCGAAAAAAGGTTTAGGCTTGGTGTTAAACCATTTATCAGGAGCAAAAACCCGACTAAAAGTTAAGTATAAGTATTAAATATTAGGTATAAGCATCAAAATTATTAAAAGATATCCGGTTTAATTGTAACTAATTTAAATGAACTGGCGTCGCTAGTGTGCCTTACCTGTCACCTTAATAATATTCGTCATTCCGTTGGCTGCGAGGCGAGGTTCACTTTATATTCAGTGTTGCCAGCTCCATGTCAGGAATGGGTGACGGGGATATGGAAGACGTGTTAAGAGAATTGTCCAAAATTCTGCCTTTAGATCAATACAACGGCAAAAATATTACAACACTAAAGACAATATCCCATCATTAAATGTCACGATGACAAACAATTTCTCTTGGATTTAATCATGTCGGTCTCGAAGGGTTTTTATTATAAAACTTGCCCTGTGTTTACTTTGTTTCGGATAAACGGCAAAGTTTCATACGAATATTGAACCCCCGTTAAACTCCCTCAGAGGGATGAATTTTCGGAAATCGGAAAGGTCAGAGATAAATACAAATGCCTGAACTAGGCGAACCTGTTTCTCAGTCTAGAAAGTTAAAACATAACAGTAAGTACTCATAAATAATCAGAAAGATATTTATCTAAAAAAATACAAAGTAAAAAAAAAACAACAACTTTTAAAAATTACCTACTAAAAACATTGAGCAGTTTCTCTGTATCGTCATATGACATGTTAAGTAGAGCATCATGGAGAGCATCAAAAATAATTATAAGTTTCTAACCCTTTTATGTGAGACCCTGCAAATAAGTCAGTCAGTCAATCAGTTAGCTTGTGCTTAAACACTCCTAATTTTTTATCGTTTAATCCCGAAAACCTCATAATAGGTATCGCGAATAAAGTGTCCATTTAGCAATCAATCAATCAAATAATTCTTTATTTGCATAGGCTTGTATACAGCACTTACAAATCGTCATACATTTTAATGACTTAAAACTATTTATAAGTACTTATGTATAATTTACATGTTAATACATATATATGTTGATACATAAAATATACTAAAGAAATAAATAAACATAATGCGATTCTACCACCGGCTCGGAAAGTTGTTTCTGGTCGAGAAGATCCGGCAAGAAACTCGCCAGTTACTCTTTTTAATCGCCAAACTTTCATACAATGTTGTGTTGCATGTAAGATCCCAAAAATAGACGAAAAAACCACATTGTATTTTGTATGGAACAGCAGATTTTTTTAGACTGGACTTGGATTTTATTCACGATGCCTATTATGAGATTTTCAGGATCTTAACGGTAAAAAAGGGGGTAGGTATACATTTAGATTAAGAGATTTTTGTAAATGTAGAGTTTTAGTTTTAAAAATCAGAATTCAATTTACTAAATTAATTTTTCTTTTATTACTTTCAGAGTAGCTTTTGGCCCTGCTGTCATATCATAGTCCCTAATGCCAAAATAATATTAAATAAGCTAATTTCTAAAATATTTTTTTCAAAAGGTCGTTAGACTCATACCCCTTTAATACAAATTGCGAACTAATGATAGTCATCATCATCATCATCAACCCATTTAAGTCCCCACTGCTGGGGCACGGCCTCCCTCAATCACATGAGGGGTAATCGCCATACTCACCACGCTTGGCAGACGGGTTGGCGAGGGTTTTGATATAAATGCAGAGTTTTCCTTCTCTGGGTGCTGATGATCATGCCAGCAGCTTTACCTTAGTCGCCTTTTACGACACCTCGGTAAGAGTGAGGACTAATGACAGTGCCGGAACAAAATTCATGCCAACCCCTTTTAACATTACGTGTTGAGAGTAAGTGTAAGAAATCATTTATTGACCACAACACATCCTTACATACAAAATGAAATGTGGATAAAACATTATAGAGTTGCGTCCAACAAGGTTCAGCCTCAGCATCCTGTTGGAACGGGATGACATGAGCTTTAGTACGGTAATAACTTGAGATCGTGATTTATAATAAGGCGGATAAAAATTATGCTAAATCCAGCACCGAATGCTACGTTGGAAATACAGTTAAGGTGACGGGTAGGGCACACTAGCGACGCTAATCGATTTTAATTATTAGCTACTAAACCGGATCTATTTTAAACTATTTCGGGATTACAACCTCTCGGCAAACATAGGTTTTTGTACGCGAAAAATTGATTCACGCCAAAAGTGGCCGCTTTTGGCGTGAATCAATTTTTCGCGTACGCGTTGGACCTAACATTTTTGCATGGTTCTTAATAAATAGTATAAGGTTTTGCCCAGAGGTTGTTACCCCGAAATTATTTAAAATAGATCCGGTTTAGTAGCTAAAAAATAAAATCGATTGGCGTCGCTAGTGTGTCCTACCACCCGTCACCTTAAGCGTTTAAAGTAACGCTTAATACACTCGAACTATTAAGAGCCCTTTTACAGATCAGTGGTGCCGCCACAGATTTTGCCGATAAATGAAATTAACTGCCGCACTCAGTCGTTGATTAACTTAGTTGGCTACTTAAGAAAAAATTAAATAACCACGCAAAAATGCTAGGTCCAACACGTACGCGAAAAATTCATTCACGCCAAAAGCGGATCACTTTTGGCGTAATACAATTTTTCGTGTACAAAAACGAACCCAAAATTTGTGCATGGTTATTTAATAAATAGTGTAAGTGTTTGCCGAGAGATTGTAACCCCGAAATTGTTTAAAATAGATCAGGTTTAGTAGCTAAAAATGAAAATCGATTGGCTTCGCTAGTGTTCCCTACCCGTCACCTTAATACTTCGCGTCGTGGAGCGCTTCCCGGCGCAAGCTCAGCGGCGAGCGCGCGGCATGCGCGAGGTATGCGCGCGTATGAGCGGCGAAGTATTCGCTTTGCCGCGTCAGTTATGTGTTGCGATAGCTATTTTATAACGGACATTTTTGTTCAATACAGATCCTTTGTGACAGCCCGGCGGGCGGTGTGGCGGGCCCTTTGTTTGGTATCGACGAACTGGGATGGTTGTTGCTATTTGATGAGTAAGTATTTCACTTCTGTAGTTATGGGGAAAATCGAAATATTAAACACCACATACGGCCAATGTTTAATATACTTTTTTTATGTGTTAGGTGGCAGAAGAGCAGACAGATCTCCTAAAGGTAAACCAATGCCTCCGGCCAAGGACCAGAACCAGTGGAGTCACAAGTACGCTGCCAACTTTTCACAACTTTCGCTGCGTGAGTGAGGGTACCGGAGGTCTATCCGGGAAAGTGGGGTTTAAAGGTTTTCACTGGTGTCGTGGGTGTCTATGGGCGGTGGAAATCGCTTACCATCAGGTAATCTGTCTGCTCGTCTGACAGCTATCACATAAAAATAGACGTCACGAATGGTACCGACCTTCATCCAGGTGGAGTTGGAGGGGTGCAGGCGGCCATTGAAAGTGACGGTGTCATCCACGTGCGGCGACAGCGCGCCCGTGATGTTCAGCACCGGCACCTGAAAACCAGTGGACAATCGCTAAAGCACAATAAATTATTATTTGAGTCTCGCGGCAGACGATATAGTATTTCATTCAATAGTTGAAGACTAAAATATGACACTGACTGCCACAAGTCTTTGGCTCGAGTAAAACAGGTACTTACCTATAAACATACTGACAATTTTTACAACTTGACTGTCATATTGTGTTAATGAATAAAACACTCTACTGTCTGTCGAGAGTGTTTGAGTCTAGTTTATTGATTTATTCAATTATACAGGCACTTAAACCTAATTACTTGAAACACACAGTACCTAACAAAAAAAAAATCAAAACTACAAGTAAAATGATAGAACAGATAATAAGAACCATTGCTTACCATCAAGTGATCCGTCTGTTCAGTCTGCCTACCTATTACATAAAAAAAAGAAGTTACCAAAAGTCTTTTCACAGTCTCCCTCACGGAAGGACTGGAATGTAGACACTATACTGTGCCACGGATCCACAAACAGGTCAGAGTGGGGCTGGCGACCCAAGAGTGCATTGAAGGCGATGTGCATGCGACATGCGGGGGATTCCGCGCGTGCTACGGTACGACACGGCATGCGTGCAAACAGTAAATGGCGATGAGATGCTGCGATGACGGATGTAATTTTCTGAAATGAATAGTCGCGAAAGTTCTTCTAGGACAGTCAGGGCACTGAATATCGCCCCGAAGTATTTTCAGTTCAAAAAGCATTTAGTCCTTTTGGCGCCTGAGCTCCAATGAACACATACGGAGCATACCTTGTAAATATTTTGTAGGATATAAAAATGGAAAATATCCATGAACTCTTTTGTACATTTGTACAATTTGTACCTTAGTGATTTTTAAAATACAACACGAGCGAGATTTTTAAAAACGAGCTTCGGCAATTTTTAAATAATATATGCGAGTGTTAAACACTACTTCATCCACATTCATGTTTGTCAGTTTGAAAAGCATACTTACCTTAATAACGTAATTCGCTTAGTGTAGCATTTATCGCTATTTCTTTAATGATATGCTCTTTCTAAGATATTCGGTAGTCTTATTGTCATCAAATTTCCTATCATATTGACATTTCTGACAAATAAAAAATATTCACGATAATAATGGCGCTAAATCGACGAGAGGTAAATATTATAATTATCTGTGCGAGTGAACATTGCACGTGCATGTTGTAAGGTGCTTTATGATGTCGCGGGAATTTTATAGTGTCAATTCGTTTCTTTACTGGCTGTACTAATGATGATTACTGTGTCCTAATATTGTCATTTAAGAAATTTACCTGTTGCATACTCACTCACTCACACACGCACACGCACACGCACACGCACACGCACACGCACACGCACACGCACACGCACACGCACACGCACACGCACACGCACACACACACACACACACACACAAACACACACACACACACACAATATATTCTCCAAATTTAAATTTATACATTTTCATTTTTTATATTTTAACGGGATTGTAACAATTTGACGGCGGTCTTTTTTCATTTAAACGGTCTTTATAATATAAATGGATGACACAAATGCCGATGATGACAATGGCATACCTTGATGGTGTTGTGGTCGCGCGTGATGCCGAGGTCGGAGCGGCGCACGTACGCGTCGATGAGCAGCGACAGGTTGGTGGGGTTCACGTTGCGGGTGAAGTACATCCGGTACATCTGCGCCAGGTCGTGGTTCCGCTCCTCGGGGAACTGCGGAGGTGAAGGTTAACCAAGTCACTCGGTGGAGTTATAAACTCCAGTCAAGGCACAGTCAGTCTCAAAGTGGTCTTAGCGTTCAAACAAACCAAAAATACAATATTATTTTTTTATCGTTGATCTACATCCCGGAAACCTCATAATAGGTATAGCGAATAAAGTCCATTTAGCATGTTATATCAACAATATAAGCGAAAAAATATTAACTGTTCGTGGATATTTTATTTTGTATGGAACAGCCGTCTTTTTCATACACGATATCACACACGGTTTGCGAGATGTAAACGATAAAAAAATGACGGTGTATTATTAGCATTTGACAAAAGACCACTGAATGTTTTTTTTTGTGCTAGAGGCGGACAAACGAGCAAGCGAGTCACCTGATGGAGAGTAATCAACCCGGCCATGAACATCCGCGAAATCAAAGAGATCGCTGATGTGTTGCCGACTTTTTAAAAAAAGGGTACGCTCTTCTCTTCAAGGCCCCTAAGTAAATTAATTTTTTTGAATTCATATGACACGGCAAATACCAATTAAATTATTTGAATTATAGAATACAACTATAACACATTACAATAATAATTATTATAGGTAATACAATAAATTAAAGATAATACTTGTACAAAGACAGGCCCTGTCAAACATTAATTTATGGAACAGCTGATTTTAGCGGCGGCAACCACTCATCATCATCATCACCTATGACATAAAAAAAAGAATCCATGCTTTGCAAGGATATTATCTACCGATGCAATATGTACATGCGTATATATTAGCGCAAGAGATGAATGCTGACATTACCAATTTTTTTTATGAGATAGGGGACAGACGAGCTGACGGATCACCTGATGGTAAGTGAGTTACGCCGTGTGGTCCCCGGCAGAATAGACCACCCTCACTCTTACCGAGGTGTCGTATAAGGCGACTAAGGTAAAGCGGCAGGCATGATCATCAGCACCCAGAGAAGGAAAACTCTGCATTTATATCAAAAGCCTCGCCAACCCGTCTGCCAAGCGTGGTGAGTATGGCAATTACTCCTCATGTGATTGAGGGAGGCCCGTACCCCAGCAGTGGGGTCTTAAATGGGCTGACGATGATGAAGTGATTACCGTCGCCCATGGACACCTCCAACACCAGAGGAGTCACGAGTGCGCTGCCGACATTTTAAAAAGAAATACGCCCTTTTCTTGAAGGTAGGTCGTGTCGGTCCGGAAATACCGCAGGCAATAGTTCATTACAAAGTTTTGTTATAGTTCCTCAGTTTTCTAAGCCAGAAACAATATCTTTTCCGCATCTTCGTCTTCACGTTACAAAACATGTTAATTCTAACCACAGCAGTGTTCCAGCAAGTTTCGGTGAGATGCAGTTTGCGCTGGCTGGTTAGCCTGCGCTAACAAGCGCTGACGGCGTGTAACAATAACAGGCGAAAACTAACAAGTTATCGCACGCCTCATGCACCCCGACAGGGTATAGGCAACAGGCCTAATTGCCACATAAGGAGCTCTGGTTCATGCCCTCCTGAGCCGCACTCCTAAACGGGGCAAGGTTCATCCACCTTGCCCCGTTTAGGAGTGCGGCTCCCGGAACACTCCCCGACGGCTAACCTGTTTGCTACCAGTCTTAATAAATAATAATAATAATTCTCACAACATCCCATAGGTTGACCTGATTCCGTACTAAGTAGCTTAAGCACTTGTGTTACAGACATCAGACAACAGAGCCATAAAATAGCCAATAAAAATTTAAATCTTACTAATATTAATAGGACGTATCTCATTTTTATTATTTGGTTTCTGGAGCCCAATTCTCGGGATTATTGATATGAAAAAAAAAATGATAAAGATAAAGATATCTTTATTGGCCACAGAATACAAATTTAAAACCAAGTGACATAAATTCATAAATAGAACAAATTCTGTAGCCAACAAGGCCCAACCTCAGCATTTGCTAGTGACCGAAGCCGCTGCAGCGCTGGTTTTCAGGCGGAGCCTTGCGAATGTCACATGAAATCCAAACAAAAAAACTGTGTTTTAGCGATACATATTCGTATGATGATAAATGTCACGAGCTCGAGAATTGGGCTCCAGGAGCCCAATGTTAAAAAACAAGATACGTCCTAATTAGAATTAGGCCGACGTAATACTGCTCTGATGCCTCAACGACCCGTAGCTGATCTTGGCCTCCGACACGACAAGTCGCCATTCCTCTTTGTGTCGCCCAAACCACGGCAGACCAATCGTCGATCAAATTAAATCTTGCTAGAGATAATTGTAACATGAATGGCGCGTGCAAAATAAGCTTAAGAATCACAAGTCCTTTTTTATTTTTAATGTCTTGATATTTTTTTTTCATTTATTGTCCAAATTTCATTACAATAAGTTAATATTAAAAATACTTTGGTTTCCATAGACAAAGCTGGCTGCTGTCAAAGTAAATTCTTAATTTTCATCTCAGAAGTAGCGAAGTGAAGCTTCGCTGCACCAAGAAAACCGCGTCGTTAAAACAGAAGTTAGTTTTCGCTCATTACCCGTGAGATCCAGTTACATTCGACTGTTATATTCGGCGGTTCGATGGCTGGTTAGCTCTTTTATTAAGGTGTACATAGTGATAGCACTACCAACTAAAATAATAGCCTTTTACCCGAAATACAAAACAAAAAAGTACAAGATTTGTGTCTTGGGGGCCGCAGAGACTCGAACCAGGGCTACCCGCATTCAGAGCGAGTGTTCTACCTCTATACCCCACCCAGACAGAACTGCGTAAATTAGCCTCTTAAGAAAAACTTTCCTAGCATTGTCTATTATTTACAGGCTATCGCATATATGATTTTAGAAATATTTTTTCTTCACACAAATGCATCCTTACAACTAACTCTATCGAGTAGCATAATAAAATTGAAAGTTTTTGTTAATTGACTTATTTTAATTAAGGAAGATATGTCGGTAGTCACCGATAAATATATAGATGGAAAAATCGAGAATCGATTTAATGCAACACTACTACTACATTATTTCTATCAGTGAAGACCTGTTATTAGCTCTAAGACATCCATTGTAAATGCTACTGTATTAAGACAGCTGTTGGTCTTCCGAATAAAATAAAATAAAGATGGTATCCCCATCACTAACGTCATGACGACAGATAGATAGATTTTCCCTCGGATTTTCCCTGTGGACGTAAAGATTGAAATTTGTTCAAGAATAAATGTACTTAATTGTAAATATGGAGTTTCAGTACTAAGAGTAAGTAGGTATATTTATGTTAGTACTGTACACAGTTCTCCAGTCCCCACAGGCGAACAAGTCCCAAATAGATTTACCTTTAATACATTATGCACACAACTCCCTTGATTGCGGTGGCAAATTAATAAATTATACAGGTAGGTTAGTCCCTTTAAAGTAACCTAATATGCCCCCACTTTAATCCTGGCTTAGCCCCCTTCCCCCAGGGAAGGATCAGGAAACTATTACCGCTTGGTTACAACTAACGCGGTGTGACGCGAGAAGCCGCGGGCGAAGTATGTGTATACATAGTAAGTGATGGCGGTATGCGACGTCCAAAACAAATCCAAATCGAATAAGCAGTATCTCCTTCTTAGTTTGTGGCAATCGAACGTATTCGGAAACAAAACACTATTAAAAAAGGTAAGAAAATCGTTTAACTCAATCAGTAAACGGGAAGTGGATGGACATAATGACCTCCGTGCCTGCACACGTGTAGTATTTTTATAAAATATTTACTGGAATCGATATTATTAAATAATTTATCAATTTTAATAAATTAGGCTTAGCAGCATTTATTATTGTTTACAAATTGATAAGTATTAATTATTCAACAGTTGACAAGATGCTAACCACCTACTATATTACACCTCGTCCTGCAGTTTATTAATATTGGATTAAGTAACTACTACTCTGTGACCTATGAGGGGAACCTAAGTAGTCATGCTCATTCAAATGTCTCTGAGGTGGTGGCGTTATGTGGCGGGTCATTACATTCTAGTGATGAAAGAGACTCAGTCCTTTAAGTCGTTTAAGATAAGACTCGCCTCTTTATACACGACTTTGCTTTAAAATTAAGACTTTAGCTGTTAGTCTTCAATAATACGACTCAGTCATTTAACGTATAAGACTAGTTGCGCTAAAACGACTTAAATGCCTAAAACGACTTAACGCCTTATACGGCTTAAAGAGACTTAAAGGGCTGCGTGTTTTTATTCGAGAGAGCTGGCGTTCGAGTAAAGCGTTTAGTTTTCATTAAAATCGTTTTTATTAATATAAGGAAAAAAACTATGTCCTACATATTAGGTAAGGGTTTATTAGGGAAAAATAAATACATCTGATTTGGTTATGGTTTATTAAATTAAATCAATCTTCTATTTTAGGTCATTAACAAAAATACAAAAAAATCAACACAGTGAAAAAAAACAATACAGCTACAAAAAAGTCATCCAAGACGATAGGCACATTGACGCCCTGATGCTCCTATCACTTAATCTGCAACGTTTTTTTGAGATCAGGTTACTAGATTTCGAAAAGGTTTGCTCACTTGGAACACTACTTGCTGGAATACTTAATATATCTTTAGCCATTTCCGTTAGGCAGGGCAGGTGATACTTCTGATTGGACCACCAAAGTAAAACGTCTACATCCTCTGTTTCTAGTACTCCAACCTGGGTAGATCCCTTAGAAGGTTTTGATCAAAATTACAAATAGGACCGATTGGCATCACATTTTTATTTGAATAATATTCTTCGAATTGGTACAAAATGTATGGGAAAAGTTTTTTGCGATTTCTGACTTATTTAGTACTCCAACCTGGGTTGGTCCCGAAGAAGTTTTTTATCAGTATCTGAAACAGGCTCGATTGGCATCAAACAATTTTTTTTTGAAAACTGGTGATTTTCTTGTTGACTGTACATTTTTTGAAAATCTGTGAATGGGGATCATATTTTTACAAAAAAATACAAATAGTCTCCTAAGATCATTTTCGCGTAGCGGCAACGGTTAAGGTACTTCCCCATACTGACCCATTTCAGATATCCACCCTGTATACACACCATATTTTAGGGTTCAATTTTTTATGCAAATGGATAATGAACCGGCTTACGACTCTCGAATCCTCAGGCGACTCATGCTGCCAGAATTTTAAGCTGTTTAAGTCCTTTAAGCTGTTTAAGTCCTTTAAGCTGTTTAAGTAACTGCTGAGCGTTTTAGTTAAAAGACTTCGACTAATGAGACTAGTCTTAAGACTAAAGGTTGGGGACTAAAAGACTGAGTCAGTCGTGAGGCGTCAAAAATAAGGCGAGTCTTTATTAAAAGCCTTAAAAGCCTGAGTCTCTTTCATCACTATTACATTCCCTTTAATATGGTTGAGTGAAATGATGGCTGACACATACGTCATACTTGTGAACAGGTGCCACCTTTGGGGACTGGTCCGCTTCGGTTTACTTCATATTTAGCTTTTAATTTGCTTCGTTCTATTTTGTGTTGCATTAGACTGTATGACTTGGTATGAGGATCATAAACTATTGTATAAAAAGTTGGCGATTAAAAAGAGTAACTGGCGAGTTTCTTGCCGGATCTTCTCGACCAGAAACAACTTTCCGAGCCGGTGGTAGAATCGCATTATGTTTATTTATTTCTTTAGTATATTTTATGTATCAACATATATATATTAACATGTAATTTATTACTTAAGTACTTACAAATAGTATTAAATCATTCAAATGAATGACGATTTGTAAGTGCTGTGTACAAGCCTATGCAAATAAAGAATTATTTCATTGATTGATTGGATCGAAAATTCCTATGAAATTAACCTCCTTTTAAAGTTGAAAAGGCTTGTCGAATATTCAATAATCCACCAATAAAATTAAATTACGATATTATATATAAAACTTTAACTTCATAATACAGATGTATTTATTTAAACATTTACGTCACCGACCATTCCGAACATTTGTTCTACAAATTTTCGAAATTCGTCGACAACATTTTTTGACACCCCATACAATATGACCAAGTGACGTGACGGACTTTGTATGAAAAGTTGAATTTTTTTGATGTATTTCCAAAAGTCATAGAACAATAACTGTTGTTCAGAATTGTGGGTAGAACGAGAGGTTAAAGGGATGTAAGTGTTCAACCCTAAATGAATGTAGCGTTTTTTTTAATATTATTGTTATTTATTTATTTTATTTATTTAACGTTATGATAACAGATCACTGACGAAAAGCGCAATTTGCGACGCCAGGCCGCAAGTTTGACTGATACTCAAATCTTAGAATCTCAAGACCGAGATGGCATACTGTGGAGCCTTCTGCCTCATTAAAGGGACTTAAGATTTTTCTATGGATCGCCTAATGGTAAGCGATTGCCGCCGCCCATAGACACCCGCGACACCAGTGGAGCTGCCGCATGCAGGTAAATATTTGGACAAAGATTACCACTTGCAGGGTTCCCGAAACGTAGAAATGACCACGCGACAGGCCTAAGAAGTGATGAAGGAGCGAAATTGACGGCTAACCAATGGATTGGACTAACGTGGCTCGTGACGAAAACGTTAGAAGGCGGGTGGCGGACCTTTACCCTAGTCTAGAATCTAGAAAACCTAGAAGATGCTAATAGCCTGTAGACTTTTTCTTTACGTACGTCGGTAAATTCATTACCGTTTATATCTCGGACAGGTTAAAACGTTTCATTGTTCAGTGTAGCGTCCATATTTCAACCAGCAAGAATCATAAAAACCGCTGTACATTTTAATTAGTGCGTTAATAACGGATTATTCAAAGAGGGCGCGGAGGAAAATTTGCGCCTGTAGGGAATATGTTTCTAATAAAATTACGATGTTAAGTACTTTTAATGACAATTAGTGTAGTGAAGAAAGAACAATAATTATTATAATATCATTAAATATTGTGTCATCGCTGGCTGATCTACCTCGGACAAAAAGTCCAGCTTGGCAAGTCTAACTTCCAGAAAGAGGTCGATCGACGAATCCAACTCGGCTGGGCAGCGTTTGGGAAGCTACGCAGCATAATTTTGGCCCATCTACCGCAGTGTCTCAAGACGAAAGTCTTCAATGCGTGTGTGTTGCCAGTGATGACATACGGAACTGAAACGTGGCCGCTTACAATGTACCGATTAAGGAGGCTCAATGTCACCCAGAGAGCAATGGGGAGGGCTATGCTCGGAGTCTCCCTGCGTGATCGTATCAGAAATGACGAGATCCGCAGGAGAACTAAGGTCACAGACATGGCCCAAAGGATTGCATGCCTCAAGTGGCAATGGGCAGGGCACATAGCGAGGAGAACAGACAGCCGATGGGGCGGAAAGGTCCTCGAGTTGGAGGCCACGTACAGGAAGTCGCAGCCGTGGCAGGCCCCCCACAAGGTGGACCGACGATCTGGTGAAGATCGCGGGAATCCATTGGATGCGGGCGGCACAGGACCGATCTGAGTGGAGAATATTGGGGGAGGCCTATTTCCAGCAGTGGACGTCTATTGGCTGAAATTGATGAAAAATGATGAAATATTGTGTCGGCAACGCATCTGTGATGAATTATTCATGTGCTGCAGATGACCATGGGCGGCGGTTAACACTAGTATGTGTGAGATGAGCCGATGAACGAAAAAAAAATTACGGTGTATAAAAGCAATAACATATTTTGTACAAGAATAACATTGTCAAAAAAGTTATGAATAAAATCTGTATAAAATAAATACAAACTAAAATATTTATTTAAAAGTCGCATGGCGGCACAGCAAATTTACATGAAACAAATTGATGAAATTTGGAATTCGCTTCGAAGAAAACAAGACAACATACGTTCGCATTATAATGATATATCGCTGAAAATCAGAAACTTTCGCAAGCGCAAGAAACACAACATAATTTTACATGACATACATATAACTTCAGCATACTGAATATGATCTGATCTCAAGGATACAGTTCTTAGCATTGCCCGTGGGAGAGCCAAGCTTCACTTGACCGGAAGACCACGGCATCATTATTTTTTTTATTCATTCTGAAGAGTCCCACTGCTGGGCAAAGACCTCCCCCAAGTCTCTCCATTCCTCCCTATCTAATGCCTTTACTTGCCATTCTTGGACATATGTATTGGAATCGTCACTCCATCTTTTTTTGGGCCTGCCGCGTAGTCGACGTCCATCGGTCGGTTGCCATTGGGTGACGATTTTTGTCCATCTTTCAGGGTTCATTCTGAATACATGGCGCGCCCACTACACGCCATTAAATATTATCAAAAAAAATTATAAAAAAGAAATTTTTATATATTTTTTTTGCCATTTATCGATGGCATTATACCAATAAAAACAATAAATGTTCCCAACGAACATAATAACGAAAAAATAATTACCTTCCCATACAAAAGTGATCAGCTCATTGTTGCGATTTTTTTAATATTTTCCTCGGGGAAAAATGATTATTTTCATTAGTCTAATGCCCTCGAGAAGGGAGTAAGCCGTTTAATAAGGCATGGTGTATTCTATTCTACCCCTACATAGTACGAATTAAGTTTGCATGTACGATTTATTGTTGAGTTAATGAGGAAGGCCCAAGGAAGGTAATTAAAACGCTCTACGGGTCACTGACGACCCCGGATCGAGACTCAGAGAGCGGCCCCCGCAATAAGTGACCACTTGACCTCGACGCAGCTCCGGGCACATCATGGAGGTTGACCTTCAGAGTAAAATGATAGCACTTTCTCTTGAGGGCATGAATCGTTTGAGCGAGTTAAGTTGTCAGTGGTTTAAGATTGAGGTAAGTTTTTTTTTTATATATGAGAGGTGGCAGACGAGCAGACGGATCACCTGATGGTAAGCAATTCCGCCGCCCATGCTTTGCTGCTTTGATGCTGCAACACTAGTGGAGTCACAAGTGCGCTGCCAACCTTTTCCCCATATTGTATATAAAAATAATGGTACAGTAAGTACTACACGAAACAAAAGCGACAGATTTTTAATTTTTCTTATTCTATTAGATCAAGTCTGATGTTTAAGGTGACGGGTAGGGCACACTAGCGACGCCAATCGACTTTAATTTTTAGCTACTAAACCGGATCTATTTATCAACAATTTCGGGGTTACAACCTCTCGGCAAACACCTATACTATTTATTTATACTTATAGTTAGGTAACTGTTTGGGTCTGCTTTTGCACTCGAATTTTGGATTACCGCCAAAAGTGGCCGCCTTTGGCGTGAATCAATTTTTCGCGTACAAAAGCCGACCTAACATTTGTGCATTGTTATTTAATAAATAGTATAAGTGTTTGCCGAGAGGTTGTTACCGTGGAATTGTTTGAAATAGATCCGGTTTAGTAGGTACAAAATTAAATCGATTACCTTTATGCACCTTAATGATTAGAGCAACTAGGTTGACATAACTAAAACCCAGAGCTAATAGTAAAAAAAGATTTACCTCAGGTCTGCTGTATATAGTCCGCCTTTTCCATAATTGTTCTTGTATTCAACCACTACAGTTGACTACAAGCTCAAAAGCTTGGAAAAAGGTGGACTATATATAGCAGAGCGTGGTTTCGATCCACGGACCTCTGGGTTATGGGCCCAGCACGCTTCCACTGCGCCACTCTGCTACCCGATGTGATAGGGCGAATCTATCCACCAGTATTCACGCACTGGACAGTTCCGCTCAATCTGCACCTTATCTCTTCGAGATAAAGTCGAACGAACTTGCAAAAACTGTGACGTAGAGAGGGTTGAAAACTGACTGGTTGCATCTGAATATGTATGGTACAATTTGAACCAAGTCACTAGGGAATAAAGCTGATCCTTCAACTTTAACGACGAAGAGACAGACATCACAGGGAATTTTTTGCTTTGATTTTGGACATAATGTTTTATTACAGAGTAAGAATAAACATTAGATACAAACGTGGATTTTGAATGGGCGGGTGATTATAAATATTCGTTAAAATAAATGCATGACGTTTGACATTTTTTTTATATATGAGAGGTGGCAGACGAGCAGACGGATCACCTGATGGTAAGCAATTCCGCCGCCCATGGACACCTGCAACACCAGTGGAGTCACAAGTGTGCTGCCAACCTTTTCTCCTTCCACCCATTGGGCCTCCGGTAACCTCACTTACACGGCGAAACACAGCGCAGGCGCTGCTTCACGCCGGTCTTCTGTGAGGCAGTGGTATCACTCCGGTCGAGCCGGCCCATTCATGCCTAAGCGTGGCTCTCCCGCATTTATACAACTATGCACATACAACATGTGCGCTCACTTGTTAAAACATTCCGGTAAAATGGGGACAGCCATTTTCTTTAAAAACAAACAATATAAAGAAGAATTTGAAATTGGAACGCACCTGTCCTAACAAAAGTAGTAAAAAAATTAGCGTAAGTCTTTTGGACTGTGAAAGGTAAAAAACATTTGACTATCGGACATTAACTGAAGATGACGTTATGCAAAATGTTCTTTATTACAAAAGAATGTACTTTAACTTTTAAGACGCGGTCACATGCGGAAGATTTTTTACGACCATTGGAAAAACCGCAGCTCAGGCTTTGACGCTGTAATAAAATAAACCACCAAATAAAACATACACGTACTACAGCGTAAAGATATATATTGGCGATCCACTTGATTGAAAGGACTCGGCCATGGACCTCCGTCTCTTTTACGAGGCGAGAAATGGCCGGCAGTAAACGCTATTATCATACCGTATCCACTGTTTTATTATGTGGCCCCGAATAAACGCCAATTTCTTTAGAAAAAGCAGTAGAATCTATGTGTATAAGAACCACCAAACGACAAGCGTGGTCTATCTTAGACTTTCACTTAGCATCAGGCGAATTCAAATTAAAAAAAAAAAATATTAGCCTATACACTCTCGCACTGCAGGGCAAAGGTCCCCATCATAGAAATCAAGTCATCGCTACTATGATGGGATTAGGCTTAGTCACCAAGCTTGCCTAATGTGGATTGGTGATCAGAAACCCGAGCTATGTTCGAAAACTTCGAAACATACCTTTGCTCAACCCGGGAATCGAAACCCGGACCCTAAGAGCACGGCTCGGTACTTAACCCTTTACCAGGTAACTAGACAATATTTATTTCATTGATTTTAAACCCTATCTCAAATGCACAGAGTTCAAAATCTTGTGATACTTGCCTGGTTAAACCACTAGACCAACGAGGCATCAAATGCTTGTTTGTCATACATGAAAAAAAACTTACTGAAGATTCAAAGAAATAAGAGAACCTGTGCCGTGTGGTGCCCGGCAGAGTAGAATAGGACACCCTCACTCTTACCGAGGTGTCGTAAAAGGCGACTAAGGTAACGCTGCTGGCATGATCATCAGCACCCAGAGAAGGAAAACTCTGCATTTATATCAAAACCCTCGCCAACCCGTCTGCCAAGCGTGGTGAGTATGGCAATTACCCCTCATGTGATTGAGGGAGGCCCGTGCCCCAACAATGGGGACTTAAATGGGCTGATGATGATGATGATGAAGAGAACCTGACTGAAGGTAAAAGAAAGCAAATTATCTACTCGCCACCAACATCCACATCTTGTGACTCCACTGGTGTTGCGGGTGTCCATGGGCGGCGGAATTGCTTACCATCAGGTGATCCGTCTGCTCGATTACAATCACATCCAATACGATTGATGATACCGTGTTTAAGTTCATTAGAATATTTTCAATGAATAGGGATATAAAAAGTATCAGGCTATATACTGTCCCACTGAAGGGCAAAGGCCTCTATCATAGAAATCTAGTCATCGCTACTATGACGGGATTAGGCTTAATCACCACGCTTGCCAAATGCGGATTGGTGATCACAAACCCGAGCTATGTTCGAAAAATTCGAATTATTCCTGCTCGACCCGGGGAATTGCAGCCCGGACCCCGAGATCACGGCCCGGTACTTAAACCACTAGACCAAAGGTGCGTTCCAGACCAACGGGGCAGGGAAGCCGTGGCAGGCCCCCCACAAGGTGGACCGACGATCTAGTGAAGGTCGCGGGAATACCTTGGAAGCGGGCGGCACAGGACAGATCTGTGTGGAGATCATTGGGGGAGGCCTTTGTCCAATATTTATTTATTTATTTATTGCTCTACTTCTTTTCATGGAAAGCAAAGAGAAGTTCAGGCGGTAATGTCAGACAGAAAATCTTAATTTATTGTCTCTGTTCAAAAAAGTACAGTCTATCTTTTCGCTTCTTTCTAACAATCAATACAAATTCAATGGACGAGCCGATGGCATCTTTGGTAGCGTCCCTGCCTCATACGCAATGATCGTAGCTTCGTTCCTACCCCTGAAATGAGCACTTGTGTTTTTGATGTCTGGGTGTAAATATATTGATTTAAATATTATATTTTGTAATTACTCTTTTGTCTGATATCTGTAACACCAGTGCTTAAGCTAATGAGTACATAATCAGATCTATGTATGAAATGAGAGGGAAAAACCGCCTTCAAAACCCACGAACTAAAAAGTGATAAAGATAATTTTTTTCAAGCTTTTTAGTGTCTCATATTTTTGGCATCCCCCCCCCCCCCCCTCCTTTCCTTCTTCAACCCCCGCCAACTAACTAACAAACTAATTGTGAGTAGAGTATTGGAAGTGTTATTATCGTTGAGGAGTTGACCTTCCATCTTCAGCAGAGCCACAAAATTAATACAATCAGGCGTAAATACTGGTGCAATTTTGAAAAAAAAAATACAAAAATTACGTCTGGTTTTAAAATTTGAGGGTTCCCCTCAATTTTTTTATTACTTTCGAACTAAACAATAATCATCTAAATCGGTTCATAAATGGCAAAGTAATCGGCGAACAAACATATATATGTCCAATTGAGAACCTCTTCCTTTTTTTCAGGTTAAAAGAGTTCTAATTTAATTTCATGGCTTGAAACTTGGAACTATTTTCAACATAAACACATCTATTGTACACAAGTTCAGGCAAATCAAGTAGGTATCAATAATATCTTGAATGAAGCCCTCTCTACTGTGAATTGAGATTTCCTCTCTGGCTGGATGCAACCGGCGCCATCTGGCGGCGCTTCTAATTAGCCTCATTACTGCACGTGCACAATGCGCTGCGCCGACGCCGGGCTCTCAATGAGGCTGTTGTGTTACAATTGGAAAGTGTGTATTGTGGGAATAGACGAATGAACGAAAAGAAGATACTTAATTGCCAGAGGGATTTGAAAGTGATTACATTGCGCACCGGGTAACTTCTTTATTTTTGAGGTCCCGCTTCATTACTGAAGATTGAATGTCAGGATTTTAACCATGGCAAGCCTAAAGAGATCGACTAGTCGGCCATATTTTGTAGTCAGCGACTGGTTGGCTAATATCGCCTAAATGTTTCCCCTCGCCGCCCATTTACTTACTAGTTTCTATCAGTCTATTTTACACGGATATAGATTTGAAAAATCCGAAGGTTTAGGACTTTGAACACAGACCTTATGATTGGAAAGTGCAAAATCTTATCCATTGAGCTACCATCGCCATATTTCTCGATAGAACTCGACTTTGTTCCATCACGACTCCCATTAGACACCATAGTTATCTCCTATGTAAGGTGGTATGAAACATTGTTGAGAGTTAAGTACATTTTGTAACTCTGGCCTTCCTATTATCCTATTTGAATCTTTTTTTTACATTCCATATACCAACATGAGAGGCCTTATGGCTCAGTAGTCAGCTGGCAATATTTAACGGATTGTTGTAGTTTCTCTTAAATTCCTTTATGAATTGACTTATACGCCAAATGCTGCCGGAATATAAGCTGTTACTGTTCCGCTGTTTGGCTAGACGTGATTGTCGCAAATTTTATTTATTCTACAGTTATGAATAGGGTTACCATATTTCATAAAGCCGAGTCTATCAAGTCACGCTTTAAACACAACATTTCACTACTAATAAAATTTAGTAATCGTCCAACATACTGAGACAATACTACTGCGCGTGGTTTTCAACGAGTCAACCCTCATTACGTCACAATGTTAAATATCATGGTTTCGATTCCTATTCTACAAAAACATTCGTTCAGAATCCTAGTGTTATCAATCATACAATATTTATTTATTTCCTCTATATACAATTAAACAATTATATTACCTATTGAAATATATATTTGTATGACCATAAATGTGTAGATTCACAATCGAACAAATATAACACACATGCTACATGCTGAAGTTCCTTACTTTGAAAAATCTATACATGTCTAATATAAAATATTATTCAAAATATTTTATTAGATGAAAGCATAAGGTGACTGCTCCCTTTTCTTATGCCGTGCCCGACAAGGTCCATAATTGTACTGTTTATTACCACCTTTTGTAACATATGGAGAGCAATAAAGACCGCATGTCATATTGTACTAGTCATAATGCGCAACAAACCCGCTTAACAAAATTTCCGTTCTAAAGTTACAACATCATTAAAATAACTGGCTACAAGATTTTGAAGCTGGTCCCTTTTGCAGTCCAAAGAGCGACTCCTAATAGTTGGACAAAGTTCTTTGGGACATTCCAGGGATGTTCTGTCGGCTAGTCCCCCCCGCGGAAGGCCTTCCAAATTACAATCTTGCCAAGTTTTGAGATGTCAGATTTAAACGGGCTTATCTTTTTTATGAGGTCGAAATGCTCAGGATTAACTGTTGAAATCTTTAGCGCTTGTATTCTACATATGTTTACAACGCGATTAGAGTTGAAGTTGGTTTGCGAAAACACATTTTCATTTACCGGCGATACATAGAATAAGGGATGTTTGTCATTATACTTAAGAGGCGACGATGCTTAAGAAAGTAATAATAATATCCTCCAACCGATTAAGGCTACGGCGGCTGATCGTAACGATCAGCTACGTACGCAAGGTATATTATAGTGCTCAAGTGAATGCGCAAACACAAGTGCACTCTCTATTCCCTTACCCTCGAATTTGGATGGGACACCAGCGTGACGGTGACTGCCTCGGTGGCACAGTGGTTAGTGGGTCGCACATTAAAGGGACGGCTGCGCAAGAGGTCCCGGGTTCGATCCCCGGGTCGGGCCAAAAATTTGTACTTATGTTTTCGCTAAGAAATTCTTACTGTTAGCCCGGAGTCTGGAAGTTGGCGGTCTTGTACTCCCGTGCATCGGAAAACTTAAGAAAGTACACAAATAATGTAAAACGTATTGCATTGAACTTCAATAGTATTGATAAAGACACAATAGATAGTATTGAAATAACGATCATAACTATTGTTTTCGTAATGTCGGATAAACTGTTCTTCATCATTCTCGCGATTTTTACACACAAATATAAAAATAAAGTAGCACCTTTCACACCAATTTTACTTACTATGGTAATTAGATAGACTACAAATAAATAGACTACAAAACTACGCGTAGTTTTAGACGAGTCAGCAGCCCCCCCCCCGATGCCGACGTCCGTTTGTCTTCTCTGCGTCTCTTATCACAGATTGCTTCTGATAACCAGATCCTTTATAACCTCGAAGTGTTCTGAAGAGTCTCACCCGTCCGAAGTGGTGCCACATCAGGTAGTCGAGCACACCCTGGGTCATGCCGCGCGCGCGCAGAGAGCGGCTATTCATCTTCTGGTACGCCCACTCGATCCAGCCGGCTTGGTTCGACGTGCAGTTGATCAGCGCGAGGGCGTCCACCTGTGGAAGACAAAAATTAAGAATAAGAAATTATTTATTGACCATAATACATGATCACATACAAATCTAAATAAGGACAAAGCATTATAAAGTTGGGGCCAACAAGGTTATACAAATATAAATAATTTTATTTCTTTTGAGATGCTCCAGTAAGTAATAAAATACTTGAGTTGGAGCTATCTCGCTCTTACCCATTACATTTCACTTATATGACATTTAAATCTTAAGCTAGTAAACAATGACAAGAAGAAAAAGTTTTTATTTCTAAAACATTTTGAATTTAGTTACATTAGTATTTTTTATTTAACTTTAAATTAAATTATATAAAGAAAGGAAAGAAACAAAAAGAAAACAAATAATACAAAATTAATATAATCCGGTATTAGGTACATAAATAAAAAATAAACAAACAAAATACAATGCCCCGACAAATACAACAAATAGAAATAACGACAGTGGCGCCATCATTAACCTTCCCTGTTCACGTGTTTATTGACACACCCTCCAGTGACGGTGGCGCCATCTGTGTCACTGAAATCTTATCATCTTTAAAAAATGTAAAAAAAAAATACACAATTCACGATGACAACATCTATCTATCTTAGTTGGTGAAAACATTTTTATACGTGCATGATAGTGATTATCTACCTATTAATAATTATTACTAGTTATTAGAAATTGATTCAAGAAAAAGTCTGTAAAGATCATCTTAGACACCTCATCTTAGCGTGTAATTTCCACTTGCGTCCAAAGCTGCCTGGGGTCCGCTAGGACCATAATTTAGGATTTGGTAATGATAATGAAGTGTCTGCACGTTTACACGTTCAGTATCATTATCCCAAAAATTGTAGCTTTCGGATAGCTTCTGATACGAGTAACCATGATGCAGTCGGTCTGGTTCCCCTGTAAAGGGTTTTTTGTAAATACTAGACACTTCAACTACTGAATCATAGTTTAAGCGTAACCAAGATTTAAAATATTCAGAGTTGCATGCTCGGATTTGAACTCCAAATCCTCGTATGGAAAACGCATTCTTATTCACTGACCTACCATCGCTCGTCTGTAAAGATTACAGTGGCGTCACAATACGTACCATGGCAAGCCCGGCCAAATGTCATATGGCCGGCTACATTTCAAGCCCCCCGTGCAAAAGCCGAAGGTGGTTCGTTCAAATCTCACGGGAAATATACTACAGTTTTGACAACAAAAGGGTCCCTTCCTAGTTTGGATAGAACATTACAAGCCCTGCTCTCGAATACTCTGACTGTTGATGGCAGAATTCGATATTTGAAGAGTGGGTTCAGACGTCGCACTCAGCATTGATAATACATTTAGTCGAAATAAACTTATGGCGGCTGAAACCGGCATGAAGCAGCACTGTGCTGTGTTTGGCTGCGTGAGTAAGGAACCGGAGATAAACTCCCCTTGAGTTTAAAGGTTGTCAGCGTCGTGTGACGCGGGTTTCTATGGGCGCCGGCAATCGCTTGACATTAGGCGATTTACCTGCTCGTCTGTGACCTATCACATAAAAAAAGCTAATGTCTAGTTCAGGTAATTTCTTAGTTTGAGACAAGCAGAACCGTTCAATGTTGCGGAAAGGTAAAAGATAAAAGATAAAAAAGGTCCAAACAAAACACTTATGAATGTCAAAATAGGTACATAATATCTACCGCTGGTTCGGAATGTCGATTTCGACAGTCGACAGTGGTAGTTTGAAAATCTAGCGAGACGATATAATAAGCTTTGTTATACCAAGAACGGGGTTGCGAGCCTAGCGTGACCACCTTCGTGATGCAGCAGTTACTGCAGGCCCCATGGGGATATTACTATTTTATGTGAGTGGGCCCACTTTGAGTAGGGTTGAAAACTAGATTGTTTGATAAGAAACACGGTGGTTGTTGCGGACGACACGTTTATGTTACGTCTTGATCGCGATTAGAACTTATACTTGTAATCAGGCCCTACCACAAGCGAAATCATCCTGACCAAGATCATGAGAAACTTGCAGAAACTTGCATGTTCCACCAGGTAGTTCCTCAAGGTCTGACGATACCCACAGTTGTTGAAATAATGATTCTAATCAAGCAAGTTGATCCAGCTGGTCTAAACGCAGGGTTGCAGTGGTCAGACGGAAATCGCTCGCTTTATTGCAATTAGTAGACGAATCCCCAATCCTGAATGCTCCAAACAGGGGCGGCTCGAGCCCAAGAAGCGCCCGGGAGCAATCAATAACCTGGCGCCCTTTTGTTTCAAAATGCACGAACAAAATAGAATATTTACAATATTTTCGATTACCTATGGGCAGTCGCTTCATTGTAATTATTAGACATCCCGAATCCTATATCATGGTCCAAGCGTACCCCGGGCTTCGAAGCGACAGCATTGGACGCGACTGGGAATCACACGCTAAGATGAGGAGAACGATCAGATTGCGCCCGCTCCTCGCGGAGCGTTACAGTGGAGGCTCTATGTGTAGCGAGGGACTCTCGGCGCCCTCTAACTTCATGCGCCCGGGTGCACCGCACCCCCTGCACTATAGGTAAAGACGCCCCTGGCTCAAGTTCGGTATTGAAACCCAATGATGACTCGCATAACTGATATGCACACATGTTTTTATTTTCACTGTTATGTTCCCTTTTATGTTCTTTATGTCCCTTCGTATATTGTAAATGTGTTTGTTCCATTCTTCTAATTTCGTTTGTTTTTCTTTGTATTCCTTTTGTTTTTTTTTCTTTCATGTCTCAATGTAAGTGTGCACGATCGTCGCCCAAGGGTCAGCCTGAAAATCAGCGCTGCAGTGGTTACTGGCTGCTGCAGTAAATGCTGAGGCTGCGCCTTGTTAGCCACAAACCAATATCATGCCCTATTATATTTTGTTGTTTATTTGTTTTCCATGTACTTGTCTACTGCTGTATGTACTGTGTTTTTATGGCCAGTAAAATTAAAATTATCTTTATCCTGAGCCACAGCATACAAGTGGATAATACCAGCAGAACAATGACATTACAATTCTTCATGATAGGCGCTTTGGTGACCTTGTCGAAGTTGCCAAATCTGTCTATGTAACATTTTGTATAGCAAAGTAGACATGGCCGTTCATACTGCGACCATCATCACATTCCCACAGAGAGATCAGAAGCAGGACCAATGGCTTATCGTACTTTCCGAAGGCGTGTACATGACACTGAGAAATTCTTAAACGAAAAAAAAAGGTACAAACTTTTGGCCCAAAATGGGGCTCTATACCCGATGCCATACCGCGACTCCACCTGCAGCCGCTTTGAAGCGACCGACAAGCCATTGTGTCACCAAGGCAGTCTTTGATACTTTAAGAATATCAATCTACGCAAAGTCGCATCATCATCCTAAACCTCATCGTCGCTTTCCATCGAATGCAATTATGGTCAAGCGTCAGCCTATATTAATAAAAAAACTCGTATTGTAGGTATAAACCTACACTAGAAGCCGGCCTCCACTTCGTTTCGGGGCGTTAGTTTTAGATTGTATCTACCAATAGATGGCGCAGGGTGTCAAATACATCGCGCAAGTGATTCGATTTAGCAATAAGCTATGTCGTCTTGTATAGAATTTCATCATCATCGTCAGCCCATTTAAGTCCCCACTGCTGGGGCACGGGCCTCCCTCGATCACATGAGGGGTAATTGCCAAACTCACCACACTTGACAGACGGGTTGGCGAGGGTTTTGATATAAATGCAGAGTTTTCCTTCTCTGGGTGCTGATGATCATGCCAGCAGTTTTACCTTACCGAGGTGTCGTATATAATTAACCTCTTTATAAATAGTATAGATTATTATTGATGACACTGGCGCCTACTCATGGCGAATCAAGCAGCAGCTTAGTATCGGGTTCAGTCTACCTCAGTGGCGCAGTGGTTAGCAGCCTGGAGTCTGGAAGTTAGCGGTCTTGTACCCCCGTGCCTCGGAAAGCACGTTAAGCTGTTGGTCCTGGGCCTGATCCCTATCCGGTCGTGACACCCTGGTGTCCCATCTGAATATGAGGGTAAGGGAATAGATTGCACTTGTATCTGCACACACACTTGAGCACTATAACATATCCTGCGTATGTGGCTGATCGTTGAGATTGGCCGCCGTAGCTGTAATCGGTTGTAGGATATTATTATTATTTGCAATGTGGGCTCTCCCTTTGCTTACACTATCCGGACTATTATTACCTTACTCTATGGCTTACTGACACCCCGTTGGTCTAGTGGTTTAAGTACCGGGCCGTGATCTCTGAATCCGGGATTCAATTCCCGGGTCGAGCAAAGGTATGTTTCGAATTTTTCGAACTTAGCTCGGGTTTGTGATCACCAATCCTTATTAGGAAAGCGTGGTGACATCGTGGTGTAATCGGTTTGAGGATATTATTATTTATTATAGGCGGCTCACTGACAATGCTTTCTTTGTGGTTACACCGTGCAGCGCCTTGCCTCGGCTCCGGCGCCGGTGATCGCAACGTTTGCCGCCACATCGGAGGTGCGACCTGACCCACTTCTCAGGCGGACGCGACCATTATACACCACAGCTACGGCATTGGGAAATCGTGTCAGAGAAAGGAGAAATTGTTTCTCAATTCAATTTCTCAATTTTCAATTCAATTTGCTCACCAAGCGATTTGTTATGATATACGTGTAAACACGTTAAGGACTACAAAGGCCTTACCATGAGTTTGAAATACTATCATCGCTATCCAAAAATATTGCTCTGTCTCTTTCACATGCACCACAATGAAAGGGACAAAGCGATATTTTTCGATAGCGAGAACAGTTTTTCAAACTCATGATAAGGGTACAGTTCTGTTCATTTGTTAAGTTAAAATGTCTATATACGCAATAATGATTGTAGTGTGTTGCTTTTTCCAATAAATAAATAAATAAAATAAAATTCTGTGTTATGCTTTGAAGAATCTTTGACGAATTTTTATTTGAAGCTCGCGGCAGGAATTGATTTTAGATCAATAGATTCGCTAAGGCCAGGCATCATGGTGAAGCGGAGAAGATCAGTTTCTATCGATCTTGAAAAAAATATCCAATATCCTACTTGAAGATATTACCTAGAAAATGTGCTGATTCGTAACATGATAGGATTTAATTTCATCATCATCATCAGCCCATTTAAGTCCTCACTGCTGGGGCTCGGGCCTCCCTCAATCACATGAGGGGTAACTGCCATACTCACCACGCTTGGCAGACGGGTTGGCGAGGGTTTTGATATAAATGCAGAGTTTTCCTTCTCTGGTGCTGATGATCATGCCAGCAGCTTTACCTTAGTCGCCTTTTACGACACCTCGGTAAGAGTGAGGATTTAATTTACTCGATCAAAAAGCCCAAAAAAAAATTATATATAGTTGCTGCATGTCCCTTATCACAAATCAATCCAAGCCCTAAGAATTGCAAGCCTTAAGTAATGAGCAGGGCACAATGCAAGGAAAACAGATGGGCCTGAAGGTTCTCGAGTCGCAGCCATGGCCCCCCAAAAGGTGAACCCTGGTCAAGGTAGCTAGAGGTTATTTGGATGCAGACGGCACAGGTTCTACGAGTATGTGGAGAATCTCAGAAAATGTTGATCGCTTATTTTGATTTCAATTCAGCTTTAATTCTTTTGTGAAATCTCGACATTGTATCTTAGTCGGCTAGTGTAGTTGTTAGTGTAATGTTAACTACATTTGACGTTTTTTTGATATTTTTTTATTTGATTTTTTCGTTTTGATTTTTTTTCTTCATTTTTTATTTATTACCTATAATTTATTTGTATTATTTATGTGATTAATGGAAATGGAAAAGGTTGGAGGAGGCCTTTGCCGATTGGCAAACAGACCTACAAAAAATTATCAAATATTAGTTTAACAAAATTTAGTTAAGCAATAAATTTAATAAAATAATACTTTGTAAATAGATTTAAGATGGTCTGAATAAAAGGCTTATTATTATTATATATGTGATTAATGGTGTGTGATTTATACTGTATTGATTTAATTTATTTTATTTGAATGTAAATGTTATTAATGTATTAATCTTGATTTCTGAAATAAACTATTATTATTATTAGTCCAAAGCGCTGCTGAGTATATTGTGTGAATACAGACATGTTTTAGTCCACTACAACACACAAAAGTTATTTATGAAATTCACGAACGAAACCAGAAGCGCAATAAAATACTTTTACAAAAGTCTGCATTGAAATGTCGTTCAATCACAATGTCACGAGCACTCGCTAGAGGGCAGCACGCCGCGGGACGTTTCATACACCAGTCATTTGTGCCGCCAATCGTGTACAACTACCCGCAGCAAAAAATGGCCGGGAGATGTTTATCCGACAGAAAGTTTATTAAATTAACTACAGCGTGGCTAAGGGGCTGGGTATTTTTTTATGAGTTTCATGGCAGACGAGCAAACAAAGGCAGAATAAAAAATACGGCCATTGAAATGGACGATTTGTTGGAGATTAAAGAGAGAGAAAGAAAGAACGGCAGGCAAACGTGACCGTGACCGTGGGAGAGCCACGCTTCGGAATGAATGGGCCGGCTCGATCAGAGTGATACCACGGTCTCACAGAAAACCGGCGTGAAGCAGCACTGTGCTGTGTTTCGCTTCGAGAGTGAGGTAGAGTAGGGTTAATGTTTGGCAGCGCACTTGTGACTCCACTGGTGTCGCGGGTGTCCATGGGCGGCGGCAATCGCTTACCATCAGGTGATCCGTCTGCTCATCAGCCAACAATGACATAACAAAAACGGTGGCCTCTCTCGAACCTTATTTTATTTAATACATCTCTATCCGCGTAGCACATAGTCAGTGTAGCGTAGGCGTAGCAATAGCTACGGATGACTATGGCTGTGCTCCGGCTCGTAGCAAACATATTTCAGTGTAGCGTAGGCGTAGCAATAGCTACGGATGACTATGGCTGTGCTCCGGCTCGTAGCAAACATATTTCAGTGTAGCGTAGGCGTAGCAATAGCTACGGATGACTATGGCTGTGCTCCGGCTCGTAGCAAACATATTTCAGTGTAGCGTAGGCGTAGCAATAGCTACGGATGACTATGGCTGTGCTCCGGCTCGTAGCAAACATATTTCAGTGTAGCGTAGGCGTAGCAATAGCTACGGATGACTATGGCTGTGCTCCGGCTCGTAGCAAACATATTTCAGTGTAGCGTAGGCGTAGCAATAGCTACGGATGACTATGGCTGTGCTCCGGCTCGTAGCAAACATATTTCAGTGTAGCGTAGGCGTAGCAATAGATACGGATGACTATGGCTGTGCTCCGGCTCGTAGCAAACATATTTCAGTGTAGCGTAGGCGTAGCAATAGCTACGGATGACTATGGCTGTGCTCCGGCTCGCAAGCAAACATGAGAAAAAAAATCGTTCCTCTCCTTTCGTTACGTTCCTTCTACATTCAATATGGTTTAGGAAATGTATTGTCTCGTAGCCACGTAGTGTAGGTAGCAAGAGCTACGAACGACTAAGCTGCCGTCCGCTAACTAAATGTACAATCGATCCCTTCGTTCGGATCGATCCCAACTGTACTATGGTAAGAACAGTTCATAGAAGTACCAAGAGAGGTCACTGTGCATAATTACATCGCACCAGCAAAGCGATTTTCTAAAACTACTTAAGCTCAATAGTGAGTTATAGGACTATTCGAAAAACAATAAACCGTTGTTTGCGAAGTTGGTTTTTATTTGTAGCAAAGCGACCTAGCATTCCTTTCGACTGTGACCTGGTTGTTAGGTTGCTAAGTCACATAGAGTCGCTGTGGCACAGGTTCTATGTGGAGAATCTCAGAAAAAGATGATCGCTTATTTTATTTTCGAGTCTACTTTAATTTTATTGTGCAATCTCGACATTGTATCTTAGTCCGCTGGTGTAGTTATTGTTAGTATAGTTATTTGATGACTTACGACTATGCTGCCGTCCGCTAACTAAAAAGTTGCTAAGTCACAGGGAGTCGATGTGGATTAGCGATGGTGCTACGGCTGCTAGCAGGCAAGATGTAGCTGTTCTTTCTTGTTATATATTTTAGTTCAAAGCGGTATTTCACCTTTACACGAATAAGAAAAAATCGTTTCCTAAATTAAGTTTAGCGCTAGCGTTAGTTTGCGCACTTGTAAAATAACTCACTAGTTTTTAGTATAGTTTTTAGTGGGCGCAGTCTAGTTTTTAGTATAGCAATACTAAAACCTAGACTGCGCCCGCGGCGTTACTCACGAAGTTTTAGTCTTTATTACAAAAGTCTTCATTCAAACTTCAAATCCGCGCAACTACCTCTTAGGCGTTAAAAATTCAAAAGCCACTTTTTTATTCAAAACCGGTGCCCACGCATTAATTTCAAGATTCTAACTTTTAACTGACTAAACCGTAGATGTCTGGACAAATCTTTTATTAAAAAAAACTGTCTAATCCCCCATACTGCATTTCGTCCCCTAATTTACCCTCTCAAAGGGTGATTCTCCAAAAACGTTTAAGTGAATTCGTTTTTATTCTAATTATACGTAAATACACAATTTTTAACTTTCCTAACATCAAAAATGACGGACTTCCATACAAACTTCAAACATCCTTTTCACCTCCTTAAGGGTTGAATTTATAAACATGTTAAAACAACTCTCTCTTGGTTTAAAATAAGGAGAACGTAAAGTGGTATTAAAGATTCTTACTTTAAAATCGCTAAACCCTCGTACTGGCATTTCACACCCTATTTTACCCCCTTAAGGGATGATTTTCAAAAAAGGTTAAATGGTAGGTAACATTCTAACATCAAATATGGCGGACTTTCATACAAACTTTTAATCCCCTTTTTACCCCCTTAAGGGTTGAACTTTCAAAAATCTCTTCTTTGTTTATTTTATTTTATTTTATTTTTATTTTATTTTATTTTATTAAGAACACAAAACAGATAACAGTTGAGAATTTTGTACAATGCACATTTACGGGATAACTTAAGAGCTAAACTATTATCTAAAAACATTGTGATCACTTTCACTATTAAAGGAACCCCTTTCCCAAATTTCAAGTTTCTAGGGTCAGTGGTTTGGGGCTGTGGGTGCATTCCTAGTCACTTAATACCTTAGTCACTCAGATTCTCCTTTTCTATATCTCGCAGATTCTCGCAGATTATATCTGCGCACTTATAGGTCACCATTAGAATAATTATCTGCCGCGACCTGTACCACTTTGTTGGCGTGACAAATAATGACGTATGTACAGTCAACTCCAAAAATATGTATACACTTTAGGACGTTGTCACAATATATAATACTAGCTGTTTCAAGCGGTTTCACCCGCGTCCCGAAGGGAACTACTACCCGTACCGGGATAAAATATAGCCTATGTTACTTCTGAATAATGCAGCTTTCTAATGGTGTAAAAAATATTGCAATCGGTCCAGTAGTTTTTGAGTTTATTCATTACAAACATACAAAAATACAAAAATACAAATATTTCCTCTTTATAATATTAGTGTAGATAAGAAAGTAGACCTCTACTTTCTTATAGGTAAGTATTGTGACAAGGTCCTAAAGTGTATACATATTTTTGGAGTTGACTGTACATGCATAAATTACGGCTTTCCAGTATACATACTCCTACCTAGGCTGCGGAAGGACATGGCGAGATCAAAAGGCCATAGTTACCTTCTGCGGGTGCGCGAGCGCAAAGCGCGCGAGGATGTTGGCGCCGGCGCCTACGCCGAACCCGATGAAGCTTTTGATGCCGAAGTGGCCCAGCACGTAGTTCAGCTGGTTGGCCAGCTCGTCCATCGTCGGGTATATATAGCTGCAACAAGAGACACAGATGTCAAGGTGTGTCCAAACATAGCGCGCTAGGTGAGAGGCAGCCACGGACTCAGTATTACGTAAACAGATTATTGATAAATGTTGAACCCCCGACCCCCTTGTATTTATTTATTTATTGATTTATTTTGGTATACAAAACATATACCAATCTTATAAGTAATAAGTAAGTAATAAAATAAGTATTTATTGAAAAACCACGAGAACAATATAAATACTTATAATCTACATATACTAAGGTAACTAATTTTAAGTTATAATATCCACCAACCGATTACGGCTACGGCTGCCAATCTCAACGATGAGCCACGTACGCAGGATATATTATAGTGCTCAAGTGTGTGCGCAAACACAAGAGCATTCTCTATTCCCTTACCCTCATATTCCGATGGGACACTACTGTGACACGACCAGAGAGCGATTGGGCGCAGGACCAACGGCTTAACGTGCTTTCCGAGGCACGGGGGTACAAGACCGCCAACTTCCAGACTCCGGGCTGCCACTAAGAAATTCTTACCGAAAACCTAGGTACAAATTTTTGTCCCGACCCGGGGATCGAACCCGGGACCTCTTGCACAGCCGTCGCTTTAAAGTGCCACCCACTAACCACTGCGCCACCGAGGCAGTCAATCCAAATCTTATATGAGTAAATTATTTTGTAATTACATTACAAGAACATTAAACATACAAAAAATTTAAGGAAAGATAACAGTTTAAATATAATTAAAACTAGAACTGAATTTCACAGTCAAACACAACCACTGACATGCAAAATTGGATAGAGAATAGAGAAGCTCGTCCTTGTCCCGAAAAGTAGCCTAAAAATACGATTTTTATTCTGTAACTTATCAAAGTTAAGCAAAGATAAGGTCCCCCGTCCCCACATCGACGTAATATATGAACGGCCAGTCATTAGCGGTCCAATCACAGCGCGGCGGGTCATATGCAGATGTTTTTTAATAAATGGATTGGCTTGCTCTTGGCAAGAGTTGAGAGCTCAAAGCTTGGACACTATTTCGTTTGTTTATCACGCGATGTCGGCAGCCTCGTTTTGTTTCTATACACCGCACACGTTTTAGAAAGTAAGTATATTATCGGACTTTGTGTAACTACTGCTCTAGTATGCAAATGATCTGTGATTAGGGTTTACTACTTGCTGTTCAGACGGTCTAGCAAATAACACCGGACTATTATTGTAATGAAGGTAATACCGCCGGATCGATGGGACTGTCCCGGCACCGCACTGTCCCGACACGGGTCAATGCACGGGACAATAATGTGTGTCAGATGGGACAGGCGAAATAAACTGACCTACTTTCAGAACTGTTTTCTTACCAGTAGAGTAAGAATTTTGTCTTCAATTTAGATGCTGAAAAATTGTCAACTTTAAAAGGAGTAAAGTACAGTAAATGTTTATGGATTAGAATTCAGGTTACGGCAATTATTCATAAACGTTCTTTAAACTTTGTTCTGAAACGAAGACTTGCCAGAAGTCAGCATTGGCGAAATCGAGATTGCTCTTGGACAGCTGAAAAATGGAAAAGCCCCTGGAGAGGATGGCATTGCAACAGAGTTGTTGAAAGCTGGAGGATTACCCGTACTGAGGGAACTCCAAAAGCTCTTTAGCGATGTCCTCTTCGAAGGGAGAACTCCGGAGCCGTGGAGTAAAAGTGTGGTCGTCTTGTTCTTCAAAAAAGGGGACAAAACCCTCTTTGAAGAACTATCGACCCATTTCCCTTCTAAGCCACGTCTATAAGCTGTTTTAAAGAGTGATCACGAACCGTCTTGCGCGGAGACGAAATCCAACCAATTCTTTGTCCTACCCGTCATGACATACGGAACCGAAACGTGGACACTTACAGTACGGATGGTCCACAAGTTAAAGGTCGCTCAGCAAAGGTCGGCTGTGGAACGCGCAATGCTCGGCGTCTCTCTCCGAGATCGAATCCGAAATGAGGTGATCCGGCAGAGAACCAAAGTCATCGACATTGCTCACGGGGTTAGCAAGCTCAAGTGGCAGTGTGCTGGCCATATTATCCACAGAACCGACAACCGATGGGGTAAACGAGTTCTGGAGTGGAGATCGCGTCTATGCAAACGTAATTAATGTAGGGCGCCCTCTGGCTAGGTGGGGGGACGATCTGCGCAGGATGGCTGACAAGAGCTATTACGAGAAGACATGGATAGATCACAGTGGCGAACAATTGGAGAGGCCTACGTCCAGCAGTGGACTGCGATAGGCTGATGATGATGATGAAAACTTTGTTAACTAAAACGACATTTTCAGAGTCCAAGAGGTTTTCTTGCCTCTCGCTCTCAAGTCAAGTAAAATGATATTAGGTTCGAACCTACGAAATTGGCGTTCTGCAGTACTGGCTATTTCCAATCAAAATATTTTTTATTTGGCTAAGAATTACTAATTTAAAATTAATTTTATTTTAAAAATATTGAATTGTTTTTGCACAAGTATGTAGTCATTTGTTTATTAAATAGTGTTACATTTGCATCGCATTTCAATCTATTTCGTTATCATGGATACGTTAAAAATTCGTGTAATTATGGAATACGAGTACCGTCGTGACAGCAACACGACACAAGCGACATGCACCATCAACGACATTTACGAAGCTAACACTACAAATCAACGCACCATCCGTTATTGGTTTGCTGAAAAATGAACCTCGCCTTCGTCTGATTACTTTGGTCGACAATGAAGAATAAAAGGCGATTATGAAAGCTGATGATACACAATTATCAGCAGAATTAGCAGCAGATTTCGACGTTAGCGTCAAATTAAATTTGGTCAATTTGCGTCAAATTGGCAAGGTTAAAAAATCTTGACAAATGAGTGCCCCACGAACTCAATCATCGCGAGCGCGAAATGCGTGTCGAGCCATGGCTTGTACAGCTCAACAGACTCAAAAATGAAGGAATTTTGAACCGCATTGTTACCTGCGATGAAAAATGCGTTTGATAGCCGCAAGCGCTCAGAAAGTTGGTTAGATCCTCGTTCAGCACCTAAACAATATCCTAAACGAAAACTTACCCCTAGAAAAGTAAAGGTCACTGTTTGGTGATCTAGCGCCGGTGTGATTCATCACAGCTTCTCACCAAACGGCGTGAGCATTACTGTAGATGTGTACTGTAAAGAACTGAACACAATGATGGAGAAGCAGACACATCTCCAACCATCATTGGTCAATCGCTCGTCTCGCTGCCCCTGCACGACAACGCGCGATCTTATACTGCACAGCAGAAGGTCTCCAAGTTGCAAGACCCCAGTTCTTGGAAGCTCTTAATCATCCGCCCTACTCACGAGACTACGCCTAACAGAGTACTAAGAGTCTGCAAATGAATCTCCAGAATAAGAAGATATTCATCTTCTCAGATAGTCAAGCTGCCCTCAAGGCGTTAACATCCTGTGAACTTGACTCCAAACTCACTAGCGAGTGTGTCCTGCTCCTAACCAGCTTGGCAATGCCAACATCGTAAATCTGATTTGGGTACCGGGACACTGCAATATCAGAGGCAACGAAGTCGCTGACGTGCTAGCAAAGGCCGGGGCAGAGAGCCCACTACTCGGACCGGAACCAATAAGTGGCGTTCCAGCCTGCATGGTCAGGTTCGAGTTAAAAGAGTGGGAGCATAAGCAAAGCACTGAATATTGGAAAAGACTACCTCGACTAGAACAGTCTAAGGCGTTGATACAGGCGTTCGATCAGAGACGAGCTGTAGAAATAATAAAACTGAGCAGAGGACATGTTAGGGCACTCACTCGGACCCTCACAGGGCACTGCAAATTAAATAAGCACCTGCACAACATGGGCCTTTCAGATACCAAAATCTGCAGGTTCTGTCGCGAGGACGAGGAAACGATTATCCACGTCCTCGGCGAGTGCATAGCGCTGCACCGGTGCAGAAGGCGGCACCTGGGAGCACACATGATCTCAGCAGACGAGATCAAAAGCTCCCCCATCAGCTCCATTCTCGGGTTTATCCTGGAACTGGAGCTACATGAGGTGCTGTAATAGGTTACGGGGCTGCCACAATAGATCATCTACTGGTCGCAGTGGCTATGAGACGCAGGGCTCACCCCATTTCTAACAAATAATAATAAGAGTGAGGGTGGCCTATTCTACTCTGCCGGGAACCACACGGCTTATACATAATACAAATAAAAATACATGAAAAAAAAAAGTTTTAATTGTTTCATACAAGACGGCAATTTCATTGGTAAACACCCAATATTTTGCACATTTAAAACGGTACTAAATGTACCAGGGTCGTTCTTTTTTATCGACAATGAGCCAAACTTAATAATAATAATAAATATTTCACAACATCACATACATTGATCTGACTCCGAGATAGGTAGCTCAAGCACCTGTGTTACGGATATCAGAATCAACAGTGAGATTACAAATATATACATATAATACTTTTCTTTTGTAAATACCTACTTATAATACATAGCAAACACCCAGACCAATACAAACAAACATGTTCATTGCACACAAATGTTTGTACTGTGCGGGGATCGAACCCGCAACCCTTGTATCAGCAGGCAGTGTTCACTACCACTGTTCCAATCGGGTCGTCAAAGTTACAAATAAACATTTACATTTTATATAACATGATAAATAGTATGTCCTAATTATTCGTTAATGTAACTATTTTACAGATAGGACTATTACATGATGTAAAATTCCCCCGAAATTAGTGCCATTTACACCTCCTGTCACGCTTTATATATTTTTTTACATAGTTAAATCATGCTAAAGTACTATGCGGTGATAAAACAATGTCATTATCTGATGGTAAATAAGTATTTGACAAAAAAAAAACAAGAAAATAAAGACCACAACTGAGAAATGAAAATAAACTAAAAGTAAATAAAACGGAAAATTAAAACAAATAGATTCAATATGCTGGCAGCATTACCCCGCTGGATTGCGATGGAAATTCGCTGGGCGAGTTTGCTGCCAGCCTTTGGCTCTCCCGTGACTTCGACTAGACGCTTGGCTAAGTCACGGAAGAAAGAGAGAGCGTCGGAACCCCACGCTCCCAATGTTTCAACACCGAAAGCTACAAAGTGGTAGGTACCGGATAGATGCCTATACTTACTCACACAATTCTAAAATTTTATTTCATAATTAAAACACAAAAGTACATGAGTCTGTGGTCCATTTTCGTCGAATATTGAATCTTAATATGTCATTTCCCGTTGTATACTTGGTATATCGTCCAGTATTCGCTCATTATGATTATTAAGTATTATATAAAGTGACTACCGTCGGACCTGTGGAGTCACAAGTGCGCTGCCAACCTTTAAACACCCCTTTCCCCCGGATTGACCCGCCGGTACCCTCACTCACGCAGCTAAACACAGCGCAGTGCTTCTTCACGCCGGTTTTCTGTTATCACTCGGTGGCCTGTTTCAGCCCATTAATGCCGAAGCGTGGCTCTCCCACGGTCAAGTATATGTATGTACAGTCTGGTCACCGATCTCCTACCCGTTGTTAAAAATGGCGGCTATTTTTTAACAATAGGGAAAAAGGGTTTAGTCAATAAAATTGATCATATTGACTCGCTTTCTTTGGTCGGAACACACTGTATATGTTTGTCCAAACACACTGTATATGTTTTAAGTGAGTTCACAACATGGTTCGCATAGATCAAAGGTAGATGACAATGTTGGGCATTCTAAAATATCCTGAATGACCTAAAGGACTTTGAAAGTGACCCTCCTGTATGTGTTTGTTGCTTTAAACGATACGAAAGAGATAACAAGTATTATACACTACTGTAGATAATATAGTGATATTTTATTTCTGTTTGATGTTTTTCTGATGACGCAAGAGAAAACATATGTATTTTGAATGTCTATGTATCGTTTTCCAGGTAAATACCTAGCTTCTAGACTAAATTATCCTGCCCCACTGAAGCAAGTAACCACGATTTGGAGTTTCATATTAAACCTCAGTAAATAATAATACAAAGAGATACTACAGTGCAGAATATTATTTGAGTAAAGAGTTAATGGCAATGCCAGCCACATCTGCATTTATGCTCATTTTGTTGCATTTTACTCGGTTTACTTTGAAATTACTTAATATTCGTGGATGAGAGGCTCGTGGGGTGGGTCGTTCTTCTTTTTTATCGGCAATGAGCCCGCCCTCTGTAACTTATGAAGTAACTAATTATATAAAAAAATATACGTTACACCAACATGATATTCCCATACAAATGTCTCTGTGGCCCACGGGCTCTGCTGTGTAAAAAGTGCTGGCCGTCTCTCCAGGCATTCCTCATTAAACGACATTATCCGTCAGTGAAATGAAATGAAATGAAATGAAAATAGTTTATTCAATTTAGGTCCATACAGAACACTTATGAATGTCAACATGTTTACCACTGGTTCGGAATGTAGTTTTCTGCCAAGAAGACACCAGCAAGAAACTCAGCAGTTACTCTTTAAAAAAAGAAATGTTTTACAAAATGTCACCATTAACTTAAAATATAGTACAATTTTTGTGTTACTAATATGACCCTAAATTATTGTCATTCAAGAAATCGTCTATTTTATAATAGCCTTTCTTCATTAAACAGTTTTTTATATACAATTTAAACTTATGTGTGGGCAAGTCAATAATAATCTGAGGTAACTTATTAAACATTTTTATGCTCAATCCTATAAATGAACTACCAACCTTATGGAGCCTGATATTTGGAACGGCCAGTCGCTTGCCACCATCAATGTGCCGGCTAACTTGGAGCCGAACGGCATTTCACGTGATGATGGCAAGAGACCAGACGGAATGTCTCTCATCCCTTGAAAGATGGGACGTGCTCTCGTGTGGGATGCTAACTGCGTCGACAATCTGGCACCGTCTCATCTTCCCGGGACTACGAGGAGTGTCCGGAGCCGCAGAGAGACTAAAAGCTGCAAAGTATAGGCATCTATCTGGTGCCTACCACTTTGTAGCTTTCGGTGTTTTTTCAAACACTGGGCCCGTGGGGTTCCGACGCTCTCTCTTTCTTCTGTGACTTAGCTAAGCGTCTAGTCGAAGTCACGACTTACTCGCCCAGCGAATTTCCATCACGATCCAGCGGGGTAATGCTGGCAGCATTATTTAGCCAATATACAGTCCGCATATTCAAAATAATTATATCATAAACATTTTGCCTCAATTATCATAAATAATGAAAACGCATGTCCTCTTTACTCAGACCCACATAATGAAAAGATCGAGTTAAAATGTACGGAGAGTATCTAATCGTCAATGCAGATTGCCAAAATAAAATGTTATACATCTAGTTCCCCAGACCAAGAGTGCATTAAACGGTCCTTGTCTGCATAAGAGAATACTCAAATGCCAAGTGACCACAAAAAATTCTGAAAAGTGTAATTTCGATTAGCGAATTGATAACAATATAGGTTATTTTCGTCCAGCCGTCGCGACGTCTATTTTACAGAAACACCAAACGCAAGCGCGATGTTAAAAGGCACAACACCATCTATTGGCCGTTCTGAGTACAACAAACTCGCCGGAAAGCAAGCTTCCCTTAACGGGAACCCGTCCGCGGGATTCTGAATATATGTTAAGCATTTCATGGCTTATGTCACTCGCAAAATGTTTTTATAACTTTCGAATGAATTGCGAATCGCTTTTCATTTACATATTTAGTCCCGATCGACCGATCATTATCCGTGGATAAATTTATGGTATAATCGTCAAATTTGTATAGAATGACAGCGCTACATCAAAGATTTACTATCGGAACAAGATTAGTAAAATTATGTGGTTGACGAGAAAACTTATTTTCCTTACTTTTAAAAATACTGTAATTTTAAAAAATTAAGAAAGCGCCATACAATGTGTGTCATATGAAATTTGAACATCCGTATCCCAAAATAACTCACTTATCTTACTTTCCTTCCCGAGAGGAGGATCTTTAGTACAGACCCGACACTGCCCCCTAAAGGATATAGATAGGGACAGAGAGCGCTGAACCGTTTCCACCAGGCTGTGAGTGGACCCTCCTACCGCGCGCCAGCTCGAAGAAGAGGAAAACTTTAGCCGTCTACTTGCTCTCCTCAACGTGGACAGCCCTTTTTTGTCCTCGCCGGAATAACCGAACTCTCAACCGTTGCAAAATGTCGGGTTCTCCTTCTTCGGGGAATACCCTACTCAAAGGCATACCGACTAAACCTCCAGCGGTGATCCCTCATCACCGCGTGGGGATGTGACAAAAGAACTGGTGAAAAGACCTCCTCTGGTGGACAACCCTTGAAAACCGTTTCAACGCCCGTCCTAAATTCCTTGCTTTAAATGTGACTTACACATTTCTTAACTCACTTTTCTTGTAAAAATAAATTTCGAGGATGCAATTCACGCTTGCAAGTGATTTGGCCCATTAGTGGCGCAGTGTTATGTAACACATGCAGCAGCTTGCAACGCGCGGGGAGCAGTGAAGAAATACCTTGGCATTATAACACCCCCATGTGACCAGGAAAATCAACAATATTGATATTTCATCCAGTATAATATTTCTGGGATCCAAGTGACAGCTCTAAAGCAACCGGGACACCCTAAGATAAAGAAGAAGAAAATTAGAAAGAAAAGAAAAGAAAAATATTGCAGGTAGAGACGGTTGTCTTGACGGTTACCGAAATTTGTCAAACCTCAGTTGATTTTGAACTAAACGTGTTTGACATTAAGGTGAGAATTGACTGGAGAAATTTGACAGATTTGTATACAAGATACACTTACTTTATTTTTGTTCAACAGTGAAAAGTACAATTTAATGAAAAACAGTATAATCTAGTGAAAATTTAGTGAAAAACTTAATAATACTGTTTAAAAAACGTAAAATTGAAAATTTTAAAAAACCGCGACAGCAGCCATATTGGATTAGAAATTTGACACAATAAATATATTCTGCTACTTTAGGGTTTTTTATATGATACCTATATTGTGGGAGTTGTGTTCAAACATACACTCCATATCTTTGTGACCGCGGCCATCTTGGATCGATTTTTATCCATCATAGCTAAGAACATTCCCCCCTTATTCATCTCTCAAACAAATAGAAAACAAAATCTAAATCGGTTCATTTGTTCCGGAGCTACGATGCCACAGACAGACACACACACAGGCACCTCAAACTTATAACACCCCGTCGTTTTTGCATCGGGGGTTAAAATCAGTGTTTAGTTGGCAACCCTAGACTCCACTGGTGTTGCGATCACCACCCGTCCATGGGTGTTGGCGATCGCTTGCCATCAGGCGATACGTCTGCTCGTTTGCCACCTATCATGTGATACATGTATCATAAATGTGAAGGTGTGTGTGTCTGTCTGGATTCACGTGATTTTTTAAGTGGAGTTATATAGTTGATGAGATGTAGAGAAACATGGGCTAGATTTTAAGCAACGGTAATCGCACTATTCCTGGCTTTAACCGCTGAGTGACGGTTATTGATGTTCAGCACAAAAAAAGCAGCGGTTACTACTGTCAACTGACATTTACGCTGAACGAACCGACGGAGGTAGTTTAACGTCTCTTAACTGAGGATTTTTTGTTTTAAATTGAAAATGGAAGAAGGCAAAGAGCACTGAAAGATGTTTGTACTACTAGCCGTTGATTATATCTCGTTTTCCTCTAGATGGCGTTAGCACTGTTTTACCGACTGATGCCTTTTAACCATTGAGTATTGGTCGTTTTCCTCTAGATGGCGCTAACACTGCCTTGACGACTGATGCCTCTATCTCAGTATATATAAGTTACTCTATGACTCATAGAGTTGACAGTGACGGCTGCTTGACGATATTACCTGACCATGTGAAAAAGTACAGTATAATGAACTGCATATATGTATGTAATACGTGCGCATTTTTCAATTAAAAAGCATCATATTTTATTTCATCATATTCTACCAAATATGAATGATACCAAAATCGTGTTAGCAAATATGAAAAACTGACTTCTGGTTTTATTTGAGTTTAGATATTTATAGAACAGTCTCAGTTAAGGTGCCGGGTAGGGCACACTAGCGACGCCAATCGATTTTAATTTTCAGCTACTAAACCCAATCTATTTTAAACAATTTCGGGGTTACAACCTTTCGGTAAACACTTATACTAAATAACTATGCACAAATGTTGGGTCCGTTTTGGTACGCGAAAAATTGATTCACGCCAAAAGTGGCCGCTTTTGGCGTGAATCGATTTTTCGCGTGATGAAAAAATGATGGGTAATTTTTTCATATAAGTGTTTGCCGAGAGGTTGTAACCCCGAAATTGTTTAAAATAGATCCAGTTTAGTAGCTAAAAATTAAAATCGATTGGCGTCGCTACCCGTCTTAAAGTTCGTTTTGTTAACTGGATATCCATTTTTTATCTAACTCAACTATTACTGCCCGTTTTCGTAACTGTCTGTTATTTAGATTTTGGTGGACTGCGGTTAAATATTCTGTTAGAACATTCGCCGCCCGCAGCCGCAGTCGTCCACAAGCGTCCAGATAATGTCGAGCGCCAGTCCCGAGGCATTCTCTCAAGCTTCGCCGCCGCTGTGCCAAGCGCTGGTATTCAGGGCCCCAAGACGCCACACTTTGGCTGCTAATCCCTTTTACTTTGAGATGCTACAGTTTAATGGAAAAATAACAATTTCCCTTGGACGGTAAAATGCCGCGGTTATAATCTTCTTTCCGTGACAATGACGTGACGGGATTAGATTGTCAGACATTTTATAACAAAAAATACGGCCCGCCAAAAAAAAGAACACGATATGTATTTCATATAATAATCCCGTTTGATCGTCTCTGTCATCATCGCCTTCTTTAGATCTGTTTCCCTTAGAAAAAAAATAGTGTCAATAAAAATAGTCATCTTTGAAAGGAATGTTAATAAAAATTTCAACGATAAAAGACCGTCTTCTAAATTCATGATGTAAAAAGTGTACTTAAAATGATATTTTTTACAATTCATACTCTTCTGATAACATTTTATAACAGTAAACCCGGGAAAAGATGATACCACAGTCAGCGCCCAATACCTACTATCTAATCTTGTAATATATTCAATTATTCAATAGGAATTAGGCGCCGACCTCAGTGACACGTTGAGCCCAATTCTCGTGCTTCTGATATTTTGAAAACATGGCGGATATCACCCAAAAGCCATACAAAAAAACTATGTTTTAGCGAAGAGATTCTGGGGAAGAGGGGGTTTAAAGGTTGGCAGCGCATTTGTGACTCTACTGGGGTCGCAGGTGTCTATGAGCGGCGGCAATCGCTTACCATCAGGTGATCCGTCTGCCCGTCTGCCACCAATGACAAAAAAAACGGTACCTTCAACTATCTCCAATAAAACATCACGTCAATCCCTTGATCTGTTTCGCCGTGAAAGACGGACAAAGAAACACACACACCTTCACATTTATAATGTTAAGTATAGATTTTTGGCTTTATCCAAGTACCGATGAAAATTGGATCAATTCCCTAAGCACAGACTACCGAGTTTTATTTCACCTGTTAAGGCCCTAGAGTCATGTCTCCTTTCACTAAAACTCGCTATTGGTCTTTCTAAATCACTTCCCAGAGCCGTTCCTCGGTCCGAGTTTTGCCTGGAATTTGCTGGAACTTAGGAGAATTCTCTGGAAGTCGGCCGGATTCCCGTGAACTTGAAACAAGTGATTTTAAGTGTTCGCCGCAGTTATTCCGACGGTAGACATTTCGCACTTGCATATTAAATAGTTTTCGGACCTGCGCTTTTGTTCTAGACAAGTTTTGCCATATGCCATATTATACTTGTTCATCAAGCTTAATGTCTAAAGCTCGCCGGCGTCACCCCCGGCGTCACGCGGCCAACGCGTTGGTCTTTCAGCCCACGCCTTGGCGTACTTTCACAATTTTTCTACAAACAATCTACATTCTACGATCATAATATTTCTACAATCCATCTCCGGTCGTGTCCCATGAGGTGGCAAACAACGTTACGACCCACCTGGCGGAATCGGGACGCTAATTTAAAATAATAATAATTATTAATTCTCACAACATCTCATGTTGACCTGATTCCGTACTAAGTAGCTCAAGTACTTGTGTTACAGATATCGGACAACAGAGGAACACAAATATATACTTAAATACATATATTACGCCCAGACACCGAACAAACACAAGTGTTCATCGCACGAATGTTTGTCCAGGGTGGGGATCGAACCCACGACCTTTGGCGTAAGAGGCAGGGTCACTACCAATTGCGCCATCCGGTCAGTCAAATTTAAATTGTTCAGAAGTGTTGAATTCACCGTCACACTGGCGTAAATGTAAAATGCATGCATTAAAACGCCTCCAATTCGCGAGTAAGTTCAGTACCCCAATTTTCTCGTGCTCGTCACATTTTTTTTCATACGACATAATTATATCACTAAAACATAGTTCTTTTTGTATGGCTTTCAGGTGATATCCGCCATGTTTTCAAAATATCACGAGCACGTGCCCGAGAGAATTGGGGTCCTGTAGCCCAATTCTCGGGCTCGTGACATTTATTTTCATACGACATATATCACTAAAACATAGTTTTTTTGTATGGTTTATATCACTTGGAGCCCAATTCTCGTGCTCGTGATATTTTGAAAACATGGCGGATATCACCTAAAATCCATACAAAAAACGATGTTTTGGTGATATATGTCGTATGATGATAAATGTAACGAGCCCGAGAATTGGGCTCCTGAATATCCGCCATATTTTAAAAATATTACATGCACGAGAATTGGGCTCCTGGACAGAGACTTGGTCGCATTTAAAAGACATATTATCGTTGTTTTATCTAATGTGTTTGCAACTAATCCAGCTGCATAGCATTATGAAAAACCAGCCAAGTGCGAGTCGGACTCGCCCATGAAGGGTTCCGTAGCAGCAAAAAAGATATATGGAAGGTAAATTGCGGTAGTTTTCATGATTATGTACATCATATATTTTTTTTAGTTTTATAATTCATTTATTATAGAAGTATAATTCATTTATTAGAGAGGGAGGGTCGGGTAAATATCTGGTGGAGTCAAATCCTAAAAATACTTTTCCACTATTTTCTTACTCTCAGACTAAATTGAATAATTCTATAAAACAAAAAAAAAACTCTGTGAAAAATAACCGCCTTCAAAAACCACGAACTAAAAAGTGTAAAATAATATTTTTAACACATTTTACACTTCAAACATTTTAGATATAACAGTACTCTCGAGAAAAGGTGTTACCGAATTCGGCGCCCAATGCTTTCAGAGGCAGGGTAGGTACAAAAACAACTTCTACGACATTGTGAGGAAATCTGCACGATTCAGATCTGAAACGTGTTACCATGATATAGTTGGTCTGGTTCCCCCGTTAAAGGGTCGCAAAGGTCAAACGGTAGTCGCTTCATTGTAATTACCACACCTCAGATCGTGAACCAACCGGGAACCACACGCTGAGATGAGACGAGAGACAATTTTGTTGGCAACATTCGAGTAAGTCTGCTGGTGGAGTCGATAGCGTTCGTCGCGGCCTCGGCGGAGGCGGAGCCATCTCAGCCGGGGCCGCTCTCATAAATAGTGGAATTCCCGTGTTTGAAGATAAGACCGCGTCCGGTCGGACGAGCCAATCGAAGGAAGTACAGTAAACTCTATACCCACATACGACAGGTATATTTTCTTGTGGGTGTATAGGTTGTATAAGTAAACAGTAAAAATTTTCAAAATTCAAAATGACTTTATTTGCATAGGCTTATATACAGTTAAGTTTTGTATGTTGTGCAATAAACAATATCTATCTATCTATACAGCTCTTACAAATCGTCATACATGAAAAATATAAATTATAACTATGTATATTTTACATGTAATTACACATATATGTCGATACAAAAAATGAATAAATATAATGTGATTCTACCACCGGAATCGAAAAGTTATATATTGTCCATACGTTTACATTTTTACGTTGCCTGTCTGTATTGTCCATGTGTATGTTTGTTTTGTTTTAGATGATGTCAAAACTGATAAAAATAGATTGCACTCGACATTGGCAGAATTATAGATATGTCGAAAGACACTGTAGCAGCCATTATATTAAAAAAAAAAGAGAAGATCCGACAAGAAACTCGGCAGTTAATCTTTTAAATCGCCAAAATTTTTAAAAGTACAGTATCATGGGTGTAGGCGAACAGTTTATCATTTGTCAGTAGTCAGTATGTACTTTAACTACCTCTTCTACCAATCATTCTGAACAAAATTTGTTCTTTGATTATTTACCGATACATCCTGTATTTTCTTGGCCTATGCACATCTGTAGGAAGTGTATGGTAGTTCCATCAAATGGTTCGTCCAGCCGGGGCTTATCTACTGGCCTTGACTGACCGGATGGCGTAATTGGTAGTGACCCTGCCTCTGACGCCAAAGGTCGTGGGTTCGATCCCCACCCTGGACAAACATTCGTGCGATGAACACTTGTGTTTGTTCGGTGTCTGGGTGTAATATATGTATTTAAGTATATATTTGTGTTCCTCTGTTGTCTGATATCTGTAACACAAGTGCTTAAGCTACTTAGTACGGAATCAGGTCAACGTATGAGATATTGTGAGAATTATTATTATTATTATCTACACGGTTATTACTAAATGTATGAGAGGCAGTTCACATTTAAAACAGTCCTACATGAAAATTGTGTACCGAATAAAATTGCGTGTCATGTATATTATTTCCGTTGACTGTGTCCGCCCGTATCCGCGGCGAGCAACCAATTTTCCGGGTAGTGACCAGCGGTCGCATACGTATACAGGGTTACCGGGAAACAACCGGACAACGCTTTAAGGTGACGGGTAGGGCACACTAGCGACGGCAATCGGTTTTATTTTTTTGCTACTAAACTAAAATTTCGGGGTTACAACCTCTCGGCAAACACTTATACTATTTATTAAATAACCATACAAAAATGTTGGGTCCAACACGTACGCGAAAAATTCATTCACGCCAAAAGCGGCTGCTTTTGGCGGTAATCAATTTTTGGCGTACAAAAACGGACCCAAAATTTGTGCATGGTTATTTAATAAATAGTACCCATAAGTGTTTGCCGAGAGGTTGTAACCCCGAAATTGTTAAAAATAGATCCGGTTTAGTAGCTAAAAAATAAAATCGATTGGCGTCGCTAGTGTGCCCTACCCGTCACCTTAAGGCGATAGCTTTCCCATTAACCCCGTATTGAAGAAGTGGACATGTTTCAATATTCAACATTTTGTTACCACACCTCTGCTGGTGCAAACGTAGAAGTAGAATAGGCCACCCTCAACCTTACCGAGGTGTCGTAAAAGGCGATAAGGTAAAGCTGCTGGCATGATCATCAGCACCCAGAGAAGGAAAACTCTGCATTTATATCAAAACCCTCGCCAACCCGTATGCCAAGCGTGGTGAGTATGGCAATTACCCCTCACGTGATTGAGGGAGGCCCGTGCCCCAGCAGGGGGGACTTAAATGGGCTGATGATGATGATGATGAGTGCACTATAATAATGTGTCCAGCGTATCTAACTAATTAGTAAGTTAAGCCGAAATATCAACAGGAAGACATTATCAATCCAAAAGGCATGAGTACCAATCCCTCGGGAGACTGATTCTTTCACATTCTTTTTTTTATGGGATAGGGGGCAGAGGAGCAGACGGATCACCTGATGGTAAGCGAATGATGAACACCTGCAACACCAGAGGAAACATAAGTGCGCTGCCGACCTTTTAAAAAGGAATACGTTCTTTTTTGAAGGTTTGCAGGTCGTATCTGTCCGGAAATATCGCAGGCGAAAGTTCATTCTAAATAAGGAACCTTGTTCCGCGGCAAAAAACAGTCCAGATGCTGCTCTACACCGGTATTCATTGAACCAACCCATTCATGCAAAAGCGTGGTTCTCCCACGTGTAAACTGGACAAGATAAGGAAAGCAAATCCTATTCTATGAATACATCTGCGGTCTTCACCTTAGTTAGTTTATTTTAATATTTGGATTGCATACTTATGTAATCGGGTTCTGCCAGTTTAATTATATTCTTAAATAAATAAACCTGAGAATAAAACGTTCCTGCTCCTAACTATTCGGAACACAGAGACAAGGAAGCTATTGCGGGAAAAAATCCGCAAGATGGCGTTCTATAGGCCTGAGGTCCATCTACAAGGTGATCATAGTCCATTCAGTATCTGAAGGTGAATAGGACAGTTAAAACATTTCGTATCATGCATCCAACTATAACAACAAAAAAAAAACATTAAGCCGTAAAAATCATGCAAAATCTCTGTAGCTTTTAAGTTTTGTATTTTGTGCAATAATGACGACCCGATTGGAACAGTGGTAGTGAACGCTACCTCTGATACAAGGGTTGCGGGTTACCCCCGCACAGTACAAACATTTGTGTGCATGAACATTTCTGTTTGTATTGGTCTGGGTGTTTGCTATGTATTATAAGTATGTATTTACAAAAAAAGAAAAGTATTATATGTATATATTTGTAATCCCACTGTTGATTCTGATATCCGTAACACAGGTGCTTGAGCTACCTATCTCGGAGTCAGATCAATGTATGTGATGTAAAATATTTATTTAATTAAGAGTATCTATCTATCTATCTATCATTAACTTTTTGTGTTCATATTCTTCCAAAATAGTAAGTATTACTCGTAATGTTTCTTAATTAATATGAATAAGAACTTTGCGCTTATCGGAATTTTTGCTCATTGACACTAACAATCGTAATCAATCAGTAATCGGTATGACAGCCATCTTACCATCGAATCACGATTATTGTCTCATGCAAAATGTCCGCATGGATTACATTAGGGGCCAAGAACTGTTCATTTCTTTTGGTGACGAAGGCGGTTCCGACAGGTCAAGTGAAAGTTGTTATGTTTCAGATGAATAAGATTCATATTATTTCCTTAATAATGATTTCATCACATCATCATCATCAGCCCATTTAAGTCCCCACTGCTGGGGCACGGGCCTCCCTCAATCACATGAGGGGTAATTGCCATACTCACCACGCTTGGCAGACGGGTTGGCGAGGGTTTTGGTATAAATGCAGAGTTTTCCTTCTCTGGGTGCTGATGATCATGCCAGCAGCTTTACCTAAGTCGCCTTTACGACACCTTGGTAAGAGTGAGGGTGGCCTATTCTACTCTGCCGGGGACCACACGGCCAATATATAATGATTTATTGCCACTAAAAATATTTACATATTGTATTCCATATCCAGATAGTTCAAATTCGTAGATAAAATGTTGATTAAGTTTATAAATCAAACAAATAAAAAGTCGATTAGATTTCTAAAGAAAATATTCTCTATTCTTAAAAATATCGATTAGATTTAAAAGGAGCGTCTCACTTTTAATGTCAAAATAGAACTGTCCTATTCACCTTCAGATACTGAATGGACTAAAGGTATGTTTAGACAAGATATGTCAAATTGTCAACTAACGAATAAATCAGCCAATGATGTTGAAGATGGACCTAGGTTCTCAAGCACGCCATCTAGCGGATATTTCACACGCGACAGCCCTCATTCCGTAAGTTGGCCAAGAGGAAATTGAGTTTCAGCAGGTTGACATAATTCTGAAATTGATCATGATACTCGTACATTTTCCGACGGGAAGCGGCTGATAAAGCACTACCATCGTGTTGTCCAAAATACACGTACAGCAATATGGAGTTACTTACAAGTATATGTCATTTTTTTATGTGATAGATTGCAGACGAGCAGACAGAACACCTGAAGGTTAGCGCTGTCGCCGCCCATGGGCACCCGCAACATCAGTGGAGTCACAAGTGCGCTGCCAACCTTTAAACCTCCCTTTCCCCCGGATTAGGCTTCCGGTACCCTTACTCACGCAGCGAAACACAGCACAATGCTGCTTCACGCCAGTTTTCTGTAAGGCCGAAGTATCACTCCGGTCGAGCCGGCCCATTCATGCCGAAGCGTGGCTCTCCCACGGTCTTATATGACTTTATGTCCGGCCGTGGAAGAGCCACACATCGGGATTTACACACGTTAACTTCAGCCTTAGTACGATGAGACACTAAGACGACCGGAGAGAGGTCGGACGCGTGCTTGCCGTGGGACGGTGGTATAATATCGATTTCCAGCCTTAGGGCTGACACTGTGGATTTCTTAAGGCGACGGGTAGCCCTAACTAGCGAAACCAATCAATTTAAATTGTTAGCTACTAGTCGGATCAATTTTAAACAATTTCGGAGCGGGAGTCGCTAAGCAAACATTTATACTATTTATTTAATAATTGTGCTAGTGCACTATCCAAATTAAGTTAATCCAAATTTCGATTGAAATTAAAAGGTAGTTCTTTTGATCTGTTTTTCCAATCGAAATTTGGATTAACGCCATAAGGGGCCGTTTTTGGCGGTAATTCAAATTCCGAGTACAAAAACAGACCCAAAAGTTAAGTTTAATTATTAAATAAATAGTACATAGTGTTTTCCGAGATCGAAATTGTAAAAAAATATCCGGTTTAGTTGCTAACAATTTAAATCAATTGGCGTCGCTAGTGTGCCCTACCTGTCATCTTAACAGAAAAGCTCCGGTACGAAGTAACCCAATTGAGAAATAAATCTCGTGGTCCTTATAAGTCGTTTCGATAAAGCGGGACCCATTAGCCACTGTGCCACCGATGCCGCGAGGCAGTCACACAGATGTAGTACTATTTGAAAGCTTCGAGATTTTTTTTATGTGATAGGTGGCAGACGAGCAGACTGATCACCTGATGGTAAGCAATTGCCACCGTATATGGACACTAGTGGAGTCACAACGGCGCTGCCAACCTTTTCCTCCGGTGCCTTCAATCACGCACCGAAACACAGCAGAGACGATACTTCACGCCGATTTTCTGTGAGGCCCTGGCCCTATCACTACAGTCGAAGCGGCCTATTCTAGCCAAAGCATGGCTGTCCCACGGTAAAAGTATTGTTAGCGGTACCCCCACCCAAGCCGCTACGGACAGCAAGAAGCCCATAAATAGACGAGCCGACCGGACAGCAGCCCATTTTCTTGTCGGCGCTCAGAGCGCACGGATCTAGGAATCAGTCATGCGAGACATTATTTCAGTCAGTCATTGTTGGTTGAGTCATTCATTGTCTAAGCTATGTTCAGATTATTGTTTAGTCCGTTATTAACTTTACTTATGTAAAAGTCATAGCAAGTATGCAATCGCAGTTTCAGTGGTTTCAAATGATATTTGTTGGAATTATAAACGTTTTCTCAAATTTTGTTGTTCTTGTAAAATGATTAAGTCCAAATTAAAACCGTTCGTTCAAATTGTCTTTTTTTTAGTCATTTCCACTTCTGAACCTAAAACTATTATAACTTCAGGTTACACACCTGTTCGGTAGCATCCCGGGGCAAGGCAGGCGGCCCCGGCCGGTTGCGTCACACTGCGGCAGCGCGACTACCGAATGTTACCCAACAACCAGATTATAGTATTAACGCCAGTAAAGAAACAACTGACATTAACATTAAAAATTATAATGATAAAAAAAATGTAATGTCTTTTATTTATTTCAAATTTGGAAAACAAAACAGATAACAATCAGTAAATTATGGATGTGTACACATATTTACTTGAGTTTAGAGCTAGATTTTTTTTTTTAATAATTCTCACAACATTTCATACGTTGACCTGATTCCGTACTAAGTAGCTTAAGCACTTGTGTCACAGATATCAGACAACAGAGGAACACAAATATATACTTAATAAATACATATATTACACCCAGACACCGAACTAACACAAGTGTTCATCGCACGAATGTTTGTCCAGGGTGGGGATCGAACCCACGACCTTTGGCGTAAGAAGCAGGGTCACTACCAATTGCGCCATCCGGTCAGTCACCGGTCAGATTGATATCCTACTATTGTTTACATATCATTTAATTACGTACTTATAAAATTCTAAACAAATAATACTAACACATAGTGGCAGTGATTAACTATCAATAGTGGGAGTAGTCGGTGGATTATATCCTTGAAAGCAATTTAACACGATTTTTAAAGACGCAAAATCTAGAGTCGAAAATATCAAGCTTGGGATTATTAATTGATACCTCGTTTTAAAGACGACACATTCTTGACAACGGGTTGTAGCAAGATGTATTATATTTATAAGTCTGTAAATAAAGTTCTTGAAATGTAGACGGGGGTTATATTTAGTATTTAGTTTATGTCTATTGTTTGCTAAAAATAAGTACACGGTGAAAGGGGTCATAGACTTTCAAAGCGTTTCTGATGGAGGGAGGGGGAAACGCCGTAAGCGGAGGCCCCTCATGTGCCGGATTACCCGATGATTCGACGGGATCATTGTGCTCGAAGTCGCTACAGTAGTCGATAGTAGGTATCGCCAGGTCTAATGTATCCATTTCTTCATACAAAACTAACCTTACTACAGATAGATGAGCTGAATAATGTTTTTCAGCAGTAACGACTATTTAGTACTAAGAAAAACAGCTATGTTTAGAATTATTAGGCGATTAGTCTAAATTATTTCTTGTATTAAGTAACTACTACTCTTTGTGACCTATGAGGGGAACCTAAGTAGTCGTGCTCACTCAAATGTCTCTGGGGTGGTGGCGTTATGTGGCAGGTCATTACATTCTCTCTAATATGGTTGAGTGAAATAATGGCTGACACATACGTCATACTTGTGAACAGGTGCCACCTTTGGGGACTGGTCCGCTTCGGTTTACCTCATATTTAGCTTTACTTTGCTTCGTTCTATTTTGTGTTGCATTAGACTGTATGACTTGGTATGAGGATAATAAACCATTGTCTAAAAAGTTGGCGATTAAAAAGAGTAACTGGCGAGTTTCTTGCCGGATCTTCTCGACCAGAAACAAGCTTTCCGAGCCGGTGGTAGAATCGCATTATGTTTGTTTATTTCTTTAGTATATTTTATGTATCAACATATATATGTATTAACATGTAAGTTATACATAAGTACTTATAAATAGTTTTAAGTCATTCAAATGTATGACGATTTGTAAGTGCTGTGTACAAGCCTATGCAAATAAAGAATTATTGAGTTGACTTGACTTGACTTGCTAGCAAGCTTGTTAAAAAATCACAAGCTTGCTAATATGATATAATTTAGACGGATCGTAGAATAATTCTAATCATTTGTGTTTCTTAAGTAAATAACAAAAGATTGCTATAAAAAATATCAACTATTTGTGTTTCTATTAGTACTAAAATGTCATTATTCCCAATATTTATATTGGGAATGATTCTTCAGAAACGAATTCAGGTGGAAACAGAGCTTGCGACCATTCACTAACCGTGTTACTGTTCTTTATCAACTGAAGTAATGAAGACAATAGTAACTAGACAATTAGTTGTGTATGCTTGCTATGCTTTAAACAACTTTCAATGAGTGCACTTTTTTTTATTATGTCCCTACCCGAAAATAATGCGCCAGTGTCAAGTAACTTATTGAGAATAAGTAGGTAGTCAACAGTCGAAGTCAGTCATAGTCACTGTCACTCACTAAAACGCCGGTGTTTTACGTTTTATCGACCTACGGATTCAGCGGATATCACTCTAAAAGCAACCGCGGGTTTTAAAGCAAGTTGTCACGAGACAACGCACTCGACACACAATAGCAGTGTTAAAAACGATACAATCCAACGATTCTTATTATAAGGATCACTTTGCGGCACTTCACTGCACAAATAAACACCAAATTTGTACACTAAAAACCACTAGACACTAATTTAAAACCTTTGAATTGCATCAGCTCATGCGGCTTGTTTAACCCTACCCGTCGAATCATGCACTTTTTTCCGAATTTTGAAGATTTTCTTACCCTAGCAGCTTAAAAACTTTTTACAGCTTGAATATGTTTAGAATTATTAATATTCAACAATTGGTTATGAAATGAAATGCAAATTGTTTATTCAATTTAGGTCCATACAGAACACTTATGAATGTCAACATATTTACCACTGGTTCGGAATGTAGTTTTCTGCCAAGAAGACAGCAGCAAGAAACTCAGCAGTTACTCTTTACAAAAAAAAAAATGTTTTACAAAATGTCACCATTAACTTAAAAATATAGTACTGTTTTTGTGTTACTAATATGTACCTAAATTATTGTCATTAAAAAAACCGTCTATTCTATAATAGCCTTTCTTCATTAAACAGTTTTTATATACAATTTAAACTTATGTGTGGGCAAGTCAATAATACTCTGAGGTAACTTATTAAACATTTTTATGCTCAATCCTATAAATGAACTGCCAACCTTATGTAAACTTACGCTTACCAAGAACATATGGTTTAGGTTATCTGATAGGAAATTGTTTCTCGATATGGGCAACTACACGATCAATTCATAAAATGATCAAGATTATTTCATCATATCGTAAAATAGTTACATTCATTCGCGTTGTTTATGTATCAGATGGACGCCGCTGGTCAGCGCTTCCTTCCAAAAGAAAGTCAATATTATTTTTTTTAATTATTTCTATAGGAAAAGTAAAGTATCAGCCTATAACTGTCCCACTGCAGGGCAAAGGCCTCCGTCATAGAAATCAAGTCATCGCTACTATGACGGGATTAGGCTTAATCACCACGCTTGACAAATGCGGATTGGTGATCACAAACTCGAGGTATGTTCGAAAAACTCGAAACACACTTTTTGCTCGACCCAGGAATCGAATCCAGGACCCCGAGATCACGGCCTGATACTTAAACCACTAGACCAACAGGGCGTAAAATTATTTCTATAATGGGTGTTTAACGTGTTTAACGTTTTTAATTTAACGTGTCAGCGAAAAAATAATCTTAAGGCGACGGGTAGTGTACTGCTAGCGACGCCAATCGATTTTAATTTTAGCAACTAAACCGGTTCTATTTTAAATAATTTCAGGGTTACAACCTCTCGGTAAACACTTATACTATTTATTAAATAACCATGCACAGATGCGGACCCAATACTTGTACTGCGAAAAATTGTATCACGCTAAAAGTGGCCGCTTTTGACGGTAATCAATTTTTCGCGTACAAAAACGGACCCGACATTCAACATGGCTATTTAATAAATAGTATAAGTGTTTGCCGAGAGGTTGTAACCCGAAATTGTTTAAAATAGATTCAGTTTAGTAGCTAAAAATTATAATCGATTGGCGTCGCTAGTGTGCCCTACCCGTCACCTAACCTAAAGCTTTAAATACACGAGCGCACCTTAGTATTTTTTTTATCTAAGTGCGCATTAATACAGCTAGCTCGGCGGTGAAATGATACGTCGTGAGAAAACATAAAGAATAGCTCTGGGTTCCGAATGAGCGCGATAATAGTGTATCATCTGGATGGGTGGCGGCCCATCACTGGCGCCGCCATTTCTAGCCACGCAACATATTATATTACGCAGTATTTCCGGTAAGACTTATGCCACAAATGTTCACTAATGAAACAGACATACTGGGTGCATTTAAGAACATTTATTATTGTCATGTCATTAGCCTGTCACTGGATAAGTTTAAGTCTCATTACCTTTAGCATTATTAACTGTTAGTATGTATGTTTATTTGTTTTGTAATGTACTAGTATGTATTAGTATTTATAGCTAGTATATATTTATTTAATATAATGTATGTACGTATATACCATACTCATATTTATACAATGTCTTTTTTTTTCTCTTTTTCTGACTTGCACTGCCTTACTCCTTTTCTTAATTCGCTATACTTTTTCCTCTACCCTGAGGTTGTCTGGAAGAGATCGCTATTACCGATAAGATCGCCTACATTGTTTTAGTATAAGAACTTAGGCTAAGATTTGTAAATTTTGTGCAATAAAGTGTATCTATCTATTTATCTATCTCATATTAAAACCTGCCTAATGAAGAAAGGTTACTATAGTGTACAAGACTATTTAAATAATAAGGATTCTTGGTCATGTTAATTGATTAATCTTTTGAGTATATAGTATATAGTGATTCATAGTAGTCTTTTAACGTGAGAAAAAAAATACAATTATGAAATTGTATTTTTTTTCTCTTCTCAATTGAAACTCTGTAACATCATCAATATTTGAAAAGAGTAACTACTGAGTTTCTTGCTGGTGTCTTCTCAGTAGAAATCGACATTCCGAACCAGCGGTAGATATTATGTACCTATTTTGACATTCATAAGTGTTCTGTGTGGACCTAAATTGAATAAAGAATTTTTTGTCTTTATCTTTATTAATAACTATCTGTTACCAAATAGTACTTTGTACTCAATGTATGTAATGTGAGTACACAATGTTGTATCACATAATAAATATCGTGTTTATTCCCGTCTTGATACATTATAGTTATAATGCAACGCGAAAATCTGAAAAACTATATATAGTTTTTGGTTACTTCGGCCATATCGCCCGTAGACAGGCCGACAACTTGGACAAAATTTGTTGTTGTGGGGAAGGTCAATGGTAAAAGACGAAGAGGCCGTTCTCTTCGTTGGGCAGACCAAATAAGAGATGTAACCGGACTCACTTTGCCGATTTCCCTAAGACAAGCCGAGGATAAGGAAGAATGAAAAGACCTTGTCACCGCTTCGGTAAAGGCATTTCAAGAAAGGCACCACGTTCAGCAATGAAGAAATCGATGAAGAAGTATTATTAAGAGAACCAATCCCATAAAAATATTAATATTGAAGATGAAAAACATTGCTTACTGATCAGAGGATTTATTATGTGATATGTGGCAGACGAGCAGATGTATTGCCTGATGGTAATCGATTGCCGCCACCCATAGACATCCACGACTCCAGTGGAGTCAGAAATGTGCTGCTAACCTATAAACCCCACTTACCCCCGGATTGGGCCTACGGTACCCTCAGCGAAACACACTGCCGGTTTTCTGTGAGGCCGTGGTATTACTCCGGTCGATCAGGCTAATACATGCCGAAGCGTGGCCCTTCCGCGGTATATTGTTAAATTTACCTCACTCACTCAGCAAAACACAGCACAGTGCTGCTTCACTCCGGTTTTCTGTGAGATGGGAGACAAGAAAGCCTACAACGAAACCGAATTCACGACCGAATCTTTATCTTCGTCCCTTTCACATGCGCATCACTTTTGTTTGGATGCGAAAGGGATATCTGGCGCATAGGTCAACGAACTCCGATCCGAATGCCATTCCGAGCCTAATTATTATGTGGTTTCATTGCAGGCTCCAAGTGGCGTGGTCGGGCAGACCGCGTTACAAGCTAGTGACGTCAGGGGCGGTGCGGTGTTTGCGCTCGGTTGCCACGCGACACATACCACTAGGCTTAGATTTTATTCGCCACTATTACTACACAAGCTTAAGAGGCGCTCCAAGGTCGATAAAATTATACACTTAATCGATGACTATTTTTATTTTATGACATAGAAGGCCAACGAGAATATAGATCACCGGCGCCCATGAACACCTGCAACACCAGTGGAGTCACAAGTGAGCTGCCAACCTTTGAACTACCCTTTCTTCCCCGGACTGGGCCTCCGGTACCCTCACTCAAGCAGCGAAACACAGCACAGTGCTGCTTCACGCCGGTTTTCTGTGAGCCGTATCATCATCATCAGCCCATTTAAGTCCCCACTGCTGGGGCACGGGCCTCCCTCAATCACATGAGGGGTAATTGCCATACTCACCACGCACGGTTTTGATATAAATGCAGAGTTTTCCTTCTCTGGAAGCTGATGATCATGACAGCAGCTTTACCTTAGTCGCCTTTTACGACACCTCGGTAAGAGTGAGGGTGGCCTATTCTACTCTGCCGGGGACCACACGGCAACGGTGAGCCGTATAATTTTAATATAATATAAATGCATGAATTTTATTCATTTCAATTCAATTAATAAATAGCTTTATTTGCATAGGCTTGTCTGCATACAGCACTTTCAAATCGTCATTCTTAAAAAAATAATAAACACATAAATGTTGATACATAAAATATACTAAGAAATGAATAAATAATAATAAATATTTCACAACATCACATACATTGATCTCACTCCGAGATAGGTAGCTCAAGCACCTGTGTTACGGATATCAGAATCAACAGTGGGATTACAAATATATACATAAGTTACTTAAATAAACATATATTTAATGTGATTCTACCACTGGAATCGGCAAATTGATTCTGACGAGAAGACTTTGCTTTTAAACCGTGCTGGGAACTTCTCGACAGCATTGTACTGATGAAAACAAAAAATGTTTCCCGATGGAACTTCATGTTCCCTTCCCATAAAATTAGATTTTGCTGATTTGGCCTGATATTGTTAGAATAATCTCTACCTAGACTTTTTCATAGATATACCTATTATAATACACAGAGTGTATCAGTAAGCAATAACATCCCTTTAACCAGGTTGTTTGCAACCCTTAATATAAATATATAAATAAAGATGTTAATAAAATATGTAAACAAACTTAATACACAAGCATCAGACGCGATCATAAAAGCATCTTCACATTAACCAATGTTTAGTTCCTAAGTTCACCACTAGATGGCGGTGTGCGCTATTGCACCGCGCAAGCATTTGGTCGTTTTCATTTCTACTAAAGCCCGTACTGTTCATATAAAAATATACACAACTTTAAGTTCAAGCTATTGTGGTTTTATTCATAGTGCCAAAATGATTCATAGTTAGTAGTTCATTACCAGTACGTCCTGGACCCAGGCACCCTGTCTGTACACAGGTCATAGTTATAGTCATAGTTTTTTTTGTTTTGATGTTGTTCACAATAGATCTTAAAACCAATTACAAGTCCTGAACACGAACCCGGCAGGGGCACTGCAATGTTAATACATAATATAGAATCTATTAAGAAAATAATTTTAAACTAAGATTTAAGACGTTTAAATTTATAAAGGTATATCGTAAGAAAATCACGTAGTTTTCTGCTCAAAAAACTCGTGAAACTATTCTACTACTCGTTAAAAAAATCTACTTTTCATAGAAAGTGGTCGACCGGAGTGATACCACTGCCTCACAGAAGACCGGCGTGAAGCTGCGCCTGCGCTGTGTTTCGCTGTGTGAGTGAGGTTACCGGAAGTCCAATGGGGGGAAGGGGAAAAGGTTGGCAGCGCACTTGTGACTCCACTGGTGTTGCGGGTGTCCATGGGCGGCGGAATTGCTTACCATCAGGTGATCCGTCTGCTCGTCTGCCGCCTCTCATATAAAAAAAAAACATGACTTGTTCTTTTTATACGGTGAGTCGAAAAAAATTTCGACGAATTTCTTAAAATCCTATAGGTAATAGTCATATGTGCTGTGTTTCGCTGCGTGAGTACGGGTACCGGAGGCCCAATCCGGGGAGTGAAGCGGAGTTTAAAGGTTGGCAGCGCACTTGTGACTCCACTGGTGTCATCATCTTATTTCATCATCATCTTCATCATTTCAGCCAATAGACGTCCACAGCTGGACATAGGCCTCCCCCAATGTTCTCCACACAGATCGGTCCTGTGCCTCCCGCATCCAATGGATTCCCGCGATCTTCACCAGATCGTCGGTCCACCTTGTAGGAGGCCTGCCACGGCTTCGACTTCCTGTACGTGGCCTCCACTCGAGGACCTTTCCGCCACAACGGCCGTCTGTTCTCCTCTCTATGTGCCCTGCCCATTGCCACTTGAGGCATGCAATCCTTTGGGCTATGTCTGTGACCTTAGTTCTCCTGCGGATCGCATCATTTCTGATACGATCACGCAGGGGATCATCTTATTTACGATAACTTATATCAATTACCACCAGGTGAGTAGGTAAAGAGCGCCAAAACAAGCAAAATTAATTAAAAAATAACAAAAACTAGTACTCCGTCCATCGACAATAACTTTAAAACAAAGGGCAACCCTAGGCTTCCACGGTGGCCCATTTAAACACCATAAGCGATCGCAACTTAATCATAAACATGGTTTTCTTGCATTTTAACTCGCAAATCGCGACATTCAGTTCTTTGGATTACAAAAACGTCAAGAAAAATGGATAGTCCACTTGGCAATCGTTTTTTTTTTAATATACTACACATTCCAACGACACTGACCAGTGTAGCACAATAAAGGCATGGAACACCGTCATCGTCAGCCCATTTAAGTCCCCACTGCTGGGGCACGGGCCTCCCTCAATCACATGAGGAGTAATTGCCATGCTCACCACGCTTAGCAGACGGGTTGGCGAGGGTTTTGATTTTAATGCAGAGTTTTCCTTCTCTGGGTGCTGATGATCATGCCAGCAGCTTTACCTTAGTCGCCTTTTACGACACCTCGGAAAGAGTGAGGGTGGCTTATTCTACTCTGCCGCGGACCACACGGCACGGAACCCCGTGCCTTTATTGTGTTTAATTTACTTTTAAAGGGTTACAAAATTTAAAAATTGCTTTCGTTATAAAATTTAACTTAAGGCGACGGGTAGGCCTAACTAGCGACATCATTAGTTTATAATTGTTAGCTACTAAACCGTATCAATTTTAAACAATTTCGTTGTTGTTGTTAATATAATTAAATAGCCATGCACAAATGTTGGGTGCGTACGTGAAAAATTGATTACCGCCAAAAGCGGCCACTTTTGGCGTGAATCAATTTTTCGCGTACAAATTGTGCATGGTTATTTAATAAATAGTATAAGTGTTTACCAAGAGGTTGTAACCCCGACATTTTTTAAATTAGATCCCGTTTAGTAGCTAAAAAATAAAATCGATTGGCGTCGCTAGTGTGCCCTACCCGTTACCTTAAATAAAATTACAACAATAGCTTAAGTTTAGGCAGTCATGCATGATTATTGTTAGTAGGTTGAATTTGAATTTAGTGTAATTGTAAGTAGGGTGTTTTTTCGTTTCTTTGGTGTCTTCTCAGTAGAAATCGACATTCCGAACCAGTGCAGTGGTAGATGATACATGTACCTATTTTGACATTCATAAGTGTTCTGTATGGACCTAAATTGAATAAAGATTTTTTTTATTTCTATCTTATCTTTTGTATATTTCAACAACATTCTTGAAAAGTTATCTTTTCAAGAATGTTGTTGAAATATACTTTTAATGATATAAGATCAAGAGAAATTAAAATGGTCCCTGAATGTGATAATTTAGCTCTAAATATCTCATTAAACTCATGGGTACCCAGTACAACAATCCAAACGTTTGGTTTAAAACAAAAGAAAACATATTATTACGAATACGATATCTCTTTCCTCTACCCAAAGGTTGTCTGGAAGAAATCGCTACAAGCGATAAGGCCGCCTTATTGTACTGCCTGCTGTTGTTGTATCATGCTTCATGGAAAAAAAATATCTTCTCGGAGGCAATAGACAACAGACAAGGATGCTCATAGGAGCGTTAACAGGGCATTATGCAACGAACAAAATGCTGATGAAGATGGACATGACATCGAACAGCGACTGCAGAGCATGCAAGGAGGAGACGGAAACCATAGAACATCTTTTATGTGAATGCGACTCACTAGCCAGAGGCAGAATGTGTCTTCTAGGTAACGCTTATCCTAAACCAGGAGACTACAGGCACTTCAATCCGAAAGACATCGTGACGCTGATGAAACTAATCTTTCGTGAGTAAGAGCGCAAAAGATAGGGGAGGTACAAAAGATCCCTTACGGTCGACGTGCCCCATGAAAATGGCCCCTAACAGATACGATAAGATGTATCATGCTTGTCTTTTATTTTTGTGCAATAAAGAATACCTATCTATCTATCTATTATTGTGGTTTAAAATGGATTCTTATTGAGGATTTTAGTTTTAAATGGTGGTTTCACATCACCAGTTACGAGATTGACCACCATACATGACTCCGATGTGACGCTGCAAAATTAAAGCGTACTGCGTAACCCTAGTTCGTGGTATTTATCATAATATTTCTAACGCCCAGTTGGTTTAGTGGATTAAGTACCGGGCCGCGTGCTCGAGCAAAAAGTATGTTTCGAATATTTCGAACATTGCTCAGGAATGTGATCACCAATCCGCATTAGGCAAGCGTGGTGATTAAGCCTAATCCCATCATAGTAGCGAAGACTTGATTTCTATGATGGAGGCCATTGCCCTGTAGTAAGACAGTATATAGGCTGATATTTTTTTTACATTTCTAATGTCCAATCCTAAGTTACGGGGCAACTAATAACCGTTCTATTTAGACGAAAAAAAATCGAAGAATCTACAGCAATGCCGTACGCAAGACGGCAACGATTAAACAAGGTACAAGGTCGCTCCAAGGCCGCAAGTATGCGAATATTGGTACAATCGGTGACACTCGCCGCCCGGCCCGAGGAACGGGAAAGGAACTCGAGCCAAATAATGACCTCGTAAAGCTCAATGGCCGTGGACCGTAGGATAGAAAAAAGAAAGAAAGAAAGAAAAAATTATTATTTTGGACATCACAACACTACATACGAGTACAACATTAGTTACAAAAGAACAAACAAACAAAAAAAAATAGATACAGAAAAAAAAAGAAAACAAAACAAAGGAAAAACAAATAATTAGTACAAATAACCAGGCAATGCAAATAATATATTGTGTGTTGTGACCTCCAACATAAATGGCCGCCACTCAGCCTATGTCATGACCCTGAAAAAGGTCATGACGCTGATTATTGATAGCCACGCTTCGGCATGAATGGGCCGGTTCGACCGGACAGATAAATAATAATAAAAAAAAATAATAAAATGCTTTATTACAGGAACATAGGTATTTTTACATAATTATGGTTGGAGACTCCTTTTAAGCATATAGATGCCTGTGCCAGGAGCCTCCGCTCTTCGGTTCATACTATGTTTAGGTACGTGACAAATAACAATCTAAAGACATTTTATTTCGTTATTATAAAAACAAAAGCATAATATGTATGTGTGTGTGTGTGTGTGTGTGTGTATGTGTATGTATGTGTGTGTGTGTGTGTGTGTGTGTGTGTGTGTGTGTATGTGTGTGTGTGTGTGTATGTATGTGTGTGTGTGTGTGTGTGTGTGTGTGTGTGTGTGTGTGTGTGTGTGTGTGTGTGTGTGTGTGTTTGTGTGTGCGTGTGTTATGTCACGACCTCACGGAAAACCGTCGTGAAGCAGCACTGTGCTGTGTGCGCGAGCGTGAGTATAGGCTACACATATATAGCATGCGCATCTCGTATTATGTAAAATTACAATCCAGTCAAATTGTTTGAAAAAGGGTATTTCATATATAAAAATCTATATAATTACATATACGACACGAGATGTGTGGAATTAATGAGGCTGGCTCGACACAGGACGTGTAATAACATTTTTACATACAAAATCCGCTTCAAAGAAAAGGGCGTTGATATAAAAGAGGAAAAAGAAATTAAATATTGCTTAGAGTTGATTCTTCGTACATACTTGTTTAAGGACCGCTGTCTCCCTGTCTGGAGGCGTGCGTTAATACCCGTAACACAGTTTTCGAAACTAATACGGTTGTTATCGTCTGATAACAGTCTGTCAAAATTGTTTTTAGTTCGACTTATGTAGCTAATGAAAAACGCACCTTTGCATTGCTAAATAAAGCTTACTGTACTGAAATGACATGAAAATTGTTTATTCAATTTAGGTCCATACAGAACACTTATGAATGTCAACATGTTTACCACTGGTTCGGAATGTAGTTTCCTGCCAAGAAGACACCAGCAAGAAACTCAGCAGTTACTCTTAAAAAAAAATGTTTTACAAAATGTCACCATTAACTTAAAAATATAGTCCAATTTTTGTGTTACTAATATGTCCCTAAATTATTGCCATTCAAAAAAAATTCTATTTTATATTAGCCTTTCTTCATTAAACAGTTTTTTATATACAATTTAAACTTATGTGTAGGCAAGTCAATAATAAACTGAGGTAACTTATTAAACATGTTTATGGTCAATCCTATAAATGAACTGCCAACCTTATGGAGCCTAATATTTGGAACGCTACTACAATTGGTCCCCGCACTAATCGGTAAAGTTGAGCACGGCCTCACAGAAAACCAGCGTGAAGCAGCACGGTGCTGTGTTTCGCTGCGTGAGTGAGGGTACCGGAGGCGCAATCTGGGGAAGGGGGTGTTTGAAGTTTGGCAGCGCAATCACTTACCATCAGGTGCTCGTCTGCCACCTATGACATAAAAAAAAAATAACCACATCATGATCATCACTATTCCATTCCCCTTTTCCATAACAGAACTAACATTTCCAAACAACGCTGTCATCGCACCTACAATGTCTGCCGTACTAAAAAGAAATTATTTTATTTATTATTTATTAATTAAACGAACAACATTTACATTAAAGTACAGTAATGGAACATGTTACCGGCGCATGAGTTTCCTTCTGCCAACAACAGGGATTCCTTCAAACAAAACGTGAAGAAATATCTCGTGGGCCAGTATTGCAGTGTCAACGGAAGTCATGTCATGCCTTCGCGTATGTTTTAATGCAACGTGGGCTCTCCCTTCGCTTACCATCAGGATAAGGAAAGCCACTATTAACCATTTTGTAGAACAGAGTCAGATTTTCTTGTTCAACAAAATATACCAAACTATTTGTAGCAAGCCTCGTATAAGAGATACGACCATATCTGAATATTCAAACTTTCATCAAACGAACATGTAATCGAAATGCAAGGGGACGATAAGACATAATAGCCAATATCGACCGCACAACTCGCAATGTGCTTTAATACTGTGCATACATTATACTTAATGGTGCCTCCGATAACTATTTATACAGGTGTATAAATGTTTAATATTCCTCGAGACGGCTTAACTATCTATACCAGAATTATAGGTACATCTAGTTAGACTAGTTGCAGTAGAATCTTCGTATCGACGAACTCATAAACGTGAGTGGATGTGGCTCGAAATCAGGTACAGCGTCAGAGATAGAAGTAAAAAGGCATTGATTGTTTAATTTTATAACCCACGACGCAAAAACGACAAGGTGTTATAAGTTTGACGTGTTTGTGTGTGTGTGTGTGTGTGTGTGTGTGTGTGCGTGTGCGTGTGCGTGTGCGTGTGCGTGTGCGTGTGCGTGTGCGTGTGCGTGTGCGTGTGAGTGTGCGTGTGCGTGTGCGTGTGCGTGTGCGTGTGCGTGTGCGTGTGCGTGTGCGTGTGCGTGTGCGTGTGCGTGTGCGTGTGCGTGTGCGTGTGCGTGTGCGTGTGCGTGTGCGTGTGTCTGCGCGTGCGCGTGCGCGTGCGCGTGCGCGTGCGCGTGCGCGTGTGCGTGTGTGTGGGTGTGTCTATGGCATCATAGCTCCCGAACAAATTAACCGATATTGATATTGTTTTTTTTGTTTGAAAGATGAATAAGGGGGGAGCTATGTTGGATAAAAAGCGATCCATCCGCCGTCACAAAAATATAGATTGCATGTTTCATTAACACAACTCCCACAATATGGGTATCATTCCATATAAAAGGGCTTGAGTAGCAGAATATATTTATTGTGACAAATTTCAAATCCAAGATGGCCGCCGTCAGAAAATGACAAATAACCTGTTTGTTTTTGTCGAGGGTTTTTATTCTTACCGTATGTGCTATGAAGCAATGGATTCAGAGTTTTAAATAGACGAAAGTCGAAGATAGTCGAATGTCTTGCGTTTATACATCGATGGCTTAGTTTACAATTGTACTAACTACAGCATTGTAAATTTTGCAGGAGAGCTTTTTTAGTTTTTTAAAGTTTGAAAGTGGACAGGTCGAAAGCAAAGTCATATAATATAAAACAATATGAGTCTATTCATTGCAGTGATTCTTTAATTTTAACATACCCCAATATTGTTATATTAGTACAAGCAAAATTTACAAATCTGTAGTTAGTACAATTGTGAACTAAGCCATCGACATATAAGTAGGCAAAGTCACTGCACCACGTAGAGGTAGGTTATATACTCGTATATGTCTACATGTCCTATGGGGGAATCCACCGCCTGATCGAGAATGAGTGAGTGGTGAATGGAAGTTTGCACTGTTTCCTATAAAATGTACTTGAATAATTGCAATCATAATTAATGTTGTATTTTGTCAGTCACATAAAGTATTTCCTATTATATTGTTATCACTTATTACATGTATCTATGAAAACTTTGTTGTTACGTGTTCTATCAGTATTAATGTTATTTATAAGTTTACAAAAGATTGTTTGTTTCCCTTAAAAAAATAATAAATAGTATCTTAATTCTATCGTGTTCGAATTAATTCAAATTATATTAAAAAAATAGATATTCTTTATTGCACAAAAACAAAATACAAGTACGACACTACAACAACGGATATTATTAATTTTCTTTTATTTAATAAAATTAACATACTTTACCTTACTTAAATTAATTGAAATGTAATCCTTAATATAAATTTAAATTGTTTTTTTTTGCAAATGGACACTCATTGCTTTATTCTAAATCACGATCTAAAGTTATTACCGTACTAAATGTCATGTGATGCCCAAAACGCAATGTTAAAAGGGGCTGGCAAGAATTTTGTTTCAGGACTATCCATAGTTCGCGATTTGTAATAATGAGGTCAATGTGTAATTTAATACAAAATTAATTTATTACAAATTAAATTACAAATATCTAAACCAATACAATTAAATAAAGTCCATAGGTGTTAGTAACAATACTACCTTACAAACTATGTTAGTACATGTTTCTAGTCCCCTAAAAAATACTTTAAATATCATAAATCAAGCTTAGATTTAAATCATCATATGTGTAATTTTATGATATAATAATTAATTAATAATAGTTTAATGTTGGTTGTTATATTGATTGGGATGTTGTCTACGCATACCTATTATCTACTGTAATTCTGTTTAGTGTAATTGATATAAATGAAATAAAGATCACTTTAGAAGAATTCTATTCAAGCCACGCCCACTGAACAGGATTGTTTAATAATAATATAATTCTCACAACATGTCATACGTTGACCTGATTCCGTACTAAGTATCAGACAACAGAAGAACACAAATATATACTAAAATACATATATAACACCCAGACACCCAGTGCACGAATGTTTGTCCAGGGTGGGGATCGAACCCACGACCTTTGGCGTAAGAGGCAGGGTCACTACCAATTGCGCCATCCGGTCAGTCAAATTTGTTACCCGTTTTGTCTGCTACCCGTGTACAGTAGTAAGTATTGTAGATAGATAGATATTCTTTATAGATATTATTAAACAAAATATCTACAACAAATTAAAAATAAAACTATCACTAGAAGGTGGGCTTTTCCATGTGATAGTGGCAGACGGGCAGACGAATCACTTGAATCGGTAATCGATTGCCGCCGCCCATGGACACTCGCAATATATATTGCGGGTCAGCCAGCAACCTTTAAACCCCTTAAGGGCCGATTTGACCGATCATAATCCGAGAATAAATCTATGGTACGTCCGATTTCGTTTTAATAATAGTGCCATCCAGCAACATGGGCTCCAATAATTGTTCTGAAAATGTGTATCGTTTGTTAATTCATAAATATTCATACAACATCTCATTCATTGTACTAAGGAGCTTGTTTAACGCATATCAGACGAGGAGAGGAATGAATGAGCAATGGCTGGTACTGTCATTAACAAAAGAAGCAGGTTTCCAAGCGATTGGCAGCTGTTCCTGCAATTTCGAGTGTATAAGACCATTGCGTATCGAGCACTTCTAATTCCAATACCAAATGGGTCTACAAAAATACGAAATCCGTGAATGGAGTGGATTTAATGGATGTATAACAATTAGGTTGATCCCGCTGGTCTTATACATTTCTGGAACACCAAACGGTAGCGCGATTCAAGTAGGGACAGTGACATCTGTGCCGCGGGTTGGGAACTGAGGGGTTGGCTACATACACCCCTATAAGAACCAAGGGATAAGGGAGGCGGATAGACTTGGGTATGATATAGGGTTTGTCGGAATACATTGGCGAGATGGCTTAATAATGGCAATACTATGAGCGTAGCAGCCAAGGACAGAGATTCTTGGGATCGATGCCGGTCGTCCTAAATTATAAAAAAAAAAACACTTTTTATAATTGTCTCTATTCTAATGTCATATAGTACTCATAGGAAAGGGAGTACAGTACGACTACGATCAGAAGGCACTTCGGTGACATGGACATTGTACATTCTTTTTAAAAAAAAAATATTCTAGAGGCGGACAAATGAGCAAGCGGTACACCTGATGGAAAGTAATCAACGCCACTCATGAACATCCGCGAAATCAAAGAGATCTCTTGTCTTGCCGGCCTTTTTAAAAAAGATTACGCTCTTCTCTTGAAGGACCCAAAGTCATAGCCGTCGGGAAATACTCCTGCAGGCAAACCGTTTGAGAGAACTGAGGAAAATGTCTTGAGGAAAATGACTTTTTCTGGGAAAATGTCAAAAAGATTGACACTTAAAAGGAAACAGCATTCATTACAATTTTCCTTGTACCAAATAACTGTAAGGCGACTGTACCCTGTTTGAGACTAGGTAATTATTTATTTATGAATACAAATGTCTTCCACCGCTGTATGGAAACTTCGGGATTGATTCAGTAACTGACGTCACGACTGTGGCAAACAAACTTTGTATAATTATGCACGGTGAGCCGCATCCCGTGAGGCATCTCGACAATGTGAGCAATGCAACAAATCATCATCATCGTCAGCCCATTTAAGTCCCCACTGCTGGGGCACGGGCCTCCCTCAATCACATGAGGGGTAATTGCCATACTCACCACGCTTGGCAGACGGGTTGGCGAGGGTTTAGATGTAAATGCAGAGTTTTCGTTCTCTGGGTGCTGATGATCATGCCAGCAGCTTTACCTTAGTCGCCTTTTACGACACCTCGGTAAGAGTGCAACAAATATGTCATTATAATTGGATGATTTGGTGCAAATACAATAGCAACTCGATGCATTTTAAGGTAAGATCCGCACTCATGATCTTTCTAACTGATTTAACTGAGTAACTACTTAAGAGAAAATCGCCAACAAATTGATATAATTAATTTTAGGATGAATTGGGTGGGTATCCTCAAATGAGCCTCGAGGATAGCACTCCTAAGGGCGAAAGTAATGCTTTCAGCAATATATTGACGTTTTACGGGTTGATTTGGCCATTCTCAATCTGCCTAATGAAGAAAAAAGAGAGGTTACTATAGTGTACAAGACTATATAAATAATGAGGATTCTTGGTCATGTTAATCGATTAGTATTTTGAGTTTTTTTCACTTTGATATTTTTCTTTCTTCTCAATTGAAACTCTGTAACATCATTAATATTTGTAATTAACTACTGAGTTTCTCGCTGGTGTCTTCTCAGTAGAAATCGATATTCCGAACCAGCGGTAGATAATAATATGTGGACCTATTTTGACATTCATTAGTTGTTGGCGACACACCACTTTATTATCTATAGTTTTATAAGGATTTTATATATTTGAATTTACCGTTCTTTTCTTTTGATATTCATATTTTTATTGAGTGCGAATTTAAGTGTCACTGTGATAGGCGAAAAAAGGGCGTTTTTATAATATGAGTGAGTGAGGTTACCGGAGGCCCAATTGGGGGGAAGGGGAAAAGGTTGGCAGCGCACTTGTGACTCCACTGGTGTTGCGGGTGTCCATGGGCGGCGGAATTGCTTACCATCAGGTGATCCGTCTGCTCGTCTGCCACCTCTCATATAAAAAAAAAATATATATATAAAAGTTACGCTCAACAGTGCGTTATAATGCTGCCGTCCTCCTAGGTGAGTTCCCTTATTCTCCATATGCCGCTGCCACGGACGCTAGGTAGGCGCCTCATATTCCATCCTCAACATTAATGCTCTGTATGGACGTAAATTGAATAAATATTTTTTATCTTATCTTAATCAATCCGATACTTAATATTCAAATCTAACGTTATACCATATCTTTATCCACGGATAAAGATTAGTCGAATCGAGCCTAAATCTCCTGTTTGTCGCGCATTACGCTAGCGGTATGCGATCTCGTCCAAACTCTTCGGTATGCGAATGGTGCCCTGCCCGGGGCCCAGGGCCGTAATTAGGGCCCCAGGCTGCCACGCATAGTTCGCAACACATTACTGCCCACTTGGCACGCCTGTTATTGCGTCAAGCGAAACTTTGTATTGTTCAGCATCGGGAATTTGTTTGTTAGAAGGCGGTAATGATTGAAGGATATTTTATATTTAATAGTCTGGGTGGCCGCTGCACGTTTACTTACCTCATCGAATTAATGAGAAATAACACTTTGAAGAAAAGTGGTGGTGAGAAGAACAGTACATACATCGTTAATTTTTTTATCGTTTACATCATATGTGTATAATTGATTAATCTCATATATTTATTATTTTCGTCCTTCGCCACACACAATATTGCACAATGGAAAATATTTTAGTAAGTATTGGCTTTGTATAAACACGGTATATTTTAAATTTTATTCACTTTGAACCGATAGTTTAATACTCAAGAAATTCATGGTCTTCCTTTTATTTCTGATACTACGTTATGTAGCAAAAAATAATCCTTGTGATGAAGGTTCGATTCTCTGTTCAACCGTGTAATTATTTAAAAAACCTATGGATGCAATTTAGATTGCTTTTGAAATCAAAATAATATATTCGTTCAGTAAAATGTTCTATCTACAATATTAAAGGTACTTTCCCTCCATGTGGTATGGCTGTGGGACGCTTTGTTTAATATTAAAACACATTATTCAAGAATTATAGCAACTAAAAGTTTCCGACTGACCATCATAACTCGTAAACTAAACTCTCCAAAGTAGTAAATATTTTCCGTTAACATGATGAGGTAGGTAGACATGCAGTGGCCGCCCATACTAAATATGTTACTAAACTACGCTGATTTCTTGTTGTGACGTCACTGCGAGCATTGGTAAATGTTAAATTTCAAGGTACGAAGGTTTCTTTACCCTCGTCGCCAATCATCATCAGCCCATTTAAGTTCCCACTGCTGGGGCACGGGCCTCCCTCAATCACATGAGGGGTAATTGCCATACTCACCACGCTTGGCAGACGGGTTGGCGAGGGTTTTGATATAAATGCAGAGTTTTCCTTCTCTGGGTGCTGATGATCATGCCAGCAGCTTTACCTTAGTCGCCTTTTACGACACCTCGGTAAGAGTGAGGGTGGCCTATTCTACTCTGCCGGGGACCACACGGCTACATCGTCGCCAAATCGACCTTCAAACTTTCAAAAAAGAGCGTATTCCTGCCTGCGTAGTTTGCCACTGATCTCATGAAAAACATAAGGTTGCCTGGAAGAGATCGCTCATAGTGATAAGGCCGCCTTCGTTGTACATATCCTGTAATATCTAGTTTTAAGTTTTCATACTTTACTTTGAGTGCAATAAAAGTATATTCATTCATTCATTCATATGTCATTTCCGGATGAGTCCTCCTTTTGGTAGCTTGGGATAAACATGGATCATATTACAAGATCATGGTCTTTTAATCACAAAGAACCGACTACCGTATGAACTTTGCAAACCTCAGGTAGGAAACCAGACTAGCTGGATACTAGATCCAATGAATATCCATGTGAGATCCCGCGTCAATATATGTGAGCTTGAACGTACCTGTCACATTGAGCGGCAATCAGGAGTAGGGAACAATGCCAGGTCGAGGCCACACTCCAATTGAGGCACTTCTCACAATCACAGCTGCACTATAAATAGAGCGCGCATTAGATTGATACAGGGAAGTGCAGTGGACTTGACACGGTTATTTCACAATGTCAAGGCTGCTACTTGCATCCTGGAAGCAGCTTGATCTAGCTACTCGGCTGCAGAAAGGACACGCATCCAGCATTTCTTAAACTATAACCAAAGTCAGTCACTGGATTAGCCTTTCTCCCTTATGAGAAAGGGAGCAAAGCAGATGGATCACTTGAGGGTAAGCGATTAACGCCGCCATATATTGTGCCAACTCCAGCGTTCATCAGCCCATTTCAAGCTCATGAACTCAATGTAGACCAAAAAATTTGCCACTAAAATATTACCTTCGTGTTTCAATATCAAGGTTGCAATTTTTTTAATTAAAATTGCTTCAGAAAGTTTTGAACACGACCCATACCAGTGTACTTTTGTCCTTCAGTTATTTTATATATGTTTTTAAGATACATAGACCAACATCTGGTTGTTTTACATTCATATTTGAATATTTATGACAGCCCGATGGCGCATTTGTTAGTGACCCTGCCTCATACGGCAAAAGTACGATTCGTGTGATGAATTGTATTTAAGTACTCGTATCATATTTGTATTCCATCGTTTGTCGGTGTCCGAGAGGTTTCATTTGACGGCAATTTTGGTTCATCTTTCCGGGTCCATTCGGAAAACGTGACCTGCTCATTCCAACTTCAATTTAGCAGTTATCTTTTCGAGAAGTAGCTCTGGTTTTTGCCAGTTTGCTTTCCACTCACTTTACACCGAGAATACTTCGCTCCATAGCCCTTTGGTAAAAAAAGATGGTGTGACGATTCAAATAACTTTGCCCAAGATTGGCCACAAATGGCGTTAAATAGAGAATAATGGAGACATTTAGGGGAGACCTTTGCCCAGCAGTGGGAAAGTATAGGATAGGTAAAAAAAACTCCCTCCAATGGTGAGTAGTATACTTGTGTACACAAGTCTACTACTTAGTATGGAATCAAGCCAATATGAGATGTTGAATGATTTTATTATTGACCCCACACACAGGTGAGATAACAAAGAATGTGACAGATTCCAAGGTTTACAGGCATTATTTCTCCAAGTCAGCCTCATCTGATCCGGGAGACAGTATGTAATAAAGAGGTATTTTTATCGCTCGCGTCGTCGTCTCAGGGTTTAATGAAATTTCTCGTTGACTTCAACTTCTTTGGATATTTTATCTGTCCTCAAAGTGGCATTACTGCAGGTTGTTTTATCATCATCACCATCATTAAGTGGGCAAGTGTCATGGGTCCATGGGCACTGAGCCTAGCACCACGACACCTCCCGGACGATGCCCGCCATGCACGGCGGGCTGGGCCTCTCTCCCACCGGGGTCGGGGGGAGGGATGGGAAATGCCGGGAGAGCCATGATGTCCCCACCAGGCGTAGGAGGACGTCCGTGCAATGCCGTCGGTGTAACCCCCGTTACACGCGCCAGCGGACTCCCTCCTCGGAGAGAAAGGAGACGCACATATTGGTGTCGTCTCTTCCCCGTCCGTGCCTGGCGGATCGCGGGGGCGAGAGGGTCAGCCTCTAGGTCGCGCTTCGCCGCCTCCTTCGCTGCCATCTCGTGCTAGCAATATGCAACTAAGGCCTTCCAGGCATCCTATATATATATAGCGATATCCTATATATATCCTATATATAGCGAGAGCTATATTAGAGAGTGAGAAACATCCTAAACCCTGACATAACCGTAGCCAACTGGATGCTAAAGGATGTCTTGACACGTGTTGGAAAAGTAATTTTTACGCTAGGACGGGCTTAATGAAACTTCCCGGCGGGGGTGTTCCGTCGCTTGCATATCTTCTGTTTTAAGCGGATCCGGAAGAGCCTCGGGCTCCGCTCACACGGGCGATGGAGGTACACAATTGATTATCATCACCCGCCGATATTTACCTAATGAAAATTATCATACGGTCAATATTTAACACAAAAGACAATCACCGTGGGAGAGCCACACTTCATCATGAATAAATAGCCCGGCTCGACCTGAGTGATAACACGGCCTCACAGAAAACCGGCGTGAAGCAGCACTGTGCTGTGTTTTACTACGTGAGTGAGGGTACCGGAGGCCCAATCTGGGGAAGGGGGTGTTTGAAGGTTGGGGATTTAAATGTTGGCAGCGCACTTGTGTCCATGGACATAAATAACAATCATCATCTAGCCGATATTAAACAGAAATGAAAATCAGTATTTTGAATGTTTTTTTTTTATTATACGACAGACAAGCAATTGACCTCAATCTCACCTGATGTTAAGTGAAGATGAGGACCAAGGTGGGCCATGCTTGTAGAAACCCTATTCACTCTTGCCTCAAAGAAGCCCAGGTTATATTGTTCAGGAAATACATCGGCGGGAAATTTGACATAATGAATTAACATGAAAGATGAAAATCATTATTTATTCGATATTTCGGCCAGAGCTCGAGTGATGATCACAATAATGTTCTCGGAAAATTAAGTTAATTTGTATATTATTTTTGTATATTATTTGTATATTAAATTGGCCGTGTGGTCCCCGGCAGAGTAGATGGCCGTGTGGTCCCCGGCAGAGTAGAATAGGCCACCCTCACTCTTACCGAGGTGTCGTAAAAGGCGACTAAGGTAAAGCTGCTGGCATGATCATCAGCACCCAGAGAAGGAAAACTCTGCATTTATATCAAAACCCTCGCCAATCCGTCTGCCAAGCGTGGTGAGTATGGCAATTACCCCTTATGTGATTGAGGGAGGCCCGTGCCCCAGCAGTGGGGACTTAAATGGGCTGATGATGATGATGATGATGTATATTAAATACATCAAATTTTTGTGATGCATACATATAACATAAAAGTAAAAAACAATATTGTGAAGGCAACTTTAGAGGGCCTAATAAAATGGCCCCTTTCCCGCTTTATTCGGATTCCCGACGCAATTTGTAGCATCTTCCGAATTTTCCTGAAGTGACACGTCAAATAAAGTTTTAGCTGCTTATTCTATTCATTAACATCGGTGTATCCTTCAAAGCAAACTGGTGAGGTGTTTCAAGGAAGATGTATATAGGACATACCTATATTTCTTAAAAAAAAACTGCTTTCAATATTTTTTTTTTGGAATCGAACTTTTTTTGGAAAAATAATTATATTTTATACCACCAATCGATAATCTTTACTAACGATAAAATTAAGTAATATGTCTTACGAAATTGTAGGAAGGGGTAAGCCTTGCGTCTCATAGTCACTGCGACCAGTAGATGATCTACATATTGTGGTAGTGTAGGAAAAGGGATATTTTTTCAAATAATTTGGACATGTGTGAACTAAATCGTGCTATGAAGCAGTTTTCATTCTTTTTTAGATATATTTGTTTTTCAAACGACAACTGCTTTTAACACTTTTTTTTTACTGACAAAGATTTACTTGAACGTTTATAAATGAAGCCCTTATACTCGTAAAAGAAAAATACTCGTTATCAGGAGAAAAGAGACCTGGAAAAGTTTGTAAAATTAAAAATACAACGTTATATATTTTTACTTTAAAAGATGAACGATGGATTCAACAGTGTACAAAGACAACATTGACTATCCCAACAAAACAATACCGAATACAATATTACACAAGTAAATATTTACGGACTTCCCAAAAGGGTTAAACCCGTATTACTAGTGAATTTACAATGTGACGGCTTCGGGAACCTAATTGGTTCGAAATTGTTATTAATGGAAGAAAATGGGCCAACCGACAGCGAATATCTTGAGCATTGCGAACTAATCCAAGCGAAATTGGTTTTAATGCACAATTACGATTTTAATAAATAAACGCGTCTAAAACGAATCGGCATCCACGACCAAATCTTTGTTCTCGAGCGTCTCTTTAGTTGGATAGTTAAATATTCACGATCGTCACGGGGCATGTTCGTTGTAGGCCATTAGACTATTCCCACCGATCCGTTAGATAGGTAGATAGATATACTTTATTGCACATAATTAAAATACAAGTATGGAAATCTGGTTTCGAAACAAACTTCCTGGTAATTTTTCACAAGACCTTAATAACTTTTTAAACCCGTCTATGGTAAAAGTCCCATAATTGAAAAACTAAATTAAACTCTGGAACCACAAGCAAAAAAAAAAAGACGATTTTTTATTATTCATCGAAAATTCATATTCGAAGTGGGAGATGTTAAAAATAAGAATTGTTGTGCACGAAATGAATAAAGATAGAGAACGGAGAAAATAATGTTACCAAAGGTAAACAAAGCTAGCTTCGTACATGAAATATATTTCTGAGGTTACATTGTAATATGAAAACAAAACACTATAAACATAATGATAAAAAATTAAATTTAAAATTTAAAATAAACCCCCGACGGCGGCCATCATGGATTTGAAATTTGTCACAATAAATATATTCTGTTACTCAAGCCCTTTTATATGATACCCTTATTGTGGGAGTTGCGTTAAAACATACATCCATATCTTTGTGACGGCGGCCATCTTGGATCGATTTTTATTCAACATGACTAAGAACACTCCCGCCTTATTCATCTTTCAAACAAAAAAAACAAAATCAAAATCGGTTCATTTGTTCCGGCGCTACGATGTCATAGACAGACACATACACACACACACACACACACACACACACACACACACACACGCAGACACGTCAAACTTATAACACCACGTCGTTTTTGCATCGGGGGTTAAAAATAAATCACTAGAATTTCGAAATATTGGCCAAAAAGTTTCTATGTACCGGTGCTGGTCGCCAACAACTACCATTTCTAGCGACAAGTTGATAAACCTGAACTTACCTGATGTCGCCAGTGAATCTCGCTAGTTCGACGTGAACACACACAAATATCTTCACGCGTTTGATATTGATGCGAGCGGCGCGCGCGCCAGTCGCTAGCTTGCCCGCTACTTAGACCGTACGTGCGTTTCTTATGTGAACACTTCCATATTACGCCATACGTTTGATATATCGCGACCGCGCCCGCGGGGCAACGTGAACAAGCATGTTTAATAAGTGTTAGTACGGTAATAACCGCGATTTACGTTTCCCCGTTTGACGTGAATTCGGAGATATTTCTCGCGAGATTTTTTCGTAATAATTGGGAGACGATACTTTCAATGTCAGGATGGGTTTGCTGACAGTTCACGTGGTGAGATATTGAAATGCACGATCATGACTTAAAAAACACTGATTTAAAACCAGAAGAGTCGAAGCAGATTACCCCGACTTGCGCTAATTCGACTTTCGTGACTTTCGCTTGCTTCCACCTATTGCATAAGTCCGGGGTGTTACTGCAGTTAAACTGATAATACCTATAACCTGACATTTTCTATGAAACTAGTTACCAGTTACCTAACCAGATGGTTTTTTTTTTCTCTTTATTTATTTTAGAGGCTTTTGTCTTCATAGACATGTCAGCCCCATCGAACCTTAACCGAAATTAACATGACTTAAAGATTAATAGTTACAGCACGCGACGAGAGAATCATTTATGTACTAAAAATATCAGCTAATTGCTTAGCTGCCAACCAGATGGTCAGGTGAAACGAAACATTTAATTTTATTCATACGTAGTCACCTCGTGGTTAATTTGGAATTGAAATCGCAAAGCAAATGAAAACGATTATAGTGATCAAAGGCCATGAGTGAACAAAGGCAGTGCAAGAGCCTCCTCAGTTTGTTTTAAGCTACAATATGAATCAGTTAATTTCGCTAAGTCCACATCAAGCTGCAGCATATTATTAGAACTAGAATAAAGCTCTTTCAAGCGAATCCTCTTAAGGTGTGACATCGATGTAACTAGCGCCGCCAGTGGATTTGTATAAATTATGACGACTATTTATACTTTTCCTGAGTGTGTTTTTTTTGTACGAAAAAACAACCGCCTCTTTAAACCACGAACTAAAAAGTAAAAAAAACATTAAAACACATTCTATCGCACCCCACTTAGCAATAATATTTAATAAATGTGTTGACGCGGTCAAATTCCCGATATGATGAAATACAGTACAAAAACATTACGTGTGCCTTTACAATTTAAGGGTTCCCCTCAATTTTCCCAGGATCCCATCATCAGATCCTGATATCCGTATGATGGTACCATCCCGGAACTAATTTTTTTTCCAAAAAAAAAAAAGATTCATCTGAATCTGGTTCGTAAATAGCAAAGTAATCGGTAAAAATATATATATGTCACCGGAAAATAGCAAGATCCGTAAGTTTATCAATGTACTAGGAAATTTATAAACTTTCGTAGGATTCTAAACGGGAAATAATGTATGTGTATTGTATTATTTTACGTCCACACTTTCGTAAATTTATCAATTTTCGACGTCACACGGTAAATTTATAAACTAACGGATATCTATTCGTAAAAATTTGCGAATATTTGAAATACGTTAAATAACACACTGCTCTCTGATTAGTTAATGTTAATAGTGGCAATGCCAATCAGATCGCGCGTAGCGTTTGCTTACTTATTGAATTCAGTAAGTTTATCACGAAAATATGGACGTAAAATAATACAATTTATCTCCCGTTCAGAATCTTTCGAAAGTTTATAAACTTCCTAGTAAATTGATAAACTTACGAATCTTGTTATTTTCCGGTGACATATAATAAGAGTCTAATTGAGAACCTCCTACATTAAAATCGCCGATAGCTTGTCGCTTCTTCGCTGGCGGAGGGACATCTGCCTTCGGCTAGCAATTGGTTTGAATGTTAACATGCTCGAATTGAACGGTTCATTCGTGTTTCTGACAGGTGCATGCAATGGAAAGATGACAGACACACATGATATATCGGTAAACAGTTTATTCTGCCCGTTATTTGGATAAACATTTTTCTGTTTCTTTTAATCGGTAAATTTTTTCCTCCTTTCCATACATGATGCTCCCTCGGCCTCATCATCACTTACCATCAGGCGAGATTGTGGCCAAATGTCTGACTATTAAAAAAATACGACAATGTAATAAATAATACAATTTATTAAAAAATCTTTAGAACTAAAAATACTCATCTACTAAAACTAAGGGAACAATTTTATTTATTTTCTCTATTGTAAGGAAACATACAGTACTTTAAATAACATTAATCAACACACAAAATACATGCCGTGTGGTCCCGGATGCCGTGTGGTCCCGGCAGAGTAGAATGGGCCACCCTCACGCTTACCGAGGTGTCGTAAAAGGCGACTAAGGTAAAGGTGCTGGCATGATCATCAGCACCCAGAGAAGGAAAACCCTGCATTTATATCAAAACCCTCGCCAACCCGTCTGCCAAGCGTGGTGAGTATAGCAATTACCCCTCATGTGAATGAAGGAGGCCCGTGCCCCAGCAGTGGGGACTTAAATGGGCTGATGATGATGATGAACACACAAAAACATAATCTTAAACCAATTTAGTTTCCACTAATAACTAATATTATAAAAACAGCTGCATGCTGTTCGTAATATAAACAAAAAGGAAGAATTAAGCAATTGACAAATATCTACTTTGTAAAATCAGGTTAAGTTTACTGCCTAATCTAGGAAAGTAATTTTGTAAAGGGGATTTCCAAGATCTCTCACAACATGTTTGACACATATCGACGCTTAAGAACCTATCTATCTACTTTTTTTGGGTTCATAAATTTGAACATAATTAGGAAGGTTTCAATTCAATTTTTACTTTGTGCTTTCCTGAAGGTAGATAGTTATGCATCTTAACCGTCGATATGATAAAAATAAACTACTATATACCTATGTGGATGCCGTAATGCAGTGTTTATGTAGCCAGAGAATTTGGGATCACGTCAATTTATGAAATACAGTTAAAAATCTTTCTACAGCTGAATCAAATTCTGAAATACTCAAAGTTTTGTTCGAGGGAATTTATCTGACGGGGTAAATGAGAGGAAAAGTTGATTAGAGACGGCACGAGTTATCCGTTTCAGGTGAACCTCTGAAACTGTAAGTGGTCCAGAGAAGTTCGTAATGACGTTAGTGACATTCACCGCGTTACATAACCTCCGACCGAGGAGCCCAGGTGGCAGCGGTGGCAGTAAGCGATCTCTGCCCTGACCTTATTATGAATTATTATGAACTCGTGACATCTTAACGTACTGTTTGTTAATAATATCCCCTAACCGATTCGCCTACGGCATATAGTCTCCACGATCAGCCACGTCATCGTCATCGTCATCATCGTCAGCCCATTTAAGTCCCCACTGCTGGGGCACGGGCCTCCCTCAATCACATGAGGGGTAATTGCCATACTCACCACGCTTGGCAGACGGGTTGGCGGGGGTTTTGATGTAAATGCAGAGTTTTCCTTCTCTGGGTGCTGATGATCATGCCAGCAGCCTTACCTTAGTCGCCTTTTACGACACCTCGGTAAGAGTGCGGGTGGCCTACTCTGCCGTGGACCACACGGCTGTCAGCCACGTACGCAGGATATATTATAGTGCTAAAGTGTGTGCGTAAATGCAAGAGTACACTCTATTCCCTTACCTTCATATTTGTGGGACACCATAGTGATACGACCAAAGAGGGATCTGGAGCAGGCGCAAAATTTTTCGACATGTAATGAATGAAGCCGTCAACTACACCGCCTTCAAAAATTACTGGTCGGGCCTGGAGGGTCCACTGTTAATTGCTATTCCAAGTTATAAGTCATTTGACACGTTTTTACAACCCCCCAACATTTGATTTCCAAGAAGACAACATTGCGAGAAATGACGCAATTTTTTGGGATTGTTTGGTTCAAGTAGTCGGTATCCCTTGGACTCTTCACTGTAACCCGTAAATATATATGGTTTATTTTTAGAATCTAGTTTTCTTCTATCCTTTACCATAGAATATGCAACGCAACCAAATAAAAAGGTGAATCTTAACCATTTAAGGTAATATTCACCTTTTTACTGTCCATTTTTCTTCAGGAGTCACCCCAGCAACTGCCTTCGTAGGACTTCCGTTTGTAGGGTATACCGCTGTGTTTACAGCCTCGGCCCAGAATTTCATTCCGAGTCCGGCATCTCGCAGCATACTCCTGACCTTCTCCATAACGGTTCTATTGGCGCGTTCTGCGACACCATTTTGCTGTTGGCAATCCGGATCGCGCTTTCTGTGGCTCTGGATGATAATTCCACACATACGCACAGCTAAGTGTGCCCATGAAGCATGGACCATCCTTCAAAGCTTATGAAGGACGTGGCTTGAGTCGTAGGTTGGGCTTGTTGCGAAGTCTGTTCGGACACTTCTGTCCCCTCCAAAGGACTTGCATAAGTGTTGTGACTCTGCCGCTGCCGAAAAATGGTACACTAAACAGCATGAAAAAAAAACATTCCACGAAAAACAACAGCCTTATATTATTTTACAGTTTTTAGTTCGTGGTTTTTGAAGGCGGTTTATTTTTCTTTTCAGTCCACAAGTTTACTGTTCCCTTTACATTGCGCGGAGGTTGCGGGCAGAGGCTCAGCGATACCGCACGTTCGGAATATCTATTATTATATCTGGTCGCCCTGTCCCCCTGACTTTGAAACAACCGGGCGGTAAGCTCGCTTACGGATGGTTGGCACGAATACCTCGTGCTTGTTACAAACTATACGCACTACGAAAAATATTATTCACAGAGACCAATAATAATTACACTCGCGAGCAACCAAATCGACTCAGGAACTAATTTTCACACAAACATACTAACTTCAGAGGCATATGAATATGTGCGCTTTAGTGATAATTTTAATGTAAATCGATGTCAAATAAGTTCTTTTTCCAAATCTTTTTACAAGCCTCCAGAAACATGCCAATTTTCTTAAAATTTGGATTGAGTAAGTTGTTTGTCATCTTCCTTGCAATAGGATATTATGGGATGCGAAAATCAACCATGATTTCCTTTTTTTTAAAGAAATCCGCACGTTTCTGTAATCTGTTAATTTAATTAATTGAAATTTAAACACTAGAACGCGATTTACAATTAAATTATCAATAAAGCACAGGTACTTTCATATTTAAAGGCCTGTAAAAATAGTATGTTTCTTTGAAAATTAGGCCCTGAGTCAATTTGTTTGCTCGCGATACAGATCGCTACCCTTGGACCAAAGGCAGCGTTCACTACCACTGTTCCAAACGGGTCGTCTAATGTTACTTGGAGACTTTATGTTATTAATATTCTTTTTTCTTTGGTTCTATTGTGATTTTTTTTCTTCACTTTGTTTTTCTTCCTGTTGTATGTATGTCGCCCATGGCTCCGTCTGAAAATCCAGCGCTGCAGCGGCTTCGGCCACTGCAGCAAACGCTGAGGTTGGGCCTTGTTGGCTACAGAATTTGTTCTACATGTGTATTAATGTCACTCATGTTTATATTTGTATTCTGTGGCCAATTAAGACATTTTTATCTTTTTATCTTTGATGTAAATCTTGTTGGTGATCAAAGATCAAATATGTAAAACTTCATGCCGAAGTCTGTCGTATATACGAACAATCTATGAAGACGATTAAAATGCTAAGTATCCAATTTGCTCGCCTGTTCATCGAAAATTAAGAACAGTAAAGTAAGAAAAAAAAATCTTGAGACTCTTTAAGGACTCAATTCTTACTAGAAATTAAATACCATGGTTACAGATAAATCATATTGAAAAACAAAATTGATTGCGTGGAAAGAAATGTTCACTTTAAGAGACTGATTGAGAGAATTCAAGGAAAACTAATTTGCTAACAAGCTTATTAGATTCTTAGAAACTCGATATGACTCAAGTATAAGTGCCTTTTCCATGAAAATAATATGAGTAATAACAACCATACGGTAGATATAGAAAACGTAAAAAACGTAGATTTAAATTGTAAAAAAATATTTTGTAAAACAGATGACCTGTGAACTAAATAATAAATAAATAAATAATAAATATTTCACAACATCACATACATTGATCTGACTCCGAGATAGGTAGCTCAAGCACCTGTGTTACGGATATCAGAATCAACAGTGGGATCACAAATATATACATATAATACTTTTCTTTTGTAAATCATCATCGTCAGCCCATTTAAGTCCCCACTGCTGGGGCACGGGCCTCCCTCAATCACATGACGTGTTATTGCCATACTCACCACGCTTGGCAGACGGGTTGGCGAGGGTTTTGGTATAAATGCAGAGTTTTCCTTCTCTGGGTGCTGATGATCATGCCAGCAGCTTTACCGACCAATACAAACAAACATGTTCATGCACACAAATGTTTGTACTGTGCGGGGATCGAACCCGCAACCCTTGTATCAGAGGTAGCGTTCACTACCACTGTTCCAATCGGTTCGTCGTAAATAGACATAACATTTGCTGATTACGGTCGATTTTAGGTGTTGTGTCAATTATTTAGCGAAAGCTGTCTGACCTTCGCAACCAAACCACCAAATTAAACCGGAGAACCAGACAAAGTGAAACATGTATTCAAATATTTTGTAATGCGCGCTGGCATGTGAAGTAACGATTTCCTTTTTGGAAAATTCGCACGCTCTTTTCTCTCTTTAATTAGTTTCTTCTTGTATGGATATTTATGATAGCATTAACGAAAATTGACGATTACGCCGTATTACATCGCAATACGGGTGTTGCCAATTTGTTAGGCCAAACTTCGTCCCCCCACCCTCCCCCCCGTACCCGCAAAGCCTGAACTAGCATGACTGGTTAATTCACTTGCGGCGGGTAGCTTCCTGGCTTATTGACAAGGGTGTTGGATCTGCTATCCGTTTCCGTAATTTGCAAATATTATTAGCGACTTGATGGGACGGTTGTGCTAGAGGTTCGTAATTTATTCAATTAATTTATGCGCTGTTTATTTGTTGTATGTAACTGATTTTTTGTTTTTTTTTTATATGAGAGGTGGCAGACGAGCAGACGGATCACCTGATGGTAAGCAATTCTGCCGCCCATGGACACCCGCAACGCCAGTGGAGTCACAAGTGCGCTGCCAACCTTTTCCCCTTCCCCCCCATTGGGCCTCCGGTAACCTCACACACACGGTGAAACACATGGGGACACAATTTACCACTTTGGGAGCGTCTCTTGCGCAAAATATTGTGTTTAGAAAAAAATATGTTAAAAACCTCAACATCATTTTTTTAAAGACCTATCCATAGATACTCCACACGTATAGGTTTGATGAAAAAAATATTTTAGAGTTTCAGTATCAGGTATGGAGACCCCCCAATTTTTTAATTTTTTCCAATTATTTTATAAAAATCGTAATGCGGTTAACAAAATACATCTATCTACCCAGTTTCAATAGTATAGTTCTTATAGTTTCGGAGAAAAGTGGCTGTGACATACGGACGGACGGACAGACGGACAGACACGACGAATCTACAAGGGTTCCGTTTTTGGCCATTTGGCTACGGAACCCTAAAAAACACTGCAAACAATTATAAAAATCTTAGTAATCCCCTGTGGGCGAGTTAACTCGCATATAGCAATTATTCTGTAATTTGAATCCAAAACGAATGCAGCAAAATAATTAATTAACATCTGTCCAGCCGTAACTGAGTGTCACGAGTACAAAGTGTCACTGCAACGACTCCTTCACACAGTCATCCATCAAATGTGCATCACACAAATTGACTGATCCATGATGGACGAGGTGCATGCCTGTGAAACTTATGAAAACATTACTTCCTGCAATATTAATTGTATTTTGTTCTGTTTTGTTCACTAACATATTATATTGCCGACCACACTTTCTACAAAGAAATATATTATCTTTACCATCACTCTATATCCTAGACCCATCCCTCAAAGTCTTAAGTCGAAGGTCTTCGATCAGTGCGTCCTTCCGGTCATGACTTACGGTGCCGAGACGTGGACACTCACGGCTGTACTAGTCCACCGGTTCAAAGTCGCTCAAAGAGCTATGGAAAGGGCTATGCTCGGAGTATCTCTGAAGGACCGCATCAGAAATGATGTAATCCGACAGAGAACCAGAGTCACCGACATAGCCCACCGAATTAGCAAACTGAAGTGGCAGTGGGCTGGTCATATTAGCCGCAGAACTGACAGCCGTTGGAGCCGTAAAGTCCTTGAGTGGAGACCGCGACTCGGTAAGCGTAGTGTAGGACGCCCTGCGACAAGATGGGATGATGACATTCGAAGGCTGGCTGGTGTGTGCTGGATGAGAGTGGCCGAAAATCGGGAGCAGTGGCGTGCATTAGGGGAGACCTATGTCCAGCAGTGGACGAGTGTGGGTTGCTGATGATGATGATATCCTAGAGATTGTAACATTTGTCAGAAAACACATATCATACTTTAATTACACAACCAGTGCCCGTCGTAATACTAAATTATTGCTTCCAGAATCTAAGTTAACAACTTCAAAAATAGCCCCTATTACAGATCAATAATAATATATAACAAGTTACCAGATTGTATCAAAAGTCAAGAACTTTTTCTTGACTTTTGATACAATCTGGTTATTCTGTAAGCACCTGAAATTATTTTTATTAAAAAAAATGCTATTATTCAGTGGATGAGTTCCTAAATGGCAAAACATCCTAGATCTAATACGTAATTATGAAGTTAAGATTAAGATAGTTTTAAGATTATTTTAATTCTGTTGCAATACCCTACTTAACAGGGTCATGTCCATACATGGCCCTAAGAATCTATCTTTGTAAGTGTCATATGTACATTGTGCAATATTAAATAAATAAATATATTATTATTTTTTATGTATAGCCGTGTGGTCCCGGCAGAGTAGAATAGGCCACCCTCACTCTTACCGAGGTGTCGTAAAAGGCGACTAAGGTAAAGCTGCTGGCATGATCATCAGCACCCAGAGAAGGAAAACTCTGCATTTATATCAAAACCCTCGCCAACCCGTCTGCCAAGCGTGGTGAGTATGGCAATTACCCCTCATGTGATTGAGGGAGGCCCGTGCCCCAGCAGTGGGGACTTAAATGGGTTGATGATGATGTGATAGGTGGCAGACGAGCAGACGGATCACCTGATGGGAAGCGAATAATGATGGTAAGTTTTATAAGTTTTTGAACATTTTTATAAGGGTCTGGAAATATTCCTTTTTTTCTGGGCTATTGAAACGGATTCAAATGGTTCATCAATCAGGCGCGACTGTGGGATGTTTAATTGACCTTTGACCCGTATCGTATAGGCCTCATCTTCTGTAACTGTATTGCATTCTCATAAATTGGATGTCAGGATTCTTTAAGAAGCGAGCCTAGAGGCGGATTTATACAAGTAATCAGAAATCAGACAACGCAAATCCAGGGTGTATCTGTGAACATTTACATCTCTTTAACCACGTGTTCTACTAACCATTATGAACAACATTTGTTCTATCACTTTTGGAAATTCGCATGAAAAAATTTCAACTTTTCATACAAAGTCGGTCACGTGACTTGGTCATTTTGTATGGTTTGTCGAAAAAAAATTCGATGAATTTCGAAAAGGTTAAAAGGATGTTAATGATCACAGATACAGCCTGTATTTCTACCTGAACCCATAGTCTTTTTCTTCATCTTAGCGGGTAATTCCCGGTTGGGTCCTAAGCTTTCGCTTAGGAGCCCAAGGTACTCTTAGACCATGATTCAGGATTTGGGGAGTCTGGTCGAATGAATAACAATAAAGCGACTATCATCTGAACTTCGCAACCCTTAGACAGGGGAACCAGACTAACTGAATCATGGTATACACTAGATAATTCGTCCATGATCATGGTTACACGTTTCAGAACAGGAAAGAATAAATCTGGGCGGGCGTTGCAAGTCAACATGCCCCATCGATTTTGTGGAAAATACCAGTTTATACCAAAAAATTAATCACCTTAAATTCACTATTTAAAACATGACATTTTTTCTAAAAAGCACATAACAGACATTAATATATATTTTTATTTACTTTCACACCTAAGCTTTATTTAATTTCTTAAATGATACTGTAACTTTGTTAATTAATAAATTACTGGTTACCCAAGATACAGGTTGTGCCTAGTTTGGGATCCCCTGCTCATTTCAACAAATGTATTAGACATTTTTTTTAATTTTTTATTTTATATTTTACATTCAAAAAAGGCACCCGCGGAAGATCAGCGCTGAGGTGTCGGCCTATTTTTTTGTACATTCTTTTGAACCATGCATGTAGTGAGAACTCTGTAAATGTGCAAAAATAAACGATTTTTCTTTTTTTCTTTTATGTAATTAGATTATTACTTCTTAATAAATGTACCTAAATCTAAGTTAGTCTAAGTAACTCGGTAAGTAATAAAGCATTTGTATTTTATTTTGTAATTTTTATTTTTTAATCAGCCACGGCACGGCTCGTTATCTACCGGTACCTACTATAAAACAGCCGACTGCGTGACCTACTGGTGACACGTACAAAGTGATCGTGGCAATCAACCCCACGCGCCTGCCAGTCTCAGAAGCCACTCCACTAATTATTTTAGATTAGATTGGCTAATTCGATGGCGTGGCTTAGTAATGTGGTAAACTCGACTCGAATGTTAAACTGCAAGTTAGTTGTAAATGGGACGTAAAAAAGTAAACTAAAGTATCAGCCTATAACTGTCCCACTGCAGGGCAATGGCCTTCATCATAGAAATCAAGTCATCGATACTATGGTGGGATTAGGCTTAATCACCACGCTTGCCAAATGCGGATTGGTGATCACAAACCCGAGCTATGTTCGAAAAATTAGAAACACTCTTTTTGCTCGAGCCAGGAATCGAACCCAGGACCCCGAGATCACGGCCCGGTACTTAAACCAGTAGACCAACAGGGCAAATGGGACGTGTTCACTTTAATAAATGGCCTGATGGCGGTATTGGTAGTGACCCCACCTGACTTCTCTACGTCTGTTTTTTTAACCGATTATTCGCCGATTACTCTGCCATTTATGAACCGATTTAGATGACTCTTTTATAGTTGGAAAGTGGACAGTCCCGGATTGGTACCATGATCAGGATATCAGAAGGTCCCTAAGTGGCTACCCTCAGGAAATACTCCTGCAGTCAAACCGTTTCACAGAACTGATGAATGAGGTAGAAAGTTCCGCGAGAAAAGCACAGTACTAGAGCGCCATCAATCGAGATGACGAGGAACGAATGGTTGTGGCGCACTGGTGTCCCAACGGAAGATGACGGTAAAGAAATAGAGAGTACACTTGCGTTTGCGCAGAACTATAATGGACAACATTTCAAAATTGCTAAGCTCTGAAACAAAAAATACCAATTCTTTGTTTACTTTTCCGCTGCTCGAATATATAATATATTCATTTTTTATATTGCTTATTTACTGAGAAAAAAATTAAAAACTAAAAAACGTAAGATGACGTCATCGGACGGCAGAATGTAAAATATTTCTTTGCTTAGCACATTATAGTTTTAAATTTACGAAATGCCAAACCCATGACATGTAACTGAAAAAAAAAGACAACTTTTCAACGTTGAATGTATGAATGACGTTGACAATGTTGACACTAGTATTATTTACCTTTGACAGTAGTACCTTTTTTTATCAAAACAATGATAAGCAAAGGAATATCGCTGTATTCAGCCGTCCGATGACGTCATTTGGCGCTTACGTCTATTTAGAATAAAAAGAATTTCAATAATTATTTTAAGCATGAAAATGGACAAATTTTGAAAAAAGAAAAAATATGGGTCTGTTCATTTTATGTCTATTTTCATATAAAAAAACAATATGGACATGTTAAAAATATGAAATGTTGTCCATTATTATATCCTGTGTACGTGGCTTATTGTTGAGATCGGTCGTCGTAGCTAAATAGGAAACTATTATTAAGTAACTCTCCAATTGTTAAAAGAATCCACTGACATGCTATTCACCGTGGGTGTTGGTGATCAGCAACAATTATAATGAATTATATACATATTCGAACTCTTTTCTAATGCCTTTAAATTTTTTACTTCATCTTCTTTTTACATGTCAATATAAAAACAGATTCTGTTAAAACGTGTTTACGGGACTTTACCCAGAAGATGCTGGCCAAGGGGCAGAATCATCGTCATCATCATCGTCAGCCCATTTAAGTCCCCACTGGGGCACGGGCCTCCCTTAATCACATGAGGGGTAATTGCCATACTCACCACGCTTGGCAGACGGGTTGGCGAGGGTTTTGATTTAAATGCAGAGTTGTCCTTCTCTGGGTGCTGATGATCATGCCAGCAGCTTTACCTTAGTCGCCTTTTACCACACCTCGGTAAGAGTGAGGGTGGCCTATTCTACTCTGCCGGGCACCACATGGCGCAGGGCAGAATAGTGGGCACTTTCCCTGGAAAGGACGGGGACGTCAGAGTGGCAGATGTGGCGACAAAAGGGGTTGTCCTACGCCGTCCGGTTAGAAAGCTGGTGTTGCTGATCACCTCCTAAGTCTACCTGGTGTTCACACCGTGGGGGGCCATGTTGGTGATCAGCAACAATTATAATGAATTGTATACATATGCGAACTCTTTTCTAATGCCTTTATATTTTTTACTTCTTCTTCTTTTTACATGTCAATATAAACAGTTGCTGTTAAAACGTGTTTCTTTTATAGTGGGAGAACTACGCTTCGGCATTTAAGGGCCGTATCATCAAGTGAATGTACTATTCAGGGCGTTTCAGACCCGAAAAGTAAAAGAACGCTTGGATATTTCGGGATCGTTATTTAGGTACCCTTGAGGACTGCGCGTATCGCGGGTGGGTACAGCTGTGGTAGAGCATTAGCGGAGAAACCATCTTCATCAACTTAGTGTTTTGTCCCGGTTGCGTCCCAAGCTGTCGCTTCGGAGCCCTGAGTCCGCTTTCCTACTTCGACTCCTCCACTTCGCACGGTATTGTGCATCCCTAGTGGTCAGATATGACGGCTATATTGTAGTGATCAAGCGTGTACGCAATCACAAGTGCACTCCCTATTCCCTTGCCTTCATATTTTGGTAGCAAACCATCGTGAAACGACTAAAAAGGGACCTTGGGAGAGTTTTGACCGTGCGAGAGCCACGCTTCGGAATGAATGGGCCGGTTCGACCAGAGTGATACCACTACCTCACAGAAAACCGGCGTGAAGCATCACTGTGCTGTGTTTCGCTGCGTGAGGGTACCGGAGGCCCTATTTGGGGGAAGGGGGGTTTAAAGGTTGGCAGCTCACTTGTGATTCCACTGGTGTCGCGGGTGTCCATAGGCGGCAGCAATTGCTTACCATCAGGTGATCCGTCTGCTCGTCTGCAACCTATGACATAAAAAACAAGGAATCAGGTGTAGGACCTACGGATGAACGTATATCCATGGCACGGGGGTAAAATATTGCCTACTGCCACATTTCGGGCTGACACACAAGTGACAAGTCACGTTGCAAGTGACAAGAGAAGACACGTTTCGGCATAAATGGGCAAGCTAAATAGGAGTGATAGGCCTCACCGGAAACCAGCGTGGAACAGCGTCTGTACTGAGCTTCGTCGCGTGAGCTCTCACGCACCGGTGTCAATACATTGCTTACATTGTGTTGCTGTGTTGCGGATGCGCTGGGCGGCAGCAATCATTTTCCATCAGGTGATCTGTTCGTTTGACACCTAACACATAAAAATTAAAAAAGAAACGCTATTGCCAAGCCCCAGCTGTACAGTCCCCGTTCTAAAAATAGCAGCGTACCGAACGGCAACTTACTATTAATATAAATCCTAATCTAAGCTTACTTTTAATATCCATTCTGTTCTTATTTTTCTACCTAACTTTTACAATGGACTTTACATACATAACTGAATTGACTGACCGGATGGCGCAAATGGTAGTGACCCTGCCTCTTACGCCAAAGGTCGTGGGTTCGATCCCCACCCTGGACAAACATTCGTATTGTAGGTATCCACAAATTTAATTATTTCCGGTCGAGCCGGCCCATTCATGCCGAAGCGTGTCTCTCCCACTGTTAAAATTTTGTTTTGTAAAAAAGTAAGTCTGGATTTTTTAATTTTTTTTTTAATTGAATTTGAAATATAATCATTATAGTCAATTCCAATTATGAAGTCCTTTTTGAAAGATGTGAATAGTTCAGTACTAGGGAAGTACCCTTACAATTCGATACTCAGTGGCATCGATTCTCGATTTGTAACCTTTAATCGAATTAACTTTCAACAACTAAGGTTAATAGAAATTGTCGAAACACACAATACTTCCAGTCTTGTTTTTTCGAAAAAGTAAAATACACGATTGGATGTTTAGTATAGTTATATAGATATAGAATGACGTGAAAAGTGTCCGAACCAAAAATGTAAATAAAATTATCCGGAAAAGTATACAAATGTTATCGGCATCGGCGCCTATCGTCGACCAACATTTTACATGTCATAGGCGTCACGTTTGTACCTAGCCCGATAATTAACGCATGTTATGAGCAAAATAATCTTGAAGGCGCACCACAAACTCTCGCACATGACTACGCAAAACTTTTTTGGCATTACAAACAAAACAATAAAGGACACTCAACAACAAAACAACAAACAAACTCAAAAAAAAAACGCGTACGTCTAATTGTCGTCGTAGGCTTTTCTGCTTTCGTCTCGTACTGACTGAAGTGACAAAATGGCAGATGATGATTGATGAAAACGGATTTTTAAAATTGGCGAACATAGAATTTTATATCTCTGGAGCATGCTCTTTTAAGCAATTCATCACGTTCAATGTTCAGATCAAGTGAATTTATTTTGTTATTTAAACAGTTTAAATATTACCTGCAAATGACTGTACTTTTTATTACGTTTTATTGTAAAATGCATCAAAGTTATTTCAGCTATAAGCAGCTCCACTGCCGCCAGATTCATTTACATTCGCGAATGATCGGTTTAAGTAACCGAATACTTGGGTCACGTCTCTATGTTTAAAAGTAAAACATAGTACGTAACCGCAATCGCGGAAAAAAATATTATTTTATTTTGAAGTTAAGTTTACTTTGACCATTATATTCAAAAACAATATGTTAATTTTCCTTGTGAATTAATTGTAGGGTGTTTTCGTATAATTTTATATTTTTCAAATGATGATTTACTACCAAATACAAAAAGAAATATTCAAATGGATTCATGTGAAATGTGCAGAGTTACGTTCTTCGAAATGTCAAAAAGTACTTCATAATTGAAACAGACTGTAGATGAGGATATAACGTTTAATAAGCTTTATCGACAATAACAAATCTCATTATGCTACCTGCTTCCCTAGGGATATTTATTATTCATAGTGTTTTTTATCGCGCTAATTGTTAAAATCAGAAAAAGAACGTTAAAATAATTAATTACATTTCGTTTGTTCTACTAAGTGTATCATAGAAAAAAGGTTGTTATATTACAATATTTTTTACTGTGTCGTTAAGTGCCAGCTTTTACCAACGGCAGCTAAGCTTTGCGTTATAAATAATGAGGGACCCCCAAGGGGCAATTTCTACTTAGCTAGGCGAAAAGTGCCTGCACTGCGGCGTCAAAGACAATATTTGTGAATAAACAGCGCTTGAAGCGGTCAAGCGCTTTATCAGCAGCATGAAACTTAAATTAAAAACTTCAAAACCCCCGACCACTTTATATTTTTTAAAGAGCCGCCTTAAACATTTTATTTAGTCTCTTTTATGCAGATAACACGAAGAAGCGCGGGCGCAGTCTTGTAGAAGTACTAGACTGCGCCCGCGGCGTTACTCACGTAGTTTTAGTCTTTATCACAAAAGTATTCATTCAAACTTCAAACTAGCGCAACTACTCTTTAGGGGTTGAAAGTTCATAAGTCACCATTTTATTCAAAACCCGTGCCCAAACATCAATTTCAAGATTCTAACTTTTAAACTGTCAAATATCCGATACTATATTTCATCCCCTAATTTACCCCCTCAAAGGGTGATTTTCCAAAAACGTTAAGTGAATTATTTATTTTAACTATACGTATACATATTTTTTCACTTTCCTAGCATCAAAGATGCCGGACTTTCATACAAACTTCAAACCCCCCTTTCGCCCCTTAAGATTTGAATTTCTAAAAATGTTAAAACAACTTGTTCTCGGTTTAAAATAAGGAGAACGTAAAGCGATTTTCAAGATGTTTACTTTGAAATGGCTAAACTTCCATCCTGGCATCTCATCCCCTATTTAACCCATTGTAAGAGTGATTTTAAAAAAACGTTAGTAAGGTTACCCTTTATTTAAAATTATTATTCTAAATACAATTTTTTACATTTCTACCATCAAAGATGGCGGACTTTAAAACAAACTTTTAACCCCCTTAGGGGTTGAATTATCAAAAATCACTGAGTAGGGATTTTTCACTATTAAAGGAACCGCTTTCCCAAATTTCAAGTTTCTAGGGTCACTAGTTTGGAGCTATGGGTGTATTCCTATCCACTTAATACCTTAGTCACTCAGGTTCTCCTTGTATTTATATGGAAGATTTGAAGTATTGTCATAGTGTATAGTATTCTACTACTCAAGACCTTTAATTAGATATTCATATTGAGAGAGTAATAGTAAAATGTTATCCATCATGGACATGGCTGCATTGCCGATCGATTTAAATTGAAAACAAAAAAATTAAAATCGGTTCATCATCTTTTCCCAGACAGAGACGAAAACCCACCCCCACACACCACACACACATTCACGCCGATCATTGTACGCGCGCAGGTATGTGTGTGTAATCTATTTAGCACGCGATGGACGGAGCCATTGGCAACAAAATAAAGATTTTGTTGTCGAAGTGAAAATTTTAAAATCTTTTCAAAGCCGTCTTTTATAGCCCCACCAAGCCTTAAACTTAACCGATTAGTATTTTCTAGTGAAATCCCAAGAAATGGGACATGTTCTAGTTCACTAGGATCGATAGTACTCGTACATTCTTGGGGTCACTGACCGCTGGGCCAGTGATGCCGGAAGTGTCATCATGTGGATTGAATAATTGCTAGGTTACTGATGGGGTCCTACATTCATAGCTGCCCTCCCCCCCTCTCGCCCCTTCGATCACAGCGTAAACACCTCTGTGGAATATTTTATGAGATGTTTCAACGAGTGGCAGTTTGCGTGCAGGTAAGTGCACTCAGACAATATAATGTCCTCCAAACCGATATTTCGGTCATGGCAACCAATCTCGGCGATCAGCCCTCGACGCAGGACATATTATAGTGCACAAGTATTTGCGCAGACACAAGTGCACTCTCTATTCCCAGTACCCTCTTATTTCGATGGGACACCAGTGTGACACGACCGAAGAGGGATTAGGCGCAGGACCAACGGCTTAATGTGCTTTCCGAGGCACGGGGGTAAAAGACCGCCAACTTCCAGACTCTGCTAACACTGTGAATTTCTTAACAGAAAACTCAGGTACAAAATTTGGTCCGACCCGGGGATCGGACCCGGGACCCCAAGCGCAACCGTCGCTTTAAAGTGCGACCCACTAACCATTGGACCACCGAGACAGTTAAAGGTGTAGACAATATATTTCGTATACAAATGTACTGAGCTGAGGGCAACATTTGTAACATACAAGTATGTGACAATATCACAGACTCTATACTAAGTCGCAATAAATAGCTTCAGCATTAGTGTATTGGGTCAGAGAATCGATTGCAGACAGCATCGGTGGCGTAGTTGCTAGTGGGTCGAACTTTGAGCCACGGCTGCGCTAGAGGTCCTGGGTTCGATAAGATCGATCTGAGTTTATCGGTGAAAAACCTCAGTGTCAGTTCTAAGCTTGCAAGTTGGTGGATTTTTACCCGCCTGACTCGGATATATAGCACGTTAAGCTGATGGGTCCTGCACTATGCTGCCCTCTACCTGTAATGTCGTTAAGTACCAAAACCACATTCGGAAAAAATAGCCTTAAAGAGCGCTCTTTAAGTCCATTTTTCTCCGACTTTAAGTGGTACTTAAGGGCATTGTAGCCAGAGGACGGCAGAATAGCGCATTTGGTTTTGACCTTAGCTGTTCCTTCCTAGATTGCGTCACACTGGTATCCCATCGGAATTAATGGAAGGGGAATAGCACACTCTACTAGATTTTTTCACAACTTCAGGCGACTGAAGACCCTAGATTATGGTTTACAGTTCGATACCTTTACGCGTTTTCATAAGATCGTGATACACAGATGGATCACGAACTTATAAGGGGCCCGTCTTTTTGTTTTGAGGCCGATAACGAAACCCTGTAACCAATTTGTTCATTTACTAGCGAATTAGTATTTTTATTTTTTTTATTTTATTTTATTAGGACAACCAACAAGATATACACTGTTACAAGCAAATAAGAACATAGACAAACATAATCTTAAAAGTAAATGTCACCTTACTTATAGGTTGCCACGGCATGCAATGTGTATTAGTGCGTTAAGTTACACCAAATATGGCACCAAGAACGACTGAATTTTAATAATCTTGATGATATAACAAAAAAAAAATAAGGCAATAAAAAGTTTGCCGGGGGTCTCTACAATAAATAAATATGCAAAACGCACCGACACGAGTTTCACAGACGTTCACTAAAGCGTCCCTAAAAGCCCTTACTGTTCACTGGAAACGCGAGGAAAGGTCGGACCCTTACCGCTGACATGCATCGCCCATATATAAAAAGACGTAACATTAAAGTGTCACGTTCGGACCTTGTTGGGCCGTTCGCCCGCACCTTTTACAAACTGCAAAGGGTACAGGCAAGATGGTATTCAAATAGCATTAGTCGTACGCATTCCGCGCGCGGCTCGAAAAATCAATACTACCCGCAGCGGCAAGGTCGGTTACGTCATCCACCAGGAGACCAGACACGCTGGCTAGACGGGGCGACAAACTGCGGAGACTAGTTGGAATCACATGGGGCGAAATGGAACACGCTCCCAAACGCGTGGCAAACCAGACGCGCTGGCTAGACGAGGCGACAAGCGTTAGTTTAAGCCCGCCATGAAAGCGATAGCATGCCAGCGGTTAGGTTGGTTACGTCACCAGGCAGGAGACCAGTCACGCTGGCTTGACGGAGCGACAAACTGCGGAGACAAGTTGGAATCACATGGGGCGAAATGGAACACGCTCCCAAACGCGTGGCAAACCAGACGCGCTGGCTAGACGAGGCGACAAGCGGTAGTTTAAGCCCGCCATGAGAGCGATAGCATGCCAGCGGTTAGGTTGGTTACGTCACCAGGCAGGAGACCAGACACGCTGTCTAGACGGAGCGACAAACTGCGGAGACTAGTTGGAATCACATGGGGCGAAATGGAACACGCTCCTAAACGCGTGGCAAACCAGACGCGCTGGCTAGACGAGGAGACAAGCGTTAGTTTAAGCCCGCCATGAAAACGATAGTATTGCATCGGTTAGGCTGGTTACGGTCACCAGGCAGCAGACCAGACATGCTGTCTAGACGGAGCGACAAACTGCGGAGACTAGTTGGAATCACATGGGGCGAAATGGAACATGCTCCCAAACGCGTGGCAAAGCAGACGCGCTGGCTAGACGAGGAGACAAGCGTTAGTTTAAGCCCGCCATGAAAGCGATAGTATTGCATCGGTTAGGCTGGTTACGTCACCAGGCAGGAGACCAGACACGCTGGCTAGACGGAGCGACAAACTGCGGAGACTAGTTGGAATCACATGGGGCGAAATGGGACATGTTTTCACAAGCGTTGGCTTAAACCGGCCGACAAAAGCGATTGCATCCGCAGAGGAAAAGTCGTTTATGTGAATCCATAGGACACACGCTGGCTGGACAGGGCCACAAACTGCAGAAACTAGTTGTAAATACCTGGGGCGAGAAAAACACTTCCATAGACATGCTGTTAAGAGTTAGATTTAAATCAACACCAACCGCAGTGGCTGTCGGTTGTGTCCCCGTGGCCCACCAGGTAAACGGAATAACTGGCTAGACGCAGCATAAAACTAGGGGGGTTGTGAAATGACTGACTGCTATCGCATATTGCTTATTTACTGAAAAAAATAATTAAAAACTATAAAACGTAAGATGACGTCATCGGGCGGCAGAATGTAAAATATTTCTTTGCTTAGCACATTATAGTTTTAAATTTACGAAATGCCAAACCCATGACATGCAACTGTCAAAAAAAAAGACAACTTGTCAACTTTGAATGAATGAATGACGTTGACAGTTGACACTAGTATTATTTACCTTTGACAGTAGTACCTTTTTTTTTATTAATACAATGATAAGCAAAGGAATATCGCTGTATTCAGCCGTCCGATGACGTCATTTGGTGCTTACGTCTATTTAGAATATAAAGAATTTCAATAATAATTTTATGCATGAAAATGGACAAATTTTGAGAAAAGAAAAAATATGGGTCTGTTCATTTTATGTCTATTTTCATATAAAAATACAATATGGACATGTTAAAAATATGAAATGTTGTCCATTGTAACCTTGTAATTCAGTCTACAGAAAAAGGATATGATTGTGAGTCCCGATACTTTATTAGTGCTCGATACTTTGAAATTGCGTTCAAAGCTGTCTCTTTAGAATCTAGGGTACGCTTAGATCATGATTCAGGATGGGAGTGTCTGGTAAACAATGAAGCTAAAGTTTCAGAAACCAACCGAAACTGTGCTGGGTTCCTCACGATCGAGGTAAGCGGTGCGAGAATAAATCGTGAGTAGTAGTGAGTAATCCTACTACTCACGATCTATTCTCTCACCGCCGAGCTATTGGTAGAAATTCGCACATAGATTTGGATTTTTCAAAAGTGCATGCTCAGTTTCGAACCACAACCTTTGTTTATTTATTTGTTTAAGGTACACAGACAGATATTTATGCAACATTCAAACAAAGTAGCCACCCAACAGTGTACACAGCATGCTTTGTGTTTACATATCCTTAAAAATAATGATAATATATATATCGTAAGTAACAATTGGGGTTTCTAATAGAAGGGAGTCGAGAGCCCCTCGTCCTCAAGAATAATAGGAATAAGTTTTTCGTATCTGGAGAATTTATTGTCACAAATTTCAATGACAGTGTCTTTGCCACCTCGTGCCAGTTCATTATACGTACGGCACATCCTAACCAGCGGACTATAACAGGACGTGTTGAAGAACCTGTATGAAAGGCGCGTTTTAATCCTCATAAACTGAACATTTTCTTAGGTAGTATGAAATAAAATTGACCAAATAAAATCGGCAAAGGACATTTGAGTGAGACTATCTACATTTGTCCACAAAATCAATATTAACTGAGGTTAGCTGGTTACGTCACGGAAGACGGCAATGACCACACACGTTGGCAGACGGTGACTAACTACAAATATGCTAGTTGGGATTGTTTGCTTTAAAACGGGAAAAAAATACCCATTTTCAATTGATTCCAATGTTGTTGAAATTGACGCCAATCTCAACGACAAACCACGTACGCAGGTTATATTATTTAGTGCTCAAGTGTGTGCGCAAACACAAGTGCACTCTCTATTCGGTTACCCTCATATTCCGATGGGACACTACTGTGACACGACCGGAGAGGAATCGGGCGCAGGACCAACAACTTAACGTGTTTTCCGAGGCGCGGGGGTACAAGACCGCCAACTTCCACACTCCGGGGTGACACATTGCTTACTGAAAATTTAGGTACAAATTATTAGCCTAAACCGGGGATCGAACCCGGGAACCTCTTGCGCAGCCGTCGCTTTAAAGTGCAACCCAATAACCACTGCGCCACCGAGGCAGTCAATATAATGTTATATATGGGGTTACTAGCCACTGTCAAATGAGATATTGAAAGAGTAAGCAGTCAACAAAATGTTTAAGTTTTAAGTGCTCACTTGTTTTTAATCATGCTAGAGATGATTGTGACATGAACGACGTGTACAAAAAATGCTTGAAAATAATCAAATAAATCATTTTTTATTATTAATGTCTTGAACAATTTTTCATTTACTGTTGGCGGCACCACTGTTCCGTAAAAGGGCACCTAAAGGTTTTCATATCTTTCCGTAGGGGGCGTTATTTAAGTCGCTAACTTGTCTGTTAAACTGTAAAAAAATAATTCCATACCGTAATAGTAAAATTTGTACACACGGGGTCACGTCGAGTTAAACTTATTGGACTTCGCACCGTCCTTGTCTGAGACACAAATGCTATTTTTGCAGTGAGGGGGTGGGGAGGAGAAAATTGATGCCGTCTGTATACTATAAAATATATACATACATCTGTATCGAGTATTTAAACTGTATAAAAGAAGTGTACATCCAATAAGGACGTAAAAACTGAGGTATGCATGCGACCGACACCGGCGCCCCCTGGCGGCACGCAAGCGGGTGACGTCACCGGACAGCCCCGCGACCAGGAGACCTATTTTTGATTCACTCGTATGACTTAGCATCGTCGCATGCGATGTAAGTCACATTCGCCTTCTAAGTCGCATGAAGCCGATTTTCCTTATTTTTGAATCATTCGATTTCGATGTTGCCAATAAAATACGGTAAATTGACATTCTAACCCTTCCATGCAGAATTTTACAAAAACCGGTAACTTTCGCATTGCAAACGGAACGCAAAAACCATGGACTATTGGCTGAATATGAAAAACTTTGCTTTTTTGTTACAAAAAACTATGGATGTCACATTGTGCCAACTGTCAAAACCAGTCGAACTATTTTGACCACTCGACCAACGAGTGGGTGGGGTCACTCGTTGCAGACGAACGATTCTAAAATGCGGAATATCGTATGTCGAAGGAAAATCAGTAGAAATCGTGCGCTCGTCTCGAGACGAGTTAATCAAAAATAGAGCTCCTGATCGAGACGCCAGCTGAGCTATGATGTATGTGCTATGACGCTCCACATCGCCTAATTACCTTTATCCGACACCCAATTCTCAAAATGTCTAACGTGTTACAGTTTAACCACATTTTAAATGACACACTGATCCCGCTGGGTTGTGTCGGCAGCCTATATGAAGTGAATCATGCGCATTGTGTTCAATATTCCGCAAAAAATCGAACGAAAGCAATGGTTACTTCTGAAGTTATTTTTAACTATAAATGAATATCCACATTATAGTTATTATAAAACGTATTATAAGTTATTCTTCCTTTATTAAAGGTGACGGGTAGGGCACACCAGCGACGCCAATCGATATTTTAAACAATTCCGGGGTTACAACCTCTCGGCAAACACTTATACTATTTATTAAATAACCATGTTAAAATGTTGGATACAACGCGTACGCGAAAACTGGACCCAACATTTGTGCATGGTTATTATCCCGGAATTGTTTAAAATAGATCCGGTTTAGTAGCTAAAAATTAAAATTGATTGGCGTCGCTAGTGTGCCCTACCCGTCACTTTAAGAGTTAAATTTCCGTCACCTTAAACTAGAAAATCTGTACACAAACTTAAATTTATCGAAAACGCAATAAAATGGCCGCGGATCTATAAGTTAAGAAGAACGTTCAATAAATAATAATTAACTTTCTGACTTCCTGATAACTTTTACCTAAAACTATGATGGTTTATGTAGCAGCTCGGCACGCACGATAAGGATTATCTCTAAGACCGACTGTTATCTCTATCACGTACGCTATGTCAGCAGATCTGACCACGTATGTGATACGATATGACGTCAGTCAACTCTAGCATATAAGCCTTGCAGATGTTCTCCCATGATGCCATTTGCATTATCAATAATAAACCAGTTACGTATACAAGACCTGGTGCATCATTTCGTCCGGGCCACCAACTGCCTCCCGGCGGACAGGTGGCCTACCAGCTATATCATACGGTCCCCGACATAGTTTATATTTCGACCATTTTAGTGAGTTTTTCTATCTTGTTTTAGTACTAACTTTCATGTTATTTTTGCTCTACCGGTACATTAAAAAGGCAAAGTTGTTAATGTAATAAGCGACAGACGAGCAGACGAGCAGACAGCTGATGGTATGCGATTGCTGCCGCCCATTGACACTCAAAACCTAAATTCTAGATGTACTTTGATTCATTAATAAGATAAGTAGGCTAAATCAGCGTAATACTTTCACAATATTTCTGATTCCCTGGTATTTTAAAATGAACATGAGCTAACCGCAAGAATTAAATCGGACTGAAAAAGCTGTTCTAACGATGAGCTCAAGAACAAATCAGAATATTAGTATCCCATAATAGCGTTTGGGAGCGCCCAATTATCGCGGTCTAAAACACCCGTCGTCCGTCGTGATTACTAATGCGTTTACTCTTCTGCAAATAGCGATCGCCGCTTTAAGCATCAGGCGTGGAATTGATAGCCATTCAGACGGGACAAGCTGGCTACACTACACGGGCGGGAATTAACAGTCAAGAGCAAAAGTTGATGCACACTTTTCGGAGTTAGTGACTCTTATGCCACTCGGAATAAGAACTACAAACTGCGAAATATGTGCAGCTACTTTTGCTGTTGACTGTACGGCCACAGTGTAGATAGATACATACTGGTAGTAATATGCTACCACAAAATATCATTAACCAATCACTGGATAAGTTAAATCTCATATTAATTCAATTAGATAGATATAAACATTTGTTCACTGAGAATACGAGACACCACATTTTACAGGTACGAACGGACCATTTAAGTAAAAAATAATTATACTATATCAAAACATATCTACAGAAAAGGAAACAAATACAGACTAAAACAACAAACGAAACATTACAAGAAAAAGAGGAGACAAAAAAGTAATGATACATTTGGCTGCTTGAGCCGGGCAATAAGTATTTGCGTACAGGTGAGTGTGAGGTGTGTCGCGATAGTCAGTGAAAAGAAGCCCACTCAGCTTCGGCCATGGCTTTCGGTAGGAGTACCTGCAGGCCATAGCGCTGGTTTTACATGAGCTGTAATGTGACGCACGGACGACATATATAAGTAGATAAATTTTATAAATAAATTAAATATAATGATAAAATTACACTTTCTACAGATCGTTCTTTAAACTGTTGTTCAAAGGAGCTTGGCTGCTATGTTTTTGATAGTTAGTAGCAAACTGGTGAGTTACAAAAGGGATCCTTTTACCAATAAGTAGTAAACAACCGAGCGGGGAAGGTTGTTCATTTGGTACAAAGTTGCAAAGTGGACCACTATCGGCTCTCATTATACCATATAGTATTTTTATATGATAGCAGGCAGACGGTACAGATAACCTGATGGTAAGCGATTGCCGCCGCCAATGTGCAACCCCCGCAACACCACGAGTGTGCTACCACCACGAACACCCGTGACACCAGCTGAGTGCGCGCTACCAAACTTTTGACACTTTTCCCCAGATTGGGCAACCATTACCCTCACTCGACCGGCGAACATGTCACCGACGTTATGCCATGTCATGACAGAAATATCCTGCAACTTTTTTTGAATATATTTCAAATAACTCATAATCTCTCAAATAAAATATGTTAATTGATGAAACCAATACTTGTGGTACCTTCGTTGTTTCTGGTTTCCATAGTACAAAGGAAAGCCTTAGTTTGGAAACAGCTAGTTCATACCGTTTTTTTTTTTCATAAAATATTTTCCCAATCCAATTGAAAACAAAAACTTTTTTCTACGAATGTAATATATCTAGCATAGTCCGGAAACGACCAGCCTACATGAGCATGACCAGGTACTGGTACAAAGGAACTAATCTGGTAATGGACTAGTTTACTAGTTTGCACTCAGCTTTATTACCGATTGTAAGGTGTATCGCGTAAAAGCCATACCGGACCACGAAAGTGGATATTCATCCACTACACGCAACTCACAGTGTTACCATAATTTTTGCAGTCCTCCTGATCTTACCACGTTACCGTATGCCTCAGTTCTGTGCAACTAATTGGCTACCCGACGACTTCAAAAGAAAATCGTACTCTTTTTTCAAAAGACAGACATTATAGCGATCTCTCTGATTTCGTGGATGTTTATGGGCGGTGTTGATTACTTTTCCGCGGTGTTGATTGGACGCCGTGTGGTCCCCGGCAGAGTAGAATAGGCCACCCTCACTCTTACCGAGGAGTCGTAAAAAGCAACTAAGGTAAAGCTGCTGGCATGATCATCAGCACCCAGAGAAGGAAAACTCTGCATTTATATCAAAACCCTCGCCAACCAGTCTGCCAAGCGTGATGAGTATAACAATTACCCCTCATGTGATTAAGGGAGGCCCGTGCCCCAGCAGTGGGGACATAAATGGGCTGATGATGAATCATCATCCAACGTTCCTCCATCATCATCCAATCATCATTCAACAAAATGAAAAGTAATCATCATCATCAGATGATGATTACTTTTCATCTTTTCGTGGTTAGAGCGGCTGCTAAAACCACTGAGGGTTTGCTCGGACTTTGAAAGTCAAAGAATTTTCAAACACATTACTTACTTAGGGATTCCTCATCATAGCTTGAACTTCCCGTTTACGTCCAAAGTTATCGTTTCGGAGCTTAGGGTAAGCTTAGACCATGATTCAGGATATAGGGGTCATTACGATGAAGCGACTGCCGTCTGACCTTCGCAACCCGAAACGTAACGTAAGGATTATCCCCACTTTTTACCCGACTGCGGCGAAGCAAAAAGGAGGGTTATGACTTTAACCTGTATGAATGTATATATGGTTGTTCATCTGTTCCCTCATAACTTCTAAACTCAATCATATTTGAACAAATTAGATGTCGTTAGAAGCGTCTTGATTGTCTTCTGGTTATAGGCGACATGACGTCACGTTCAATAGACTACAGCGCCATCTAGGGAACTTAGAGTAAGAAACAAAAAAAAATTGCTTGAAGTTACCGTGTGGGGTATCATATAAAAGAGTATTTACATAACTAAAGTTCTTTTAATTAAAAATAAAGTTTAAAAACTAAAACCCGACTACTAAAAAAACACGCTCTAAAAAGTACGAAACAAGAAAATTGTCTCTGCTGAAATTATTATGCCGTATTGCCGAGCGAGTTTTTTTGGTAGTCTGGTTTTAGTTTTTAAACTTTATTTTTTATCTGGTTAAATAGTAATTATATTATATTCATTTATTTCAATCAACATAGGATCATAGGTACATTAAAATTCAAATACATTCATAAAAAATAAAATAAAATAAAAAACACAAATTGCAAAGAAAAATAAATAAAAAATATACTAGAATGTCCAGAATTTAAATTGAGATTAATATAAATAAATAAACGTTCATTAAATATCAGTAAAATTTAAAAATAGATAACAATAATTAAAATAAATGTCAAAATCGAAAATTAATGTCAAAACAAAATTCTGGCATTCGCTTGTATATGAACCATATTGCAATGGTTCAGGTACAAACTGTCAAATCTTTCTGCAAATGTGATTAGGATGCTGTTGTAACTACCCCGCACCCTGCGCACTAGGGATGTGCACCGCTTGCGAATGATCGCGTAGAAGCAATCCACACGTGCCTCGGCAAACATCCCCGACGCGCTACAGAAACGGGGGAGTCCCATCAGCACCCTAAACGCATTATTATACTGGACCCGTAAGGAATTGTACTGTTACTGCGTGTAGTTAGCCCACAGACTGCTCGTGTAGAAGGACGTACAAAATGCCCTGAATAGGGTTATTTTGACGCCCCTCGAACAGAGAGCAAATCTACGGGCCACCATATTCGCCCGCACAGACAATGCCCTACGCTCCCTTTCTATGTCTGTATCATCTTTCAGGTCCGACGTTACCCAGTGACCAAGGTACTTGAAACTATCAACTCTATTAAGAGGACACCCGTTTAGTTTTATTTCAGGGATATCTTCTAGGTATCTTCCTCGGGCCTGAAAGATCATACATTCACTCTTTCTCACATTGTATAGCAATCCGTGCTCGACAGCGTACTTTTCGCAGATACCAATCAGCTTTCTTAAACCACACACGGAAGCACTCAGCAGCACCATATCATCAGCATAACTGATATTATTTAAGCAAACACCAGCGACGTGGCAACCAACATGTGTACTGCTGAGCCCCTCAATGAGCGCATTCACGTAGAGGTTGAATAGCTTTGGCGAGGTCAGCCCCCCCTGTCTCACCCCGCATTCCAACCTATACGGACTCGAATAGGTCCCCGACCATCGCACAACGTTGATCTGGTTATGATACCAATATTTGAAAATGCATATTAGTTCCCTGGGCATTGATGTCTTCTGAAGTTTTTCCCACAGAATGTCATAGTTCACCAGATCAAACGCTTTCGATAGGTCGAGGAAACAGGCAAAAACAGGTGTACTTCTATCGGTATAGTACTTGACGGCCTGCTTCAAGCACAATACAGCAGTTTCTGTGGATAAACCAGACTTAAAACCAAACTGGTTGTCATGTATACATAGATATTTATCGAGCTGAGTGTTTAGCAGGCCATCAAATACCTTGGCGATGACAGTGGCCAAGTAAATAGGTCTATAGTTATTACTGTCACTAATGTCACCTGTCTTATTTTTCACAATTGGCACCACCACGGTTCTCATCATCTGCGCCGGTAAGTATGAATGCCCTACACACAATGAATAAAACATCGCGAGAACTCTGGGCAAATGATTTCCTGCAAATTTGAGGTGTTCTATACTCAGGTCATCGTGACCCGGGGACTTCCCGCGTGACATGGAACTAACCACTTTTCTCACATCCCTAGCACCACTAATGTTACCACTTGGAGAGTGATGGTGACCTGATATGCAATGTCAGAGTCCGCGGGGGCAGCGGCTCCGATTGTTAATGACCTAATTTGCAGTGTTAAGGTATGGACAACATTTCAAAATTGCTGAGCTATGAAACAAAAAATACCAATTCTTTATTTACTTTTCTGCTTCTTGAATATATTTATTTATTTTTTATATTTTGTTTTTTTACTGAGAAAAAAATTAAACACTAAAAAACGAAAGATGACGACATCGGACGGCTGAATGTGAAATATTTCTTTGCATAGCACATTATAGTTTTAAATTTACGATATGCCAAACCCATGACATGCAACTGTCAAAAAAAGACAACTTGTCAACGTTGAAAGAATGAATGACGTTGACTATGTTGACACTAGTAGGTATTCTTAACCTTTGACAGTAGTACCTTTTTTATTAAAGCAATGATAAGTAAAAGAATATCGCTGTATTCAGCCGTCCGATGACGTCATTTGGCGCTTACGTCTATTTAGAATACAAAGAATTTCCACAATAATTTTATGCATGAGAATGGCAAAATTTTGAAAAAAGAAAAAATAAGTCTGTTCATTTTATGTCTATTTTCATATAAAAAAACAATATGGACATATTAAGAATATGAAATGTTGTCCATTGTCCTCTTGAATATTTCATTACCTTTCAATGAGAGATGGAATCCGTACAACTTTACGAATCATAGTGAAATTGTAAGGAATCGCCGAGCTTTTAAACGAAAATTGGAACGGATGCCTGTGGAGTGCCACATGCAAGCCTATTGTTGAGATTATTCTATAGAAATGTATAAGATGTCCTTCTATCACTTTCAGTATTCAGTAAGTTAATAAAAACTCTGGGTTCATTGGTGAGATATTACCTACATTAAGTAGGTACTTATTGTGTCGCGTTACGATCGTAGCGGCGTTAGTCAGCCGTCGCAGGCGCCGCGTAGCGAAGTGTTCAGTTTCGTTATTCGTAACAGAGAACTTCGATTAGTAGATTTCAATGTAATTTTATTTTTATTTTATTTTATTTTATTAGGACAACCAACAAGATAAAAACCGTTACAAGCAAATAAGAACATAGACAAACATAATCTTAAAACTAAGTGTCACCTTACTTATAGGTCGCCACGGCATGCAATGTGTACTAGTGCGTTAAGATTTAACAAAACTTTATAAAATTTAATTATGTCCAAGACTTGTGACAGGTTCGCTAACGAGTAGGTGGTTCAGGCGTCAAGCACTGCAGCACCTGATGCCTGAATTTTTGAGGCTTATTTGCGAAAATATCTATTTCACACGCTTTGTGGAGCTTATTGTATTGTCGCTGTAGTCTGTGCATGGTGGCGTGATGACTCACATTGGTTCTGGTACCCTTAACAAAGAAAGGCACGAATCTTCCGACCCGCGTTGACTTAGTTGGTACGTTAATATGGATCAATTGTAACAGAAAGGAGCAGTCTGTAGTGCTATTGCCTATTTTGTGCAATAACACAACACGCATAGGTATGCGTGTTGACCCGTAAATAATGGATCAAAAGAAAATGTTATATAGCTCGCGTGGTTACCTTCAACTTATTTGAACAGTTTTTTCACCCCTCAGGGTTGCAAAGAAAAAAAAATGACAAACGAAATAATTTCTAATTTCAAATTCGTTTCTCGGATTGCAACCTGTATAGTTGTTTCTTTGGATTCAGTTGTTGTGGTTCCTTTGTTAAATGGTTGCGAAGGTCAAACAACATTCGTTTTATTGTAATTATCAGACTTCTTATATTCTGGATCATGATTCAAGAGTGGGCTTCGAAGCGACAGCTTTGGACGCAATTGGGAAAAAACACGATAATACGACGAAGCCATATACAATAATTCGTTACTAACTGCGTTAGTAACTTACTTCATTAAAATTAACGATTTAATGTTATTGCACAAAATAGGCAATAGCACTACAGACTGCTCCTTTCTGTTACAATTGATCCATATTAACGTACCAACTAAGTCAACGCGGGTCGGAAGATTCGTGCCTTTCTTTGTTAAGGGTACCAGAACCAATGTGAGTCATCACGCCACCATGCACAGACTACAGCGACAATACAATAAGCTCCACAAAGCGTGTGAAATAGATATTTTCGCAAATAAGCCTCAAAAATTCAGGCATCAGGTGCTGCAGTGCTTGACGCCTGAACCACCTACTCGTTAGCGAACCTGTCACAAGTCTTGGACATAATTAAATTTTATAAAGTTTTGTTAAATCTTAACGCACTAGTACACATTGCATGCCGTGGCGACCTATAAGTAAGGTGACACTTAGTTTTAAGATTATGTTTGTCTATGTTCTTATTTGCTTGTAACGGTGTTTATCTTGTTGGTTGTCCTAATAAAATAAAATAAAATAAAAATAAAATTACATTGAAATCTACTAATCGAAGTTCTCTGTTTCGAATAACGAAACTGGACACTTCGCTACGGCGGCGCCTGCTACGGCTGACTAATGCCGTAGCGGTAACGCGACACAATCCTACGAAATAGCAAATATGACAATGCAAATGGCATGAATGCTATAATGCTACCGTGAGAGATCCACGCTTCGGCATGAATGGGCCGGATCGACCTCACAGAAAACCAGCGTGATGCAGCGTCTGTGCTCTGTTTTGCTACGTGAGTTAGGGTTTCACGTAGGGCCTAATCCGAGGATTGCAGCAAATTTTTAACTCCATTGTTGTTGAGAATAATATGTTAACATGATAAAAAATAATGGTTGTAATTTTTATGTTTAGGGTTTCATCATCATCATCATCAGCCCATTTAAGTCCCCACTGCTGGGGCACGGGCCTCCCTCAATCACATGAGGGGTAATTGCCATACTCACCACGCTTGGCAGACGGGTTGGCGAGGGTTTTGATATAAAAGCAGAGTTTTCCTTCTCTGGGTGCTGATGATCATGCCAGCAGCTTTACCTTAGTCGCCTTTTACGACACCTCGGTAAGAGTGTTTAGGGTTTACGCAGGTATAAATAGGAGGAGTATTTTATGATATAATTTATTTTTGAATAATATAATACCTAAAGAAATGAAAACATTGTTATGTCTGATGTACTGTAAATTTTCTCCATTTCGACCTGATCGCGAATCTTGCATAAAAACACGCCAAAGTGGAGACGGCCCGTCTGAGGGGAAGAAGGGATGAGCAATATCGGCCTAACGCAGATACCGATGACGTAACCGGGTGTCCCCGACCCACAAGTCATAAACAGGAGGTAGACTTTCAGGCATCCTATAGCGATTTGAGGAAAGGAACGAACTGAATTGATTTATTTGTGAAAACGTGTACACACGTCCGAACGCGGACAAAGGGAACGAAAACATTCAAAATGGGCGATTGAACGAATTACTCGTAGATATTGAACACGTTTCTCAAACGTGTTCACGGCTATTTTTTACTCCATAAAGGAAGGGTTGTGGTTTTAGCAGTCTAAGTATGTGAGTATGTATGTATGTTCCAAAACTATGCCAGCCGATTTTGATGAATGAGATATCATCATCATCATCATCATCATGCTGGGGCACGGGCCTCCCTCAATCACATGAGGGGTAATTGCCATACTCACCACGGCAGACGGGTTGGCGAGGGTTTTGATATAAATACAGAGTTTTCCTTCTCTGGGTGCTAATGATCATGCCAACAGATTTACCTTAGTCGCCTTTTACGACACCTCGGTAAGAGAGAGGGTGGCCTATTCTACTCTGCCGGGGACCACACGGCGTAAAGCTAGGTATACAGAGATACAATGTACAATTTAGGCGGTCTTATATTTCTTAAACAAGAGAACAATACGTTTTATTTTAATCAGAATGTGGCTTTTCATTTATGGTTGAATATTCCTACACAATTAACATTGTATTCGTTCGATTATTTGGGGTACATCCCTAGACCCTAAACGACGTTCAATGCTCTAAAAAAATATTTTTTCAATAAGTTTATAAATAGTTTAACAGAGAAATTGAAATGTGAAATTAATGTTTTTGTCTTTATTGCAATGAATAAATTCAAACGTAACTTTAAAAAATTAGAAAATGTTGTTTTGTTAACATAGAAAGATTGATAAATTGAATGACCTTTGTAACAAGGTTACGTTGTCGAATTTTGTTGAAGTGTCAAATATGACCTATCGTTTTGACTCAACTTTAACTAATAATACCTAATGATTCCACAAAACTCCATAGTTGGTTTTTTAGGTGATAGGCGGCAGACGAGCAGACGGATCGCCTGATGGTATGCGATTTCCGCCGCCCATAGACACCCACGACACCAGTGGAGTCACAAGTGCGCTGCATACCTTTAACCCCCCTTTTCCCCAAGATTGAGCCTCCAGACCCTCACTCAGGCAGCGAAACACAGCACAGTGCTGCTTCACGCCAGTTTTCTGTGAGGCCATGGTAACTCCCGTCGAGCCGGCCCATTCATGCCGAAGCGTGGCTCTCCCACGGTCATTATCCAAATCATTTGTGTTATTATTCAAGGTTATAATCCGGTTATTATCCAAATCATTTGTAGAGTTCAAATCATTGGAAGCACGTAGGTATTTTGAGTTTCGCATTATTATACTTGCAATAATTTCTGTGTACTTCGTTAGTCCCTCAGCATATTAGTGCATTGCGTGTAAGTGTGGTATTACAGGCATTATCAAAAGCCGGAGTAGAGATGTAACTTACGGGTAACACTGATAAACTTATAATCAATTTTTATAGAAATACATGAAATAAAAAAATAAAACCTACTTTAACAGCTCCTCTCTAGGGAGAGTACAGTAAAAGTAAATGTAAATTATAATACAGGTATTTTATTATTTATATACTTATCAATTTAAATGTAAATGTAAATTATAATACAGGTATTTTATTATTTATATACTTATCAATTTAAATGTAAATGTAAATTATAATACAGGTATTTTATTATTTATATACTTATCAATTTTCAAATGATATTTTAACACTGCCCCTCAAAACATTATCTATTGTTAAATTAGCGTCAGTACCTTTATTACAGTTACCGTTCGCTACCTCCATAATACTTAGATTGTTTATAAAACTTTTGATATTTGTAAAAAAATCAATCAAAATTAATTGATAATTCTGTATCTAATATATGTATATATTTGTAATCCCACTGTTGATTCTGATATCCGTAACAGAGGTGCTTGAGCTACCTATCTCGGAGTTAGATCAATAGATGTGATGTTGTGAAATATTTACGAAGGTAAGTCCATACATAACGTTTACTTAACAGCCTACGTGGTTCCGTAGTTGAACAAAAATCTTCCGCATATCGTTTAATTTCCCTGCATAACACGCTGTCAAAATGTCTAACGCTGATTGAGTTCGATTCTGAATAAAACATTTCGCGAGTACATTAATAAAAAAAATATCTCTTAGCCTGGGCATCTGCATAAAAGAACTGTTACAAATTGGAAACCATTGCCAGTTAAAAAAGATGGAGGCGTCAAGTCTGCGGTAGAGTAAAGTTTCAGCCTATATACTGTCCCACTGCAGGGCAAATGCCTCCATCATAGAAATCAAATCATCGCTACTATTTGCGGATTGGTGATCATAAACTCGAACTATGTTCGAAAAATACGAAACTTACTTTTTTGTTCGACCCGGGAATCAAACCCAGGACCCTGAGATCACGGACCGGTAGTTAAGCCACTAGACCAACAGGGCGTCATTCCACAGACGTTGCATAAAATTAAAGAATGTCGATAACATTTTTCACATCACTGGGCTGACGAAATATATGCCTGTGTAAAATAATTCGTATCACATGAACATTATTAGAAGTCGTTATTAATAGAGGACTTGGTAATTATATTGTACTTACAAAGACGACCCGATTGGAACAGTGGTAGTGAACGCTGCCTCTGATACAAGGGTTGCGGGTTCGATCCCCGCACAGTACAAACATTTGTGTGCATGAACATGTTTGTTTGTATTGGTCTGGGTGTTTGCTATGTATTATAAGTATGTATTTACAAAAGAAAAGTATTATATGTATATATTTGTAATCCCACTGTTGATTCTGATATCCGTAACACAGGTGCTTGAGCTACCTATCTCGGAGTCAGATCAATGTATGTGATGTTGTGAAATATTTATTATTTATTATTATTACTTACATGTGTGGATTATACCTACTATATACATACGAGTATATTCGTAAGTAATTAATTACATGCATTGTTATAACAATTTTGAAGAATCCTACACACTATTTATTGAATCAGGGTACACGGTATTTCATTTATGTTTACGTAAGATATATTAAGAGTAGAAGGTAAACTGAAACATGTAACCATGTTTATTTTTTTATGATATAGGTGGCAGACGAGCACACGGATCACCTGATGGTAAGCAAATACAGTGGTGTCACAAGTGCGCTGCTTACCTCTTAACCCCCCTTCTCCTGGATTGGGACTCCGGTACCCTCACTAACGCAGCGAAACACAGCGCATGCAATGCTTCACGCCGGTTTTCTATGAGGACGTGGTATTACTCCGGTCGAGCCAGCCCGTTCATGCCGAAGCGTGGCTCTCCCACTGTGTTCAGTCGGAAGGTCAGACGGTAGTCGCTTCATTGTAATTATCAGAATCGTCAACATCTGAATCACGGTTTAAGAGCGTACCTCGGGCCCCGATGCGACAGCTTTGAATGCAACCGGAAATAACACGCTAAGTTTAGCTAATAGATTATAATTTATTTAATAAAAAAACAGTTATTGGGATAATACTCTTCAACGCTGTCAGTCAAGACTCAGATTTGTAAAACCGAGACGTATTTCTTGAGTTACAAAGACGTATTATCTTTGTAACAGTCGGTTGTTTGACTATAGATCCTCAAAGCGGTTTAATCCCCCCTGTTTAATCGGCACCCACAGAGCTGAGCTGAGGGGCCGGGTTCCCTACGTTCGATAAACAAATATATTTAGTCATAAAACATCTTAAATATACTTTCGTTTCTCTTTTAGTTCTAAATAGAACAGAAAGAGAAACGAAAAAATCTTTTACAAATGTAAAAGATAATTTCGTCGGCTTACTAACGCGTTCAGTGGTTTAATTGGTAGAACATTCACCCGGATTGTGGAAGGTGTGGGTTCGAGTCCCGCCTGAACACGAAATGAAATTTTTAAGTGTGTTATTTACTTAAGATTATATTGCAAAAGATTGCTATAAAATATCAACAAATGTAAAAGATTTACCAAAAATAACCTAACATCAATGTGCTGTGTTTGTTGATGTTCTCTCTATAATAAGAAAATTATCTTTTGAAAATTATATGCTTCATAAACATGACATATTTGAATCTAAAGATGTAACAGATATTATCGAAGAAACACATGTGTTCAAATGTTTTATACGAATGCTATCTCAGAGTGGTAATCAGGGGTATCTAATCTTGGATATTAGCTCGACATAGGTCCGATTTTTCAATCGGCAGACAAAAGTTAACAAACCGATAATATTTCTCGGCGAATTAATGTTATCTTACGTCTTAATACGAGTTCAAGACATACAGTGACCCTTATTATTAATCGTGTTACATCTTATCAGTCTATCGACTATAAATCAGAAATCAGAAATCATTTATTTGCTTGAAACATATATAAATTAGTTCTTAATAAAATGCATCATATTCTTAAGCGTCGAGCTTCAAAAAGTCGTTTCGCCTGACGCAAGATCCCGTAAGCGGGAAGGGCCGACCTTGGGCGGCATCGATTTTTCCCGAATTTCCCGGACACGGGACTCCGGCCCTTTGACCTACACCCAGCTGTGCCCTTGAACTGTAATAAATCGTGCCATTGGAGAAGAAATATTATACTAATGTTTTGTATTTCCTCTGTTGTCTGATATCCGTGACACGGGCTTAGGCTACTTTACAGGTGAATGTGTGAGGTGTTCTATAAATTTATTATCAGTTGTATGATCCGATATCGACTCCGATCTCGACTCTAAGTAGTCTATTCTAAGTAGGGAACCTTTCGACATTTGAATTTGTTGTAACTATTGATTACTTGTTTTCCATTTTTTTATTTCATTGTAGTGAATAAAATTTCTATGCCTCTTAGCTTTGCTACTTTAAATTTGTTTTATTTATAACATAGATGGCAGACGAGCAGACGAATCACCTGTTGGTAAGCAAATGCCGCCGCCCATGGATACCCACAACACCAGTGGAGTCACAAATGCATTAATTTCAAATCTGGAACCCCGAACACAGCCATCGCTTTTTCATCGCGATCCACTGAGAAAGTCGATAAGGGAGAGACTAACACGTCAGCCCCACGTTTGGGCGCCAAGGTGTTGTTAACAGTTTTAGACTAAAGATCAAATAATATGCTGACGGCCTGCAACGCAAAGGTTCACGTCCTTGTTATGGCATTATAAGGCTCTTTGTCGAGATCTCCACACAATGACGAATACAAAAAGGCTCAGACGTCAGCCCCACGTTGGGCGCCACGTTATGTATTGTCTACAGATATTCACTAGAAGCTTGATGATTTCCTGGTTGCAGGTACATTTTAAGGCTCGACGTCGGCATCTCCACACAATGCCGATTATAAAAAGACTAAACGTAGTGGACGGCCACATGATGGACGCCACATTGTTCGCTAACAGACTTGCTTTTCAAAGCATTTTTCCGCCGCGAGAGCTCAGTGTATGGAGGTAGCGAACGGTAACTGTAATAAAGGTACTGACGCTAATTTAACAATAGATAATGTTTTGGGGGCAGTGTTAAAATATCATTTGAAAATAGATAAGTACGAGTAAATAAATAATAATTTTACCGAATTAGCAAACTGAAGTGGCAGTGGGCTGGTCATATTAGCCGCAGAACTGACAGCCGTTGGAGCCGTAAAGTCCTTGAGTGGAGACCGCGACTCGGTAAGCGTAGTGTAGGACGCCCTGCGACAAGATGGGATGATGACATTCGAAGGCTAGCTGGTGTGGGCTGGATGAGAGTGGCCGAAAATCGGGAGCAGTGGCGTGCATTAGGGGAGACCTATGTCCAGCAGTGGATGAGTGTGGGTTGCTGATGATGATGAGATAAAGTGTGAAACTCAAATAATATATAAAATAACTGTAAATACCATGTCTTAATGCAAACAAATGATTGGATTGGATTGAATACCTGACAAAATCATTCATTCAATTTATGTAATTATAGATCACAGAAAAGAATTGAAATGCAATTTTATTAAAGCTGTATATAAGGACACAATAATTGTTAAGGGCCACAAATAAAACATAACAAAAATGCTGTTCGTTCGGATTTTTGATCCACCAGTTGCAGGAGTCGCCAGCGCTTACTAATTAGAAGCACAAAAAGCTTGGAAAAGAGGTGGACTATATATAGCAGAGCGTGGTTTCGATCCACGGACCTCTGGGTTATGGGCCCAGCACGCTTCCACTGCGCCACTCTGCTAACCATAGAACCGTGCGAATTTATATACCAGTACGCAGCACACTTTCAGATTGAGCAAAATCTGGACCTTATCTCTTTATAATAAGGTCCAGCAAAACTGCGGGAAGTTGCAGTTGCATCAAAAACAGCGCTTTTTCAGCCGAGACACTCGGATATAAAGCAGATTCTTCAATGTTGGAAAGAAAAAACAGGAATTGGTTTGACGACCCGTTTGGAAGAGTGGTAGTGAACGCTGCCTTTGGCCCAAAGGTTGCGGGTTCGATCCCCGCACAGTACAAACATTTGTGTGCATGAACATGTCTGTTTGTATTGGTCTGGGTGTTTCTAAGTATTATACGTATGTATTTACAAAAGAAAAGTATTATATGTATATATTTGTAATTCTGTTGATTCTGATATCCTTAACACAGGTGCTTGAGCTACCTATCTCGGAGTCAGATCAATGTATGTGATGTTGTGAAATATTTATTTATTTATTTATATACTTTTTGGACAGTAGGTTTTATTATCGAGTGAGTAACATTATTTTGATTTATGAGGGAGGTTATGATGGGAAGCTTTTTTTTAAATGTACAACATTTAGATTCCAAGCATAACGCAAACTTGCCGAATAATGTCTGCTAAGAAGTTGAAATCGGTTCGATAAAACCGGTTTGTTCAATTTCTTTGATACGCCTTAGGTCAATTAAGTTAAATATTATGCACATACCTAAAGTCCACATGGACAAACCTTGACAAAATTCATACAATATACATCAAAGGAGTTATAACCTTGTGTAAAGCCCAAAGCGACCGCAGTTGTAACACAATCACTGTTTGATCGCCGGCGCCGCTCTCGTCGCGCGGCAAACACATTACTCGCGGAGCGGTGCGTGCAAACATATGCTGTGTTTCATGCTAACGATCTTTGTCGTTATCTGTACTGCAGTTTGAGTTAGCACATTGGGCCAGTAAACGCGACTAGTGGTTAAGTCAACGCCACTAAACCAAGCACTCATTTTCGTTGAATATACCTGTACTTGCTTACCAGTAAGCCGTGTGCTGCGTCTGCCCCTTATCACATAAAAATGTTACCATTTGCAGATAAGACGAAAACATATAAATACATTATTAAAAATAACAAATCGCAAACATTGCTAAGCACAAAAATGAAATAAAATGAATTCAGCAGATTCATCTTAACTGGGTGGTTAAATATTTGTAATACATTGTTACATCCATTGAAAATTGATGTAACTGTAGTCTTCTCACATGAAAGTAAGCATTTCCTCCAACGCATTGGTATACAGTTTCGGAGAAATAACATCTTCCTTTCTAACCCCTCGATGCAGCTGGATTGGTCTTGAACTCGAATCTTGGACTTTGGACGGTCATCGATGCAGCCTCATATATAGCTGTAATTATTTGAAACTGGAATTTCGTTAGGGGTTTGCAGTGTAAGTGGGCCCTCCGCCTGGGGAGGGACGTGAAGTAAGGTTCTTTAACCCGTGCTCATGTCCCCTCCCCACTCTCGCGATGAGGGAGCGTCGCTGGGGTTTAGTCGGTATGTCCCTGGCCGGCTTTTCGTTAGGAGAAGCCTCCGCCAGAGGAGAGCCCGACATAACCAGCCTGCCCCCCGACAGGAAACGCACAATTAGGGACAAGGATATAGATTGATAACGTAGGGAGTCAAGAATTGAGCGCGGTGGAGTGCAATAGTCCCAAGGACACGCAATATCCGCGCACATCTCCCACGATACGGCCAGTATAACCATAGTGTTGGTATGGCCATGGGAGGTGGTGGGTTGCCCCCCGGCAGGAGGTTATGCATAAGGACTGCATCCACAGCGTCAAAAAAAAGGGGTTAGAAAACCAAAAATAAATTTCAAAATTGGGTTATTCTTTAATATGCAGTATTACTTTAAAAAAATGAACGGGTGACATTTCAACTGCGGTATAATTAGGTTTTCTTTTCATTACGATTTCTGAATATCATGAAAGCAAGGTAAAAATGTAGCTTGAAACTGTAAAACTTATCCGTTGTGACTGAAATAAAAAAACTTATTTACGACTTTAAAAGCATTTTCATGATCAGGTCTTGAATCAGGTCTCAGGTAATGAATTATACTCGTACCTCTATTTTTTTAAGGATGGTAGACCTCCTTCGGTACTAGGGTATATCTTGATGACTGACTGCTTCGGTGGCGCAGTGGTTAGTGGGTCGCACTCTAAAGCGACGGTTGCGCAATAGGTCCTGGGTTCAATCCCCAGGTCGGGCCAAAAATTTGTACTTATGTTTTCGGTAAGAAATTGTTAGTGTCAGCCCGGAGTCTGGAAGTCGGCGGTCATTTTTTTTTAGGATACAGGCGGCAGACGAGCCGACGGATCGCCTGATGGTAAGCAATTACCGCCGCCCATGGACACCTGCAACACTAGTGGTGTCAAAAGTGTGCTGCTTACCTTTTAACCCACCACTCACGCAGCGAAACACAGCGTATGCACTGCTTCACGCCGGTATTCTGTGAGGACGTGGTATTACTCCAGTCGAGTTGGGCCATTCATGCCGAAGCGTGGCTCTCCCACTGTTACCCTTGTGCCTCAGAAAGCAAGTTAAGTGGTTGGTCCTGTGTCCAATCCCACTTCGGTCATGTCACGGTGGTGTCCCATCGGAATATAAGGGTAAGGGAATAGAGAGTGCTCTTGAGCACTATAATATATCCTGCGCACGTGACTGATCGTTGGGATTGATCGCCATAGCCGTAATCGGTTGGAGGATATTATTATTATTATTTTCAACCGACTTCAAAAAAAAGAGGAGGTTCTCATTTCGACCCGTGTTTTCATTCTATGTTTGTTATGCGATAACTCCGCCAATTATGAACCGATTTGAACAAATCTTTTTTCTGCGTATAGGTGATACCTCAAGGGTGGTCCCATTTAAATTTAATAATAAAAAAACACCCCCAATGGTGGAAAATTGGGGATGAACTTTTTTATACGCAATATCTCCGCCGATTATAAACCAATTTGAACGATAATTTTTTTGTTGAATAGGTATTATCAAAAGGGTGGTTTCATGCGAATTTGAAGAAAATATTTCACCCCCAAGGGTGGAAAATTGGGGATGAACTTTTTTATACGTAATATTCTTTCTTTCTATCTTTCTTTCAATATCTCAATTTTTAGTTTTTTTTGTGTTCACGCATTTAAAGTCGTTTAATTTTTTTTTAAAAAAGTTTCTTTCATTTTATGACCATTCGCTTTTATGTTTTATGAAAACGCACAACCTGTCTCTCGGAATGATTTAGTCCTCAGTCTCGTCAGGTATCATAATAGCGTTCGCATTCCCTTGTCCCGCATCAAACTTTCCTACCAAATCATCACCCTTCAAAAGGGATACCAGTCCTTTGTCAGGTGTATTAATGAACGCGGAATGCAATAAGTGAAGAATGCAACCGCGTCACATGCTATAGGAATCTGTCTTCAAGATATGGGGGACGTGAATTCTGAGACTGACAATACGGGTACTATAAGAGCCGTTTCAAACGGTGCAGATATTTTTTTTATGTGATAGGTGGCAGACGAGCAGACGGATCACCTGATGGTAAATGATTACGGCACCCATGCAACACCAGGAGTTACAAGTGCGCTGCCAACTTTTAAACTCCCCTCTCCCCAGGAACGGGCCTCCGGTACCCTCACTCACGCAGAGAAACACAGCATAGTGCTGCTTCACGCCGATTTTCTGTGAGGCCATTCATGCCGAAGCGTAGCTCTCCCACGGTCAAATATGCAACATTCTGTAGCAGTCCACTGCTGGACAAAAGCGTCTGCAAATGTTCGCCTATGGATTGATCAAGTAGGCGAACTTGCGATGCTTGCATCCAGCTCCCGAAAGCCATCTTGCGAACATCATCACTTCACCTGGCCAGTGGTCGTCCACGCTACATTTACCTAGACTGTTCCACTTCACAACTCGTTTAGCCTACAAGTTGCCGGTTCTACAATATGGCTGTGGAAGAGTCCGTTAGAATAATGTGTTTCTATTATACACATATCGCGCACACACAAACAAACACACACACACACATACATACTCACACACACACACACAACACACACACACACACACACACACACACACACACACACACACACACTCACACACACATAATACTGTAATAAATTTTGATTATATCTACAGAACGTTAATTACTAAAACAAAAGTGTTTGGCTCTGTTAAATTACAACATGTGTAACTGTGGAAGAATAATTGGCGTCTGTCACACAGTTTCTATGTAAACTAGCGCAGACGTTAATGTTTCCTCCTTACTTAATGGCTCCTCTAATTGTAATTTTTCGTAAGCTAAAATATGTACCTATTAATTGCAATAAAGATTATTATATTATTATTATTATATTATATTTACCTAGACGCTTCCACTTCACAACTCGTTTAGCCTACAAGTTGCCGGTTCTACAATATGGCTGTGGAAGACTCCGTTAGTTTATCCACTCCTCTTTGCTTAAAAGAAACGTAGTCAGACATCGCACTGCATCTTAAGTATCACTTTATACCCTTTTATTATCAGAAAACCGAAAACTTAAAACATATTTTTAGTTTCAATTTTTAACGACGGGTTCTGTATCCCCCATTTCTCCTTAAGGCGAAGGGTAGGGCACACTAGCGTTGCCAATAGATTTAAACAATTTCGAGATTAGAACCTCTCGGCAAACATTTATTTATGTAATGTAATAATATTAATACATAAAATAATGTATATTTCTGCCATTCTCAATTTTATTTGTTAAACTACTTTGCACTACCTTCTCTTATTACGAATACGATATTTCTTTCCTCTACCCCAAAGGTTGTCTGGAAGAAATCGCTACACGCGATAAGACCGCCTTATTGTACTGTCTGTTGCTGTTGTATCATGCTTCCATTTTATTTTTGTGCAATAAAGAATATCTATCTATCTATTTATTCTATTTCTTAAATAACCATGCACAAATGTTGGGTCCAACGCGTACGCGAAAAATTGATTCACGCCAAAAGCGGCCACTTTATGGGTGAATCATTTTTTCGCGTACAAAAACTGACCCAACATTTGTGCATCGTTATTAAATAAATAGTGCAAGTGTTTGCGGAGAGGTTGTAACCCCGAAAAAGGTCCGGTTTAGTAGCTAAAAATTAAAATTGATTGGCGGTTGCTATTGTGCCCTACCCGTCACCTTAATATAAACGAGTATCAATCATTCATATGTGTTTGTATGGACCTAAATTTAATAAATATTTTTTTGATCTTGTCTAAGTTTCCAGTCATTTCATCGATTACATCAGCTCATCCTTTATTTTGCCTACTTTTGTTTCTATCAAACAAGTTATTGAATTTTTTTTAAAAGAGGCACAGTATATTAGCTCTCCTCAGCCTGATGGTAAGCAAGAGAAGAGCCCAAGTTGCAATTACAACGGAAACGACGTCAAGGCATCACCTCTGTTGGCACCGCCGTACTGGCCCATATTGTAGGAAGGGAGAAATACATGCGCCGGCAACGAGTTCCATTTATTATACGAAAGTCTACTTTATACTTTAGTGTTACTCTCTCTGCGGTCGCTCCCTGATCCCGCACCTCGCTCGAATGATCTGCCTCCACCGGTGCCTACTCATCGCGTCTCTGGCAACCGAGCAAAACCTGTTTGAAAGTGCTACTTTAGAAGTCCATTTACTGTTATTTTTTTACCTGATGGAAAGCAATCAACGGCGCCCATGAACATTCGCGAAATCAGAGAGATCGATAATGTGTAGCCGGGCTTTTTAAAAAGAGTTCGCTCTTTTCTTGAATGTTTTATGTTTCTATTTTTAATATCTTTCTATTTTTTTTTAATTTTTTTTTGTCTCCATCATTGTGTACATACTGTGGCACAGATAATAATGCGCGCAGTTAATTGATGGCGCCACTGTCGCTTATGATAATATTGGTTTGACACCCACGAATGCCATTTTTTTTTGTGTGTTTTTTTAATAAAATTTTAATGTTTTTAAACTGATTATGTATGTATCTCTATGTTATTATTTCTTTGTTTTGTATATGTAATTTTTCATTTTCTTTTTACTTGTATATATTGCATGTCAATCTTTTATAATATTTTTTTCAATGCAAAGGTGTGACCCAAGGTCCAGCCTGAAAATCAGCGCTGCAGCTGCTGTGTGTGGCAGTTGCAGCATATGCTGATTCTGAGCCTTGTTGGCCGCAACTCTTTGTCTCTGTACCTTGTTTTCTCTGTTTTGTTCGATGTGTAATGTGTTGAGGTAAATAAATTGTTTCTTATCTTATCTTATCTTATGTTATTTTATGACGTACGTTTCGTGTATATGTTGTACACTGTAAGTTTACTAGCAAATAAACTAAATAATTAACTATCCTTAGAATGGTTTCTAAGAATCTATATATATTACATACAGTTGGTTGGTAGCAGCCAACTGTTTGATCTTTTCTCGGGTGTCTACACAAACTTCCAAGGTCCTTGCAATTTCTCATTTAGTCGAGCTTAAATACAGGAGAAATGTAATAAGGGATGAAATTGCATTTATTTTTAGAAGGCCGTATGTTTTCTCTTGTAACGAGGGCCCCGCCGCAGGGATGTCTCGAATTTGTCCAAAATTAGAAAGTGTTAAGATGGTCTTATGACTGAGGATTTCTCATTTTGTTCCCGGTTGCGTCGAAAGCTGGAGCCCAAGGTACGCTAAAACCTATGGGGGAAGCCACTTAGCGCGGAGCGGGGGCACCGACGCTGGCATTGCACAGGCACTACCTGCTGCTCGGTAGGGACAGTACGCATTCATTAGGCTCTTGCCTAAGTCCTCTGCTGCGGCTTCCACTTGGTCCACAGTTTTAATGTATTTAAAATCTCCAAGGTATAACCTGTATATATATAAGGGAGTTCCTAAAGCCCTCCCAGTCTGTTCCCTTGGGGTCTCGGTAGGTGTTCGGTTACTTTGTTCCCGAGCATAGTATGTCGTACCTAATGTGCGTGTGGTCGGACATGGACGGCTCATCTGAGACGTGCCAATTGGTCACTCGGTGTGCGAGATTACCTGAACACCAAGTTATGTCTAGTACTTCCTGCCTAGAACGTGTGGTAAAGGTTGGGTTGCTACCCACGTTACGAACAAATTGATTATTAGTGAGCGAGTCGAAGAGAGGCTGCTAAAACGGTGTACTTGTTTCCTCCCCACTCAGACGTTGAAGAAGCTTCGCAGGTGGTTTTAGTGGGTATGCCTCTGGCCGGCTTCTCATCAGGAGAAGCTCTCGCCAGGCGGAGAGCCCCACATAACCCGTCCACCCCCCCGGTGGACGGGTATGCATAAGGAGGTCAGCCCATTGCACATAGGGCTGGCGGCATTTCCCCTTCGCCAACAAAAAAAAAGGTACGTTAAAGTCATTGTTTAGGATTTGGTGAGACTGATAATTATAATGGTAGAAATTATACATAGATTTAAAAAACTCAGGACCCGTATGGAAAGCGCGTTCTTATCCACTTAGCTACCATCGCTCAGCAGTTATCGCTCCAATGACTAAAGAATAAGTCTTAATTAAATCGACCTTTTTAATCCATACTTACCGATTAGTATAAATCTATTATAATATGTATTTGCCGTGTAGTCCCCGGCAGAGTAGAATAGGCCACCCTCATTCTTACCGAGGTGTCGTAAAAGGCGACTAAGGTAAAGCTGCTGGCATGATCATCAGCACACAGAGAAGGAAAAGTCTGCATTTATATCAAAACCCTCGCCAATCCGTCTGCCAAGCGTGGTGAGTATGGCAACTACCCCTCATGTGATTGAGGGAGGCCCGTGCCCCAGCAGTGGGGACTTAAATGGGCTGACTGATGAAAAGTTATTGTACTTTTATTTTATAATAAATGTAAAACGCATTGATAATATTAAACGCATGACATGTTTAAAAAAGAACGATCAGTAGTTTAAGTTTGGATCATATGTAGAAAACAGAAGGAAAAAAAAAGAAAATTATCGTCTTTTCGCATGTCCTTCATTTAAATTTGTGCACATTGCTATATTTACGTTTTATGTTTTCGAGGCACGATGAAGTGACAGAGAATAATACTGTGCTTTCCCTGGTTTTCCGCAAGCTTTAATTGTAGCCGCACTTTTAAAAGTTTGCTACACATTTTTGTGGAAAAAAGACGACACCTTTTCAGCGGTAATTAGGAAGATACGCCTACGATGTATTTAGCTTTTAGAAAAAGTTTTGTTTACAAATTTTCATCGGTTAACAAAAGGTGTAAGTACTAGTATCACACTGTATGTGATACTGGACACGGACAAAATCGTCGACCTAATTTTAATAGGACGAATCTCATTTTTTAACATTGGGCTTTTGGTGCCTACTTCTCGGGTTTTTGGATATGAATAAACATGGCGAAGTCACATGGAATCCATAAAAAAAACTGTGTTTTAGCGATACATCGACTGACCGGATGGCGCGATTGGTAGTGATCCCTGCCTCTTACGCCAAAGGTCGTGGTTTCGATCCCCACCCTGGACAAACACTCGTGCGATGAAAACTTGTGTTTGTTCGGTGTTTGGGTGTAATACATGTATATATTTGAGTTCCTCTGTTGTGTGATATCTGTAACACAAGTGCTTAAGCTACTTAGTACGGAATCAGGTCAACGTATGAGATGTTGTGAGAAGTATTATTATTATTTTTGTTGAGAATTTTTCTTTCTCGAAACATTGTTCAAAATATTTCGGTATTTTGACTGCGCTCACGGGCCTAGACCAAGTGAATCCCAGTTTCCACTGTAGAATAGTTTATTGGTTAGCTATCATCCTGAAGAAACTTTCGAACAATACGGCAGGTATTGAGAATGGTATTATTATTATTATACATATTATTCGTATGATGATATATGTCACGAGGCCGAGAGTAGGGCTCTAATAGCCCAATGTTAAAAAATGACATAAGTCCTATTAGAATTAGATCGACGAAATGCAATTCCGGAAGGGGGTGAATCTAGTTTTTTAGATTTTCGCGTTGCATTATAACTATAATTAATCAAGACCGGAATTAACACGATATTTATTATGTGATACAACATTGTGTACTCACATATTTGGCTCGACTTGGATTTGGATGATTTGGGTGAAACTAGATCATAAATTATGTACAAAAAACAGATATAATTAAAAAATGTATACTTATTTTAAATTCGCGACAGCCAAGCTTGCGCACGAATGGGCTGGACCGGAGTGCTACTGAAAACCGGCACGAAGAAGCAACTGCGTTTCGCCGAGTGAGTGACGGTACCGGACGTCCAATCGGGGGGAAAGGGGGTCAACAGGTTTGCAAAGAACTTTTAAAACCATTGGAGGCCGAAACTTAAACTATTTTTCATACTATTTTTGAACTCTCGTTTTACAAAAATCTTTTGTCAGTGTTCCCCTAAGCTATAAACAGAACCCCTAAGCAAAATTTCAAGTTTCTAACCCTTAGAATTTAGGCCTTGCCTACGATTAGACAATCAGCTTTCGCTCACATAGATTTAGATTTCCGTTAAACAATCACAATTTAATAATATACCACATGAGGGCCACGCTTCGGCATGAATGGGCCGCCTCGACCGGAGTGATACTACGGCCTCACAGAAAACCGACGTGATGCAGCACTGTGCTGTGTTTCGCTGAGGGGACCGGAGGCCCAATCCGGGGGAAAGGAGGGTTTAAAGGTTGGCAGCGGACTTGTGACTCCACTGGTGTCGCGGTTGTCTATGGGCGGCGGCAATCGCTCACCATCAGGTGATCCGTCTGCTCGTCTGCGACCTATCACATAAATAAAATACGCTAACACTAAGGTTACGAATATTATTCCAATCGTTATTTATTCGTTATTTTGTTTTCGTGGGAGTTTTCAAGGATCAAAATAAGAATAACGACAAAAATATAAAACACAAGGGATGCCAAAAATCGAAAACAGAAACACATTACCTAAAAAGAAAGTTCTTTTTGAGTGTAACAGTAGGGTCCCTTCTGGGTGGAATTTGACAAAGTTACAGGGGTGGCCCTGCTCATGTATTCCTACAGATTATCGAGGACAGTTAGTCCTATGTCAAAGTTGTACGTATACACTCGTTTACATAAGTGTAGGTACTCCGAAAGTTGGTGAATGTTTTCATTTTTACCCGACAGCCTTGACCAGATGTGATCATCTGCAACAAGTCGATGGTAATGATAAACTTGGTTCTGAAACCGTCATTAATTGTTTGACCAACACTTGTGCTTCTTCACTTTACCAGATCAGAAAAATAGGTTAGGTTAGGTCAAAATTGTCGACCCGACTGCGGGAGTCGAGCGAAAAAAGCGAGCGAGCTGCGGCAGCGCCAGAAGAACAAAGAACTGATGGCATAGGACTCTCTTGGTAAAACCCATTTGATAAGACCCATTTGATGCAATGCAGAGACGAGCTGTCCGGGTTGTTGGGGATCCCGATCTCACCGACAAATTAGAGTGGTTGGAGGCGCGAAGAGACTTTGGCTCTCTTTGCCTCTTCTATAGGCTCTTCCATAGAGAGTACTCTGAAGAGCTGTTTAATATCATACCAGGGTCACCATTCTACAATCGCACGACTAGACGACGTGGTAAACTCCACCCATACTATCTGGAACCAACCCCTTCTAGAACGCTCCGTTTCCAGCGCTCATTTTTCCCACGCTCGTGCAAGCTCTGGAATGAGCTTCCAGCCGCGGTGTTCCCTGTTCGATACGACATGTCCTTTTTTAAACGAGGTTTGAAAAGAGTTCTTCTTTCACGGTGGGCACGGTGGCATTGTTGATGTCTATGAGCGGCGGTTATCATTTACCATCAGATAGGCCGCATGCTCGTCTGCCTATGTCCTGCTATTATTCGCGAATCAATTTATTTCAATTCACTCGTTTCATTTCACCTGGCAGCCCTGGCATGTAATGATGCGTACGCAATTACACCACAGCTGTTCTTTCCTCGCCCACGTCCCCCGCGTTATGACGTGTCGTTTACGGGCATTTGATGACGTCACATGTTGCAGCCTAAAATAGCGAAAGGAAATTTGCATGTAATATCTTTCGAGCTGCCCGGTGCTACTGACTTGAATAGTGAAGTAATTACTAGTTTCCCAATTTGTGCTGTTATTTTTTTTTATTATAATAATATTTACCAACCGATTACGGCTACGGCGGCCAATCTCAACGATCAGCCACGTACGCAGGATATATTATAGTGCTCATATGTGTGCGCAAACACAAGTACACTCTCTATTCCCTTACCCTCATATTCCGATGGGACACTACTGTGACACGACCGGAGAGGGATCAGGCGCAGGATCAACAGCTTAACGTGCTTTCCGAGGCACGGGGGTACAAGACCGCCAACTTCCAGACTCCGGGCTGCCACTAAGAATTTCTTACCGAAAACTTAGATACAATTTTTGGCCCGAGGGGATCGAATCCGGGACCTCTTGCACAGCCGTCGCTTTGAAGTGCGACCCACTTACCACTGCGCCACCAAGGCAGTCAGATTTTATTATACACTACCTACATAACGAAGTGTTAAAGTGTACGCTCAAAATACTCTAATGAGCGTAAAATTTATCTGAAAGCCAAACTAATTAACACAATATTAAAAGTACACTTGCGTGGAGTTCGTATTATCTGGTAAATGGCTTAAGGCGACGCGTAGCGCACACTAACGACGCCAATCGATTTCAATTTTAAGCTACTAAACCGAATCTATTTTAAACAATTTCGGGGCTACAACCTCTCGGCAAACACATAACCATGCACAAATGTTGGGTCCAACGCGTACGCGAAAAATTTATTCACGCTAAAAATGGCCGCTTTTAGCGGCAGTCAATTTTTCGCGTACGAAAACGGACCCAAGATTTATGCATAGTTATTTAAAAAATAGTATAAGTGTTGTTCGAGAGGCTGTTTCCCGAAATCGTTTACTAGATCCGGTTTAGTAGTTAAAAATTAAAATCGATTAGCGTCGCTAGTGTGCCCTACCCGTTACGTTAAGTGGAGAACGACTAACAGACGGGAACTTTTGCAATGGCGCATGCATAATGAGAAAGGCTTAGAGCAAGCACACTTTAGGCCACGCGGATGGTGGCTAAACGTAACCAATAGATCAGTCGCCGTCATTACTCACGGTTCTACCTATAGTCCCTACTACTCGCCGCCAACGGTCTCGGTCCCTGCTACACACGGCCACCGGGTTAGGAACCTAGATTCCTCGATACTGAAATTGGTGATCTCAAGTTTTTTTTTATTGCTTATAGTAGGTAGACGAGCTTGCGGCCCATCTGATGGTGAACGGTAACCGCCGCTCATAGACATCAACAATGCCGGAGCACATCATGCCGTTGCCTACCGTGTGAGAATAACTCTTTTCAAACCTCGTTTAAAAAAGGACATGTCATAGCGATCAGGGAACACCGCGGCTGGAAGCTCATTCCAGAGTTTGCACGAGCGCGGGAAAAAGGAGCGCTGGAAACGAAGCGTGCTGGAAGGGATTGGTTCCAGGTAGTATTGGTGAAGTTTGCCGCGGCGTCTAGTCGTGCGTTTGTAGAATGGTGACCCTGGTATGATATTAAATAGCTCCACAGAGCACTCTCCATCTAACTCAAGTAGATTAGAAAAAACGGATATCATGAAAAAACTATGCGCAATTTCATTGAATTTACCTATCTATAAATAGATTGGGAAGAATCCGGCTACAGTGACCAAGTAAAAGAGCTGTGAGCTACGGGAATGGACTGTATCAATAAAATAATTATTTAAATATAAAAAATAGACATAATAACAAAATGAGCAAACCATCGCTTTGATGTATAATATATCACCGGAAAATAACAATATCCGTAAATTTGTCAATTTACTAGGAAGTTTATTAACTTTCGTAGGATTCTAAACGGGAGATAAATTGTATTATTTTACGTCCACACTTTCGTAAATTTATCAATTTCCCATGTCACACGGTAAATTTATAAACTAACGTATATCTATTCGTAAAATTTGACATGGTTCGACCAATCAGAGAAACTCTTTTAAATATAGGAATCTTTGAAATACGTAAGATAACACACTGCTCTCTGATTGGTTAATGTTTATAGTGGCAATGCCAATCAGATCGAGCGTAGCGTTTGGATATTGCTTACTTATTATTTTACGAGTGAGTTCAGTAAGTTTATCAATGTACGAAACTGTGGACGTAAAATAATACAATTTATCTTCAGTTTAGAATCCTACAAAAGTTTATCAACTTCCTAGTAAATTGATAAACTTACGTATCTTGTTACTTTCCGGTGACATATATACGTTTCCTAGTCAACCTGTAGTCGACATAGGCGATGCGGAAAAATGCAACCACAATGCAAACAATCGATGACTCAGTTTGCGCGCCGATGCAGTACGTAATAGGAAAATCGTAGCTGTTGCATCTAGCGGCTGCCATGAGTGGCTCAGTGTACGATCGATCTGAACATCGTAGTTGGTGTCCGTTCCTGCCTCACGTTGACGAGCTTAGGCTTAGCACATATCAAGAAGCAAAGGTAATCATGGCATTGGCCGTTAGGTTTGTTAGTCAACAAATAGGTAGTACAATCAAAATAGACATTACGCCTGCAAGAAGTCCCTATTAGATAATTAAGCCCTATGCAAACATTGCCCTCGTCTTCAGACCAAATAGGCTTATGTCGTTCGAGTGGTTTGGAGACTCATATCGAACATAAATTTGGAAATATATAAAGATGTCACCGTCGATAAACTAGAGATCGGCAACTTCTATTGATGTCACATAATTAGGCTGATTCTATTTTACTGTCATTCATACAATTATCGCACGTATTAACTCTTCCAGAACATCTCTCGTCTTCAATGACCTGTTGAAAGAGATGCCCGAAGAAACTCGAAAAACAGTTATTTATAACCAACTTTTAAAAAAAGGAGGTTCTCAATTCGACATGTTTGAATATTATGTTTGTTCGCCGATAACCTAACCTAAACTCTGTTGAATAATTGAATGTTGTATTCATTTACAAGATAGTATTGGGCGCCGACTTCGGTAAAACCTTTTCTCCAGTGTACAATGTTATTTATTTTATACAAATATAAAGTGTTAAAAATTTTTGAAGGCAGTTATTTTTCGTATTTTTTTTTTCTAAAATCAGTTTATGATTTCCACAAATTCTGACTTTTAGGTAGTCGTCAACTGGCGATAGGCTTTTACTATCAAACAAGCTTTAATGTGTTTCATTTAAGGACAAGCTTAAGTTACTTCTAAAATATTAGTTATGTGTTATTTCTATTACAACGTAAACTCCGAAAACATGTACCTTATCATAACAGCTTGCTATCTGACATATTTTCTTACGCAGAATGTATAATGTTGTGACAAGGTATCAAAGTATACACATCTCTTTGGGGCCGACTGTATCCATTTTATTTAGTAATAACATCTAAACCAACCAGTGTTTGCATAGCACAACAGTAATACTATGACAGTACCCCGGGAACTGTCCGGCCGTTACTCAGCTCTAAGCAGGCATGTTAGATGGCGGCACTCCGGGAGAGTACGTCAGATGGGACCAGCAGCTAACCGATTAATCAACTACTAAACCCATGTTTGCCTGGAGGCTGCCGTTTTGACGCCGGCCCGTTGCTTGTCCTGGTACGAAAATCATAGTTTGTATGTCACGAAACAGCTGCGAACCGACGATAACGCGTACATATCTGTGTGTGAAAATTGTTTCACATGTTTACACAAAAGAGCGCTGGAAGCTCAGTGGATATGAACGTTGTCCTTCTACACGGGAGGTCGTAGGTTCGATTCCAAGAATGTACAATGCGAGCACCTCTAGGTTTTTCAAATCAGCGAAGCGAGTTCAGATTCGAACGACCTTTGATTCTGAAGGTGCACGTTCATATCTACTTATAATCTTGGTACCATGTCCTCGTGCTGCGAGGGAGTATGTTTCACGAGTACAGAATATATCGCGCAACATACAAACAAATTACAGATCACTAATAATTACCTGGCTTTACTCGAATTATTATTTAACTGTACGCGGAACTCGCATAATTCGCTTTGCTTTCATAATTTTACAATTTTTAAATGGATTTATTATTATTTAAGATTGGTTTTCTCTTGTCTTCACACTGAACTTTACATTTGAGATGAAACCTACAATGGAGCGAGCTTACCCAAAATTTGTAATTCCGCTGTTGGTTATGATATCCGTAACACAGGGGTGGTTGAACTACATATCTCGGAGTCAGACTAATTAAATAAGAATGCTGTGACATATTTATTTATTTGTTTAAATTAAACTGCGCGCGCGAACCCGAGCTAGGGGTACATCTTCTATCAAAGCACTCAATACACTCGGACATACGGACAACCTCAAATTCGACCGACGGAACATTCATCAGCCGGCTATTTGTTTCCTTTCCGGTTTTCGCGAGACATAACCGTATCAGCGTAGGAGACTCTCCTGCAGTAAGTAAGTAAAACTACATCCATGAAGCGCATGTTTCTCCGAAATAACTCATTCCTTGCGCACCGGGTAGAATAATTGTATCATTATTTCCCATTTACTGTTACATTCAATTGTGTTCTTCTGCTGGTAATGACTTCCACTTTGTTTAATGAACAGTGAAATGCTGTAGACGTTCATACCCGTAAGTGTAAGGTTATTGTGATCTCTGAAAATCTGTCGGCATGATTCATCAAACCATAAACCGTCATCTTGTGTGTGTATGGGTTGAGCTGGGTACAGATTGATGCAACGCAACATTAATGCAAATGCTAAAATACAACATTTTGACTGACCGGATGGCGCAAGAGGTAGTGACCCTGCCTCTTACGCCAAAGGTCGTGGATTCGATCCCCACCTTGGACAAACATTCGTGCGATGAACACTTGTGTTTGTTCAGTGTCTGGGTGTAATATATGTATTTAAGTATATATTTGTGTTCCTCTGTTGTCTGATATCTGTAACACAAGTGCTTACGCTACTTAGTACGACTTACTACGAATCAGGTCAACCTATGAGATGTTGTGAGAATTATTATTTTTATTATTAATGCAATATGCAATGCAAGAATTTGAAGTGCAGCGATCTATCATGCAAGGTAACATACCCTGCAACAAATGCTTATGGTTTGGACGCCTTGCGCGCACAAACTGGCTCCGAGTGTTACAATTCGTGCGCGGCTCGATCCGAGATTTGTCGGTTTTTGTTACGAACACAAAGGGGCGCGCTGTGTGCGCAGAACTGATTCGTAGTTAATGCGCGAACTACGCGCCACACGTCCAAGGCAGCAGGGAAATTGCAATATAAGCCTGAACATGTTGCATTGCACCAATCTGTACCCAGCGTTAGTTAGAGTCTAGCACTCACTCTTCGGGCAGGCTGGGCGCGCCGTCCTCCTGGCCGGGCGCGTTCACGTGGTACACGCAGAAGCTCTCCAGCAGCGCGCGCATGTCCACGAAGTTGAAGAACGGTTGGAAGCACACGTCTGCAGAACAACACAAGTGTTAAAAAATTAAATTGAAAATTTAAAAAACCCCCGACACAACTAAAGCTCTTTCATTTGATACCTATATTGAGGCAGTTGGAACAACAAAAAGTTTATTCGTCATTTTCTGACGGCGGCCATCTTGGATTTGAAATTTTTCACAATTAATATATTCTGCTATTCAAGCCCTTTTATATGATACCCATATTGTGGGAGTTGTGTTAAAACATAAAATCCAAATCTTTGTTACGGCGGCCATCTTGGATCGATTTTTATCCAACATAGCTAAGAACACTCCCTCCTTAAAACAGAATCAAAATCGGTTCATTTGTTCGGGAGTTACGATGCCATAGACAGACACACAGACACGTCAAACTTATAACACCCCGTCGTTTTTGCGTCGGGGGTTAAAAATGCATTGACTTTCGTAGGTACTAACGAGGTATTTGGCGCCACCACCTGAAGTGCGAAAATTGCTTGCAGTTTGCATAGTTTTTTTTTTTATTTTTATTGGTTAATTACATACCACAGACTGTGGGTCGGTGCCTTCGTTTGCTGGTAGTTACAGAGTTTGTTTGCTTGTTTATACTAGTTATGTTTCTCTGCGCACAAAAATTACTTTTCAATACATTGACCTATCTATTTTCTTGCTAACTTAACAATATCGCCACTAATGTAAGCTTTAGTGATAGTTTTCTGTTTTTTGTTTGAAATGACGACATATTTGCATCATTCATGCATACAAGCGATTTTCGTTTAATTGTGGTTATGCGGCAGATTCCTCGACTGTACCTAGGTAGGAAGGTAACAAAATAATGGTAGGTACACAAAATAGAAGTTAAGGTTAGGGGATTTAGATTCATATCATTATATTTTCAACATTCACATGATATAAAGCAAGAGAATCCCAAGTTGCCATAGCAACGGCCCTGTGTGTCTCTCAAAATTGGATACGAACTTAGAAGGTATTTTACGTAGGTACTTTTATACAGGGAAAAAACACCTACTTATGTAAAACATTCTTCAATTTAATATGATTGATGCAAAGTCGCAAAAATGCTTTTTATCGTGTTCATTTCTAATGGTATTTTCATCTAATACTCCTAGCATATAGTTTATTCCTTTATGTTATTCCTTCATTTCGCGGCGAAAATATCCAATGAAAATAATAAACAAGCTATTTTCCCCAAACAGAGTCCTGAAAGGATTGTTATAGTATGGGTACTAATTAAACAAGCTTCTTTTTAATAGCATTATTCGCCTCAGAAAATATATGTTACCTTCTAAATTACTAAGTCGGCCACAACCAATGCGCGTCTGAATAATAGTATCTCAGACACTAGTTATCTTATATGTAAGCCACTGTAAATATAACTCAGCATAGTGGTTATTTTTTAGCATCTAAATTTGTGGTATGCATTCAAATAGGAAGCTTCTAAAGTATTCATATATGACACCAAAATAGTAAGAATATTAGCCTCTAATTACATAATTTAGTATGAATAAAATGTAACTCATCCTAGATTAAGCGATTGTTAAATGTACCTAAAATTGTCATCAAATAGTATAATTAAAGCCACTACATATTATTATTATGTATTACACATGAACTATTAAGGAAAGTCAGCCAGAGCGATGGTAGCCTAGTGGTCTAGAACGCGCCCTCCATGCGGAGGGTCGATTTCTCTAGATTTTTCAAATCTATGTGCATATTTCTATATTTACCTCGGCGGTGAAGGAAAACATCGTGAGGAAACCTACTCGTTTGGGATAGTTTCAGAAGCGTGTAACCATGATTCAGTTGGTCTTGTTCCTGTGTCAAAGGGTTGCGAAGGTCAGACGGCAGTCGCTTCATTGTAATTACCAGGCTCCCCAAATCCTGAATCATGATCAAAGCGTACCCTGGGCTCCAAAGCCCAGCTTTGGACTCAACCGGGAATTATACGCAAAATAATTCTATGTACGCAAATATGAAGAAGAAGAACTATTAAGGACAGTCATAGTAAAACCATTTATTTATGCAAATCAATTTGTGTATTAATATGTGTAACAAGTACAATCATTTATAGAAAAGTAATTAATAAACATTAACACGTATAATTACGTGAATAAAAGAAAAGAAAATAAGGGCTTCGGCACAAGTATCGAATAGCGCTCTCTGATTGGTGCAAATGGCCGGTTGCTGTCATGTCGCGCACTCGCGCCAAATCGTACAGTGGCTATTTTCACAATAAAAGAATATGAAGTATTATTTTACATGTTAAGTTATAATATATGATGTTGAGTATTGAAGCTTGAATACATAATTTTTGAGGAGCTTGTATTGAAGCTGTAAAACGTAATATGGCTGTAAAACGTGGCTGAGTTAGTAAATTAGTTTGCAATGTATAAATCAGAAGGACAAGGAAAATTAATTGTTGATATTGACTTGACGCTTTCTTTAACATTTTTAGTTGGCGTTGTAAAGAAGATGAATCAGTGAATTAAAGGCTATGTCAATTTCCTGGTGCTTAGTTAGTAAATTAGAAGTTTGCGCGCGTGGCCAAATAAAAATTCTGTGGCCTTGTTTATTATTTCTCTTATAGTATTAGCATAGTGTAAAACGCTCAGCTTAAAAATTAAGGCGATATAGCGATTGCGCCATACTGTACAGATATAGTTTCGCGTTGCAACATACTCAAATACATTTGATTAGATAAATAAATAAATAAATATATTAAACTGAACAATACAATTGATCATCACACGATTTTTTGTGCAGGGAATCAAGCCCAATAAAGCTTTTGTTAGCTAAAACGGTGTTAAAGATCAGTTTTGACGTTTGAAGCAAAAATAAACGTACAAAATTTTATTTATTTATTTTTATTTTTATTTTTTATTGTTCTTAGCTATGTTGGATAAAAATCGATCCAAGATGGCGGCAGATTCCTCGACTGTACCTAGGTAGGAAGGTAACAAAATAATGGTAGGTACACAAAATAGAAGTTAAGGTTAGGGGATTTAGATTCATATCATTATATTTTCAACATTCACATGATATAAAGCAAGAGAATCCCAAGTTGCCATAGCAACGGCCCTGTGTGTCTCTCAAAATTGGATACGAACTTAGAAGGTATTTTACGTAGGTACTTTTATACAGGGAAAAAACACCTACTTATGTAAAACATTCTTCAATTTAATATGATTGATGCAAAGTCGCAAAAATGCTTTTTATCGTGTTCATTTCTAATGGTATTTTCATCTAATACTCCTAGCATATAGTTTATTCCTTTATGTTATTCCTTCATTTCGCGGCGAAAATATCCAATGAAAATAATAAACAAGCTATTTTCCCCAAACAGAGTCCTGAAAGGATTGTTATAGTATTAGCATAGTGTAAAACGCTCAGCTTAAAAATTAAGGCGATATAGCGATTGCGCCATACTGTACAGATATAGTTTCGCGTTGCAACATACTCAAATACATTTGATTAGATAAATAAATAAATAAATATATTAAACTGAACAATACAATTGATCATCACACGATTTTTTGTGCAGGGAATCAAGCCCAATAAAGCTTTTGTTAGCTAAAACGGTGTTAAAGATCAGTTTTGACGTTTGAAGCAAAAATAAACGTACAAAATTTTCTAAAAACGAATGGAAACTGCTTTATAGTACCGATTTAGTTAGCAAATTTTTATGAAGCTGGGTCAATTGTAAACAGACTGCCACACATCTGAGGCCTGACCATGAGTTTGAAATACTATTCTTGCTATGCGAAACTATGGCTCTTTCACATGTACCACAATGAAAGGGACAAAGCGATAGATAGAACAGTTTTTCAAACACATGTTAAGGGTACTGGTTACAGCAAACTGTCAAATTTCCTCAATTGACTTGAACGTGTAAAGGTAAGAATTGATTGAAGAAATGCGACAGATTGTTTACATTCTTCTGATTGGTAAATTCATTTCACACAGAAAAACTTCACTAAATACATCATATCAACAATCGCACAGGATTAATTTTCCAACCGATTACGGCTACGGCGGCCAATCGTAACGAGCACCCTACGTGGGTGCTCGTTTCGATAGGCGGATAGATTATAGAGCTCAACTGTGTGCGCAAACACAAGTGCACTCTCTATTGCCTTATCCTCGTATTCCGATGGGATACATGGGTGACACGACCGAAGAGGGATCGGGTGCAGGACCCGGCTTAACGTGCATTCCGAGGCACGGAGGTATAAGACCGCCAACTTCCAGACTCTTAAATTTATTTTTTTGGCTTGACCCGGGGATCGAACCCGGGATCTCTTGCGAAGCCATCGCTTTAAAAAGCGACCCACTAACCACTGCGCCACCGAGGCAGTCACCCCGCACAGGATATTGTGATGAGAACGAGCCTCACACGCAAATTCCCGTGATCTCTAAAATATTAAACCCACGCGGTCGCCCGACAGTTGGCCGCCAGCTTGCTCGTAACAGGATTAGGCTGTTCCCAAAAGTTTAAAAAATATAGGAGTATCGTTGAGAAGTTATACAGAAATTAAAATTCAGCCTTTTTATGCTCATAGGCGGAACTTTCGCAATGCATTATTCGCAGGGCGGCTAGCGGCATTATTTACGAGAACAGGCGGAGCTTATAGCAATACTAGAAATTAAAGAGCTGAAATTAAATCCAGCCGTGAGTATACGCCGCAAGTGAAATGGTCATTTTTCATCCGACTACGGCGAAGCAAAAAGGAGGGTTAAGATTTTGACCTGTATGTATGTATGTATGTATGGTTGTTCATCTGTTCCCTCATAACTTCTAAACTAGTAATCGTATTTGAACAAATGATGGTGTCATTAGAAGGGTCTTGATTGTCTTCTGGTTATAGGCTACATGACGTTACGTTAAATTGATTACAGCGCCCTCTAGGGGACTTAGAGTAAGGAACTAAAATAAAAATTTTGCTTAACGGTACCGTGTCTGTATCAAATGGAAGAGCTTTTTTAGCACATTTCAAATATGTAATTTTATTTACATAACTAATAATATGTTAAATAAAAATAAAGTTTAAAAACAAAAACCAAAAAAAACACGCTCTAAAAAGTACGAAACAAGAAAATTGTCTCTGCTGAAATTATTATGCCGTATTGCCGTGGTCGTATGCCACCTATTGTAACAAAACAGATTCATTATTATAATAATAAAATAAAATCAATGTGGCATACGACCACGGCGATACGGCATACAGTTTCGTTCGTATCTATGAAATTTGCTCGCAAGCTGCAATCAGCCGTCAATTACAGACAGAAGGACTTACAAAATTTTATTTATTTATTTTATTTTCAAAGAAAACATACAGCCTGATTCACAAAATAGTCAACTTAATAGGTAACTACCTGCCAATTGAAATGTTTTCGCATATACAATACTGAATGCTTGTTCTTAAGTTAAACAGCACTATAAATAGGTACTAGACTACACTTGAGATCAGTATTAGTTTAAGTTTGCATGCCCATCGAACCAGCAACCAGATATCCGTCTCCTTGCGCTATGATATGAAAATTTCATTTTCAAAAACCTGTACTAAATTAAGATAAAGCAATAATTATGACGAAACATGAAATAATTAGCCTATTAATGACATTTCTCCTTAGGTACAAACTATGCAGCCACAACAGACCTGATCTATTCGGTCCATTTAAATGTTTCCAATACAATGTACATTATTAAAAAAAAACAATAAAACCCTCGCGAGAAAAATAATTCACAGTCAAACGATTTGACTGTAGCAGTATTTTCTGAGGCTACCACTTAGGGACCTTCAAGAGAAGAGCCTTTCTTAAAGGGACCTTCAAGAGAAGGGCCTTTCTTAAAAGCCCGCAACGCATCAGTGACCTCTTTGATCTCGCGAACTGAAGTAAAACTTACTCGTTTGACGCCTATAGCATTAATAAAATTCAAGAGCTAATATTCATTGACCTCGCTAAGTTTAAAGTCTTTCAAATCGATGTCAATTAGATAAAGATAAAGTTTTCTTTATTGGCCACAGAAAGCAAATTTTAACACGAGTGACATACAAATACAAATAGGACAAATTCTGGCCTAACCTCACCATTTGCTGCAGTGAACGAAGCCACTGCAGAGCTGGTTTTCAGGCGGAACCTTGGCGACTTACGTGCATACATACAATAGGAAAAAAAGACAAAACAAAGAAAAGAAACGAGAAAAGAAAAACAAACAATATTAATAACATAAAGAAAGAAGATCTACAAGTAACATAAAAAGGAAGAAACACATAGGTAGTAATGAAAATACATAGGATTGTGTAGGTAAAATAAATAATATTAATCATAGTCATCGTCAGCCCATTTAAGTCCCCACGGCTGGGGCACGAGCCTCCCTCACATCACATGAGGGGTAATTGCCATACTCACCACGCTTGGCAGACGGGTTGGCGAGGTTTTTGATTGAAATGCAGAGTTTTCCTTCTCTGGGTGCTGATGATCATGCCAGCAGCTTTACCTTAGTCGCCTTTTACGACACCTCGGTAAGAGTAAGGGTGGCCTATTCTACCCTCCCAACCACACAGCGTAACATATCCACACGGGAAATAATATTAATAAGGACACAGTAAACATAATAAATATAACAAATTGGCATTTAAGTACGCGGTCCCGCGCACAACATGTGGAAGCGCCGCGGCGCTCAGCGAAGTCGGTTGAACTGTGTGCGCGAGCCACGAGCGAGACACAAGCGGAATGCATCCGTTACGTCATATCGCCAAGTACAACCAACATTAAATTTCTTTTTATTAACTTTAAGGTTATGATAATCTATGAGTGTTGATAAATACGAGCGAGTCAAATGAAAATGGGCGAGATTGTGCTCAGTTTTATAGTTTTAGGTCAATGCAGAGTGGATATCGTACAGGATATAACCTGCTGCGAGAGAAGTGTCGTGGAGGAACGGACGACCTGACCAGCGCGTGCGCGCAACACGCATATTTTCCGTGTATTAGATGCGCAGATGGTCAATCAACCCACGCTGCCACCCTGGTTCCGATGATGATGAGCCTCAGAAGCGCCAGGACACAGCCCGGAGGCACGTTTCCACACTTTAGTTCCGCAAGTGTTTAAAAGAGTGTAACGTTTCCAGGTCACACACAAGTTTAAATTTTACATAAATAATACAATTGAATTAAATTCAAAAACAAACAACAAAAAAAGCACATGCATAAATCAAATAATTGTCAAACGATATTCAAATAGTCAAGGGTGTACTAATTTTAATAAATGTCAAAAGAAAAAAAACCAATGTAAGTAAAATGTCAAAAGGATTATAATAATAAATCAATCAAAAAGTAAATGTTTAAAGGTTGGCAGCGCACTTGTAACTCCGCTGGTGTTGCGGATGTCTATAGGCGGCGGCAATCGCAATCACCATCAGGTGATCCGTCTGTTCATCTGCCACATATGTCATAAACAAAAAGTAGCTAATGGTAGAAAAATGCACACAGATTTTTTTTTTATTTATTTAATATACAAAAATAGTATTATGGTAAACATTGTTATTAAAAAAGACCTTTAGTGCCTGTAACATAGTCTACAAGTATAACAATATAGTTGAGCAACTTCTAGGTTGGACACTAATTATGAGATAGAAAAATGATGAATGACATAAAATTGAAAAGGAAAATGAGTGCAAAATTATTGATTCACTAACGTATGGAATAGAACGGATTTGAGCTTAAATATTGATACATTAAATAAGTCAACATCAGAAAAGCACTTATTGTAAACGTTGGTGGAACGATACATAAATGAGTTTCGCGTATAGTTTTTTCGATATTGTGGTGTTATAGATTTGAAACCTTCATGTGCATTTTCGAATTCAATATAATGTCCCGTTAAAATTCGCACGTTATCCACTGCGCTACGAGCGCCACGGCTCGCTGGGGGGTGGCAGGTAATGCAGAATAAATATTGCAGTGTTCAGCTCGACGAGTTGTCGTCCCCTGTACCGTAGCAAAATGTGCAAACATTTCTGAACGTTTCAAAGTATTGCTGCAGGTGACGACGTTCACGCCTGATCGAAGAGATGGAACGAATGGATGCGCACAGACAGAGCGACGCCTCTGAGCCGTTTCCTTGGGAGTGCATAATGCATTTCCAACTGACTGACTGAAGATTACGTGCATTCTGACTGTGGAGGGGAGCAATGTTTTGGTAATGTAACAACAGAATCTTCCAACCAAAAAATGTCGTCTATGGTGCGTCTTTTTTGTGCTAGGTGGTATAAATAATTTATTATGTATGTAGAAAGAAAAAAATATTTTTGGACCGTGGGAAAGCCACGCTTCGGCGCGCGGATGAAATAATAATACTTGTTACACTACTGTGTTACTTGTTTGTTGTTATTTGAACTATTTATTCCACACACAAATAACCGAAAAAGTATTTCACATCACTACAAACACATTAAAAAAGTATCAGCCTATAAACTGTCCCACTGCTCTATTATCCGGTACTATACGTAACGCGATATTATTTAGGTATTATTGATCTGTTTTACTATTTTTAAAGAATATTTTTATACGGAGCTCAAGTTTATCGTGACACTGGCGCCACCTATTAATCATCTCATTCGTAATAGTAAAACAGTATTCACTAATGAGTATAACTTCAGCTATTACCTTTTCGAAGTACAGTCTGATCATAGTTATTTGGTTTCCTTTACCAGAGTGTCAGTACTTTTGACATTTATCTTGGAAAAAATATTGTACAGCGCCCCCATGTCAATGTCCCTGAAGTGCCATCTGATCTCAGTCGGTCTGTAAAGTGCTTTAAACACAGTCTCTCTAATCACTCGACACTGGCAGAGTTATTATGTGTTCGCCACGGGCAACACCAGTAGCAGCCACTATTCAAAAAAAAAACACAGTCTGACAGACAGTTAGGCATCAAAGTGATCTTACAATAATTTCGTTTTTACCCACTTGAGTACGGACCCCACAGAAACAACACCTAAGAAAATGAAAATAAAAAAAATATTGTTATGAAAATAATAAAACTTGAAATCAAGAGTAGAATTAAGTTCGATAGTTCAGAATATACTCCGAATTTAGAGCAAGAGATCACAAACTTTTTCATTGCATATAAGTTTAGATTAATACAAAATAGCGAAAGATACTTCCCTTCAATTAGACAACTGAAAATGGGCTTGAGGCACAACTACATCCACACGTACTCACAGCTCTATGGCACATTGGTTTAAAGTTGTACGATATTGGAAGACAGAGACAAACCTATTTTTCGACATAAGCGTGAGTGAGTCAAGCGTACTACGCGCAGCTACAATTCAGAGTCAAATTCTATCAAAATGACTTAACTCGTCACACATTAATACATCGTAAATTTCTATCTCGCTCTGCAAAATGGTGACAAAAACTTAAATTAATTTAGAAATATCACGAGATATCAAAACTTTTCTTCTTTATATGAGTGAAATGTGATTCCATTAGATTTGTTCTTTCTTTTTGAATAATTTGTACAACGCCTTAAAGCGCACGAAGGCATTTTGGTAACCTCTATCCCGCTTGACACAATTAAAGATTATTTTTATGTGACACTACCGCTCGCAGACTCGCCACGAGAACCTTATTTAAGCGGTCCAAGCGGTTGAGCCTAAATAAATAAATAATAAATAAATATTTCACAACATCACATACATTGATCTAACTCCGAGATAGGTAGCTCAAGCACCTGTGTTACGGATATCAGAATCAACAGTGGGATTACAAATATATACATATAATACTTTTCTTTTGTAAATACATACTTATAATACATAGGAAACACTCAGACCAATACATGTTCATGTACACAAATGTTTGTATTGTGCGGGGGTCGAACCCGCAACCCTGGACCAAAGGCAGTGTTCACTACCACTGTTCCAAACGGGTCGTCAAGACTAGTCATTTCTCCTATTCTGTCCTATTTACCGCTATAGTGATCTAATCTAAGCATGTAATCTTGTATGAACTACTAATGATGCCTTAATCACGTTATAAAAAGAAACCGCAAAAAATGTGTTTATACAAATCTGTGATAGGTATCTGTTCATGAAGTTACAGGCATAATTAAAATTTATTACTTATAATTTATTCCACATTAGGTACGACGAATGAGCTATTCGTTGGCTTAGAAACTTCTTAGCACGAAACGTGTTGTTTTACATTTGACCGAGCAAGAAGGCAAGTGACACATGGAGTCAGACGGTGTCAGACTGATAAGGCACCAGAGTGGAAAGGAAAGCTTCTGTCTTGGCCTGTTTGCATATGTGTGCATTAACACGTTTATCAGGGCTTGACAAAACCAGTAAACAAGTATACATAAGTAAGTGTGCGTCAATGGACAACAGGACAAAAATATATTAGCATTTTTATACGCTTTTCGAATAAAGAATGAAAAAAAAGATGTCCCATATTTTTTAGTTATCATTAAATGTGTGTTTCTATTAACATTGATGTTATTTAAAAAAGAAAAGGAAACATGTATCACTAATACCTTGAAAAGGTCATTTATAACAAAGCTAAAATATTTTTTTTTATATGAGAGGTGGCAGACGAGCAGACGGATCACCTGATGGTAAGCAATTCCGCCCTCTTGGAAGGTGCGTGCTTAAGCCCGCAACTTTTATGCTCTGTACTGTTTTTAACCCCCGACGCAAAAACGACGGGGTGTTATAAGTTTTAAGTTAGACGTGTCTGTGTGTGTGTGTGTGTGTGTGTGTCGTAGCTCCCGAACAAATCGACCGATTTTGATTTTGTTTTTTTGTTTGAAAGATGAATAAGGAAGGAGTGTTTTTAGCTATGTTGGATAAAAATCGATCCAAGATGGCCGCCGTCACAAAGATTTGTATTTTATGTTTTAACACAACTTCCACAATATGGGTATCATATAAAAGGGCTTGAGTAGCAGAATATATTAATTGTGAAAAATTTCAAATCCAAGATGGCCGCCGTCAGAAAATGACGAATAACCTATTTGTTGTTCCATCTGCCTCAATATAGGTATCAAATGAAAGAGCTTTAGTTGTGTCGGGGGTTTTTTAAATTTTCAATTTAATTTTTTATTAGTGTTGTTTTAGTGGCAGTGGGCTGGTCATATTAGCCGCAGAACTGACAGCCGTTGGAGTCGTAAAGTCCTTGAGTGGAGACCGCGACTCGGTAAGCGTAGTGTAGGACGCCCTGCGACAAGATGGGATGATGACATCCGAAGGCTCGCTGGTGTGGGCTGGATGAGAGTGGCCGAAAATCGGGAGCAGTGGCGTGTATTAGGGGAGACCTATGTCCAGCAGTGGACGAGTATAGGTTGCTGATGATGATGATGATGACTGTTTTTATTTATTATTTGTTTTATGTGTTGTGGTCAATAAATAGTTTCCTTTCTTTCTTTCTTTCTTATCCAATGAGCTACCGTCTATCCATACGACATAGAGCCTATCGGTTAATTTCTGAGTCCATTTATTTTGTCTTACTCTATAGGTACAACTATACTGTATTTGTTCAATCTTTCTCCAATCCAATACTGCTGACCTTAGATCATTAGTGCAGCAGTTAGAAGTCGGGTTTATTTCACACCCTCTTTATCGATTAGCGGTTTCCACTCGAGAACTCGTCTGCTGATTAACGTTGACGGGAGGAGCGGAGCCGAATAAATAGTGGCCATTACGGCTTCAATCTATCTACCGGGTCTGTTTAGTTTTAACCATCGCTGCAAATACGAATAAAAGTGTTTTTTATTTGATAGGCAAACGAGCAGAAAGATCAACTAAGAGTATATAGGCGATTGCCTATAGCGTAGTGTACTGCCAAAGTTTCACATGGATGCAATATTACACATGTATTATAACATTCCACTTAAATAAAAAAAAAATGGTTTATTGCTCTCAAACATAAATTTTAGCAAAATTGTAGCTTCAGTGTTGTGTTAGCAATTGGTGAGTGTCTCAGAATGTGCTGGACCAGGTGGTTACCCTGTCAGCGCTGATTTTCAGACACTTCCCATTCTCTGAGATGTTATGCGAGAAGTTCGGAAGATTACTCTATCTATTCAAAACTCGCTTCAAAATCCGTTGCGTGATTTTATAGATCTAAGCAATAGATAGGGACATACAGACAGCGCCAGCGACTTTGTTTTATACTACCTATGTAGTTTATTTTTATGATAGGTGGCAGACGAGTAGACGGATTACCTGATGGTAGGCGATTGCCGCCGCCCATGGACCTCAACCGCGACAGTTGAGTTACAAGTGCGCTGCCAACGTTTAAATCCCCCGTCCCCCGGATTAGGCCTCCGGTACACTCATTCACGCAGCGAAACACAATACAGTGCTGCTTCACGCCGATTTTCTGTGAGGGCCCAGTATCAACCCGGTCAAGCCGGCCCATTCATGCCGAAGCGTGATCAAGATTAATCATGTAGGGATTAATCTTGTTGGTTTGTCAGCGTTGTTGTCGCAGTAATACTGGTATCTTGAGGTGAGCGCGGTCGTGGCTATATTGCGGCTGACCGCAGCAGCAACCGACTGCTTTGCGGCCGGGACAAGCCCTCGGTCACATTCTGCGACCCGACAGACGTCTACGACGAAACCGTCCCGAAACTAACGACAATATATCTGTCGCATTTCAACAAAAGAGACGCACTGCACTTGTGAAAAGGATAAGTGGACTATAAGGATAAATAAGTTATGTGAGGTTAAAGATCCGGACGTGAATCCCGTTTCGTTACAGGCCTCTAACTTGGAATAGTAAGAATGAGAAAGTTCTGAATTGAGTTATAGAAATAGAAATAGAAAAATGTTTATTTGGCAACAAAAATACAAATAACAAAATATAGATCTATTCATTACTTATTAGTTTAATCCTAATCTAGGCACAGTATAATATCTAAATTCTAAGAGGCGCTAAAAAGGTCCCCGCTCAGCTATTTGTCGAGACACAGAGCCTCGACGCTGATATTCTGCAGATACCTACCAAAATACATATTTGACATACAAGTTACTTACAACAGAAACAGAGAGTGCTTCAGAATGCACTATACATCATGTTTAGATCAAATACTCTTACAAATTTAAGGTTTGTAGATATATTGAGTTAAAGTATGTATTAAGTACCTATAGACAAATTAAAAATTAATTTCGAATAGTTACGTCGAGTACTTTTACACATTGTTGGCGACGGCCACAACCATCCTTTTTTATATTGTCTATGTCTTTTATATTTCCTTTACTTTTGATACTATCTTCTATTGTCTATGAAAAACATTTGCTTTTGTAATTTTAATATATTATGTATGATAAATAAGTGTGTTTTCTTTTATTTAATTGGCGTGCTTTAGGGACCTTAAGCTAGGGACATTGTAGCTATGCTGGATAGTGAGAGGGCCTGGTCGGCCTTCGCCCACTTCTGCGAAGAAGTGGTGGCGCAGAAGGAGGCGGCGGAGCGGTAGTCTAGCCCCCTCGCAGGCCCGCTTCGAGCAAGGACAGGACGAGTTCTGCGGAGAACTCTTCGTCCTCTCCGTGGAGGTGGCCAGCCGGCCACAGGGACGGGGGTCCCTGTGCCGGCACTGCCATTGGCACCTCCACCGCTCGTTGGGGACGGCTCAGCTCATCCGGCTGCCCCCAACCCCCCTCCTCCTAGCCTGAGGAGGGGCGTGGCCGCACACCCCGTGTAGGGGCTTGTGGGGGAGTGGGGTTGCGGGGAATAACCTCGTGCAGTTCCCGTGACCCCATTCTATACCCACGGGTGGTTGAGCCCCGGGAGTTTTAGTGGGTATGCCCTCAGATCGCTTCTTGTTAGAAGAAGCGGCCCGGAGGGTGAGTCCCACAGTACCCTGTCGCCCCCCGGCGGCAGGGTCTGCGTAATGCATTTCTCCCGGGAAACCAAAAAAAAGGGACATTAAGCGTGATCAACACACATAGTAAGCTATGTTATTTAGTAAACTTGTTTGCTAGTTTTGAGACCGACATTTTTAAATAGATAAATAGATGTACACGGTTATTGGAAAACATCAACAACCACTACCCTATATTACTCAACCAAGTAATCACAAATATTACGGTAGTAGACAGGAAAATGCTTCGTGGACGAAGCCTAATACGTTGGTACAATCAAATCTGCACCGTACAGCTGTACCACGTTTATAAGTTACTTCGGCGAAATTCGTTTACGCAGAAGAGCAAGTTAAATCCGATTGATTACGATTGCGATAGCAGATAAAATACAGACTTTGTTGCGTTACATTAAGATTAAATGCAATAAACCCATACAGGAATGCGATTTCTCTCTTAACCGCACTCGCATCGAACATGGCGCCTAAGCAATAAGAAATTGAAATTTTCGGCGCGCGTAAATGGAGCGTTGTGATGTAATTGGTTAAGGTGACGGGTAAGGCACACTAGCGACGCTTAATCGATTTTAATTTTTTAGCTACTAAACCGGATCTATTAGAAACAATTTCGGGAATTACAACCTCTCGGCAAACACTTATACTATTTAAATAACCTACGCACAAATGTTGGGTCCATTTTTGGACGCGAAAAATTGACTCACGCTCACCGCTTTTGGCGGTAATAAATTTTTCGCGTACGCGTTCGGATCCCACATTTGTGCATAAGTTACCATTTAATAAATAGTATAAGTGTTTGCCGAGAGGTTGTAACCCTGAAATTGTTTTAAATAGATCCTGTTTAGTAGCTAACAATTAAAATCGATTGGTGTCGCTTGTTAGGGCAACCCGTCGCCTTAAGATTATGCCGCAGTTTTCGAAAATAAGACTTCTGCGCAGGTACATTGGTGTAACTTATAAAATTGGTAAATCGACTCTACTGTATATAGCGCCCTCCACACTGTCGGAGACTAGAAATAAATGGTGGAAACCCATACTTACGAGAGAAAGTGATGCAGAAGGGAGGTCGCGCTCCTCAGCACTGAGGAATACGATAAATAAATAAATATTTCACAACTTCACATACATTGATCTGACTCCGAGATAGGTAGCTCAAGCACCTGTGTTACGGATATCAGAACCAACAGTACGATACAAGGAGGAGGACAAATATTACAACAAAAAACTGAAACCACTTTATTACAAATCACGGTATTAAGATAATCAGGATATATTATAGTGCTCTAGTGTGTGCGCAAACACAAGTGCACTCTCTATTCCCTTACCCTCATATTCCGATGGGACACTACTATGAGACGACCGGAGAGGGATCGGGCGGGCAGGACCAACAGTTTAACGAGCTTTTCGAGGCACGGGGGTACAAGACCGCCAAGTTCCAGACTCCGGGCTGACACTAAGAATTTCTTACCGAAAACTTAAGTACAAATTTTTGGCCCGACCGGGGGACCGAAACCCGGGATCTCTTGCACAGCCGTCGCTTTAAATTGCGACCCAATATCCAAAGCACCACCGAGGCAGTCGGTGTTGGGTCTTAAGTTATTACCTTACTAAAGCTCAAGCCATCTCGTTCCAATACGCAATGATAAAAAAAATTCTGCGGAAAAAAACCGCCTTCCAAATACGACGAACTAAAAAGTGTAAAATAATATTTCATTCACTTTATACACTTCAAGTAACATTTTACAACAGTACACTCGAGAAAATCCTAATCTCTGTTGAATAATTGATTGTTGTACCTTTTAATATACAAAGTATTGGGCGCCGACTTCGGTAACACCTTTTCTCGAGTGTACTGTTATAAAATGTTATTTGAAGTGTATAAAGTGATAAAAATATTATTTAACACTTTTTAGTTCGTGGTATTTGAAGGCGAGTTTTTTTTTCGCAGAAAATTTTTTTTTCAACCTTTTTAAAATTTGAGGGTTCTAATTTTTTTAGCATTGAGAACCTCTTTTTTTTTGAAGTCGGTTAAAAAGGGGCAAGCATGTGTTCAACACACGAATGTTAGTCTAGAGTGGAAATCGAACCTTTGGCGTATGAGGTAGGGTCAATGTGATACCAATTGAATCGGGACATTTTCTCACTTAGGCGAAAGCCCTCGACGGCCGGCACTCACTTCTTAGTCACCTCGTTACCGTCCAACCAAACTTATCTTCAATCTAATTGATTTCTTTTGAAAACTATTCTTGGACTTCGTTACACTTCAGTTACAACTTGAGTTCCTTCGATAGTTTTTTAACAAGTTCAATTCTTCGAAGAATTGATTTCAATTTATCGATAAGTACATCTCGATGAGAATAACTCGTGGTAGGTATCTGATAGTGGCATTTATTGTGCGATAAGAAACGATGGGTAGAAAAAGTTTCACATTTAATAAATTTGTAGCGACACCATCGCCGAAGAATGAAGTTCGCTGTTAGCACCATCTTACTAGCAACAGATGTGTCATATGTCATTAGACGACCCGTTTGGAACAGTGGTAGTGAACGCTGCCTTTGCTCCAAGGGTTGCGGGTTCGATCCCCGCACAGTATAAACATTTGTGTGCATGAACATGTCTGTTTGAATTGGTCTGGGTGTTTCTATGTATTATAAGTATGTCATTGATCTGACTCCAAGATAGCTAGCTCAAGCACCTGCGGTACGGATATCAGAAACAGCGGAATTACATCATCATCATCATCATCATTTCAGCCAATAGACGTCCACTGCTGGACATAGGCCTCCCCCAATGTTCTCCACACAGATCGGTCCTGTGCCGCCCGCATCCAATGGATTCCCGCGATCTTCACCAGATCGTCGGTCCACCTTGTGGGGGGCCTGCCACGGCTGCAACTTCCTGTGCGTGGCCTCCACTCCAGGACCTTTCTGCCCCAACGGCCGTCTGTTCTCCTCGCTATGTGCCCTGCCCATTGCCACTTGAGGCATGCAATCCTTTGGGCTATGTCTGTAACCTTAGTTCTCCTGCGGATCTCATCATTTCTGATACGATCACGCAGGGAGACTCCGAGCATAGCTCTTTCCATTGCTCTCTGGGTGACTTTGAGCCTCCTTAATCGGCACATTGTAAGCGGACACGTTTCGGTTCCGTATGTCATCACTGGCAACACACACGCATTGAAGACTTTCGTCTTGAGACACTGCGGTAGGTGGGCCGAAAATATGCTGCGTAGCTTCCCGAACGCTGCCCAGCCGAGTTGGATTCGTCGATCGACCTCTTTCTGGAAGTTGGACTTACCAAGCTGGACTTTTTGTCCGAGGTAGATGTACTCGTCTACAACTTCCAGTGCAGAGCTTCCAACCTTCACAAGAGTGGGTACGACATGGGAATTCGACATGATTTTCGTCTTGTCCATGTTCATTTTCAGACCCACTTGTTGGGAGACTCTACTGAGGTCGTCAAGCATTGTGCCTAGGTCTTCCAAGGTCTCAGCCATGACTACGATATCATCAGCGAATCGAAGGTGCGTCATGTACTCACCGTTTATATTGATGCCAAGTCCATCCCAGTCCAGAAGTTTAAACACGTCCTCCAACAGAGTGGTGAACAGTTTCGGCGATATTACGTCACCCTGTCTCACACCTCGCTGGAGAGGAATGGGTTTTGATTCCTGGTCCTGAAGACGGACTGACATTGTGGCGTTTCCGTACAATGACTGCAACACTTGTATGTATCGGTAGTCTATTCGGCACATTTGGAGAGACTGTAGCACGGCCCAGGTCTCGACAGAGTCGAAGGCTTTCTCATAGTCCACAAACGCTAAGCATAATGGCAGGTTATACTCTTCGGTCTTCTGTATAACCTGCCGCAGCGTATGTATGTGGTCTATAGTGCTAAAGCCCTTTCGAAATCCGGCTTGTTCGGGAGGCTGGAAGTCGTCGAACCTGCGTGCGAGACGATTCGTCATAACTCTCGAAAACAGCTTATATATGTGGCTCAGAAGCGTGATAGGCCTGTAATTCTTCAATTGGGATTTGTCACCCTTTTTGAAGAAAAGCCTCACCACACCAGAGTGCCACGCTTTGGGTGTCTTTCCCTCAGTGATGATGGAGTTGAAAAGCCTCTGAAGGGCTTTCAGGACAGGTCGTCCACCTGCTTTCAGAAGCTCCGCTGTGACTCCATCATCACCCGGTGCCTTACCGTTCTTAAGCAGTTTGAGAGCTATGCTAATCTCGTATAGGCTGACGTCCGGGATATCTTCGGTGTAGTGCCGGGTTAATTTGGCTCTGCGCTCATCGGCCTGAATGACAGGTGTGCATGATGTCGCGTAAAGCTGTCCATAAAAGTTTTCAATCTCAGCCAAAAGTTCTGGGCGTGACGTGACGAATCTGCCATCCTCTGTTTTCAGCTTGGTCAGCAAGCTCTCTCCAATAGCCAGGTCTCTGGCGAACACTTTGGAGCCTTTGTTCCGCTCTATAGCCTCTTTAATACGTTCCGTATTAAATCGGCGTATGTCCCGGGTCAGGCACTTGGAGATGCGCTTGCTGAGCTGCCGTCGTTGACGAGCTTCATCAGAGGTTTGCAGAACCATTTTCCGCCTTTCCTCCATTAACTTAAGAGTTGGCTCCGAGATTTTACTGGCTTTTTTCGTACGGCTAGGTCTGAAGACCTTTGCACCCGCCGTAAGAACAGCTTTCACGAGCCTGTCATTATATATGTCCACGTCTGAGCAGCTCTCTAGGCAATCGAAGCGATTTTCCAGCTCGAGTTGAAAGCTCTCGGGGTTTTGAATCTGGATGGCTACAGGGCGGAGCGTAGATTTTATCAGTCGATACCTTTCGGATGTAACGTGTAGATTCAAAGTGCCTCCTCCCATTCGGTGATCACTTCCAGTGTTCACTGAATTGATCACTGAGACATCATTGAATATCCGGGTCTTGGTAGACATGATGAAGTCAATCTCATTTTTTGTAACGCCATCCGGACTTTCCCAGGTCCACTTACCGTGCAGCCGTTTTTTAAAGAAGGAGTTCATCATGTAGAGTCCCTCCCTCTCCATATACTCGGCTAGCATTCGACCTCGGTGGTTCCGGATTCCAGATCCAAATTGCCCCACTTTCGACTCCTCATCGCCCTTTTTGCCTAGCCTTGCGTTGAAATCTCCCATGACAACAGTGTAGTGAGTATTGGAAGTATGTATTGCCCGAGAGATATCCTCATACATTACTTCCACTTCCTCGTCGGGGTGTGTCGAGGTCGGGGCGTAAACCTGTATTACCTTTAACGAATACCGTTTGGTAATTCTTAGTGTAAGGTACGCCACCCTATTCGACACACTTCCGATTTGTACAATGTTGTTCACGAGGGACTTGTGGACAATAAACCCGACTCCACCTTTGGACAGTTCTTCGCCCTCCCGGAAATAAAGCAGATTCCCGGATTTAAGGATCATCGTATCCTCGCCCTGTCGTCGGACTTCGGATAATCCTACAATACTCCAGCGAATTCTGCTTAATTCTTCCTCTAGTTCCAGCAGCTTCTCTTCGGTCCGCAGTGTGCGTGTGTTGTACGTTGCCAGGGCCAAGGTTGTTTGACGGTAGGTATTTGCCACCCGGGGATTCTTGGCACCCCTGGTCCCGGCGCCTCGCCCGCTTCCGTCATCGCCGGCTCGGCCTCCGGTACCGCCGGGCACTTGGGGCCTTTTGTTGATTTTAGAAATCATAGGGGGGGTTTGGGCCTACACCCACCACGCTGGCCCAGTGCGGGTTGGTGGGGAACGCCAGAGCCTCGTCTGTTATGCAGCAGGGTGCGCCACGTGCAGGTGAGGTTGACTTAGGCCCCGTTAGATATTGGGCGGGACCCCTTACATCCCAGGAATACCCCTTACACCCCACCACAGGAATTACATATATAAACAATTTAATAGTTTTATTTGGTAAATACATATAATACATAGAAAACACCCAGACCAATACAAGCAGATATGTTAATGCACACAAATGTTTGTACTGTGTGGGGATCGAACCCGCAACCCTTGCACCAGAGGCAGCATTCACGACCACTGATCCAAACGGGTCGTTAGGACAGGACATACGACTACATGAAGACCATGACCGCTCTGTCAAGGACGTTACTATTGAGCAGAAGATGATAAGGGTTTCTGAACTAAGTATAGTTAGTGGAAAGCGTGGTTTAAGGGATGTAATTAGAGGTTAAAGGGATATAGGGTTGCAGGATGTATCAGCTCAGCACGCACTATAAGGATAATCTCTAAGACCGACTGTTATCTCTGTCACGTACGCTATGTCAGCAGATCTGACCACGTATGTGATACGATATGACGTCAATCAACTCTAGTATATAAACCTTGCAGATGTTCTCACATCATGCCATTTGCATTATCAATAATAAACCAGTTACGTATATAAGACCGGGTGCATCATTTCTTCCGGGCCACCAGCTGCCTCCCGGCGGACTGGTGGCCTACCAACTATATCTTACGGTCCCGGCATACAGGACTATATAAACCACGAAGGACCAGCTACCAAAAATACCTGTCAGTCTCATCAACAAACACTTCTGGTGCGAATCGACCCTGCGTCCCTTACATCTCAATCGACTGAACCTACCGTGTCTCTTGCAGACATGACTGGACGCACTAAGAGTATGAGGGCGTCTTGGACTACGGAATCCCTGACAACCGTCCTTATATAAGGGGATCCGCATGAACATTTTTTACTAGTGTCAGCACCCATGGTGTTTTCCAGGCTCGTAACCTTCGTATCGGCACAAACTTTACGGCAGCCGCAAGATAGCCGTTATAACCCTGTTAAACTTTACTGCATTATGTCGACGACCTCATATCTTTCTGTAGTTATAACCTATTAAAATGCCTGTTGATAGCTACTTCAAGATTTACCATACGTTTGGAGCACAGGCTACTTAGACCTACAGAGTGTATGTTTAGAGGCGCATGCTAAAAGCTCGCCGCGTCAATACCAGGTTTCTCAGCCAATGTCAAGTGAGATAAAAAGTGACTAGTCAATAATGCAAATCTGTCAAAGTCACAGTCACATAATAAAAACCAGCTGACCTGTTTACGTTCGAACGTAGGGTAAAGCAAAGTAAAGCAAATAAAGCAAGTATTTGTGCTTTGCAAGAATTCAGCATAAAAAAGCAACAGGGGTTCCAAACTAGGCTAAGCCCTGTATCTTGGAAACCAGAGAACAGTCTTAGGATTCCGAGTTCTTGCAATCACCAAATAAACATTTTATTAATTATCACATTAATTTTCGGCGGTAGATCTTAAAAATAACAACAACTGCGCTCCCAGTTAAAATCTTAATTTAACTATTTTTCTACATCAAATTGAAGTAAAATTATAAACAAATCTCTACAAATTGAGTATTTTACAAGTGTGATTGGAGGCTGCCCTATCCTATGAATATAGTGTACTGAGGACCACCTACCTGCTGGCTACTGTTCACTTCACTGACTATAGAAACACATTCTACACCACAAACACTGTTCAGTTATACAATGAAACATGGAAAGTACACCCAAACGCAGTCTTGAAGAGATCGCTGAAGTTTCCGAGTCCAGCCTGATGAAGCGGATGGATGAATTTGAGGCCCAAGTCAATCCGGCTAAGCCCTCACCTTTAAAGGACATGACCCAACTGGCTGCAGAGTTTTCGGCTTTCAAGACCATAGTTTGGAACGTGATTAAGCTGCGACAGCAAATAACTGAAGTCTCCAAATTGATTGATGTGGCCGAGATGCGGCATACGAAAAAAACCTATTGCTGAATGGTGTCCCCGAGTCTTCTGGAGAAGATATCAGACTGATTGTTGCTGACATTATGGCTGGCAAACTGGGGATGCGGGACTTCTCTCAATCATGTATGAAGTCCTGCCATCGACTGGGCAGCTATAGGGATGGTCATAATCGGTCAGTACTGATAAAATTTACGGATCAAACGGTCAAGGATGCTGTGTGGAAAAGCAAATCCTAGCTCAAGGGTACGTCGTTCGTGGTAAGCGAGTTCCTAACACGCACTCGCCAAGCTCTTTTCGTCACGGCGCATACACACTTCGAAATGCGCAATGTTTGGACACTCGACGGAAACATCTCCATAAAACTGCCCAACGGGACCCGCCAGAGGATTCAATCCAAGGCGGAGCTTGAAGACCTGCTAATCGCGTTCGGCAAACCCCTGCGGCCGCTATAAACCACCCCGAATCCACCCCATTGTCAAAGTCAACGCCATTTTTTTTTCTGTTCACGGCCCGGACTCAACCGATTGATCCCTCGCCATATTTTTTTTTCTGTAAATGTCAATATAGTGTGTCAGGAATTTCATTGAACCTCATTTTTTTTATGCGTGTTTCGTTTATTATTTCGTTTTTTTTTCTTCTCTTGTTTTGTGAACAGTTAGCCGGCGGGAGGTGCATAAATATTGTACTTTCCTTTATAGACACTATTCTATAAAATATATATTATTATACATATTATTTATAAATCATTATAATGTCAGACGATGAACATTTTTTTTCAGCTAATACCAGCACATCGTTTCAATCTCTCAATGATTCTGTTATTTCCCAGACCGATACTTTTCGCGACCGAATAAAACTACAATTTCCTGACAACAAGAATATTAATGTATGTCACATAAATGCTCAAAGCATTCCCTCACACCACACTGATCTTTTAGATGCATTTCCCGACAGCAACGACCACGCGATCCTGGTTTCCGAATCCTGGCTCATACCCAGTCTCTCCTCCACCAGCTACAGCCTGCCCGGTTATGTCCTCATCCGGAATGATCGAACAGGTAAGGGTGGTGGGGGTGTTGCAATATATCTGCGGAGTGATATTGGTTATGACATCCTGGATTCGTCGACTCCTTTCTGTTCACACTCCATGGAATTCCTGCTGTTAAACATAAAAATTAAGGGTAGCAAGGGTAGCAAGGCAAGGGTAGCTATAGATTTCGTTCTGAATTTAGAGTCCGTCCTGGAAGCTCACTCCACTGAATTTGATCATGTAATTATTTTAGGTGATTTCAACGTCAACCTCCTTAAAGCGAACTCCCAATCTTTAAAATTGCGTTTTTTATTCCAATCAGTCAATCTATCAATACTACCCCTGAACCCCACCCACCATAATAGTAACACTGATGACTCATGGAATTGACCTGATCGTCACTGCCTCTGATGAAAGTGTCCTCTGCCATGGACAACTTGCTGCTCCTGGCTTCTCCCGCCACGATCTTATTTTCCTGACCTATAAGATTAAGCCCCCTAAACGGCAACCTCAAATTGTCAATGCACATTGACAATTTGTACTCGGGTTAAATGGCTTCCAATCCGCCAATGCAGAAACCTCAGACCGCTCTGTTCCCTTTTTAGTATCCTTAGAGATCCTCACGCCCCAGAATATTTGAAATGCAGGTTCAAATTTAAAAGCGAGTCCAGCTCCCGCAACCTTCGTTCGAGTAGAATCCTTATTGTTTATACGCCTATAAATAAGTCAGCAAGTGTCTCCAACTCTTTCACCCTGTCTGCCATCAGGCTCTGGAACTCGCAACCTGATGACATCAAAAAGTCCTCCAACAAATTTTCATTTAAGCGTTCAGTTCGTGATCATTTTCTCCGCTCACTAGAAATTTAACTAACTTTTTTTTTCCTTTTTTTTATGACTGCTGTGGTAAGATGTATTGTGTCTAAATAAGTTAGCCGGTATTCGTCGTATTTGTTTTTTTAATGTTTTTTTTATAAGTTAATTGTAGTATAAGTAGGTTTATTGTATTATAAAGTTATGTATATATATTTAGTCATATTATATATTAGTCACATGTATGCTTATGGATATAAATTTATTTAGCCGTCATACATATTTCTGCATCGCCTAATGGTTGACTGGTAGAGAATGCTGCATAGCATTAAGTCCGCCAATTACTTTATTTTCTTGTGCAATAAAGAATAAATAAAAAAATAAAATAAAAAATAAACATACGAAAATAATTAAAATAAAATAAAAAAAAAAACAATTATTATTTTTAGTAGTACTTACAATGAAATGAAATTAAACCCAGGACTTAACATCAACGTAGGATTTTTTCAGTGCACTGATAGTCTAGCGAGAGTAGCCATTGTGTTATTCTGAATTTGGCTTCAAGACAGTGCAGGATTTAACATCACAAAAAGCGTTCACCGCGTTGTAAACGCGGTAGTAAACACATAATACACTACGAATAGTATAAAGAAATACAGAAGAATACAATACTTCTTATTGAATGAAAGAAAGAAATATACAACATACTAATCGTTTTAAAGAAACTGGGTTCGACCAGCCTTTACTTTTAGCGTCCATTTAGAAATAAATCTGTAGCCATCAGTATCGTAGTTTCGAAACAAGTCAAGGCTAAAGCGTCCGCACATTAGTCCGAAGATAAAAAAACAAAACCAGCCAAGTGGGAGTCGAACTGGCGCGCAAAGGGTCCCATGTCATTCGCAATCTATAGAACACATTATAGACTTTTTTGTTTTTATAATTGAATAAACAGCTAAAACTTGTGAAATGTTTGTATCTTCTACCTGTTGCGATTGTTAATATCGAACTAAAACGATAAAATGCCTAATAATCCGAGTCAAAACTCACCTTTTAAATAAATAAATAGCAATCCCTTTAAGACTTTACAGGTCCAGTCATCGGTAGTAGTCGATGGTCCGTCTAAGATTCTAATTTATATGAATGTATATCTAGTCCTTTATATTTTTTTATCCAAGCATAACATACTTATTTATTACTATAGAATGTTGTGTTTATTTATGTATTAGCATCATAAATATTTTTATCATCATCATCATCAGCCCATTTAAGTCCCCACTGCTGGGGCACGGGCCTCCCTCAATCACATGAGGGGTAATTGCCATACTCACCACGCTTGACAGACGGGTTGGCGAGGGTTTTGGTATAAATGCAGAGTTTTCCTTCTCTGGGTGCTGATGATCATGCCAGCAGCTTTACCTAAATCGCCTTTTACGACACCTCGGTAAGAGTGAGGGTGGCCTATTCTACTCTGCCGGGTACCACACGGCCAGATACAATATATAAAGATACAATAATATATATACCTAATTACCCATTGCCAATTAGTTTTGTCTCAGTTCACCTCGGCAGAAAAGTGTTCTCGATTCATCTCAATTTTTAATTTTCAATAGTATTTAATTTCGAGGTACATTTTAGCCAATCTCAACATATTGCAGCGATGCACTAGAATCGTGTTTAGGCTCAGTGGCTATTTGTCGCTGATGTCCCCAAACCTGGACGACGGGGTCCTGCCCGTGGCTTATAAGAAATGAATCAGTGAATCTGAACTGTCTATACATGATTGATTACGATTTTGTCCATGTATGCAGTTACACCTTAGTGAATCTGAACCTTGGTGCGTCGGAATAGAGTCGTGCACTCACAGTGGCTATTGGTCGTTGTGGCCGGGCGCGAGCAGCACGCTGATGTCTCAGATTTTGATGACGTAGTCCTTGCCCATAGGTCTTAAGAAATGATTTAACAAATCTGAACTTTCTAACAATTGATAAAGGATCTATTTTCGATTAATCGCGGTTTGTCCATGTATACAGTTACACCTTAGAGAAACTAAACCTTGGTTCGTTAGGATAAGGTCGTGCACTCTCTGTAGCTATTGGTCACAGGTGCCGGGCTTGTGCCCGGGGACGAGCAGCACGCTGATGTCCCAGACCTTGACGACGCAGTCCTTGCCCGTGGGTTATAATAGGTAAATGAGTTAGCGAATCTGAACTTTCTCCCCATTAATATGTATATTTTCGATTGATCGCGATTTTGTCCATGTAGGTAGGTAGCAGTCGTTTACACCTTAGCGTAATATATACGTAAGTTATATTTTTATATCCCTTTTCAATATTTTACCAACTACCCTTCTCTACTATCAAATGTCCTTTGCCTGAATGTTCTCTGGTAGAAATCGCTTCCAGCGATTAGACCGCCGAAATGGTACAATCAAGTTTCTGTAATGTTTAGTAAATACTAACTAAAAACTTAAGTTGTGTTTTTTGTGCAATAAAGTATATCTATCTATCATGTAATTATTACATTTTATTTTTATTATTTACTGTCGAAATAATTTTCGAACAAAATATGCTATGCATAATCCAAGCGTCTACTTGTAACCATTATTTTTTTTATACTGACACTTTTATTTTATACACGGCCAATATACTGTATTGGCTCTCCTCGGCCTGATGGTAAGCAAGAGGATAGCCCACGATGCACTTACAACGGACGCGACACCGTGGACACTGCCAAACTTGCCTGCGAGATGCTTCTTCACGCTTCGTTTGAAGGAATCCTTACAATCATCATCATCATCAGCCCATTTAAGACCCCACTGCTGGGGCACGGGCCTCCCTCAATCACATGAGGGGTGATTGCCATACTCACCACGCTTGGCAGACGGGTTGGCGAGGGTTTTGATATAAATGCAGAGTTTTCCTTCTCTGGGTGCTGATGATCATGCCTGCAGCTTTACCTTAGTCGCCTTTTACGACACCTCGGTAAGAGTGAGGGTGGCCTATTCTACTCTGCCGGGGACCACACGGCCAATCCTTACAATAGGAAGGAGTAAACATGCGCCGGCAACGAGTTCTATTCTTAATGGTACGGCACAAATAGGAACTGCCAAATTCTTTTAGCAAATTTTAATGAAAAAAGAATGGTCAATAGTCGCATTTTTTTAACCCCCGACGCAAAAACGATGGGCAGATATAATAAGTTTGACGTGTCTGTGTGTGAGTGTCTGTCTATGGTATCGTAGCTCCCGAACAAATGAACCGATTTTGATTTTGTTTGAAAGATGAATAAGGAGGGAGTGTTCTTAGCTATGTTGGATAAAAATCGATCCAAGATGGCCGCCGTCAGAAAGATTTGGATTTTATGTTTTATACAACTCTCACAATATGGGTATCATATAAAAGGGCTTGAGTAGCAGAATATATTGCAGACAAAAAAGGAGACACCGGTAAGGGGGTAAAATAAATATATTAACAAAATAAAAATATAAAAAAATACAGAAAATGTACATGTTATCGGCCGAAACGTCAGAAGAAGAGGAAACGTCAAAGAAATACTTTTTCTATTTATAAGAGCGCCTAAGCGGCAAGGAGGTCTGTCCTCGACAGTATTAATTGTGAAAAATTTCAAATCCAAGATGGCCGCCGTCAGAAAATTACGAATAACCTATTTGTTGTTCCAACTGCCTCAATAAAGGTATCAAATGAAAGAGCTTTAGTTGTGTCGGGGGTTTTTTAAATTTTCAATTTTTAAAGTTATTGTATTAGATTAGAGACGTCTTTATTGACAGAATTTATTGTTACGTACGTCATCTTAGTAGAACAGTATTAGAGACCTATTAGTAGGGTCTCGTGTACCCTTTAGGTACGGAATCCTAAAAAGTCTTCGATTCAGAAAGTAAAAAACCTTGACACTTGATAATACCATCGCGGAGTAAAATCTTCGGCTAAATCAGGATAACATTGGCGAACCGAAGTGTTCGACACTAAGCAGTAAAGATTCCCTGATACTTCTGAAGAATAATAATTATGTTTGAAAAGACCCGTTTCATCCATTAAAGTGATTTGCCCTTGCAGGGCTGCCGAGCGGAGGATACGATGGAGATAGTTTAAAAAAACGGCCAAGTGCGAGTCGGACTCGCCCATGAAGGGTTCCGTAGTAGCAAGTAAGATATACTGACTGACCAGGATGGCGCAAGTTGGTAGTGACCCTGCCTCTTACGACAAAGGTCGTGGGTTCGATCCCCACCCTGGACAAACATTCTTGTGATGAACACTTGTGTTTGTTCGGTGTCTGGGTGTAATATATGTATTTAATGTATATATTTGTGTTCCTCCTGTTGTCTGATATCTGTAACACAAGTGCTTAAGCTACTTAGTACGGATTCAGGTCAACGTATGAGATGTTGTGAGAATTATTATTATTATATGGAAGGTAAATTTCGGTTTACGGTTTATAACGTATTAAAAAAACTACTCACTAACATCATCAGCCCATTTAAGTCCCCACTGCTGGGGCACGAGCCTCCCTCAATCACATGAGGGGTAATTGCCATACTCACCACGCTTGGCCGACGGGTTGGCGAGGGTTTTGATATAAATGCAGAGTTTTCCTTCTCTGGGTGCTGATGATCATGCCAGCAGCTTTACCTTAGTCACCTTTTACGAGACCACGGTAAGAGTGAGGGTGGCCTATTCTACTCTGCCGGGGACCACACAGCCAACAGGGAACACTATTGTCCTTTCAAAATATGAGGGTACTCACTATTATATGTCCTGCGTCGATGGCTGATCGTTGGGTTTACCGCAATAGCCGAAATATCGGTAGTAGGACATACGCTAAAAAGTCATTGCACTGAAAATGTATGTTAATTATATACGTTTTTTAATGAGGAAGTTATTATCTGCACATTTATTGTCATATCCGCTATCATCATAATTATCATTCATTAACGAAAGAGCCATGAAACGAAAAAAAATATGGAAGAAACCTTTCGAAACTTTAGTCCTCATTTCCCGTGTCGTGAAACAGGTCAACAGTAAAAAGAATGGGACCTAAAGACAATACTGAAGATAATAGCAACATTTTCTAACTCAGAGCGCTTAGCGCTTTGAGTTTGTCTTTTTATAAAGATCTTCACTATGTAGATACTTTTTTACCGATCAGAAGAAAGAATATTCCGTTGTAATTATACATTAAGGAATAGCATATTTGATTAAATTAAAATAGCGATTCTAAGGATAGCATACATCGCCTTAAAAATATAATAGTCTTAGGGAATTCCCCTACCAATGGCACCTCCAGGCAGTGACGCAAATCTTAGGGAATTCCCCTACCAATGGCACCTCCAGGCAGTGACGCAAATCTTAGGGAATTCCCCTACTAATGCAATGGCACCTCCAGGCAGTGACGCAAATCTTAGGGAATTCCCCTACTAATGCAATGGCACCTCCAGGCAGTGACACAAATCTTAGGGAATTCCCCTACTAATGCAATGGCACCTCCAGGCAGTGACGCAAATCTTAGGGAATTCCCCTACTAATGCAATGGCACCTCCAGGCAGTGACGCAAATCTTAGGGGATTCCCCTACCAATGGCACCTCCAAGCAGTGACACAAATCTTAGGGAATTCCCCTACTAATGCAATGGCACCTCCAGGCAGTGACGCAAATCTTAGGGAATTCCCCTACCAATGGCACCTCCAGGCAGTGACGCAAATCTTAGGGAATTCCCCTACCAATGGCACCTCCAGGCAGTGACGCAAATCTTAGGGAATTCCCCTACCAATGGCACCTCCAACAGTGACGCAAATCTTAGGGAATTCCCCTACTAATGCAATGGCACCTCCAGGCAGTGACGCAACTCTTAGGGAATTCCCCTACCAATGGCACCTCCCGGCAGTGTGATTTTTATTCAATATATAGAAAAAATAAATCGAAATTTGGGAACGGAACCGTCTGTGGGCAAGTCCGACTTGCACTTGGTCGGATTTTTATAGCATCCCACTTTTGCAGAAAGAAAATAACAGAGCAAGATTAAAATTTGTCACATAATATGCACACTGAACAGAATGACAGTGGAAAAATATTCTTATTTCCGAAAATTACTCTCACTTAACTGTGATAAAAAAGGTTTAAGTATGTGAAACGCTCTTCAAATGAAAATGTAGGATTAAAGCCTGATTTTTCAATCGTCTATATTTTCTAATTTTGTTAGGTTAGTTAATTATTGCCACAAAATGTCATTAACCTATTAAAACCTGCCTAATGAAGAAAGGTTACTATAGTGTACAAGACTATTAAAATGATAAGGATTCTTGGTCATGTTAATTGATTAATCTTTTGAGTTGTTATTCATAGTAGTCTATTAACTTTCATAATTGTATTCTTTTTCTCTTCTTAATTGAAACTCTGTAACATCATCAATATTTGAAAAGAGTAACTACTGAGTTTCTTGCTGGTGTCTTCTCAGTAGAAATCGACATTCCGAACCTACGGTAGATATTATGTACCTATTTTGACATTCATAAGTGTTCTGTGTGGACCTAAATTGAATAAAGAATTTTTTATCTTTATCTTTTATTAACAGTTTACTAAAAAGCAATAAGTATGAGTCACTTTATGTCATTCAATTGTTGATGATGGAAGAGTCGGGTTTCAACAGGTAACATATAAGTAGCGAACAGTTTAGCCGTCGGGGAGTGTTCCGGGAACCGCTCTCCTGAACGGGGCAAGGTTCATCCGGGCATGAACCAGAGCTCCTTATTTGGCAATTAAGCCTGTTGCCTATACCCTGTCGGGGTGCATGAGGCGTGCGATAACTTGTTAGTTTTCGCCTGTTATTGTTACACGCCGTCAGCGCCTGTTAGCGCGGGCTAACCAGCCAGCGCTGTGGTTAGAATTAACATGAAGACGGGTAAGATGCGGAAAAGATATTGTTTCTGGCTGAGAAGACTGAGGAACGTAAACAATACTACGTAATGAACAATCGCCTGTGGTGTTTCTGGTCCGACGGCCTGCAAACGACATATCGTTTTACATAAGCTATTTTCTTGTAGGTTAGGTCGTAACCTAACCTACAAGAAAATAGCTTATTCCTTTTTAAAGTACCGGCGGCGCAATTGTAATTCCTATGGTGTTATAGGTGGCATGAGCGGCGCTTATCTCTACATATCAGATGTCTGCTCGCCTGTCCTCTATCTCATAAAAAGACTTAGAAAGGAAATCCTCGGGTTTTCATAAATTTATAATCCAAATATGAAAGTGTCGTCCAAGAAAAAATATTGATGTATTCTGTCACGGCTTGTCCTCCTGATGTTCTAGTGTCAAAATTAGCCATAACGAAAAAAATATTTTTTTTTTATAAAATCAAGGCAGAGCTTTGGTGATATAGTAATAAATACTCATGGGGGCAAGTGCTACAGAATACTGCTAATAAGGACATTGCCGCCGGCACTTCGACCAAAAAAGAGGATGCCCTTTTCTAAACTAGACAATCTCCAAGTTTAAACTTGTTTCGGACCTAAACTCACCTCAGTTATATATTCATCATCATCATCATCAGCCCATTTAAGTCCCCACTGCTGGGGCACGGGCCTCCCTCAATCACATGAGGGGTAATTGCCATACTCACCACGCTTGGCAGACGGGTTGGCGAGGGTTTTGATATAAATGCAGAGTTTTCCTTCTCTGGGTGCTGATGATCATGCCAGCAGCTTTACCTTAGTCGCCTTTTACGACACCTCGTTATATATTAGGTTTACATTAACCTACTGACTCTAAGAGGTCAGGTCAGTCTAAAATTAAAAAACCAGATAAGTTTGAGTCGAGTTCACCCACGAAGGATTCTATACGTATCCTACGCGTTAGGGACCAAGTGATTAGGTAATGTGAGATTGCGGGCATTAAGGCGACGTGTAGCCCTAACTAGCAACACCAATCGATTTAAATTGTTTTTGTACGCGAAAAATTTTTCGCGTACGCGTTGGACCCAACATTTGTGCATGGTTATTTAATAAATAGTATAAGTGTTTGCCGAGAGGTTGTAACCCCGAAATTGTTTAAAACAGATCCGGTTTAGTAGCTAAAAAAGGCGTTGCTAGTGTGCCCTACCCGTCACCTTAAGCTATTGTTACACATGCTTAATTTCATGGTTAAAGCATGCTACTTTTGAGCAAGTGCTACTAATAATAATGTCACAGATAATCGACTCTTCATTAAAAAGGTCAAATTGGGATCGGCCTAGTTTCATTAATTTGATTAGGCGTCTGTAATATGTATTTTTATCCGCAGAAATTAATACCTTGCAGTAGTGTAATTTGAAAGTGAGACCAAAACATTTAGAAAGCAAAATGTTTTGGTCCTACCATCAAATATTTAAATTTATTTTAATGGTATACTTAACCCAAGTATAAGTAATATGAGCGAATATCATGATGATCAATAGTACCGTAATTTTTCACGGTTGTTCTATACATTTTTTTTTAATTTTGGATGTAAACATACTTTTGTAACTGACTTTAGTAATTGGCAAGAGTGGCTCAGTAGGTACATAAATCTGAGACAATATAAAAGTTCTCATCTTAAATAGGTTCGGTCCTTAAAAAGTTTAGCCACAAACGGTCGGGAATACACGCCACCTGGCGCCGAAGTAGAGCATTCCTAGTACACTTAGCGCCATTAACGGAGAATTTGGAATAGTTCCACATTATCGACACGTTTGGCTGTAGAGCGGGCCATAATAATGATTTGTCACAGTGCAAAAATAACTATTTCCTCGATGATAAGTAATTCTTTACAAAACAACTTGTCATTTTAGTAGGTTAATTCTATAATATAGAAGAATAGAATAGGATAAATAAAATTTATTTGGTTAACATTATCATAAACATTATCGTAAAAACAAAGAGACACTTTCCCGTGACGTGTTACCAAAATGGTTGCCACTTAGATGCTATTTTCTGGAAACCATTGAGGTAGAGAAGTAATCACCGGCAGATACAATTAAAATAAAATAGAAATTCAAATAGTAATAAATGTAAGCACAGTTACACACCAAAGTAAACGAAACAGCCAAATTTATTCAATCGATTCCCACCTTAAACACTTTTGGTTGGAGGATACAATTGAAATAAAAAATAAATTCAAATAGTAATAAATGTAAGCACAGTTACACATCAAAGTTAACGAAACAGTCTAATTTATTCAATCGATTCCCACCTTAAACACTTTTGGTTGATTATCAATTGAGGAAATTTGACAGATTGTGGTAATCTGATGTGTGGCTGTAAGTACATCGAAATTCGATTCTAGACACTAATTAATTAATTAATTCCAATATTATTATGCGTGCTTGTTTGGGATGCGGGCGTGCATATTGGCGTGTGCGTGTTAGTGTGTGGACAGAATACTTTGGTATCGTAATATCACGGTAGTTATATAACAAAATGTTATAACCAAAACTAAATGCTGATAAGCCGAAACCTAATAATAAAAAAGTATAAAATGTGCGTCGTGCACACATTATTTTGAAAACTTTGATTTACTATTCACTGGAGCTGCGCTCGTCTGAAAGTCTTGTCTAGCTACTGGTATAATTTGGTATACTGTGATAAAACCGTCGAAGAGACGCAGCAGGAGAGCGGCTGCGACGAAACAGAATTCTACGATCGAAACTTTATGCCAGTCTTATTTGGATACGACAGGTTCACATTATAACGATAGTAGGCCCTCTGATATTCTATATACACTTAGCGCGTTAATCTTGAGCTGGGAAGTTCCGCTATGGCCACGTTTGGCTGCTAAGGACGGAGGAATATGCATTCAAACAAAAGCCATTTGGCCGAAGTGGAGGGAATAATATGGGCCAACTTTGCGCCGCCTAGATTCAGTTTCAGATACTTCTCTAACACGAATGGGATTATTTTATCAACCCGTGCATGCCGCCACGAAAAGTGCTTCTTCCACAAGGGACTGGGAGAGAGTGATACGACGGTTGCACAGAAAACCGGCGTGAAACAGCGCCAGGGAGGGGGGAGGGGGATTAGGACAGGTTATGCGACTCTTTATGACCGAGGAGTCAGTCGCAGGCGTGGAGGGGCAGTCACAGAAGAATGTAAGGTTTGCCTCAAGGTAGGCTTTCATCTAAAGCAAGTCTTAAGACGAGTCTTTAATGTGTGTGTTGCCAGTGATGACATTTGGAACTGAAACGTGGCCGCTTACAATGTGCCGATTAAGGAGGCTCAAATTCACCCAGTGAGCAACGGAGAAGGCTATGCTCGGAATTTCATTGCGTGATCTATCAGAAACGATGAGATCAGGAGGACTAAGGTCACAGACATAGCCCTAAGGATTGCATGACTCAAGTGGCAATGGGCAGGGCACATAGCGAGGAGAACAGACGGCTGTTATGGGCGCAGCCGTGGCAGGACCCTAGAAGGTGGACCGACGATCTGGTGAAGGTTGCGGAAATCCATTGGATGCGGGCGGCGCAAGACCGACCTGTGTGGAGAATAATGGGGGAGACCTATGTCCAGCAGTGAGCGTCTATTGGCTGAAATGATGATGATGATAGGGCTTCCAGATGAAGATCCCCACAAAACCCTTCCTAAAAGGCCGGGAAATCATATCCACTCCTTCTTCTTTTGTGGTTGTTGTCCATGGGCGGAGGTCACTTACCATCAGGTGACTCGCTTGCTCGTTTGCCTGCCTTTCTCATAAAATACCGTCATGTATTTGGTCAATTATTGCTACATCGGCCGCATTCCTTCTGCGTCATCAAAGATAAGGATAATACATGATATATTCTACCATACAAGTGTACAGGCTTAACGACAGCTGCAGACCTATCCCTTCAGTTTAACCGGGGGTCACTAATGATAACATTGACTTCATGCTGCAATGCTGAGTCATGATAACATTCCTTGAGATCGCCATCGATGTCTGTACACGAGTAGACAACAGATTAAAGGAAATTAAACTTGTCAGTGCATTCGACCTTGTCTTCAACTTTAATGGTTTTTTAATCAGTTGTAAACTTGTGTAGTTCATGAGTGAGTAGTTCAATTGTACCAGTTCACCCTTTAAGCCGGTTTTTGTCACTCACTCTTGCTTGTCCGAAGTAGTTCACTCCATCATTTAGTTCAGTCAAATCAATATGTCTTACAGTGACAAAGAGTAAAAAGAACGGAAAAATATAAAGCTTAAAGGTAGAATGAGACAGATATGTTGTAGTAGTGCAAAATTACTAGCGGTGAGAGCGAAAAGGATGGTAGATTCTGAAATACTTTGAGCTATAACGAGATAGTTTCTTGCGTAATCGACTGCCTGAATTATAACTCGGAAGGCTAAGGACATATTATTAAGCTGTTAACTGAAAATATGCTTTAATTGTAAAAATACAAGGTTTAGTTTTGTAAATAAAAGTAGACGACTTAGTAGTTCTGTTGACAGATTCAGTGAGCGAGTCGTTTGCGTCAAAAATACATTGAACTAAACTGAATTAGTGAATCAGAAGAACTACGGAAGTTTTTTTTTTTTTACATTAGAAGCGGTAGAAATCGCTTCCAGCGATAAGACCGCCGAAATTGTACAATCAAGTTTCTGTAATGCCTTTTAAAGTTGTTTTTTTTGTGCAATAAAGTATATCTATCTATCTATCTATTATAGCAGACAAACGAGCAGACGGCACACCTAATTAATTGAGTAATTGAACTAAATGAACTAGATGAGTGATACAGTTCATTTGCATCAAAAGAACTACATCACTCTTTTCACTTCAGTGAACTGTTTTGCGTAAGTCTAATCGCATTGTCCACCTGTCTAGTTTTCCAATAATCACATAGTGTCACATTGACATTAGCATTCTCGTAGCAAGAACTGAATAATAAAGTAATGAGAGAATAGTCATGTGGAACCTGCACTCACACCTAAAGCGCAGTATATCAAGTTTCCTCACAGCAGCTTACCTTTTGACCTTGGGAGAGCAAAGCTTCGGCATGAATGTGCCGGTTCGACCGGAGCGAGAACATGGTCTCACAGAATGTTAAGGCAAATTGGTTCAGCCGTCCTTCAGTTATAAAAACTGTAAATAACACGACTTTCATTTGTATATACAGGGTGTATCTGTGAACATTTACATCTCTTTAACCACGTGTTCTATCAACCATTATGAACAACATTTGTTCTATGATTTTCATACGTGACTTGGTCATTTTGTATGGGGAGTCGAAAAAATTATCGACGAATTTCGAAAAGTCGTAGAACAATCGTTGCTCAGAATGGTTGGTAGAACACGTAGTAAAAGGGATGTAAATGTCCACAGATACACCCTGTATATACCTAGACATATATAGAAGATACCCACACAAGCGGCGGTATTGCTTAACTTTTTTTTTATGTGATAGGTGACTGACGAGCAGACGGATTGCCTGTTGGTAAGCGAATGCCGCCGCCCATAGACACCCGCGACACCATTGGAGTCACAAGTGCGCTTCTAACCATTGAACCCCCATTCCCCCGGATTAATCCCCCGGTACCCTCACTCACGCAGCGAAACACAACAAACACAGTGCTGCTTCACGCCAGTTCCGGGATCCGGCTAATTCATGCCGAAGTGTGACACTCCCACGGTCGAAAAGGCTTCGGCCTACTTTAAGTAAAGCTCTTGTAATACTGTGCCTGAACTATAATTTCAGGCGCATTAGGTTTTCAGCCTATGATGAAGTTCGTAATCATGGACAAGTTGATCTGGTTCCGCTGTCTGTTTAAGGGTTGCGAATTTCGGTTGGTTTAATGTAATATCTATTATTACTTAGTTTAATAATGAAATATATAAAAAGCTGTATGTTTCCTTAAATAAAATAAATAAATAAATTTCAAACGGCGGTCGCTTAATTTTAATTGCCACACCTCCAAAATTGGATCATCGTCCACACGTACCCCTAGTTCTATAGCAACGGGTTTGGAGTTGGACTCAACTAAGAGTGACACCGGAAAAGATAAGGTATTCAGTCTTTGATATACTTATCTCTGTCAGAGCAATTATTCGGTGACCGGACCGGCAGTGACCCTGCCTCTTACGCCAAAGGTCGTGGGTTCGATCCCCACCCTGGACAATCATTCGTGCGATGAACACTTGTGTTTGTTCAGTGTCTGGGTGTAATATATGTATTTAAGTATATATTTGTGTTCCTCTGTTGTCTGATATCTGTAACACAAGTGCTTAAGCTACTTAGTACGGAATCAGGTCAACGTATGAGATGTTGTGAGAATTATTATTATTATTTGTATATTCATATACAAAGTTATTTTTTTTATCGTTTACACCCCGAAAATCTCATAATAAATATCGTGAATAGAAGAAATAAAAGTCCATTTACCATGTTAAGGCGACGGGTAGCAATTACTTCTCGTAGCGACACCAATCTTTTTAAATTGTTGGCTACCAAAGCAGATATATTTTAAACAATTTCGGAGCGGGAGTCTCTAATCAAATATTCAAACTATTTATTTAATAATTTTGCACTACTCTTTGGTCTGCTTTTGCAATCAAAATTTGGATTAACGCCATTAGTGGGCGTATTTGGCGGTAATTTAAATTTCGAGTACAAAAGCAGACCCAAAAGTCAAGTATAAGTATCAAGTAAATAGTATAAGTGTTTTCCGAGAGGCTGCAGTTTGAAAATTGTCAAAAACATCCGGTTTAGTTGCTAACAATTTAAATCAATTGGCGTCGCTAGTGTGCCCTACCCGTCACCTTAAGACGACGGGTAGCCTAACTAGCCACACCATTCGTTTTTAATTGTTAGCTACTAATCCAGATCTATTTTAAACAATTTCAGGGTTACAACCTCTTGGCAAACATTTTATACTATTATTACTATATACTATTTTGCTAAATAACCATGCACAAATTTTGGGTCCGTTTTTGTACGCGAAAAATTGATTACCGCCAAAAGTGGCCGCGTTTGGCGTGAATAAATTTTTCACGTACGCGTTGGATCCAACATTTTTTCATGGTTATTTAATATATAGTATAAGTGTTTGCCGAGAGGTTGTAATACAAAATTGTTTAAAATAGATCCGGGTTAGTAGCTATAAATCAAAATCGATTGACGTCGCTACTGTGCCCTACCAGTCACCTTAAATCAACAAATAAGCAAAAAAAAAATTAGCTCTTCCTTACAAAATAGAATATCCTCTCGGCAATAATATGTATAATGCATCATCAGATTTTTTTCGCTTATTTTGTTGATGTAACATGCTGAATGAACTTTATTCACGATACTCATTCTAAAAACGACAACCCGATTGGAACAGTGGTAGTGAACGCTGCCTCTGATACAAGGGTTGCGGGTTCGATCCCCGCACAGAACAAACATTAGTGTGCATGCACATGTCTGTTTGTATTGGTCTAGCGCGCGTGAAAGGAACGGAAACACCGATTCGGTCGTAAAGTCAGCTTCGATGTGGGCCATTTGGATAATGGTCCAAGCGTATCTTCGGATCCAAAGCGATGCTTTGGACGCAGTAGGGCATGACTCGGTGAGATGAGGATAATCCAAAGTCGTAGCCCGAACTCAGTCAAACACGGTTGATATTGATCTTTTTGTTTCGGCGGATACCTGCTTGGGTGAACCAGGTGAACGTGACCCGAGTTAATCCAACTTCTAAAGTTCTATGGTTTATTGATTAATACAATATCCTCCTTACCCTTTGTAAGCCGTAGTACGTGTTAAACGACTTATATGTTTCTTGAACATTCCGGTAATAGTAAAATTAATATTACCTGACTGTTCAAGCAACATATACGAGCAAGATTTAAAAAAAAACGAGCCCATGCGAGTTTTTAATAGCATTCGCGAGTGTTTTTATACCGAGTTATGAGCAGTCTCATACACTACTTCAGGGAGCGTTCAAGTATTACGTAACGCTATTTTTGAAACCCCCCCCCCCCCCCTCCTCCTGTAACACTCCGTAGCCTTTCCTGTAACCCCCATATTGTAATTTTCCGCAAAGAATTCATTCATATTGTAATTTTTCGCAAAGAATTCATCCATATTGTAATTTTCCGCAAACAATTCATTCAAATTGTACTTAGTAGCTTTTAATGGCGAGATATTGCTTATGTGACTGCCTCGGCGCAGTGGTTAGTGGGTCGCACTTTAAAGCGACGGCTGCGCAAGAGGTCCCGGGTTCGATCCCCGGGTCAGGCCTAAAATTTGTACCGAAGTTTTCGGTAAGAAATTCTTAGTGGCAGCCCGGAGTCTGGAAGTTGGCGGTCTTGTACCCCCGTGATTCGGAAAGCACGTTAAGCTGCTGAACCTGCGCCCGATCCTTCTTCGGTCGTGTCACAGTAGTGTCCCATCGGAATATGAGGATAAGGGAATACAGAGTGCACTTATGTTTGCGCACACACTTGAGCACTATAATATATCCCGCGTGCGTGGCTAATCGTTGAGATTAAGGTGACGGGTAGGGCATACTAACGACGCCAATCGATTTTAATTTTTAGCTTCTAAACCGGATCTATTTCAAACAATTTCAGGATTACAACCTCTCGGCAAACACTTATACTATTTATTAAACAACCATGCACAATTGTTGAGTCCGTTTTTATACGCGAAAAATTGAATCACGCCAAAAGTGCCCGCTTTTGGCGTGATTCAATTTTGCATGGTTATTTAATAAATAGTATAAGTGATTGCCGAGAGGTTGTAACCCCGAAATTGTTTAAAATAGATCCCGTTTAGTATCTAAAAATTAAAATCGATTGGCGTCGCTAGTGTGCCCTACCCGTCACCTTAACAGCCTTAGTCCGTAGTCGGTTCGAGGATTAAAATTGCTTATGTTCTTTTTCAAAGGTTGAGGGCTCCCATGTTCACCGGAGGCTTGCTTCCACCGATGATATCTTTATCAATTAGGGACCGTTTGATTACGCGCAGTTATCAAAGTCTTTTTCAAAACCATCTTCAAGACATTCAATCTTAAATAAATCGCATGACATTCAATTCACTCCACAATAGATAAAATCGCCAGCTTTTCCTTTTGAGCCCCACTCGGGAGCCGGTTACCCTCCCACTTAATTGTGCACCTTTCAGCAGTATCACAGAGACTCCTCACACTAGCATGAAGTAGTTAATTCAGTAACACAGTATTAATTAATCGCTAAGCTAAAAAGCGGTTACCAAGCAAGCAAGAGTATTTACGCGTAATCCCTCTGTCGATCGTTCGGCCCGCTTCGGTGGAAAACGCTCCAAACAATCAATTAATAGGATTATATTCCAATTTTTCCCTCACAACACTTTTCGGATTAAATTAATGAAAATAACTAAATACCAATTTAGAGTTATTAAAATCCAATAAGTACGTAAATGACAGTCTTTTTATGTGATAGGTGGCAGACGAGCAGACGGATCATCATCATCATCATCATCATCATTTCAGCCAATAGACGTCCACTGCTGGACATAGGCCTCCCCCAATGTTCTCCACACAGATCGGTCCTGTGCCTCCCGCATCCAATGGATTCCCGCGATCTTCACCAGATCGTCGGTCTATCTTGTAGGAGGCCTGCCACGGCTGCGACTTCCTGTACGTGGCCTTCACTCGAGAACCTTTCCGCCCCAACGGCCGTCTGTTCTCCTCGCTATGTGCCCTGCCCATTGCCACTTGAGGCATGCAATCCTTTGGGCTACGTATGTGACCTTAGTTCTCCTGCGGATCTCATCATTTCTGATACGATCACGCAGGGAGATTCCGAGCATAGCCCACAGACGCAGACGGATCGCTTGATGGTAAAAGATTGCCGACGCCTATAGACACCCGCGACACCAGTGGAGTCAAAAGTGCGCTTCCAACCAAAAAACCCCCCTTTCCCCGGATTGAGCTTCCGGTATCCCCTCACTCACGCAGCACTGTGATGCTTCACGCGCCAGAGTTTCTATGAGGCCTTGGTATCGCTCCGGTCTAGACGGCCATTCATGCCGAAGCGTGGCTCTCCCACGGTCAAAAGTCTACCATTCGCTCGGCGGTGACAACAGATATAATACACATAAGAAGGGTAATTACAATAAGAAGAGTACAATACAAAATGAATTTAAGCTATATTAGAAATTCCACACCAATATCACAAATATGTGTCCGCACAATATTACCTATTATCTTTTTTTGTGTTTATGATGTTTTTAAAATAGTTAGGTCTCGCCGTAAATAGGTCAGTGTTTTCGGAGTAATTGCGATTTACAAAAGAAAAGTATCATATGATATATTTGTAATCCCACTGTTGATTCCGATATCCGTAACACAGGTGCTTGAGCTACCTATCTCGGAGTCAGATCAATGTATGTGATGTTGTGAAATATTTATTTATTTATTTATTTATATAACCATCACATACTGTGTAGAATGTATGTATGAGCATTTTTGCACTACCCCTAGATGATGACATACTGATGTGTACATACTCGTACAACCTGTGCGGATAAAGAATGGGATCAGAAATGGCGGCGCATCTATTCACTTCTCGCTCACACACCTACGAGTGCGAGTATAGACGCAAATAGTGTGCGAGCGAGAAGTGAATAGATGCGCCGCCATTTCTGATCCCTTTCTTTATCCGCACAGGTTGTACCTATGTATGCGAAATGTCAGGTAAAGAAAGCTTTTTAAGTGAAAACGAATACAGAGTTAAGTATGAAACCTTTTGCTTGTATTGCAAAGGACACTAAGCTACGGTAACCGCTTCCAATCACGTCGACCGTAAACTTGTTTGCCACCTTGTTTCTCAGGGGGTCATCTACAATCCCGTTGCCCATTACAGGGAGAGGGGGTCGACGTAGTAATAAGGGGTGGTGGAGGCATTCAATTGTGTGATTTTAGATGATCAATTTATCTCAAGATTCTCAAGTTTTAAAGCACGGAAATTGGAAGACCTCTTAATGAAAATGTTTCCAAATCTATTTGTATGACCGTAAGGTAGCGACACATCTCACGAACGCGCCGCGAATGCGCAGCTCGCCAGCCGTTTACGAGCTGCGCGCGTACATTTTAGTATCGTGCGCCACTCGAGCGAGCGCACCGCTCGCGCGCAAGCTATGCGCCGTATGCAACCGGCGCGTGAGCGGCTCGCGTACTGCGCATTCGTCAAATTTACACACACTCGCACAGTGTTTCGAAATCGGACATCCCCCTGTTTTTAAGCATTAGAAAGACCTTAGTATTATAAATGCAAGGCAGGAACTTCCGTGTTCCAATTCCGCTTAGTTACCGAGTAATATTTTTTTGAAATTTGATATTTTTTAACACCGGTAAATCGAAAATTATTTTTTTATTTAAAAAGGGTAGGTGCTAGAAAATTATTTGCTTTTGAAATATTTAGGGGAACTACCATTTTTTTATATATTTTTAAACTTATATTGTGTATTTATAACAAAATTAAATGTTTTCGTTTTATTTCCTTAATTTTTTTCTTTAAAATTACAAGATTTGCGCATTTTTTTAAGTGAGAAATATAGCTTAAAAACATAAAATAACCGCATAAAAAAACCAGAAGTTATAAGAAAAAGTTTTTTTTTGTTTTTGTTTAGGGTATCAAATCAAGTATTTTCGACAAAATATTTGATTTTGTCGTAAATACACCCTCTAAGAGTTTAAAAATGTATTTAACATTTGTAGTTTGAAGTCCCCTAAATACTTCAAAAGCAAATAGTTTTCTAGCACTTACCATTTTTTAATAAAAAATTAATTTCGGTTTACCGGGTTCAAAAATTGTCCAATTTCAAAAAAATATTACTCGGTAACTAAGCGGAATTGAAACACGGGAGTTCTTGCTTTGCATTGGTAACAGTAAAGGCTTTCCAATGCTTTGCCAAAAAAGGGGATGTCCGAATTTGAGGCTTCAGGAAACACTGTGACTCGCATTTGGTAGAGATATAAGTAGTGTTGTGTCCCATGGGGGTTCGATTCCCTTTCAGAACAAGCTTTTATATTGTGATATAATATTTATGTTGTGTTGGATGTTTCTCTGAATTGTAAGTACGTATTTCATTCATTCATTCATTCATTCATTTACAAAAGAAAAGTATTATATGTATTATATTTGTAATTCCGCTGTTGGTTCTGATATACGTATCACAGGTGCATGAGCTACCTATTTCGGAGTCCGATCAATGTATATGATGTTGTGAAATATTAATTTAAGTAATTTATTTATTTGTGTTTCCTTTATTGTGATATCTTTGACACAAGTGTTTACTTAGTACGTAAGCATGTCTTATGTCAAGCATACATATATATATATACAACTGGTCAATATATATATATATATATATATATATATATATATATTAACCAGTTGTAACAAGGACGAGGGATTGGTACAAAATTACGGGATATGTAATGTGTGGCGTAACATTTGGATGAACCCTGAGAGTTAAAAAAACATTAAAAGATTTTTGTCATTAACAATAAGGACGTTTCGGCCCACGCATTTTAACCTGGGGAATTAACTACCGAGGTTTCCCTTCCCTACATACAAACGATGACGCCTATGTCACTGCCCTATACAAATCGTCAAGTATTTATTTATGTTTTTATTGGTTATCAACATAAGATACAGCAATACATAATTATTATCACAGTGACATAGAATTAATAATTTAACTGCACTTACAATTAGAGATAACCACATTTTGCATAAGTTAAAAAAAATAATGGGAACATAATAATGTCATACGAATTTTAAATGATAAATTAATGGAATTAAAAACAATATAGAAATGAATAATTTTGAATACAATAATAAATGGATTTCGGAGTAATTGTTACATTGCTGGTTGAGGTACGTTTAATTTCTAGGTATGTATGAATTTAGGGAGACTCTGAAAGTTTATGTCAAGTTCTGGCAATTTCTTTGTTAGAACGTTATTCAGACGAGACACGCGGAACAAGGGTGAGCTGCGGCCTAAGTTAGTTTTGGTTAGTTATAGTTTGGTTTTGAACAAACCACACGTGTGTCGACGTAAACGAGTTAGCATATTAAAATTAAGTTCTTTGAGTTCACTCAATACTCAATTGTTTATTGCTTTCTATAAGGTACCTACAGTAAGGTGGTGCTTAAATAATTCAGTAGTACACATTATGGACCCTGTTAGGACACAACAAAATTTAGGAAAGAGGAAGCGGGCTTTATTAAAGTTGTTTTCTTTTATAATATGTATATCATTTAATAACTTTGTTCAACCGCTTGTTCATGGGAGAGCCGAGCCACGCCATGCCAAAGCATGAATGCGCCGGCAGAAGTGAAAGAAAGAAAGAAAATACATTTAAGTGAAACTACAACCTCGCGAAAAACCAGCGTGAAACAACGAATGCGCTGTTTCAGTGGGCCGGTACCGGAGGCCCAATCTGGGAGAAGAGGGGTTTACATCTTGGCAGTGTTCTTGAGACTCTACTGGTATTGCGGGGGTCAGGTGATCCGTCTGCTCGGCTGCCACCTATAAAAAAAATCATTGTCTAAGAATAGGTTTTGAGTTTAGGGCCCTAGAACATAAATCGTTCCGTTTGGAACAGTGGTAGTGGACGCTGCCTTTGGTCCAAGGGTTGGGGGTTCGATCCCCGCACGATACAAACATTTGTGTGCATGAACATGTCTGTTTGTATTGATCTGGGTGTTTTCTATTTATTATAAGTATGTATTTACAAAAGGAAAGTATTATATGTATATATTTGTAACACCACTGTTGATTCTGATATCCGTAACACAGGCGCTTGTGCTACCTATCTCGGAGTCAGATCAATTTATGTGATGTTGTGAAATATTTTTACATTATTATATCTTACCTTAATGTCAACCAAAAATTGGTTCTATTTCAAATGAGTTATTTGGCACAATGTATTTAACCCAAAATGCGGCTATCAGTACTTAAGTTTTCAGGTGTTCTACGTGGTACAGTCGACAGCGCCGCGCCCACGCCGTGACGTCACAGTGCACCGCAGTTACGTTAATGCACCAAAGTGATGTAACCGTCTCGGCCGACATACTGTTGCGATTGTATAATACTGGACCAACACTCTTATTGTAAATGTGTTGTTGATATAACCTCCAGTTGTTTTTAGACGTCTGAAAAGCACCAGTGTTGTTAAAAAAACAGTTGGTTTTGCACTTTCATGGAAAGAACAATATTTATTTGGTCGTATATATGTAGAATAAACATTATATTTGTACGAGTATTGAACTAACTAACTAACTAGGTTGGCGCAGCGACCCATAGTGAGTCTTGGCCTCCGATAATAAGAGCCTCCATCTTGGTCGATCCTGCGCCACCTCCTGCCAGTCATCTGCCGAGAGTCCGCGCAGGTCTTTTTCGACCTCATCCTTCCAGCGATATCTCGGACGGCCGACTGGCCTTTTGCCATAATAATGTACATAATGTACGAGTATTGCGAGGGGCTTATTTTTTTAACGTGATAGGATGGATCTCTTCAAGGTTACCGATTACCGTCTCGCTTAACAACAGCAGTGGAGTCGTGCGCTGCCAATATTTAAACTCCCATTCCCCGGATTGGGCCTCCGGCAACTTCACTCACTCGGCAAAAAAGAGCGCAGACGCTGCTGTTTCTGTGAGGCCGTGGTATCCACTCTGGTCGAACCGGTATGGGTTTACGGCAACCCCCCTCACTCGACGAAACACATCGCATGCGATGCTTCGCGCCGATTTTCTGTGATGCCGTGGTATCGCTGGCCTATTCAAGCCGAAGCACTGAATAAAAGAAAGCAGAGTTGGATCATTGCCAGTTTGACGATGGTCCTATCCACAAGCATTGATATTCTTTATTTGACCATAACAGCCAGCTTCGGGAGCTAGACAGGAATTGGCCATCGACTCACGAAATCATGGTAGTTGCATACAAAATACACTTATGAATGTCAAAAGTACACATTATAATGTACCGCCGGTTCGGGACGGATTGCCACTGGCAAGTAATTTAGTAGGTATGTACTAACTTTCGTATTTATTTTGGAGTCAGATCGATGTTACTCGAACATGCTACTGTTATTATACATACAAGAAAAACAAAGACGACTGAGAATAAAACGAAACCTTTCAACTGCATTAGCTTACTTAGTTTGAAATCAATACATAATTTTTGACCTAATTATCACTTTTCAGTTTTCATACGAATATCCAAGTGTTCAAAATTGCGATGCTCACTGAAAGGAAACTGAAAGGCACTACCGGAGCGACTTGAGCTTCCTTTTGCCATCTATTAGGCGAAGAGCAGTCAATATTCTGCAGAAATATAAAATAAAATCAAGACGGCTCTCACGTTAAAATTTTGTTGCAATTTAGTTTCGTCTCTAAAGTCGAACTACGTCGACTATTAGGGGTAAAGCTAGAAGCCCTACATTGGAACATCAATGAATATTTTCTATGCTATACACTTGCGAGCAATAGTTTGGTATCAATACCTATTTATCACACAAACCTGCTCAGTTCAGAAGCCTTCAATTATTAAATTTATCTGTGCTGTAGTAATCATTTTAATGTAAATCCATGTCGAAAATTATGGATTGTTAAAAAAATAATTTTAACAAAGCACAAAAGCATGGCCACTACTCAAATAGTTTACCGCATCCTGTAGTATCTTGCATGGAGTAAGAAAAACAAATTACATTTTCCTATTTTTCTGGAAATTGAAATGGTCTAGCACTCAGTTACAACGCTTTATTAAAAATTCAACATTTCTGACATCAATTGACATCAAAAGTATTACTACATCATAGATACATTTATTATTGCAGGCCTCTGAACTCAGTATGTTTGTATGAAGATTAGGTCTTGATTCCAAATTTTTGCTCGCGAGTGTATATCTTGATGGAAAATCAGGAGCAATAAAACGCCGAAATACTCAACTGGCAAGGCAAACAGATCTACTCAAGATTAGCTACTCTAGAAGGTACATTTAAAACATTAAATCCAGCTGGATTTAATGTATTAAATGAAACTTCTAGATTAGTGTAAGCCCTATAGCTGCTATGTTTTAAACATTTACTTTCTCTAGATTGCACTAAAGTGCACCACTGATCCTAAGTGCGGATCGCCGCGAGGAAGTCTATCCACAGTGCAGACAACGTCACAGGGAGAGGTTTCTTTGCTTTCCCATTAAAAATAAACATGTCTAGTATACAGAGTGTTTCTAAGTCGTAGAAAAAATGTGCTTCTACTGTGGTATCCGAATATAGTCCCCATACATGTAAATACTTCTTCCTTTCCGTAGCTACCATTGCCTTCAACTCTGTTTTAGTGGTCATTCGCACCGATCAGTTTTATGAAAAGTGTTAGTTCAAAAATGTTGTCCGATTGACACATAGGTATGTAAATACGAGTACATTTGAATATAACAAATAATGGTCTTAAGTAAAGTAAAATAAAGTATCAGCCTATAAACTGTCCCACTGCAGGGCAAAGGCCTCCATCATAGAAATCATGTTATCGCTACTATGATGGGATTAGGTTAAATCACCACGCTTGCCAAATGCGGATTGGTGATCACAAACCCGAGCTATGTTCGAAAAATTCAAAACATACTTTTCGCTTGACCCAGGAATCGAACCCAGGACCTCGAGATCACGGCCCGGTAGTTAAACCACTAGACCAACAGGGCGTCAGTTAAACCACTAGACCAACAGGGCCAGTGGTTTTAAGTATACGTGAATATTAATTAGGTTTAATTTATAAGTAGTTTACAATCTTAGTGCGGTTCATTCGACGAAATCTACAATATATTGTTCTTTTTAAAAACGTTGAGCGAGTCAATGATTTTAACAGATGCCGGTAGTTTGTTAAACATTCATTCAAGTATGCAACACTTTAAGCAAAGTGGAACCACCATAAATTCATTGGTTATAGATTTATTAAAAGCCTTACTACGGGCGACCAACAGGGCGTTAGATAAACCACTAGACCAACAGGGCGTTAGTTAAACCACTAGACCAACAGGGCGTTAGTTAAATCACTAAACCAACAGGGCGTTAGATGAACCACTAGACCAACAGGGCGTTAGATAAACCACTAGACTAACAGGGCGTTAGATAAACCACTAAACCAACAGGGCGTTAGATAAACCACTAGACCAACAGGGCGTTAGATAAACCACTAGACCAACAGGGCGTCAGTTAAACCACTAGACCAACAGGGCGTTAGTTAAACCACTAGACCAACAGGGCGTCAGTTAAACCACTAGACCAACAGGGCGTCAGTTAAACCACTAGACCAACAGGGCGTTAGTTAAACCACTAGACCAACAGGGCGTCAGTTAAACCACTAGACCAACAGGGCGTCAGTTAAACCACTAGACCAACAGGGCGTTAGTTAAACCACTAGACCAACAGGGCGTCAGTTAAACCACTAGACCAACAGGGCCAGTGGTTTTAAGTATACGTGAATATTAATTAGGTTTAATTTATAAGTAGTTTACAATCTTAGTGCGGTTCATTCGACGAAATCTACAATATATTGTTCTTTTTAAAAACGTTGAGCGAGTCAATGATTTTTACAGATGACGGTAGTTTGTTAAACATTCATTCAAGTATGCAACACTTCAAGCAAAGTGGAACCACCATAAATTCATTGGTTATAGATTTATTAAAAGCCTTACTACGAGGATGCTACGACGAGCCGCTTACGTAGCAATTCGTAGCATTCAGTCGCCGTAGCTACGACTACAATGGCTGTTGCATAAAATATATAGGGATACTTGTGCCACTGTGTTGCTAAGAATTGTGTTGGTTTATCTTTGGGAATGCAATCAAAAAGCTTAATAAAAATTAAAATTTGTCATCGATTTACAAGTAAAACGTTTATATCATAGACCTTCGATTAGGTTCGATTTATTTGCTGCCCAGTGTGTGATTCTGCCTGGGATAGCAAATAAGACATGCAATGACGTCATTCAGCGGTCCATCCAAACCCGGACCTGCGGTAATGCGATTGCCGGATCTGCTCCTGGGGTCGGAAGCGACGCGGACCGGAAACGGAATCTGTTTACACGCTGAATAATCATGTCCCAGCTCGCAGTGACGTCATGCTTTCCCGTTTAAAAAAACAGGTTTTAACAACGAACAGCATAGTACACTATGTCTTACAATGTGGCAGACGACCAGATGGATCACCTAACGGCAACAATGGACGATTGTTGCCGTCGAAAGAACGAACGGGAAACGAACTTCCGCCAATAATTATTAATTTATAAAACCGTGAAATGAATACGTTTCCGTGAAAAATATGTTATGTGCGTTTAGACTTGTCTCCGGCCGTGTGGTCCCCGGCAGAGTAGAATAGGCCAACCTCACTCTTACCGAGGTGTCGTAAAAGCCGACTAAGGTAAAGCTGCTGGCATGATCATCAGCACCCAGAGAAGGAAAACTCTGCATTTATATCAAAACCCTCGCCAACCCGTCTGCCAAGCGTGGTGAGTATGGCAATTACCCCTCATGTGATTGAGGGAGGCCCGTGCCCTAGCAGTGGGGACTTAAATGGGCTGACGATGATGATGAGACTTGTCTCTGAGCGTATATTTAAAAAAGGACGTGCTCACAATAGGCATCGCCGAACCTTAATGTAAAGTACCTATTGACGACCCGATTGGAACAGTGGTAGTGCACGCTGCCTCTGATACAAGGGTTGCGGGTTTGATCCCCGCACAGTACAAACATTTGTGTGCATGAACATGTTTGTTTGTATTGGTCTGGGTGTTTGCTATGTATTATAAGTATGTATTTACAAAAGAAAAGTATTATATGTATATATTTGTAATCCCACTGTTGATTCTGATATCCGTAACACAGGTGCTTGAGCTACCTATCTCGGAGTCAGATCAATGTATGTGATGGTGTGAAATATTTATTTATTTATTGAGAGTTTTTTGAGACAAACTTAAATATTGATAAAAGTGGCCACTTGAGGCAAATATACGATATATGGTTATGTGTCATAATCACCACGACTACATAATACAAATCATTTACTAGTTTCATCTCATTCGTTCCCCGTGGCACAACTTTTTGAAAGAAAGAAAGAAAGAAACATTTTATTGACCATCACAATAAATAATTTAACAATGAAAACATAAGTAACATTGACACATTAGAACTACAGCCAAAGATGGGTCCGAGAACAGACGATGGGTAGGTAAATTCACAGTTATATAATGAAAATATTCTAAATAAATATGCGTGTGTGAAGTGTGAGATCAATCAGGTCCTGGCCTCAGCATGGTGCTGCCACGACAGAGATGCCGCGGCAGCGCTGGTATTCTGGCAGGACCTGATGTGAGTGACGACCGTGTTAATGAATAACCATAAACACATTTTGGCACAACTGTTGTGTCACGGGTAAATTGGAATATATGAAACCTATGTTACATTTAGTTTAATCATTGAAAAAAACAATATCTTGAAATAGTTTATTTTCTCAGAAAAATCTCTCAAGTGGGTCACAAAAGTAATTTTGTTGTATGCGTCTAATTGACTTATCAGAATAGTTGTGTCACGGGTAAACGAATTTCCCATGGCACAACTTGGTTGTGCGAAGCAGTTGTGCCACGGGCATATATCGTGATCTCGGCGTCCTGGGTTCGATTCCCGGGTCGAGCGAAAAGTATGTTTCGTATTTTTCGAACATAGCTCGGGCTTGTGATCACCAATCCGCATTTGGCAAGCGTGGTGATTAAGCCTAATCCCATCATAGTAGCGATAACTTGATTTCTATGAGGAGGCCTTTGCCCTGCAGTGGGACAGTTTATAGGCTGATACTAAACTAATAGAGGGATTCCTCGCCTTACCATATATTATTCTTCTTTATTTAGAAACAGCTCACTGTCACCGCTGCGCTGTGAGCTACACCCTCTCCGTTCGCGCCTTCCCTAACAAGATTACCGAGACGTCTGGTACACTTTTATTAACATCTATAAATAACTTCATGAGCTACTATTTACGTATCACTGTTCCCAGAAAACGATTCAACTGTAATCTGTGATTTATGTCTCTGTTGGGGCTGTCCCCAAATAAATACACAGATTTACACTTATACGCTTACGGAGAAGCCCACGGAATAACAGAATGGAGATAGAGATCTTATCTTATCTTATCTGTTAGGGGCTATTTTCATGGGGCACGTCGACCCTTCTTTTGCGCTCTTACTCACGAAAGATTCGTTTCATCAGCGTCACGATGTCTTTCGGATTGAAGTGCCTGTCTGTAGTCTCCTGGTTTAGGATAAGCGTTACCTAGAAGACACATTCTGCCTCTGGCTAGTGAGTCGCATTCACATAAAAGATGTTCTATGGTTTCCGTCTCCTCCTTGCATGCTCTGCAGTCGCTGTTCGATGTCATTTTCATCTTCATCAGCATTTTGTTCGTTGCATAATGCCCTGTTAACGCTCCTATGAGCATCCTTGTCTGTTGTCTATTGCCTCCGAGAAGATATTTTTTGGAGATAGAGTTTGTATTACATGTGTATCCACGGGTCTCTGCAGGGGATATGGTACTAGGTAATAGGTATCACAGAATTACAAAAAAATATTGCAGATTTATGGTCCATGAAATACACATCGTCAGCCCATTTCATTCCCCACTGCTGGGGCACGGGCCTCCCTTAATCATATGAGGGGTAATTGCCATACTCACCACGCTTGGAGACGGGTTGGCGAGGGTTTAGATATAAATGCAGAGTTTTCATTCTCTGGGTGCTGATGATCATGCCAGCAGCTATACCTTAGTCGCCTTTTACGACACCTCGTTAAGACTGAGGGTGGCCTATTCTACTCTGCCGGGAACCACACGGCATATTCACAAATACACAATATTTCTTAACTTGTGATAGCAAGGACAGCAGCGGACCGCCGGCAGAGGGTGTTGCAGGTGTCCATGGGCCACGGTGATCGCTTACTGTCAGGTGATCCGTCTGCTCGTCTGCCTCCTATCTCAAAAGAATAATTAAAAAATAAGTAGCACCACCAGTGCGAGATGAAAAATAATTAAAATGAAATAGAGCCGCTTTAAAACCAATGGTGCATTTTCTTAGGCATAGAAAATAAAATTGTTTGCTAGATTACTAAAATAAAAACCGGCCAAGTGCGAGTCGATCTCGCCCATGAAGGGTTCCGTAGCAGCAAGTAAGATATATGAAGGTAAATTGCGGTTTACGGTTTATAACGTATTAAAAAAACTACCTACTAGATCTAGTCCAAACCAATTTTCGTTGTTAGTTTTCTTGATTATGTACGTACATCATATATATTTTTTAGTTTTAAAATTCATTTACTATAGAAGCTAGAGGGGGGACACACACAATTTACCACTTTGGGAGCGTCTCTTGCGCAAAGTATTGTGTTTAGAAAAAAATGATGTTTAAAACCTCAACATAATTTTTAAAGACCTATACATAGATATCCCACACGTATATGTTTGATAAAAAATGTGAGTTTCAGTTTCAGGTATGGAGACCCCCGCAATTTTTATTTTTTTAAATTTTTGTGTAAAAATCGTAATGCGGTTAACAAAATACATCTATTAATATGGCTCTACCCGAAGATATTTTGGCAATGTCAAATAAATTATCTTGGTAGTCAACAGTCGAAGTCAGTCAAAGTCACAGTCAGCCAACAAAACCCAGTGTTTTACGTTTTATCGACCTACGGATTCTGACGATACCACTCTAAACACAATCGCGGGTTGTAAAACTCTATTTGGTCAAGCAAGTTGTCACGTTACAACTCACTCAACACACAATAGCCGTGTTAAAAACGATACAATTTAACGATTCTTATTATTAGGATCGCTTTGCGGCACTTCACTGCACAAATAAACACCAAGTTTGTTCACTAAGAAGCACTCGAAACTAAACTTAAGAATTGCGTTAGCGCACGCGCAGTGTTTTAGTCCTACCGCCAAAATCCTAAAGATTTTTTCTGGTCCTAAACTCATCTGTTATTATTTTTTCTGGCATAAGTATGCGTTCAGAAATCAATTTAAAAATAAGAAAGTAGTGGTAAAAGGAATATCATCATCATCAGCCTATCGCAGTCCACTGCTGGACGTAGGCCTCTCCAAATTTATTTATAGATATATATTTTTGTCATTGTAATAATAATAGTAAGTACCTAATCATTGTAATTTATAAATTTTACCAACATATTCGACGCAACATGTATTTTGCTATGAATAAATTGAATTGAATTAACATTGACATTAACAAAATTATCGATTATGGTTAATAAACTTTACAAGTCTATAAAATAAAAACACTTGAAAATAATAAGATGAAACTCCGCGACACAAAACGAATACTTGTGTTGAAGCGGGTAGACAATACCCGGCGTGTAGACAGATAGTTTGAATGTAATCCTTTTACGTCTCGACAATGACAGACGTAATCACTCCCCCAGAGAAAGCTGCCGCGAGGGGCTGTGACGAAATGTGTTGAAAATGAATCACACCATGCGAGGAAATATGACTTTGTTTACATGACAACCAATCCGTCAAGCGAAGGTACCTCAGTGGATAAGATAGTGCACTTTTCCTGACGGGATGTCTTATGTTCGAATCTAAGCCTACGCTTCGGCATGAATGGATTGGCTAGACTGGGGTGCACTGTGCTGTGTTTCGCTGCGTGAGTGAGGGTGCCAGAGGCACAATCCCGAGGAAAGGACCAATTATTAATTGTCTTGCTAGTGGTTTTCTTTACACTTTGATTGACAGAAACACAAAAACTATGTTAACTTCAAACGCAAAATCTACACAACAAACTAAAAAAATAAGTATTTTAAAGGCACATATATTTACGCTGCCATATTAAGAAGGAATAACACGATAGAACCAAAGTCACTAAGAAATATAATATACTTATATACATATATACTTATAAAAATTGTAATAATACCATTTTATTCCATGTCACTCAGGACAGCTAGATAGATAGATAGATACACATCAGCAACCCACACTCGTCCACTGCTGGACATAGGTCTCCCCTAATGCACGCCACTGCTCCCGATTTTCGGCCACTCTCATCCAGCCCACACCACAACAGATAGATACACATTATTGCACAAAATTTACAGATCTTAGTCTATGTTATTATACTAAAACAATGTAGGCGGTCTTATCGCCAATAGCGATCTCTTCCAGACAACCTCAGGCTAGAGGAAAAGTATAGCGAATTAAGAAAAGAAGTAAGGCAGTGCAAGTCAGAAAAAGAAAAAAAAAGACTGTATAAATACGAGTATGGTATAACCATACATTATATTAAATAAATAGATATACCAAAATCCGAGCATAGCCATAGCATCTAGAATTATTTTAAGATACCCCAAACCGCTGGTTACGTCACAATACCTCCCAGATCCAAGGCCCTTAATAACAACTTTTCAATCCTTAACTCGGCCCAGACCGAAAATTCGAGAAGCCACATTACGAACCTCGATTTTCATTCGAAATCCCGACTTATGTAACTGTCGGCTTCCATCGGATTTATTTCAACTAGATACCACTGTACCTACTACATTACCTCTTTTGTTACCTACTTAAGAGATAACAGTTGAGACAAACCCAGCAATGGCACGCAAACTAATGCTTTACGACGAGGATTCGGTGGAAGGAGACTGTATCTCGGATTTTAACAATATCCTGTGAATTTTATGCCGTTATTCTCGAAGTATGTCACGGGTAAACCCTTGCGCATTTGTAATATGTGAGTAATTCTTCGTCGTCGGTTGTCTCGGGAGCTCGCGGCCATCAAACGTTCATAACACGTATTTTTATGTCCCGAGTCAGGTTACGAGATTCTTTTAGACAGACACGCAATATACACGTATAAAAATGTACTTGCAAGACAGAACAGGATTGGATGTTACTTTTCAGGATTTTAATGTAGCCCCCTCAAATGACTTGGCTTCGCAATGAACCCTAGAGCTGAGAAGAAGTACGATGCGTTTTGGACTATTTGTCCACCACTGGTGGTAGCGAGAAAATAGTTACCGTATCCACCAGTGGGGGACAGCATCTTTCTTTTGGGCCCTATTGGTGGATACTGGGAAAAAATGGAATGACCTTGCAAATAAAATCTATTCACTGTAGCTTTAAAAACTTTGAATCATATGTAATTCACAAAAGGTGGGGCGCAGGACCCAAACTTGATAGAGGCTCTTATTATCGGATACGAGGGCTCACTTTGGGTGACTGCGCTAACCACAAACCTACCTAGTCAGTAATGACAGACATTTGACAAGGGTCGCGCCGGTATCTGTGGTGGTTTTTGAATGTTTGTTACATGAAAGTTTACCAGTTGTAGGTCAAATGTTCATAGGTCAAACGAATGGTTTTGCCATTCGTTTGAGAATCCTTCATTTTATTTTAAACCTCCTACATTTTATTTCAATAATTTTATGCATAGTGCCTCTGTCATCCCACCGTAGGTGCCCCTGAAAACCAGCGCCTCGGCATTATTATGTCTTGGCATTATGCTGAGGGTCACCTTTTCGGCACAAAAGTTTCTTTTAGTTCTAAGATAAATGTAACTAGTTTTAAGTTGTTGCTGAATAAATATTTTCTATTCTATTTCTATTCGATTCAACGAGAATCCAACCCACCACAGCATATTTTTCGTCATATCACTGAACGATTCTCAGAGTTTGATCAAATCACTATATTTGTTTAGATGATAAAATCGTGTTGTTATTATAACATCCTCCGTGATTATATCAAATCTTTTTGTACATTATGCTTGCGACGCTTATACTTTTCTGTAGTAGAAATACAAAGACAGACTCGGCTCTGTTCCGTCACAGACGTGATTGGAGGATTCCGGCATTGAACGGAGGCACGCTACCCTCATTAGAGATTCGTGACCTGGTATTCATAACCGCTTGATAATAGCACTGTGATGTCGGTGCCTACAGGGCTTTGAGGCGGTGGCCTTATCCGACGTTAAATGTAGACAATAGAAATAGGTAAACCGGTTATGTCAGGCAAACACAAAACGATAAGTTAAGAACTTAACAGTTCACCAACATTAAAAATCGTATTCTTTAACCTTTTAGAAACTGTAGCGATTTTTTTTTATAATCCATCCTTTTTTAGAAAGGCTATATTTAAGAAGGATGAGATTAGCGATCTCCAGTTCCGGCAGCGGGGTATCCGTCCGAGATGGCCACCCCAGGCGTTTTAGTTAGGGCTAATGTGTCCCGCACTGTTATTATGACCACAATTAATTTGCCACAGGTTTTCGTGTGAAAAGGTGACGGGTTTAGGGTTGCAATCATTGGGGAAAATAGACGCAGGTTCGTTATAACAACCAAAATACCTACATACAAATACAAATACATAATCATAATCATTTATTCATACATGGGTAAGTGTTACAAGATATTAAATAAAATATTGTTAGGTACAGCCACGATTCACCGTAAATGAATATAAATATTAATATTTGATGCATAAATTACAATTCAATTTCATTATTATTACATGCATGTCAATCATATTAGTTTACAATTTATTATAATAAGACATCATTTTCACACTTCTAAATCTAAAGTTATTTTTATAGCTTATCATCAAAGAAAGATCTGACATCATAGTAAGCTTTTCCAGCAAGAAGAGCTGTATAGGGTAGTTTTAAACTTTTTATTATCATTGATTGATCTGATATACAATGGGATTTTGTTATAGATCTTTGGAGCCATGCAATTTACGCTCATTCTTTGGAGAAAGGGTTTGCATCCGTGAGTGAACTTCAATGTACCTTCACGACGACTTCCGACACTATTCATTTGAAAATAAATTGGGTTGTTTCGGACAAAGTTTGCTATTTCACTTATATACAAACACTAGCTTTTGCCCGCGACTTAGTCTGCGTTCACACAATATCTTTATAAATTATAGCCTATGTGTTATTCTGATCTATAAGCTACATTACTGTAAAGTTTCATTAAAATCCGTGTAGTAGTTTTTGCGTGAAAGAGGAACAAACATCCATACATCCATCCAAACAAACTTTCGCCTTTATAATATTAGTAAGGATGGTTGTGTTAGAAGTAAATTGTACATTGTATATCTGTATACCTAGCTTTTAAGTTTTGTATGTTGTGCAAAAAAGAATATCTATCTATCTATCTACACAATGCCCATTTTGAATACTAATAGAAAAGTAAATAAAGGTTTGAAAACCTTTGAACCAAAAGGTTTGAAAAGGTTTTTGTTCCATGGGAACGCCTATTCTAGTCTAAATATAAAGTGCATTGTTTAGCATAACCACAACAGTCATAAAAGATATTGATTGATGCTTCATTACCAATGTCAATGTCAAGAATTGGACCTTGAGCCTAGTGCGTGGGCGCATCATAAGTCGCCAATTCCGGGCAATTGAACGAAATGCGCAACACGCAACACACTACTTTGTTCTTTTATGACTATAGCAAATACTACGACGTTTTCACGACCAAATGAACTTGGTCTAATTAATGTGTATAATACCAGTCAAGTGCGAGCCGTATATGCAAGGAGGAATCAGTCGTGTAGATTTGTAAGTAGCTCATTCTTCACAGAAAAATGCGAAAAAACATAATATGTTAAAGGCGATGTTCCATAACTAGCCAAGACATTTTAAAAAAATTAAAGATAAAAAAAGATGAAAGTAAAGTAAAGTTTCACATAACCAATATGTTAATATTCTGGAACCTGAAAGCTGACAGACGTCATGATGAATAAAATGTGATGTCATTTTCGTCTTGATGATTTTTCTGTTCTGTTTTGCTATTTTTTTAGTTTGGAAACGAAACATTAAAAATAAATTGAACGATAACAAATTTTAGGTAAACATTTTTGATCAATAGGAGGAAGTATGACCCAATTTTTACAATTTTGCCGTGTGGTCCCCGGCAAAGAGAATAAATAGGCCACCCTCACTCTTACCGAGGTGTCGTAAAAGGAGACTAAGGTAAAGCTGCTGGCATGATCTTCAGCACCCAGAGAAGGAAAACTCTGCATTTATATCAAAACCCTCGCCAACCCGTCTGCCAAGCGTAGTGAGTATGGCAATTACCCCTCATGTGATTGAGGGAGGCCCGTGCCCCAGCAGTGGGGACTTAAATGGGCTGACGATGATGACCCAATTTTAAAATGAATGACGCAGTACGTAACTTGGGACTAATGACAGAGAGAAACGGAACGTGTACGGGAGAGACACGGTACGATATAAAGCGTAGCGCGTTGGTCAACGAGCTATTAAATATCAATGTCAGCTAGCCGACCTTCTGTGCCAAGCCAGTTGCATTCAATTTATTTAATTCACCACAAAAGCTGCGCACACGGCTAAGAGTGACAGTTGAGAATACATTTCATTTGTCACATCAAACATGATAATAAGATAAACATTTATCTTCTGTTTGCAGAATTCCCTCGATTTAATTAGTGAGTGTGATATACGAGGGCACAGTATAATGACAACCAGAAGCCTGAAATAGAAACAATGCTGCTCCATAAACACTTATAGGAATTAAAACTTATAGGCTTTCCAACAGGTGAGATTGTGGTCAAGCGTTAGCCTACAGTTCATAAAAAAATACCAATTCATTTAAATTATTCCTAAGCTTAAAATTCATCGACGGTGTTTGAGTGGGAGTGTCCCACTCGAAGAAGTCCCAAATGTCGTGAACGAACCGTTCATTCTAATTTTGATAATCTTATAAAAATCTTATTTGAAGGGTACAGGGGGAGAAAGATCATAGTCCATTTTTGTAATTTTAACACTTTGTTTGGATAAAAAAATCTTACATAATATTTATAATTTAGCTAAAATCTGAATTAATGTTATTCGATTTTATAACACATAATATCAATGCACAAAAAATACTTTAGAATGTTTGTAAATAATGAGAAAATAAAATAAACATTGACAGTTTTCTCAAAAAACCTTAAGTGAAAATGATCTTTCCTTCCCTGTACTCTTCATTTGCTGTTTTTCTCATCGCCACTTTTCCTCCAAGATGATCCCTGGCCAACTACATTTCCAATTTATGTATACTTTTCGTACAAAATTGTATTTTCCATTAAATCGATGAGGTAAGTAAATGTCCAATAGCCGCCCATACTATCAATGACAGCACCTCAGTGACTGACTAGAGGCAACTAAGGGATGCTGGTAGCAGGTGCAGATGCGATGTGCCTGTAATACCTACTTATTTAAATAATGCTTGTCTTGTATAATTATATGTGCCACATTGTCTTGTGTATTGTGTGTGATGGTCAATATATGTCCTCTATTTTTATAGATATTTCCGCTCTCTCTGCATTCAATTCGCGCGCTCATCTGTAGGCATAGTATTTCTACTGTCTATATAAATACTGTGGCATGGGCACCTGTAGGAATCTAGCAACATTCATTATTTTGAACATTTCTGCAAAGCAATATTTTAAGATTTTAGGAGACACAATGACGTTAAGTCGGCAAATTCTTTTTCAGTCACGCCTACGACCGGGCCATCACATATACATTATATGATTTCATTATTAATTTTTTTAATGTTTATCTTTTTTATGTTGCAATAAATAATTTATGAGTGTGACGAAAACATCTCTGTGTTACCGGCTTTCAAGGAAGGAATAGGCTCTATCTTGGGGGTTACTAGGTTGGTATTGCATTGCATGCCATCACTCTCTTTTTACTTAGAATCCTTATCAAACGAGCTAACATCGCTATTACATTGACAAAAACCCTTACAACGAACGAACCCCTGTAGGCAATAACATTTAATTATACGAGTAATTTGGTTAAGTACGTATAGTCTCTATTGTACTTTTGTGAGGGACAAAGAGAAAATATTCGATGTCATGTCGGCAAATTGGAAAAAGCGCGTGACCTGACAATTATATCTGTCCGTGGGAAGAATTTGCCGGCTCGATCGGAGTGATACCACGGCCTCATACAAAACCGGCCTCAAACAATGCCTTAGGGACCTCGCCCTCGGCGACTTTTTGTAGCGATGCTGTAGCGTGTTAGTAGCGAAAAAGTCGCCGTGGGCGAGGGGCCTTAGGTTTGTTTCGCCAAGTGAGTGATGATACCGGAGACGAAATCCAATTTATTCAGTATAATTTTAATAAAATTTGGTATGCAGGAAGCTCACTCCTCAGATTAACACTTGGCATATAAAATCTTTAAACCGAGGGTTACATCACAACTCCTTGGTAATGAATACAAATGAAACTCAGACCACGATGTTACTTAGACGAGAAACAAAAAGCTACGTAAATATGCTATTTCCTAAAATGGATCATCATCATCATCATCGGCCCATTTAAGTCCCCACTGCTGGGGCACGGGCCTCCCTCAATCACATGAGGGGTAATTGCCATACTCACCACGCTTGGCAGACGGGTTGGCGAGGGTTTTGATATAAATGCAGAGTTTTCCTTCTCTGGGTGCTGATGATCATGCCAGCAGCTTTACCTTAGTCGCCTTTTACGACACCTCGGTAAGAGTGAGGGTGGCCTATTCTACTCTGCCGGGACCCACGCGGCTACGTGGCTAGCGGCCTAAAATTGATAGTATTATAACAAAGGCCTAGGTTCATGTTTGGGGTAATGTAATGACGACCCGTTTGGAACAGTGGTAGTGAACGCTGCCTTTGGTGCAAGTGTTGCGGGTTCGATCCCCGCACAGTACAAACATTTATGTGCATGAACATGTCTGTTTGTATTGGTCTGGGTGTTTTCTATGTATTATAAGTAATATATTTGTAATCCCACTGTTGATTCTGATATCCGTAACACAGGTGCTTGAGCTACCTATCTCGGAGTCAGATCAATGTATGTGATGTTGTGAAATATTTATTTATTCATTAATGTACTAAATAACAGTTTTTAAAGAAAAGATGTTCTTCTGTGAAACATTTGTAATAAAGTAGGTAGCTAAAAGGAAAGTATCAGCCTATACTGTCCCACTGCAGGGCAAAGGCCTACATAATAGAAATCATGTCATTGCTACTATGATGGGATCTGGCTTAATCACCACGCTTGCGAAATGCGGGTTGGTGATCACAAACCTTAGAGTTCCCACAAAAATTAGAATCTTATCGCTATACTTTGCCTCTACCCTGAGGTTGTCTGGAAGAGATCGCTATTAGCGATAAGACCGCCTACATTGTTTAGTATAATAACTTAGGCTAAGATTTGTAAATTTTGTGCAATAAAGTGTATCTATCTATCTATCTATCTTAGTTTTTGCTCGACCCGGGAATCGAATCTAGGACCCCGAGATTACATTTTACCACATTGGGAGCGTCTCTTGCGGAAAGTATTGAGTTTAGATTTTTTTTTATTAGAAACCTCAAAACCTTTTTTAAAGACCTATCCATACATATCCCACACGAATGGGTTTGATGAAAAAAAATTTTGAGTTTCAGTGCTAAGTATGGGGACCCTATCTATTTATCAAGTTTCAATAGTATAGTTCTGATAGTTTCGGAAAAAAAGGGCTGTGACATACGCAGGGACGGACAGACGGATAGACGGATAGACGGACAGACGGACAGACAGACAGACCGACATACATGATGAATCTATAAGGATTCCGTTTTTTGCTATTTAGCTACGGAACCCTAAAAATGCATGTCAGTGGGCTATAAGCCTGGTTTACAAGTGAGATTAAGCATAATCTATATCCTATAGATACTTAATTTTCCGGATACTTCATCTCGCTTTATCCTGCTCTTAAGACCGTAATCATAGAAGGCAATGTTAGACTCATAATTCAGAAGCTGTTACAGGCAGACATCTTAGCCTGTCAGCACCTTAAAGGTCGCCAAGAAATACAAGCCTTTGTTTATCTCGACTTTATGGTGTGGATAACGCACTTCTATTATAAAAGATAATAAAGACGACATGAGGGATAAGACAAGCTGTCAACGCACTGAAGAAAGAGTCATTTGATATGCCCTTAAAAGGATGGGATATAAATACGGATTTATCCAAGAAAATGATGCTAAAAGTTCGTATCATGCGTCAACTATACACACATTGTATTCAAAATATAAAGCATTCACTACGGCTCCATAATTATACTGATGAATTCTTTGTTTTTTTTTTACTGTAGATAGGTAAGCGTTTGACCATATTTCACCTGATGGTAAGTGATAATATGGTCTAAGATGTAGCACGATTACCTAGAAGATACCTATTCACTCGCCAAATTGTAGCCACTAGGTTGTTTATAATACATATTTGATATTAATAAAGAAATGGGTTTTAAATTTTATTCAATTTTATTCGGAAAAAACAAGAACGAAACATGGATCCTTTTCATACGGAGCTCTTAATAAAAATTATTGAGGTTTTCCTCACACGAACATAAATAACATTTCAAATATAGTCAATACATCCATTGGTTTTTTAAAATAAAGACCAAAATAATATGGATAACTAGTGAAAACTATATGAAACTTTTGCCTATAAATCTCACCCGGTACTAACAAATATTTGAATGGTCAATACCGTTCGCTTACTGTATGGAAACGCTATAAATCCGATACAGAAGTTTTCTATTTTGATACATTCTCGTTCAAACATGTGTTATGCCGAGTATTTGGTTCGCTTCGTTCGAGAGCTTTGAACCGGGGATCGAGAGCTTATATGCTCAGTCTAGGATTTTCTAACATTTTCTTTCTCTTAGCACTGAAGCCCTTTCTATCCGGGGTACGATTGGACCATGATAAAAGAAATAATATCAAACAGAACCAACATCAACTTGACTTCATTGGAAGTTATCACAAATAATGTCATACTCAAATATACACCGCGCTTTTTAACCACCTTAGTCCCTTATCTAGGGTATACACACTGGCTCAGTGACCCGAAACGAGTCTTGGCCTCCGAAACAAGAGAACGCCACTTTGGTCGATCCTGCACTATTTATCGCCAGTCACCGGACTGAAGTTCTCGCATATCATTTTCGGCGACGCCTTTCCAGCGATACCTAGGCCGGCCTACCGGGCGTCGGCCCATCGGTCGGCTCTGGTATGCTTTCTTCACGAGACGATTCTCGTCCAGTCTCTCAAAGTAGCCAAGCCAGCTAAGACGATATACTATATACTTGCCAAGTTTAGTGCAGAGCTAGGAAATAGTTATTTTGAGAAAGATTTACATCCCTCTTTTGTTTTAGAATTATTTTGACGTTTTTATATAATGACTAGATGTAATTCAAAGCACATCTGATTAGCAGTTCTTATTATAGAAGAAACAATGACACTTAATTGATTTACTTGAAAACAAACATTTTTCCCCATGATAAGACCCTCTTTTGGGGAAATAAATAAAATTTTAGAAAAAAATAACACTTTTTCATACAAAAGTGAACAGTTGATTGGTGCACTTTGTATCAGAAGACGACTGCCTCGGTGGCGAAATGGTTCATGGGTCGCACTTTAAAGCGACGGTTGCGCTTGGGGTCCCGGGTTCGATCCCCGGGTCGGGCCAAAATTTGTACCTGAGTTTTTCTGTAAAGAAATTCTCAGTGTGAGCCCGGAGTCTGGAATGTTGGCGGTCTTGTACCCCCCTCGGAAAGCACGTTAAGCCGTTGGTCCTGAACCTAATCCCTCTTCGGTCGTGTCACACTGGTGTCCTATCGAAATAAGAGGGTACGGGAATAGAGAGTGCACTTGGGTCTGCGCAAATACTTGTGCACCGTAATATATCCAGCGTCGATGGCTGATCGCTGAGATTGGCCGCTATGACCGAAATATCAGTTTGGAGGACATTATCAGAAGACGATTTTTTTACAGATTAGGCCCTATGATCCATGGGGAGAAATGATTGTTTTCATTAGTATATTGTCATAATGGAGTAAGATAGTTAAAAAACACAGTGTATATTATTCATCATCATCTCAGAATGCCGGGAATAATCTTGAAGGTTACCTCACGACGTTTCCCCTCATAGTCCAGTCTAATGGTACAAATACGAATATCGCAATTTGAAATTCGAGAAACGCGTGCGTGTAACGCACCGTGCGGGTAGTTCTGGCCTTTCTAAAAAAAAAAAACAGATTTTTAAGTTGTGATATATAATATTAGTTAAAATGAATTTATATTTCTTTCAACAATATTTATGTCATTGAGAAGATTTTGTAATTACAAAAATAATTTAAACCCAAATACCGTATATTTTGCAATTCATTAAAATATAATATGTAACTTTTTGTCAATCCTAATAAATTGAATAAAGTAAATCTAAATCTAAATTCTCACAATATCTCATACGTTGACCTGATTCCGTACTAAGTAGCTTAAGCACTTGTGTTACAGATATCAGACAACAGAGGAACACAAATATATACTTAAATACATATATTACACCCAGACACCGAACAAACACAAGTGTTCATCGCACGAATGTTTGTCCAGGGTGGGGATCGAACCCACGACCTTTGGCGTAAGAGGCAGGGTCACTACCAATTGCGCCATCCGGTGACAGACGACATACGATATCTCATCTATTAATCTAATTCTACACTAAGTAGCTTAAGAACTTGTATTAGATGAAATAAGGCATGGTATATAAACCTTCATAATATGTATGAGAGCTATTGTCTAAGCTCCTTCAGGTTATGAAGCAGCTTTAATATCCGCTTTGTTCATAAAGGTCAGCGAATAAGGCTTGTCTTCAACAAAATGCTTTGTCACTTTATTGTGCGTAACACCCAGTAGCACCGCGACGTCACCAATTACAATACACTTGTGTAGTAACCTTGCTATAAGATAGGTGGTACAAGACCTTTGTACATACTTAAGTACTTACATATACAGGGCCTCCCAAGACTATTGGATATAAAGGGAAAGCACTTATTAACATAGAACTAGAATTTTCGGAAAACGTCAGAGTGTGAAAGAGATACAATCGGCCCTGACGTAGATTCTATACGGGTGCGGTAGAGAGAGACCGCCGCCCAGCACGTCACTCAGTACTAACGCCATCGCGCAGTTTTTCTGGTAGGATTTTCTATCAAAAAGCACAGTTTGTTTAGGGTGCATGTCCATGTTTTTTTCTTATAGAAAACATTTCTTTACTTTATTTAAAGAAAAACCTGCGTTTAAATTTTTGTAGTTACTTTTTTTGCACAGGGAACGATACAGTCATTACTAAAGATAAATTAAGAAACCTTGACCTAAGATTTTCAAGAAGGTGAATTACTGTTCGGACGACGTTTTTTTTATCACTTTGAACCTTATAAACTTCCTAGTAAATTGATAAACTTACGGTTCTTGTTGTTTTCCGGTTACTATATACATCTTTACGCTACACAAGTGCGCTACCAACCTTTTTAACTTACTTTCCCCGCTCGAACCACCTGTACTCTCACTCACTCGGTGGAACACTAGCAAAAAGTCTTATTTCAAATACACTTACAATCGTTTACGAAGTGTAACAGTGAGTTTGTTAGTTGTTCTTAGGCTCCCCAGGGGCGACAAACGGAATTCCGTGGGCGAAGTGACATCTGCCTGGGATGGAGAGTGACAGCTTTCACGCTTATTGAATTAATATGGTCATGAAACGTGGCCATCTTTTTCTTAGGGATTCAGGGATTAGGTCCTCATCTATCAGCCGGAATTACTACCTCCGTGGTGTACTAGCTAAGTAAGCTGTCTCTAAAACCTGAAGTTAGTGAATATCCTACAGGGGACATGGCATTTTGTTGTGGCTTGAAACCTGATTGTCCGAAATAAAGATTTGATGTTTCGGATTCAAGAGAATATAATGACTGACAACTATTTTCGTTACAAAATATTTTAATTTTATTACAAAGTAGGTATTTCAGGCAAAGCACACTCTTTTGTTGTACTTACGAAAAAAAAATGGACTTTAATAATATATACTAGTTAATAGTGGCCCGGCTCCGCATTTCAGGACATTCGTTTCACTTTGTACCAGTAGATGGCGCTAGGTGTTATATACATTCGTGTTTTGGGATTATCTATAAGCGTTGTCGCTGTCTGTAGAATTTACATCTATATAAATAGTACATAATATTAGTGTGTTTAAAATTAGCCGACAGCAATCAAGCAAACGCATAATTGGACTACGTTCACGTGTTGGCTGTTCGCTTTGATCAAGGACCAACGTATGGTGACGTTTCGTTACAATAAATATCGATATATCCAGTGGCACAATCCCAACTCAACGACTACTGACTAAGGGTTGCCACCGGGAGCAAGTTTATGTCGAATTTAGAATTATAAAAACTTGTGGTTTCATCATCATTATCTGCAACCCACACTCGTCCACTGTTGGACATAGGTCTCCCCTAATGCACGCCACTGCTCCCGATTTTCGGCCACTCTCATCCAGCCCACATCAGCCAGCATTCGAATGTCATCATCCCATCTTGTCACAGGGCGTCCTACACTACGCTTACCGAGTCGCGGTCTCCACTCAAGGACCTAAGGGGTTTGGTTTAGAGTGATAAAAAAAGTTTTTTAGGAACAAACATCAATGTAATATTTTAACTTAAGTTTCGTTGATGTAGTTGAAATGAAATTAAAATTGCACAGTTAAAGTATATTCAATAAACACTTGGTCTCAATGTTGGAGAGCCACGCTTAGGCATGAATGGGCCGGCTCGACCGGAGTGATACCATTGCCTCACAGAAGACCGGCGTGAAGCAGCGCCTGCGCTGTGTTTCGCCGTGTGAGTGAGGATACCGGAGGCCCAATGGGGCGGAAGGGGAAAAGGTTGGCAGCGCACTTGTGACTCCACTGGTGTTGCGGGTGTCCATGGGCGGCGGAATTACTTACCATCAGGTGATCCGTCTGCGCGTCTGCCAACTCTCATATAAAAAAAAATTGGATTCATAATATCAATTTTACTATCAGGATATTCTCGAGTCAGTACATAATGTACACATTTGCGGTGAAGCTACGCCACTGAGACGAAGGCAGCCCTGACATAAAGCATCGTATAGGGTGTATCAAGCTCTGTGTAGCTCTGATGAAGGCACGAATTTTACTCAGGAAGCGCGATGGAAATCCAATTCTATATTTTTTTAGTTTCTCGCCAGCACTGCGCTTCGATTCTGTATTTGAATACTAGTTCCAATTTATACCTCAATTTGTTTTAAATTCAAATCTGTGTTTTGCGTAAGGAAAAGCAGTTTTCGCAGTGCGAAAATCCGCTGTTGATTCAGTGTTGAAAATCCGCTATAATGGAAGCTAACCATGTTAATAAAAGAAGTGAAGCACTTCTATAAACATAGAATAAAATTGAGAAATACTTATTACATAAGACCTCAAATCATAGAAGTATATTTTTAGAAGAATTAAAAACTCAATATTGCGGACACGTCTCGATGACCCAGAAATTGGATACGAACGAGTATAGCATTTTCATCAGCCTTCATACTACGATCGATCCTTAAGTAAACCCCCTAAATACTACCTACGTGATATAACATCCTTTGACTGCGGGAGAAAATGGGCCGGCTTAACAGGAGTGATACCACGGCCTCACGGACAAGCAGCAGAAAGAATGAGGGCACCGACATATTACGTCATCATGGCATAAAGTCATAGCGCACCAGATCAAAAAAGTGAAATTCGGATCTTTGAAATATACCTACATGAAAGGCTTCCCTATCTGTACAAATAAGTCTTTTACGCTCAGTTAGGGGTTAATAAGTCGACAGTAAAAAGAGGAATAAAAGGAATCATATAAAGAAGCTAATTGCCAAGCCATTAAAAGAACCATCCCACTTCCTCCGGATAAGCATCAAACTATATTTAACTCTATAGTGAATAAGCTGTTGCCCCAAATTTGTTTCGGTAACAATGAAATTAAAAATTAGATCAGAATCTGTCTAACACCACTATTTGTAGAGAACATTACATGCTTTTATGACAGAGTATTTCATTATCGTCTTTGCGTCGCTTCGGAGCCCAGGGTCCGTTAAAAGACAGTATTTGATGTTTGTAATTATATTATCTATCGATTGGCATCGATTGGTATGTTTCATAGGTGTACACCATATTACGTCATTTTAGGTATACTCTCTCTCTAATTTAAGAGCGACGCTCTTGTCGGTGGAGTGGTCTACATTCCTTTCTCGACGCTGCCAGCATCTTTGATTCCTTGTACACGACATGACATTTGCTTTTCTTCTTTAACTTGTTGGACGTAATTTCTTCTTGGTCTTCTTCTTTCTCTCTTTCCTTCCACTTTTCCTTCCATCATTATTTTTATGAACATGTCATGTCGTATCAAGTGTTCCATCATATATAATATATATATTTTAATGACGACGGCATACAAGTATCTAAAATGACGTATGTTAAGTATGCAAGGTTCCATAGAAAAAGTAGAAATATAGAAATAGAAAAATGATTATTTGGCACCAAAAATACAGATATCTATACATAACTTATTATTTTAATCTTCATCTAGTTACAGTATAATATCTAAATTCTAAGAGGCGCCAAAAAGGTCCCCGCTCACTTATTTGTCAAGACACAGAGCCTCAACTCTGATATTGTGCAGGTACCTAGTAGGATATCAATGGAAAAATAGAAGTAGTATAATCCTTAAATCTTAGCCGTGTGGCAGAGTAGAATAGGCCATTCTCACTCTTACCGAGGTGTCGTAAAAGGCGACTAAGGTAAAGCTGCTGGCATGATCAGCACCCAGAGAAGGAAAACTCTGCATTTATATCAAAACCCTTGCCAACCCGTCTGCCAAGCGTGGTGAGTATGGCAATTATCCCTCATGTGATTGAGGGAGGCCCGTGCCCCAGCAGTGGGGACTTAAATGGGCTGACGATGGTGAATCCTTAAATCTTATGAAACAGGCTGATTTTGCAACGCTAAAGGTAAACGCCATTGACTACTACTACTACAAAAACAATACTTTATAAAAATACTAGCCTTTTGCCCGCGACTTCGTCTGCGTTCACACAATATCTTTATAAATTATAGCCTATGTGTTATTCTGATCTATAAGCTACATTACTGTAAAGTTTCATTAAAATCCGTTTAGTAGTTTTTGCGTGAAAGAGGAACAAACATCCATACATCCATCCAAACAAACTTTCGCCTTTATAATATTAGTAAGGATGTATTTCCCTTCTTGTCTATTTACAAGTCACGTAAGGGCCGAACACAAACAGCTGACCGTGGGAGAGCCATGCTTCGGCAGGAATGGACAGTACACGGCCTCACAGAAAACCGGCGTGAAGAAGCACTGTGCTGCATTTCGCTACGTGAGGGTACAGGATGCCCATTCCAGGGGAAGGGGGGTTTAAAGGTCAGCAGCGCACTTGTGACTCTACTGGTGTCGCAGGTATCCATTGGCGTATCTATCGCTTACCAACAAGTGATCCGTCTGCTCGTCTGCCACCTATCACATAAAAAAGAAGGTTTTTTTCACTGGTTGCATAAGAATAGCCATTGTATAAGTAACGTTTGCCATAGTTGTGTGAATGTAGGTCCTCATCTTAGCGTGTTATTCCCAGTTTTTTAAATGTGGGAGAGCCACGCTTAGGTATGAATGGGCCGGATCGACCAGAGTGATACCACTGCGTCACAGAAGACCGGCGTGAGGCAGCGCCTGCGCTGTGTTTCGGCGTGTGAGTGAGGTTACCGGAGTCCCAATGTTCGGAAAGGGGAGAAGGATATGGAATGACAGCGCTATACCAGATATTTAGTATCGGAAAAAGGTTGGTCGAACTTAATTGATTAAAGAGATCGAGCTCAAAACACCGGACAATTTCGATTTCGAACATAGTGTCTCTTTAATCAATCACTCGACATTGGCAAAGTTAAATCGAAATACGATAGACGCCATAACAAAAAAAAAGGTCGGTCGAATCGGACCTAACTAACACAAATACAAAGAGTTAAGGTTGGCAGCACACTTGTGACTCCACTGGTGTTGCGGGTGTCCATGGGCGGCGGAATTGCTTACCATCAGGTGATCCGTCTGCTCATCTACCACCTCTCATATAAAAAAAAGCCCTGGGTACGCAAGGACAATGATCCAGGATTCGGAAAGTCTGGTAATTACAATGAAGTGACTGCCGTCTGACCTTCCCCTGAATTAGTCATGGGAACCACACCAACTGGATCACTGTTACAAGTACAGAATCAGTGACTTAATAGTAGGTATCCACAATTTTGAGAATCTATCCAAGACGGGCAGGTTTCCTTGATATATACTCTCACCTCCGAGCTAATGGAAGATACATGAATATAATCATTTCGGCCAATAGACGTCCACTCCTGGACATAGGCCTCCCCCATGGGTGTGGAGAACACCACAGATCGGTCCTGTGCCGCCCGCATCCAACGGATTCCCGCGATCTTCACCAGATCGTCGCTCCACTTTGTGGGGGGACTGCCACGGCTGCGACTTCCTGTACGTGGCCTCCACCTTTCCGCCCCAACGGCCGTCTGTTCTCCTCGCTCTGTGCCCTGCCCATTGCCACTTGAGGCATGCAATCCTTTGGGCTATGCCTGTGACCTTAGTTCTCTTGCGGATCTCATCATTTCTGATACGATCACGCAGGGAGACTTCGAGCATAGCCCTCTCCAAGAAATATAGATTTGATAAATCCAGAGGCGCATGCTCGTTTTCGAATCACGACCCGTATGGAAGTCGCGATCTTATCCATTGAGCTATGATGCATCGCTCTGAAAATAGAAGTTGCTTTTTCAAAATGAATGGCAAAAAATACCATTATAAAAACAAGCTATTTTGACTTGAGTATAAAATTGAAAATTTAAAAAACCCCCGACACAACTAAAGCTCTTTCATACCTAGGTATATTGAGGCAGTTGGAACAACAAATAGGTTATTCGTCATTTTCTGACGGCGGCCATCTTCGGTTTGAATTTTTTCACAATTAATATATTCTGCTACTCAAGCCTTTTTATATGATACTCATATTGTAGGAGTTGTGTTAAAACATAAAATCCAAATCTTTGTGACCACGGCCATCTTGGATTGATTTTTATCCAACATAGCTAAGAACACTCCCTCTTTATTCATCTTTCAAACAAAAAAAAAGAACAAAATCAAAATAGGTTCAATTAATCGGGAGCTACGATGCCATAGACAAACACACACACACACACACACACACAGACACGTCAAACTTATCGTCCCCCGTCGTTTTTGCGTCGGGAGTTAAAAATGGACAAATTACATGCTTGTGTTCATTTATTCAAAATTCAAAAATTCAAAATTTTTTGAATTTTGAATAAATGAACACAAGCATGTAAAATAAAACTTCAGAAGAAACGAAATATACGGTGTATTTTGGATACAAATACGAGCCTACCATTATTAAGTCCCACAACAGGAAAACACCTTGCCCTTATCTTAAATAATAAGTTTGATAGAAAAGTGAATTTCCGAGATTTCTCTCTTCTCTTGGAACGACAGGGCGCAAATCCTGCCCTTGACGCCTTACCCTTTCAGATAAATACATCCATGGGTATTGTTGTTACCAACATTTGCGAACATTCCCTTAACCTGTTACGACGCGTATCAGTGTCTAATAATGCATTATGGTATGGTTTGACTACCTCGTTGGCGCACTTTAAAGCGACGGACCTGAGTTTTTCTGTTATGAAATGGACAACATTTCATATTTTTAACACGTCCATATTGTTTTTTTATATGAAAATGGACATAAAATTAACGGACAGTTGCATGTCATAAGTTTGGCATTTCGTAAATTTAAAACTATAATGTGCTAAGCAAAGAAATATTTTACATTCTGCCATCCGATGACGTCATCTTACGTTTTTTAGTTTTTAATTTTTTTTCTCAGAAAATAAGCAATATAAATAAATAAATATTTGAGCAGCGGAAAAGTAAATAGAGAATTGGTATTTTTTGTTTTATAGCTTAGCAATTTTGAAATGTTGTCCATTCTCTACGTCAGCCCGGAGTCTGGAAGTTAGCGGTCTTGTAATCCCGTGCCTCGGAAAGCTCATTAAGCCGTTAGTCATGCGCGCGATCCCTTTCGGGATCGTGTCACGCTGATGTGTCATCGGAACATGAGGACAAGGGAGAGAGTCTACTTGTGTTTGCGCACACACTTGAGCATTTTAATATATCCTGCGTATAATATAGCCGAAATTGTTTGGAGAATATTAATATAATGGTGGTAGTCAACTTCCCGATTCGTCGAGTTAAAAACTCGTCCTACTGAAAGCTACCGCGGATATGTCAATATGTGCGTAGGTTCGTTCATAAATATGTACGTGTAAGAGCCTCAGTGTATTGACTTAAGATTGAATATGTATACCGAGCTGTTATTACGGGCGTTGAAAGGGTACTTATGCCCAGCGATAGTCGGTTAACTCAGTAATATATTACTTACGGCTTGCCCTCAATTCGTTTCAGGATATTTTTGCTTATGTATAAGTTCTAAAATCTACTTCCTTGGCCTCTTCTCTTCCTTTCCTTTTCCTAATCATTAGGTTCCATTGGCTCCGCGAGTAAGCATCGTCTTCTTTTAGGCTTACATTTTTCATGTCCTTTCGGACATTTGTCATCCAGGTAGGTGGAGGTCTACTTCTCCCCTCTATTTTTGGTAGTCATGGAAAGCCACTTTTAAAGAGTTAAAGAGGCAGAAGAGCTAAGCTGCCTCACACAAGCTCAATAGCACCCTTATCTGATATTGAGAAAATAATTCATTGAACCTTGTCTATCATGACATAAGATCGAAAACCAATGAAATTTCTCTTTGACTTATGGCCTGTTAAAGGTTAAAAGTGGCCTCCAATACTACTTAATGCTACTAATACTTATGCTAAGTCGGTTTATTATGCAATAAAAAGTTTTTTTTTAATTCTTTACCATAGAGTCTGTCGAACTTGTGTCTGCAACGCATACTCTATTATTTTAGCCACATAATGCGAATAGGAGATGATAGCTTAACTGACCAGTTTTTGTTGGCAACACTGAAGGCAAAAGGTCACGAGGCCAATGACTGAACAAGTTGGGCTGACCAAATAAAAGCAGCTATATCCCTGTCAAATTTCTGTAAGGTGGTGAAGGCTAATAGACTAGACTTCTAATCGCAATCAATGGAGCAAGTTTGTTTGGCTGATGAATTAAAGTGACCACGATTCTCAGTAATGAGGGACCAAACCGACCAGAATGAGAAAATCGGGTCTGCGCATAACATGTCCATACCTTAGCCTGGCCTCAGTATTTTTTGTTAGTTTGACAGGTGTTAGTTTGCGCTCCTGACTGCTCACCTGTTCCCGCCGGCCAAAATTAACATACGCATTCCAGTGGTATGAAGTTTATTCTCCAGGATTTTCTTCGAAGCTTATGTTGCGCTGTCACCTAGTTCCAACATGTCCATTCCACTTTGTAAATAAAGGGCGTTGGGAGTTGATTACGCTGACAGTGTCTATCTTCACGAGCAACCCCTTCTTTAGAATAAAACTTTTGTCTTAATTATCATTTTAAAAGTTACGTTTTTGTGTGCATCATCATCATCATCATCAGCCCATTTAAGTCCCCACTGCTGGGGCACGGGCCTCCCTCAATCACGTGAGGGGTAATTGCCATACTCACCACGCTTGGCAGACGGGTTGGCGAGGGTTTTGATATAAGTGCAGAGTTTTCCTTCTCTGGGTGCTGATGATCATGCCAGCAGCTTTACCTTAGTCGCCTTTTACAACACCTCGGTAAGAGTGAGGGTGGCCTATTCTACTCTGCCGGGGACCACACGGCATGTGTGTGCATATTGCGTTATAAAGAAGATTATAGGCCCTGTAATGAAAAATAAGAGACGTCATATAGGTTAAAGGTTTTCTCAAAAAGACAAAAGAAGGTAAACCGAATCAAAATCTGACATGAAAACGGGTCAGTAATGCTATTGCTCGAAATGGTTATGGGATTTGATTTCTTTTTCAGACTGAGCATCACCCATTGGGATCCGGAGAATTGGTACTTACCTATTTTCATTTTCAAATTAGCTTAAGGTCTAAAAAATTTAAAAAAATTACAATAGAGCACTTTTTGACCTGGCTGACCGGATGGCGCAATTGGTAGTGACCCTGCCTCTTACGCCAAAGGTCGTGGGTTCGATCCCCACCCTAGACATACATTCGTGCGATGAACACTTGTGTTTGTTCAGTGTCTGGGTGTAATATATGTATTTAAGTATATATTTGTGTTCCTCTGCTGTCTGATATCTGTAACACAAGTGCTTAAGCTACTTAGTACGGAATCAGGTCAACGTATGAGATGTTGTTAGAATTATTATTATTATATATATTCTTTTAGTTATTTAAACGTTTTAAAACGTTAAACGGTTATTTAAGCGGAACCTTAATTAACGTAAAAATACTTAAGGTGACGGGTAGGGCACACTAGCGACGCCAATCGATTTTAATTTTTAGCTACTAAAACGGGCCTATTTTAAACAATTTCGGGGTTACAACCTCTCGGTAAACACTTATACATTTTTTAAATAACCATGCACAAATGTTGGATCCGTTTTTGCACGCGAAAAATTGATTTGAACAAACGCGTTGGATCCAATATTTTTGCATGGTTATTAAATTAATAATATAAGTGTTTGTCGAGAGGTTGTAACACCGAAATCGTTTAAAATAGAACCTGTTTAGTAGCTAAAAATTAAAATCAATTGTCGTCGCTAGTGTGCCCTACCCGTCACCTTAAATTAAAAATATCGTTAAAATTTTAAACATCGTGGTCTTATTGAAAACAAGGTCTGAGAAATAATAGAGGCTTGTATCCTGGTGGTGGGGTGAGGGGGGGAAGGGTCCTTAAGTACTCCTAAGTAAAGAGATTATAAGCCTCCGAGGCGCACAGTTTACAGGATGTTTTATAAAAGGACAAATCTCTCAGCCTTCTTATTAAACTCATAGCGGGAAGGAAATAAAACCGTTTATAAAATAATTCCAGCACAAAAATTACGGCATGATAATAATCTTCAAAGCCAGCAAAGTCTTTGTAATAACCTAAAACATATTTTAGCAAGATTTCAAATATGAAACGATTCTTAGAATCAGATGTCTAAAGAACACTTCAAAAAGCGTAGTGAAATGTCTTAGACACTTACGCTAACATATTGTATCAAAATATTTTTATGATTATTTTCCAAAAGAGTAACTACTGAATTTTTCACTAGTAATTCTCGGTATAGATCGTCATTACGTTTCAGTGGTATATTAGTTAGATAGATAGATAGATATTCTTTATTGCACAAAAATAAAATACAAGCATGATACAATAGCAACAGACAGTACAATAAGGTGGTCTTATCGCTGGTAGCGATTACTTCCAGACAACCTTTGGGTAGAGGAAAGAAATATCGTATTCGTAATAAGGAAAGGCAGTGCAAAGTAGTTTAACAAATGAAATTGAGAATGGCAGAAATATACATTATTTTATATATTAATATTATTACATTACATAAATAATAATAAACAATACATACATACCCAATAATATATACATAGATAATTTATAACAAAAATTCAATAAAAATATTTCTTATAGATAGGTATAAATGACCAGAGAGCAGACCACATAAAAAAGGAAGAAGAGACAAGGAAAAACCAGTGTACCTATTTATAGAGATAGGAAGTGAGTTTTGACACGGGACTTATTTGACATTCATAAGTGTCGACTTTGAATTACGTTTTTTTTAACTATACATTGTCGCTCAAAGTTAATATAAACAGTCGGCAGCAAAAATATGTGTAAACTTTAGCACATGGACACAATATTTCTACAACAGTAGATATATACGCTAAAGCAGTATAGACACTCCGCCATGTTGTAGAGTGATCCAGGGTTGTCCCTTTAATTTTCGTAAAATTGAATTATATATTTTTGTTTAACGCTCTATCTTAGCCTCAGCTTTAGTCAGACCTTTTTATCTAAAAATTCTTTTTATCTTTTTATCTAGCCAGCTACTTTTGATTAGAGCATTTGGGTTGTCACTATTTGATTATTCTTAAGATTTAAATCATAGTGGCTTTATGAATAAACGTCCAATAAACCTTTGTTGGCCAAAACGGTGTTAAGGAGCAGTTTTGACGATTTAAATAAAAACTTTTCATACAACATTGTCAAAAAATTATGAAAACTACTTTATGACACCGTTTTATTAACTAAGGTTTAACAAACATTTATGAATAAGACCCTTGTAGGACCCGTGTAGGTAAGTAATAAAAAAAACGAAATGAAATAAAAAATATTGTCTTTTAAGTTAATGTATGTACGTAAGAACTTGCACACTTTTCCAAAAAAGTCCGATAGTCATAGTCTTAACACCAGAAATACGCATAGGCTTGCCGTCCCGGTCCTCAGACTTCATAAAATCGGTAATTCGTTTGTTGGCAATTATTAAGATATTTAATAAGCTACCACAAAATGTCATTAACCTGTCACTGGATAAGTTTAAGTCTCATATTAAAACCTGCCTAATGAAGAAAGGTTACTATAGTGTACAAGACTATTTAAATCATAAGGATTCTTGGTCAAATATTTTGAGTTGTTATTCATAGTAGTCTATTAACTTTCATAATTGTATTTTTTTTCCTCAGTTGAAACTCTGTAACATCATCAATATTTGAAAAGAGTAACTACTGAGTTTCTTGCTGGTGTCTTCTCAGTAGAAATCGACATTCCGAAGCAGCGGTAGATATTAGGTACCTATTTTGACATTCATAAGTGTTCTGTGTGGACCTAAATTGATATATCTTTAAAACGACCCGACGGAATATGATGCGGTTTTTTAATAGATAAAGTATATTAAAAGGAAGGTTTATACTTATAATAATATAAATAATACCACCGGTGCGAAGCTGGGGCAAGTCATTAGCAAATTAATAATAACTGATGAATGATTCTTACCTTTCATCATCAGCAGGCAGTCTAAAATATGATAGCTCCGCAACGAACTCGTGGCATTATTGTGGATATAGTACACCTACTTTATTATATGATTTAAACTTTATTTATTAGTTATAAAATTTATAAAATTACAATGTAAAAGGGCGGCTATTGCGTGTTAAAATTAGCTAGACGACGTTTTTATGAGGGATGAGGGTAATGTAAACCGTAGGCAAAACTGTTTGATTATCGATTTTATTTTCATAAAAAGTTTAATCGATTGATTTATAAAAATTTGGAATTTATGCGCGATTTTCTGCCAGTTTAAACTAAAAAAACACTACCACGAAATATATTATACCAAAATTATTTAGGTACTTAAGTCCGAGGTACTGTCAAGAAAGTATGATATTTGTGTTGTATATTTTTTCGAAAAAAGAAAGCGATAATTCATGGGCGTGAGGCATGTTTACTACTGAAGTACGCGGCATTTATGATCGCTAACCCTGATTTTCTTGCGATTGTACTCCGATGGGACCTTAGAAGCCGTGTAAAACGTGCGTCTGTGTGCGTGCGTTTTCGAGCTTTGTTCGTAGTGTCCATACTGCTTGCGTATATATCTACTGTGCTTCTACTTTCTTTAAAGTAGAAGTCAGATAGCTAGATTTTTTGACTTAGTACCAAAGTGTATATCATTTTGCAGCCAACTGTACTATTATAAAAGCTGCTCCAGGTAAAAAGACTGTTATGTGAAAATGTCGTCACTAGTTTGAACCATCGAGCAAAGTAATACTCGTAATATTTCGGATAGTTTGACCCCTTTGAAACATTGAGGTCGAAATGAGTCACTTTCCTGCCAAAACCATTCGTCAACTTCCAGCGTAGGCATGTGCCTGAAAATTAAAAACAACTGAGCCGTTCCTTAACTATGCGCCATGCGGCTAGAGTTGCCCTAATGCAAGACTGAGGCATTTTTGGCCACACTCAATACTGATCTGAATGCGTATTTAGTAGTGACCCTGTCCTGCACAGTTGAATGAAACTCTGAGGCATTCAAAGCTGTCTGTCGCTTCACTTATTAGTCGGTCCCGTGGTATCCCGTGTAAGCTATTGTTTTACGGGGTACGTAGATTCAAGTAGACTCCAAATTCACAAAAAGACGATTAATTTTATTGACGAGAAACAATTAAACATTAATCTCACTTAATTAACACTAAACACTTTCTAAATACTTCGCAGGTTATTCGCTTCTTCACTCCTAATTCGCAGGAGACTAAGTCGCTTCGCTTTCCAAATCAGAACTGAAACGACGGGCTAACACGACCCGCTTTTATACTCGCGCTGTCCATTAGGGCGAACTTTTTTCGAAAAGTGTTTCTCGAAATCGAAATTTCTAGATTCTTGCTACTAGAAATTTCGAGTCAAAGCTTCTCGAACTTTCGACCGCAAACTGTGACTAAGGTATCTGGAGATCAGTAGATTTTTCTAGAACATTCGACATTATTCCATTTCTTTCTACTACGTTCTATAAATTTCCATTCAAAGCTTCTCGAACTTTCAACTGCATACTGAGACTATGGTATCTGGAGAACTGTAGATTGTTCTAGAACGTTCGAGATTATTCTATTTAAGTAAGTAAGTATATGGTTTGTACACGATGACACCTCAAAAGCTAGTCGTGCGTGATTTGGATCCCACTCTGGAAATACAATCGTGTGATAAACACTTGTGTGTACACAACTCGAATACTTATGTATTATTAAAGACACGATTCCCCTGATAGATTGGGCGACCAGTCTTGGTCTCACAAAAAGCAAGACGAAGAACATGACAGAACATCACTATATGCGGTTACGTGTTTGCTTAACATTGGAACTGTTGACAATGTATTTAAAACGCCTCGAAGCCGTAACCTCCGGCGGTTAAGAATAGCATTATTTAGATAAGCCGTTAGCATTGTTATACTAATCTCACAAATCGGAGCGTGTATACCTAGACGGTACTACAGTTTTTGATTTCACACTAACAAACAGAATTCCAGGGTGGCCCATTTTATCGCTACTATGACGGGATTAGGCTTAATCACCACGCTTGATACGTTCACCACGGTACTAAGCATTTTCAGTAAGATGCCCCAAAACAAGGCTCATCTGAAACACCCCATGTATCTTCCCCGATTTTTGGTAGTTTTCGAAAATGAGAGTCGACTTGCTACAAGAAGAACCGCCTAAGATAATAATATCCTTCAACCGCTTCGGCTACAGCGGCCGATCTCAACGATTAGCAGCAGTGTGTGCGCAAACACAAGTACACGATCGATTTCTGGGAGACCATAGTAACACGACCGAAGAGGGATCAAGCGTATGATCAACGGCTTAGTGTGCTTTGCGAAGCATGGGGGTACAATTTCCAGACTTCGGGTTGACAAATACATTTTCTGCGAAAGAAAGCCTCCGATCTTGTAATTTAATACAGCATTCAATTATTCAACAGAGATTAGGCGCCGACTTCGGTAAAACCTTTTCACGAGTACTGTTATAAAATGTTATTTGAAGTGTATAAAGTGATATAAAAAAAATTATACACTTTTTAGTTCGTGGTATTTGAAGGCGGTTTTTTTTTCAAGCTTTTTAGGGTCTCATTTTTTGGCATCCCCGTCATATAACTAAGAAACTAATTGTGAATACAGTATTGAAAGAGTAATACAACAAAACCCAAAAAGAACTTAAATATACTGTAACAAAATGGCTAACAACGTTAAAGTATGAAGAAATTGAAAAGTTACTTAAATAAGCGAACATAACACACGCACACACAAACACACGCACACACAAACACACACACACACACACACACACATTAACGAAATAAAATGTCTTTAGATTGTTATTTGTCACGTACCTAAACATAGTATGATGTTAAAAAACCGAAGAGCGGAGGCTCCTGGCACAGGCATCTATATTCTTAAAAGGAGTCTCCAACCATAATTATGTAAAAATACCTATGCTCATGTAATAAAGCATTTTATTTATTTCATTATTGTTTTATTTATTTATTATACTTTAACTCCTTACCGTTGAGGAGTTGACCTTTCATCATCAGCAGAGCCACAAAATTAATACAATCAGTCGTAAATATTGGTGCAATTTCGAAAAAAGATACAAAACATTCCGTGTGCCTTTAAAATTAGAGGGTTCTAATTTTTTGGCAGAAAAAGAATTCTCAACAGGTAGGGTCACTTCAAAGTTCAACTCTCTAGCCACTACGCCATCGAGACAATCAATTAATAAGAGTGTATTAGAATGTTACACTTAAAATATAAAGGCTAAGATACCGGTAAGGCTTTTAGAAACTTCAACATTCACGAGCAATTTTATAAAAGAGGTTCTCAAATCGACTGAATATTTTCTTTTGTATATAAATATGTTATTTGATAAATCCGAGAATTTTAAACCGATATTTCAAACAAACAGGTATACCACGAGATCGAGATCAATCCTTCTTTTAGAACACGCGTAAAAATATTGCAATACTTAGTTCCGGGAACTATTTACATAGTTTCGTTATAACTCAAACATTTATGAAGGAACTATATACTATATATACACTTTGATTTTGTCTCAAATTAAATATACATATTGAACGTTGGTCAATATATCGTTGTTCATATTTTTTAGCTTTTTGCGTGCTTACAAACTCTCATAAAATTTTCCCTTTCAAAGCTACTTGTTTACTTTCACAATTTCCCGACATCAAACAAAATATTATCGTTTTCCTTTGGAATATGAATTCAAAGCGTATCAAGCTTTCTACGGTAAATTCTCATGATTTAGGAAAGCAGAAGAATAATAAATTTATTTATTAAAATAATACTGATCCATCTGGAAAACTCAATTGGTATTCTCTCATCGCTAGATCTCGAACACACCTCAGTATATCTTTCTCGGTTGCGTCCAACTAAAGTCTTCGTTTCGCCAGAATTGGTTTTGAAGCCTGGAAATTACAATGAATAGCCGTCAGATCTATGAAACCCTTAGACAGAGGGACCATATAGGATCATAATTAATTATTTACGTTCAGAATTATTTATCAATGTTTCAGAAACGATCCAAACGTGCAAATTTTCTTAAGATGTTTTCTATTGCTAACATAGGCAGACGAGCTTACGGCCCATCTGATGGTAAATAGTAACCGCCGCTCATAGACATCTACAATGCCAGGACAATCATGTCGCTGCCCACCGTGGAAGAAGAACTCTTTTCAAACCTCGTTTAAAAACACATGATGATATTGTTTCCCAATTCCATTTCATCACCGGAGTTAAGCAATCTGGAGCTCTATTTTTGATTCATTCGTATGACTTAGCGTCGTCGCATGCGACGCAAGTCACATTCCCCTTCTAAGTCGCATGAAGCCGATTTTCCTCATTTTTGAATCATTCGATTTCGATGTTGCCAATATAATACGGTAAATTGACATTCTAACCCTTTCATGCAGAATGTTATAAAAACCGGTAGCTTCCGCATTGCAAACGGAACGCAAAAACCATAGATTATTGGCTGAATATGAAAATCTTTGCTTTTTTTGTCACAAAAAACTATGAATTTCACCTGTCAAAATCAGTCAAATCAAAGTGTTCAAATTTATAATATTTTAACCGAATCTCCCTCATAATGTTGTGCTGTATATGTGTTTGTTTGTTTGTATACGTTTTATTATTTTGTTTTAGGTGGTGTAACCCTCAATTAAAAAATAAAAATCAGAATGAGTAAAATATCCTTACACCGGTCAATTTCTCATTAAAACGTGTCTCTTTAATCGCTCGTCATGGGCAGAGTTATATAAGTGTTCGCCGTGGGCAACACAGTAGCAGCCATAACACTAAAAAAAATTAAAAAAAATTTAATATTTTGTCTAAGCTTGTTGATATTGACAACTATTTAGACGTTGCTTCTACCGCTCGCTTTAAGTCACTCGAGCTACATATATAGTGATCTGTGACGCGACCAACGAGTGGGTGGGGTCACTCGTTGCAGACGAACGATTCAAAAATGCGGAATTTCGTATGTCGAAGGAAAATCAGTAGAAATCGTGCGCTCGTCACGATGCTAAGTCATACGAGTAAATCAAAAATAGGTCTCCTGATCTTGCTACGCACAGACGAACTCTACTTCTCAATTATTGACGAAAAAGAGGCCATAAAAAAAGGAATAAGACAGATGGAAATGCCGCTACAGGTAGCGTAGCCAATGCAGCTAATCCAGTTATATTCACGACATGGTAATACAATCTCACTTGCAGGCTCGACGCTCAGTACTAGCTCAGGGTAAACAATACCAGTCCTTTGAACCTATTAAATTATAAAAACCGATAAATTATAATATTATTCGCAAGATTGTTATCTATTCGTGAAAAGTGATCTGTGCACTACAAATTCACAATTTATAGCGCACAATTTTTGAGACTTAAGAGAACTCAGTTGCCAACAGTGGCAGTCAAAGGCTATAGAAAGGGCTTTATTTATAAAGGTTCAATAAACCTTTGTTATTTTTAACCCCCCACGCAAAAACGACGGGGTTTTATAAGTTTGACGAGTCTGTGTGTGTGTGTGTGTGTGTGTGTGTGTGTGTGTGTGTGTGTGTGTGTGTGTGTGTGTGTGTGTGTGTCTGTATGTTTGTCTATGGCATCGTAACTCCCGAAAAAATGAACCGATTTTGATTTTGTTTTTTTGTTTGAAAGATGAATAAGGAGGGAGTGTTCTTAGTTATGTTGGATAAAAATCGATCCAAGATGGCCGCCGTCACAAAGATTTGAATTTTATGTTTTAACACAACTCCCACAATATGGGTATCATATAAAAGGGCTTGAGTAGCAGAATATATTAATTGTGAAAAATTTCAAATCAGAAAATGACGAATAACCTATTTTTCGTTCCAACTGCCTCAATATTAGTATCAAATGAATGAGCTTTAGTTGTGTCGGGGGTTTCTAAATTTTCAGTTTAATTTTTTATGTACAACAAAACTGTTTTCACGTTTCAAACAAAAAAAAAACAAACAACATTTTTGAAAACATAATGGAAATTGCTTAACATCGTTTTAGTTAATTAACAAAGGTTTAATGAACGTTCATGAATAATACCTAAAAGTCCCTTTAGAGATACGCAATGGATTTGGCGTCACGTAAAACGAACACCGCGATCATAGTAATTTATGTATGGAATCCAGTAATTTTTACGTGCCACATACGAAACGACGCACAGCACATACATATACAAACGCACAGCAACGTACTGATTATGTACTTCGCATAAATTAAATATTGAGATATACATGCCGCGACAATAAGCTAGCGATGACCTTGAGTACGCAGAAATAATTTTAAGTATAAAGTCAGCTAGTTCTACGACGTGCGCAAACTAAGCCAGCGCTACACTTCAGTGGCGCGGCCTGAACCACTGTCCGAGTGTTTTCATCATCATCATCAGCCCATTTAAGTCCCCACTGCTGGGGCACGGGCCTCCCTCAGTCACGTGAGGGGTGATTGCCATACTCACCACGCTTGGCAGACGGGTTAGCGAGGGTTTTGATATAAATGCAGAGTTTTCCTTCTCTGGGTGCTGATGATCATGCCAGCAGCTTTACCTTAGTCGCCTGTTACGACACCTCGGTAAGAGTGAGGGTGGCCTATTCTACTCTGCCGGGGACCACACGGCCGAGTGTTTTCAGATTGTGTTAATTAGATGTCAATGTAAAAGAGCAATACACACAGAAGGCGCCGGGCCGCCGACAAATGTTGATGACATTTTGTGGGTTTACAATCTTTTTGACATTTCGCCGGACCATATGTTACCAACATGATTCTTTTTATAAGGTCGCCGGGCTGTGTCGGCGTGCTCTACGTGTATTGTTCTGCATTTGATTTGCTACATATCAGGTCAAATGCATTACGATGCAGATGCAAGCCGAATCCAAACCTGTGTTCGCGCCATAACCTAATTGGCTTTGCGCACTGTTTCAGAAACTGGCTTCATGTATATCATCAATATTAGTAGAAAGGCACAAATTGTTGTCTGCATAATTTCAACACAATCATTAAAAATACCGTTATTAATCTATATGTTGAAATAACGGAGAAAACCTGTGGAAAAAGTACACATTCCCTACGACAGTGTTGCCAGATGGTAGAGACATGGATTATCCAGACAATTGGTCGATATTCAGAGCCCCAAAAAATTAAATAAATATGTCCCGACCAAATAGAAATTTAATTAAAAAATCGATTAATTGTACGACGCATATAGCGTGCCGCTGTCCATGCCAATATACTCTTTTGTTCAAAGGTTTTTTTTATGCTGGAGGCTTAGATTACATCAAATATTTAATCTGAGACTAGAGGCGACGGATCATGGAAAGTAATCAACGCCGCCCATTAACATTCTCGAAATCAGAATGACTTTATTACTTAACCATAAGTGCTAAGTATTTTGTTTTCAATTCAAATTTCATTAACATCTTTTTGTCTTCCCATCTGACTTTCATTGCAACGGACGCCACACCCCTGCCAACCACACCATATCAAACATGAAATAACAAAGTGAGAAATAAATATGAGAAAGCAATAAACGTATTTTATTTATTTATTTAAAGTGTACGTGTAATAATTAGTTAGTTGTACCTTAATTGATGCAGTGCCAACTCAGCGATTTTGATTTTGTTTTTTTTGTTTGAAAGATGAATAAGGAGGGATTGTTCTATGTTGGATAAAAATCGATCCAAGATGGCCGCCGTCTATTTAAAGTGTACGTGTAATAATTAGTTAATTGTACCTTAATTGATGCAGTGCCAACTCAGCGATTTTGATTTTGTTTTTTTTGTTTGAAAGATGAATAAGGAGGGAGTGTTCTTAGCTATGTTGGATAAAAATCGATCCAAGATGGCGGCCGTCACAAAGATTTGGATTTTATGTTTTAACACAACTCCCACAATATGGGTATTATATGAAAGGGCTTGAGTAGCAGAATATATTAATTGTGAAAAATTTCAAATCAGAAAATGACGAATAACCTATTTGTCGTTCCAACTGCCTCAATATTAGTATCAAATGAAACAGCTTTAGTTGTGTCGGGGGTTTTTTAAATTTTCAATTTAATTTACGTATTTTATTTATTTATTTAAAGTGTACGTGCAATAATTAGTTAGTTGTACCTTAATTGATGCAGTGCCAACTCAGCAGTCCAAACGGTGTGCTCTAGAGGTTAATAAAATATTTAGCCACGTTAGTTCTGGAACTTTCAAATAAACTTCCCGCGGTCCAACAAATATTGTCAGTGGAATTGCCAAACACAAAGTGCACAGTCGCTACAGATCCACAAAAAATATGAAGTCGAAACCTTCATTATGTGAAAAACTATTATTGTAGTGGATTTCTGTAGTTAGTGTTTTTTTTTTTTATGATATAGATGGCAGACGAGCAGACGGATCACCTGATGGTAAGCGATTACCGCCGCCCATAGACGCCTGCAACACCAGTGGTGTCACAAGGCGCTGCTTACCTTTTAACCCCCCTTCCCCTGGATTGGGCCTCCGGATTGGAGTGTTAACGGACTCCAAAAGCGCGCATTACAATGAAGCGAACCGCCGGCTAACCTTCGCGACCCATGAACAGGGGAACCAGACCAACTGAATCATGGTTACACGTTTCAGAATCTATCCGAAACGTGCAGGTTTCCTCTAGATGTTTACCTCAACGCCGACCTATTTGTAGAAATACGCACATAGATTTGAAAAACCTAGAGGTGCATGCATGTATGGTGAGAGGTGAGGTCGTCGAGACTTATCTGCGCGAGATCCTGGTCAATAACTGGCAAGAAATGGCGCAGGATCAACCGAAGTGGCGATCTCTTGTTCCGGAGGCCAAGACTCAATTTGGGTTCGCTAAGCCAGCGGAGTAAGTAAGTAAGTAAAAGGTGCATGCTCAGGTTCGAACCACGACCCTCCCCCATGGAAGGCTCGTTCTTATCTACTGAGCTGCCATCGCTCCTCGGCTGCACAGTATCCGTATTAAAAATGCAAATTAAATTCTTCAGAGCGTAGTCTATACGGGATACCACATTTTGTTTCTTCTCTTTATTCCCACACAAAACGGATTCTGAGCAATATGCTCAGACCACCGTCGTTATTTTAATCCTGCCAATCGGCTCGACACTTGTGTACTGAAAATTTGTATGCAAGGACAAAATTTACATAACACAGGCTATTTTAATTGGAGTTCTGATAGAGGCCTATTGTGGCACGGCAAGTCGCGTGCGAAGTGTATACTGGCCGCAATACAAACGTGACATATTTTCGATGGAGCAGCCTTTTGTGAATATACAATTCACCAAATCTATGGCATCCCTAGGGTATTCAAGGTTTCAACGTGCGTGCGCATGTTTGTGTTTGTGTGAGTGCGTGTGTGTGTGTGTGCGCGCGTGCAAGTGCGTGTGTGCGTCGGTATGTGTGTGTGCGTGTGTGTGTGTGCGTATGTGCGTATGTGTGTGTGTGTGTGTGTGTGTGTGTGTGTGTGTGTGTGTGTGTGTGTGTGTGTGTGTGTGTGTGTGTGTGTTTTCGAGATCTCAAGGGTCAAGGATCTCTCTACATAACATTTTAAAATAGATTCGCGACACCGAAGAGGTGCATGTTCAAATGTCCCGTCTTACTACTGATTCAAGATGGCGGAGCACTGTGAACGCCCTTTGCCCCATCTAGGGGACATAGGACATTAGGTCCAGTAAGACTACTGAATTAATTTATACTTGAACTAATTTTTATTCCCAATACTTTGAGATCTTTGGGTTGCCACCAAGACGATTCCACGAGAACCTTTAAGACTCGCGGTTGCAAGATAAGTGGCTAGATTATGATCCAGCCGAGAGCTTTAAGATTTTAATGGGTTTTTGATGCACGAACAAATTTTCAGCGCCTGAGACTCAACCACCCCTTTTTCGTAAGCTTGAGAAAACGCTATTTAATCTGAGGTGTAGGTATAGGGTTTTGCACTGAAAAATGTTATGAAATTCACGCGCCATTTTTTCCCCAATCTTGGACCGACACGCAATACTAAACTTGACGAATAAAAGTGTCTCTATAATAGCTTGGAATTTATTTTCTGAAATTAGTTTTTTTATGTTATAGGTGGCAGACGAGCAGAAGGATCACCTGATGGTAAGCGATTGCCGCCGCCCATGGACACCCGCTTCACCAGTGGAGTTACAAGTGCGCTGTCAACCTTTTAATCCCCGGATTGAGCCTCCGGTACCCAATCACGCAGTGAAACATAGCACAGTTGTTTGTATGCCAAATCTTTTTCTATTTCTATTGCTACATTTATATTTTCTCAGGCGGCTTTAAGTATATTTTCACAGGTTGGAGTAATGACTCCTGCACTCATGTCAACGACCGGATTTAAATATAAAATCAATATACGTCGGGAATCCGGTTAACAGCTTAAATACGTTTACCTGATGGTAAATTAAATTTGTCACGTAAAAATTACATGTAAACGGGCTTGACGCGCTCGAAACCGCGTCAATGGGTAACACGAACTTTTTAATTACACCTACGATATTAATTGTGCTGTTAATGAGGGTACCAGAGGCCCAATACGAGGGAAAAGGAGGTTTAAAGCTTGGTAGCTCACTTATGACTCCACTGGTGTCGCGGATATTTATGGGCGGTGGCAATCGCTTACCGTCAGGCGATCCGTCTGCTCGTATGCCATATAGCACATACAAAACCGTTCGTACGTACGTTCTCTATATAAAGTAACAGCTGATTATCAGATCGATCGTTTAAACCTATTTTCGGATAACAGGCCTTGTTCACATTACACGCGTAGTAGGCGCGGAGACGTGAGCGCACGCTACTAAGGCCGCGCGTGTGTTTTATACGTGAATGCTTGCATATACCGTCGAACGTTTAAAATATCGCGACCAACCGTGATTTCGTGTGGTCGCCGTGTGGTCCCCGGCAGAGTAAAATAGGCCACCCTCACTCTTACCGTGGTGTCGTAAAAGGCGACTAAGGTAAAGCTGCTGGCATGATCATCAGCACCCAGAGAAGGAAAACTCTGCTTTTATATCAAAACCCTCGCCAACCCGTCTGCCAAGCGTGGTGAGTATGGCAATTACTCCCTCATGTGATTGAGGGAGGCCCGTGCCCCAGCAGTGGGGACTTAAATGGGCTGGTGATGATGAACCGTGATTTCGAAATTGGATAAGAAATCGAAATAGGGCTGACATGTATAATGTCAATTGACAAACGACTCAAGAAGGGTTGTCACATCGCAGTGTGACAACGCAGCATTCGAGGCATTGAACTTGGCAACCTTAGGTTTCCCTCCACAAGGGCACCAGCAAGTCTTTATCTTTATGGTTATTATTTACATTATGGCAGGCAGCCCTGTTGGTCTAGTGGTTTAAATACCGGGCCGTGATCTCGGGGTCCTGGGTTCGATTCCCGGGTCGAGCGAAAACTATGTTTCGAATTTTTCGAACATAGCTCGGGTTTGTGATCACCAATCCGCATTTGGCAAGCGTGGTGATAAAGCCTAATCCCATCATAGTAGCGATGACTTGATTTTCTATGATGGAGGCGTTTGCCCTGCAGTGGGACAGTAGGCTGACACTTTACATTATGGCAGACAAACGAGCAGACGGCTCATGGACATCTGCGACAAACAGGAGTATCACAGAATCATTACAGTGGCTGTTTTCACGTTCTAGTGCTATATGAAAATAATTATTATTATTATTGACTGAAACTCGTCACCAGCAGCTAAGCGGAGCGAATCCTCGTTGAGACTAGTTTGAAGTTAACGCTTAATTTAGTCTCCAGTAGCTGATTATATTATTATTCAGATTGCAGAGACCCGCTCCTTCATAATGCGGGCGCTAAGGACTGTGACATTAGGTAAAACCTGGTTTCCTTAAAGGTCAGGCAAGTAAGTTTTTTCGCTAAGTCAGGCTCTCAGAAAATCCATGACGATCTTATAAGCTTCAAGGATTTAAAGTTTTGTATAAAAATAAAAAATGCTTTTCACCGTACGAGAGCGAGGCTTATGTATGAATAGGCAGGCTCGTAAGGAGTGATACTACGGTCTCAAAGATAACCTAAGCGAAGTAGCGCTTTCGCTGTGTATCGCCTAGTGAGTGAGGGTACCGCTGAACCGGAATAAATGCAGCATTGCCGGCATTTTCAGAGTAGGACCGCCCAAAGGTTTCACTGTTGTACCCTATCGGAAATAACGCAACGAGTATTTTCAACATTAAGGAGATGAGTTAAAAATGGTATTGGACTTTGTTTCTTTGTTTTATGTCAACGACTTCCTATATATAGTGATATATTATAATGCTCAAGTGTGTGCGCAAACACAAGTGCACTCTCTATTCCCTTGCCCTCATAATCTGGGACACTGATGTGACACGACCGGAGAGGGATCGGGCGCAGGACCAACAGCTTAACGTGCTTTCCGAGGCACGGGGATACAAGACCGCCAACTTCCAGACTCCGGGCTCCCACTAAGAATTTTTTGCCAAAAACTTAGGTACAAATGATTTGGCCCGACCCGGGGAGCGAACCCGGGACCTCTTGCGCAGCCGTCGCTTTAAAGTGCGACCCCCTAACCACTGCGCCACCGAGGCAGTCAATAACTACACGTTTTATGTATGTTCATAATGCTAAATCAACGAAATAATTGTAATATAGAAATACCTGATGTTAATGTACCATGTATTATTCTCCTAATGTAGAAATCCGGCTTAGTGTACCGGGACAGAGTCGAGAACGAATAAGAAGGAGACACACATTGCTGTATCAAATGTTGTTGCATCGAATGAATTAACTTCTACACCCGTAAATCACTTATTACGCAAAATGCAAGAACATAAAACTAAGTTAGATTGAAAGAGCTTCCATGTAAATATTAAAGCACCCTATACATATATTAAGGTCAGTCAACACAATGAAAATAAATAAGTTTAACATGTCTCGCAAAAAGTAGTGCAAGGAGCTAAGGACCTATGCTGTTTTAAGATTTCTCTGAAGGATCGGATCAGACATGAATAATGAATGAATAAAACATTTATTGGCACAAATAACAACACATACAATAAACAATTTACAAAAAAAAAACAATCAGTATTAACAAAATAAAAATAACACAATATAAAAAAAATAAGATTAACATTGTGCCAATAGGCGCCCGCTCAGCATTAGTCGCGCCGTGTCATTGCTGACACGTCGCGACGCTGATATTCTGCGGGAGACCCTGCGGCATATCGTGTGCCTGCTCACGAAAGGAAGGAATGAAGGGAGTTGTAGCAACACAAACAAAAAAAAAATTTTATTACCTACCTAACTGAACAGTCACATACACAGACATCACGTCACAGATCGTAAAAGAGATCCAATCGACCCTGTCGCAGCTTTAATGCATCTCTGTACGGGGTGCCGTAGAGAAATCAACCAGAATCACCCTAAAAGACACTCAGTACCAACGGCTTCGCATAGTTTTTCAAGCATGGCTTTCTATGAAAAGGCTCAGTCTGGTGTATATCTATGGATCCAAAATAGCCCAAAGGATTAACAAGCTAAAGTGCCAATGGTGTCATATTCCGCAGGACTAACTTGTGCTGGAGTGGAGACCGTTTAGGCAGGCGTAATGTCGAACGTCCCTGGTTATGATCATCGTCATCGTCAGCCCATTTAAGTCCCCACTGCTGGGGCACGGGCCTCCCTCAATCACGTGAGGAGTAATTGCCATACTCACCACGCTTGGCAGACGGGTTGGCGAGGGTTTTGATATAAATGCAGAGTTTTCCTTCTCTGGATGCTGATGATCATGTTGGGTGGCAGGCCATAGGAGATGTGTAAGTCCAACGTTCTGCAAACAGATTGGTCCTGCGCCGCGCGCATTCACCAGGTCATCGTTTAACCTTGTGGTGGGCCTGACGCGGCTGCGACTCTTTACTCTCTACGCGGCCTCCACTCGAGGACTTTCCCGCCCCTACGGCCTTCTGTTCTTGAAATGCGTCCTGTACATTGTCATTTGGGTTTTGCAATTTTTTGAGCTATGTCTGAAACTGTGGTTCCACTGGGGATCTCCTCATTCCTGATACGATCACGCAAGGAGACTCCGACCATACCTCTCCTCTTAAGTGACATTGAGCCTTCTTAAGCGGCGCTTTGTTTTGTTTTTTAACGAACTAGTTTTCTTTTTTTCGCAATATCACTGACAAACGAGCAGACGGCTCACTTGATGATGTAATGTGTAGGAATAAGCTCTTCTCTTGCGGCCTAGTTGTATATAGTTGATCTATATGGAAAGCTATGTACTCACAGTTGAGCCCCAGGTCATGGTAGGTGAGTATGGCGGGCTTGGCACGGTCGCCCTGCACGGCCACGCACAGCTCGCCGCGGTCCGTGCGCACGCGCACCTCGGCGCACGCGCCCTCGCTGAAGCGCCGCGAGCTCGGGAACTGCAGCTGGATGTTCTTCAGCTCGATGTCGTCCATGCTGTTGATAATACATAATGTTAATGGTGTTTATGTAGTTTCAATTGCAATCATACATTTCTCAAGATCAAAATATTGGCAATACAGATATATTCAGGAGAACATATTACGGCACTGGTCACCGTTTCGTACTTTTTTTTATGTAATAGGTGGCAAACAGCGCTATACTATAGACTTTAGTATCGGAATAAGGTTGGCCGAATCGGCCCTATTAAGCCAATCAGCGTCTAGTCGTATACTGAAACGAGACTATACTTTGCTGTCGACGAACTGTCAAACAAGTCTTCGTATCACTTACGTTAAAATAAATGCGACGTTCTTGTCTACAACGATTTCATCGTAATTTATCAATAAATAAATAAATTCATACAACATCTCATACATTGACCTGAATCTGTACTAAGGGCGGATTCGACAAATCTAATTCCGATCTATAGTATAGCGCTGTCATCATAAATAAATCTGATGGTCTATCATAGATTTTTCCACGGATAAAGATTGGTAGGATCCGGCCTATTGTGTTACAGATATCAGATAACAGAGGAATTACAAATATATACTTAAATACTTTATGTATATTACACCCAGACACTGAACAAACACAAGTGTTCATCACACGCATGTTTGTCCAGGGTAGGAATCGAACCATCAGCCTTTGGCGTATGAGGCAGAGTCATTATCGTTTCGATATAGCAAAACTTGAGAGTTGAGTACTTAGAGTATTAATATAATCAAAATTTTAATTTAACTTATTCATCATTTAATAATTCTGTCTGGTATGTGCCAATACTATACTAGAAGTAGTAGGTACTCTAAAAAAATATTTTATTAAAAAAGAATTATAACAGTACACTCAGGAAAAGGTTTTACCGAAGTCGGCGCCAATACTGTCTTGTAATTTTATACAACATTCAATTATTCAACAGGGATTAGGCGCCGGCTTCAGTAAAACCTTTTCTCGAGTAAAATAAAATGTTATTTGAAGTGTATAAGCCCCTCCCTTTCCACCCTCAATTAATAACTAAAAAACTAATTGTGAGTACAGTATTGAAAGAGTTATAATTTAACTCCTTACCGTTGAGGAGTTGACCTTTCATCATCAACAGAGCCACAAAATTAAAACAGTCAGGCGGTAAAAATATTGCAGTTTTGAAAAATACAAAAACATTACGTGTCCCAATAGAATTTGAGAGTTCCCCTCAATTTTTACAAGGATCCCATCATCAGATCCTGATAATGGTACCGATCCTGGAACTATCTACTTTCCAACTAAAAAAAACATCTAAATCGGTTCATAAATGGTAAAGTTATCGGCGAACATATATAAAAAATAATCATCATATACCGAATTTAAAAAAAAACCTCTTTTTTTAAGTCGGTTAAAAATCATTGCATTAGCGTTGCTAGTGCAGACTGCGCCCCTTATTCAGTTCTTGACACTGTTGTTAGTTGTAGAGGAGTAATACTTACATCTGATGATTCTCCGATTAAGTATTACTCCGACACATTCTACAATATCTCCAATACTGATGATTATTTTAAAGAAAAAAATATTTTAACAAAATTAATGGTGATTTTTATATCAATATTTCCTTGAATTACGCTCATCTGATTATCATAATTATGACAATCAGATGAGCGTAATTCAAGGATAAGATAAAATACACAGCAAAATTATTATTGTCATTTCACTGAACCAATTTAGGGATTTGATCAATCCACTAGATTTGTTTAGGGAGAAGATAAAATCGTGTTGTTATTTTAACATCCGCCGTGATTTGATCAAATCCCCGTTTTTATCATATCCCTGCGATAGGCCGACAAAACATTTTCTTCCCTGGAGACCAAACTATGAGCCGAGTCAGCTTTGATCAAGATGAATCTATTGGGTGTGATACGACAATGTTCCAGATGCAGGAAGTATGACGAAAATTCGATAAAGGATGATGAGGAATTCCCGAGTTACGTCACTACTACCAGCTGTTCCCCTGATTCTGTTTACGGACGTGCCACTTTATTACCGAACAGACGTATGCCAGACGAATAATTTTAAAATATTGCGCTAGCTATACTTAGCGTCAACTTTCTAGGTCACGAACTACTTGGACGATTTTGTTATTTGAATCACTGTTTATTTGGAAAAGTAATCCGCGTTTTGCATAAATTTGATGATTGTCATTTTATTTGTAATAAAGTTAGAAAAATTGGCCAAATGCGACTTGGTCACTTGTGGCCTAAAAAAATTGTTGGCGTCTAAATACATCGCTTTCATAAAGTATGAACCCGGCTTGTAACCAAGGCTGTTTCTGTCTCTTGTACACTATATTTCAACACACTATCACCATTATTGTAACAAACACACTAAGAGTTCGGCGCGGCGGTCAGAGAAATAAAGACCTTCATTAGATGTGGCTTTTGTGCTCGACGATTGGAAATAAGCATAACACGAGTTTACCTAATTGTACTATTGTCTATTGTATTAGGTAGCAGTAGAATATCATATCGTGACTTATCTTCGAGTACAAATACAACTATATTAAATAAAATAAAATTAATCACAATAATTATGAATTGTAAAATAAAAATTTTTAAATGACATTTGCACATCGACTCATTGATAGAATATGATGGAATTTATTTATTTAAGATCATTTTTAACCATATTCTGGAAAATAAACAATTACTTAATTACAATATATTGCTGCTTGTTACGAGTGCAAGCCTCGTCTACGTCACGCCTACGTCACTACATATGTACATACCGTGAACTGATTCATCGGTGCAACTGGCCCAATTGGGAAATCATTCTATGGAAAATGCTGAGCGGACAGTTTTCAGCGATGGGAAACTTTTGGACAGTTCCTGGTGGTCTTCAAGCTTCAATCGCGGAAGCAACCGAACGTACTTAGTCTTAAGTCTGATCATCGCGATCAAATTAATTATAAATTAAATTAAGAAACTTATGTAATACTTATTTAATTTAATAAACTTGTAATAATTATAAATCTACCTTTTTTAAAAAACCTACCCGACGGCTCAATTCCGTAATTTGCTGCTTATTACTTTCTATTTTCATCACCTATATATATTCAGCTCATTATTCTACTTCCTAACCAAAACGTCTTTTATGAGGGGAAACTGTGCTTATGGTAAATACGGTTCTGCCTTTAATTCTCGTCAGAATCAACTTTCCGATTCCGGTGGTAGAATCACATTATATTTATTAATATCTTAGTATATTTTTTGTATCGACATATATGTTTAATTACATGTATAATATACATAGCTATAATTTATATTTTTTTCATGTATGACGATTTGTAAGAGCTGTATATAAGCCTATGCAAATAAAGAACTTAAGAATTAGAATTAAGATAAGAAAGTAACCATACAAATTCGAGAAATTCCAATAAGTCGGTTTTATACATGTGAGGATTAAATAATTTTTAAAACAGAAATGTCAATAAGTTTGCAATTACATATGTAAAGATATAGACCTTGAGACCACAGGTTGTGTCAACCAATACTTTGGCGGCTTTTATAAGTTTGTCCTTTCGCTGACCCGATATACCCTGGCCTTATTTGTTTAAGTTTGCTTGTTATCGCGTCGCCATTAAAAATATCTTCTTAGTTTTCTAAAATATCAGTTACGTTTTACAATCGACTGAAAAGAAATGTAAACATTTTATTAACTTGTCCTATTAGCAAGCTGTCTCTGACTTCTACTTTCTTACAAGGAATCTAAGTATACCATTGTTGACATGTACAAAAGTGTATATTATTGCATACGTTACTCATTGTGTATCATTAAATCTCTAAAAAATGTCACTGAGCATATATATAAGCTATACTGGTGAAGGAAAATAAATGTAGATTCTTAAAATATTCAAAATCCATGATCATGGTTACACAATATCTCAATAATTGTGGGTATCCAGTTTAGAAACTATTCGAACGTGCAGAAGCCACCAATGCCATGAAAAGGGATAAATCACGTGAAAGTCAATAGTATGTTCTTACTTGGCTTAACCTTCGTGACACTGGGTGGATGTAGGTATAGGTATAAAAAGTGCAAAACATCTGTTTTACATCAGACAAAGGAAACACCACGTTGGGCGCCAATGAAATATTCTCGAGATGGGGACTTATCCACAATCTAATTTTGAAATGGAAGAATCGTTTATTGCATCTGCGTTTTCTTTCGATTGGAAAATATGTTTTAAGATACCATCTAGTAAATAGCTGAGTTTCCTCCTCTGTATCAGATTTTCTCTCGAGGATCGAATATTTTCCTTTCCAGCCAAAGCAAGCCGCACTGCTAAACTAGGTTTCTGGGTTGCTTTCAAGTAAGAGTCTCGGATCGTTCCCGTAGGGATCGAGAGAATCTTACATCTGTTTGAAAGTTAGAATAATTTAAAATAACGACCATCGAAGTGAAGCAATACGGTTAAAGATAGTTACTTTGAAAGTTTCTGCCTTTAACCATATGAAGTACGAATCCAACTAGATTATGGTTACACATTCAAATTACTTTTCGAAAGGTGTAGGAACAGCGTAAGGAGATTCATAATGTTTTTCCCTCACAACGATTTCCACAATCTGTCATCAAATCAGGCAGTCCCCCATATTTGATAATAGCGGATACTCAAACGCATTCAACATTGGAAGATGCTCAAACATCATGCTATCTTTTACTGATTTAACTTTATGATGAAGATAACAACTTAAAGTCAATAAGCGTACTCTGAAATTGAATCCTAGCTGAGAATTTCCCGACCACTATCAGAGTGATGGTAAACGAGTGGTGGAAACAAATTTCGAAGTAATGAAACCAGAAAGGAAAATCGAGGCAAGCGTTCCAAACATCCTCTTTAACCTCGGCTTGAAACAAAAAACATTCTTTCAATTATAAATAGCGAACATTTCTCAACAATTCTTTTGACTTTATGCAATTTCTTAAGAGTTGTGAAGCCAACGATATTACAGGGTAAAACTAATAAAAACTTAGTAAGGGCGTATTAGCCGAGATCGACGCGCGCCGCCATAAACCGGAAAGGATTGCATTTGCATTACACTCGACTCCCGCAAACCTGAGTGAGCTGACACCTGTGGATCTGCCATAAGTTGACGCTATCTACTGGGGAATAATAAGGACTGATTTTTCAACCGTCTGATGACAAATCACAGACCGAGAAAATGTAATAAGATTAAAAGTAAGGATTATTCTATGTCAGGCAAATATAGTAAGGTGTAAGATCATTTTAATTCGCCGAGAACGAGGGCGGCATTGAAGGTTTCGAGAGCCAAAGAAGTTGATACAACATTAATAGTAGAAAAGATATTATAGTTGTTCGAAGTATTATTTTTAAACTCATTCCATTCCACATAAAGTCCGTGTATTCAAAATTGCCTTTTTGTAGGCGTCTACAGTTTCCACAGGTGACGAAAATCTTTGACCACGTTGGTTCTTGATTTTGGCAGTATAGCAATTTACAAGTATTGAAATCGATTGAGCTTAGGTTAGGGCTGTAAGCCCTAACCTAAGCCCGAGCCCTAATGCCCGAGGCTCAGTTCTCCCGGAGGAACCGCCTAGTCCGCCGTATAGGCGAACATCCACCCGGGGAATATCGTGGAGGGAGGCTTCGGCCGTATCACCATGATATTCCCCAATATGGGCGATGAGGGAGAACCGCAGGTGGTTTAGTGGGTATGCCTTTGCTCGGCTTCTCTTTAGGAGAAGCCTCCCGCCAAAGGAGAGCCCCACATAACCCGGCCGCCCCCCGGTGGTCTGGTATGCATAAGGTAGTCCAACTCCAACTGCGAAACCAAAAAATAAAAGAAGCTGTAAGGTGAATGATCTAACAATTCAATGTTTTCTTGCTCCAAAACCTCTTTTGTTCTGTCGGCGGCGTGAGACCTCGCATTGTCGTGATATAGGATGATGCCGTGTTTGCGGTTCTCTTGACGGAGTTCAGAGACTACTTGAGGCCAGCAACTGCACTCGCACTCGCGTTTGCTATAACCCAACATAACTTGACATTTTTCATGACCAAGCCAATTTATTAAAAAGAAAAATTTTAAAATATAATGTACCTAACTATATTTTTTGTTAAGCTTATCCTTAAGTAAATTACTGTAACCTCTAAAATATCATGATGTGCATGTCTGTAATTCATGTAAACACTAGAATATTCCCTTGCCTTGTAAAATGCTTGTGTTTATATTGTTGATATGCCTAAAACAAGAAAAACTCAAAATATACTACACTACCGTGCGTTTCTCACGTCATTTCCTACCACGCACAGTAAAACTGTGGAACCAGCTGTCATCCATGGTGTTTCCGAACAGATACGACCTGGTGACCTTCAAGAAAAGGGTGTACTCCTTTCTTAAGAGCCGACAACGCATATGTGATACCTCAGGTGTTGCAGATGTCCATGGGCGGGAGTGATCACTTTCCATGAGGTGTGCCGTCTGCTCGTTGGTCCGCTATAATGTAAAAAAAAATGTTTCGTGTTTTAATAACCCATATCAAACTACTATTAAAATCTCTCCTTCATACTCTAATATTGTTTATCGACGTCAATTTCCCCCAGTCTCAACTGCATTTAGGGTGCAACGGCCAGTAATCGAGTGAAAATATGCCGATAATTCGATTTGATGCGGTCGACCGACGAACGCAAACAGAATAAGGATAAATAAACACAAATTAAACCGGCGGAAGCGGCGCCACAAGCGGTAATCGCATTGGGAATTGCCAATAACCGTTGGTCAACCTTCTACCGCTGCACCGTACACCAGTACAGTACGGTGTACACCAGTACAACCTATTCTCTCTACTCAACTCTATACTCGCACCCCACGAGTGCGAGTATAGACGCAAATAGTGTGCGAGCGAGAAGTGAATAGATGCGCCGCCATTTCTGCTCCCATTCTTTATCCGCACTGGTTGTACAGTACAGTAATGCTGTTCCATTACACGTTAACTCGTCGCGAAATATCAAATATTTGACGTTTTATGGAAGTGGTCAAGTACGAAACGCACGCGCAGCCTTAGTAGCGGGCCCACGCGCGCACCCGCTCGTTCTACGCAAACAAGGATTTTCTTTTTTTGATCACGGAGGGAAAATGCGTTACGCACCGTCCTATCAGGTCGGGGGACCTGACAGGGTGTATGGGACTCCCTCTGGGAGGTAACCCCAGAGGTTTACCCACTAAAAACCCTCCGACGCCCGCCGCTGTTGATATAATAGACGAGGTCCACGGTGACTCATCCGTCCGTTAAAACGCAAACAAGGCCTAAGACATCTTTTTTTATGTGATAGGTGGCAGACGAGCAGACGGATCACTTGATGGTAAGCGATTGCCGCCGCCCATGGACACCCGCAACACGAGTGGAGTCACAAGTGCTCTGCCAATCTTTAAACCGGATGGGGCCTGTACCCTTCTCACGCAGGGAAACACAGCACAGATGCTGCTTCACGCCGGTTATCTGTGAGGACCGTGGTCACTATCGAGCCGACTCATTCATGCCGAAGTGTGACTATTCCATGTTTAAAACATCTATTCTCGTAGTGATTGGGACACAAGCCAGGGTGTGGATCTATAATAGAACGACCCAATAGCGCTTTACCAATCATCACCTTGGTGCTGTGGCAAATGATGACGAGGATCCATCCTCTGAGGTAAAAACCGGCCAAGTGCGAGTCGGACTCGACTATGACGGGTTCCGTAGGAGCAAGTAAGATATATGGAAGGTAAATTGCGGTTTACGGTTTATAACGTATTAAAAAATACTACTCACTATATCTAGTTCAAACCAATTTTCGTGGATAGTTTTCATGATTATGTACATCATATATTTTTTTAGTTTTATAATTCAGTTATTATAGAAGTTAGAGGGGGGGGGGGGGACACAATTTACCACTTTGGGAGCGTCACTTGCGCAAAGTATTGTGTTTAGAAAAAAATGATGTTAAAAACCTCAACATCATTTTTAAAGACCTATCCATATAATACCCCACACGTATAGGTATGATAAAAAAATAATTTTTGAGTTTCAGTATCAAGTATGGAGACCCCTCTATTTATTTTTTTCCAATTTTTGTGTTAAAATCGTGATGCGGTTAACAAAATAGGTACATCTATTTACCAAGTTTCAATAGTGTAGTTCTTATAGTTTCGGAAAAAAGTGGTTGTGACATACGGTCGGACGGACAGATGGACAGACATGACGATCTATAAGGGTTCCGTTGTTTGCCATTTGGCAACGGAACCCTAAAAAAGGGCTATTTGATAAAACAGCACGAAGACAAGAAGAGCAAGTCATTCCTGCTCCCCCTTGCTTTTTACAGAAAAGGCTTTATTGTTAGACTGATGATGAGCGGGGAAGATTTTTTATAGGGTGAATATAATAAAATGAAACATTTATAGAAAGAAAGAAAACAGAGCATACAGGTGGCGCCTGATATTACTGATCAAAATGATGGTCGTGTGTCAAATAGAAAGAAGCACGAAAGAAGTCCCGCGGCAAAACACGGAACTAAAATTTGAGATTCCTTGTGGCTATATAAACAAAGCTCAAATTTGAATGTTGACGTGACAGAAGTGGCGCCAATCACGGGACTTCAGTGGTGATGCGTACTCTAAGCGCGTACTCTAAGATGCGTACTTTATTTCAGATAAAAATCCATACAATCTTGTTAGTAAAATTCTTATTACTACGTTAGCTGACATACTTAAATTATACATTATCCTTATTTAGTTTAAATATTTAATTGTCCCCTTCATGTCCATTTTAGTCCAACGCCTACGAATGGGACAGTCAAAACGATCTTGAAATACCCTCAGGATGCCATTTGAGCTCTCACGTAATCTTAGCATAATTGAAGCAGTTCGCTTCCTTAGGATGGCACGAAAACCATCAACACCTGCTTCAGCGAACATGCTTGATGCGCTGCAAAATCTGGGACAGCCCATTAACATCCTGAAGGCATTGTTATATTGCACGCGGAGTGCATTGTAAGTTTTTTGCGTATAGTCGCACCACAGGTTGCAGGTGTAAAAGGTTTGGCAGTACGCCTTAAAAAGGGTAATTTTAACATCTCTTGTGCACCTAGCAAACCTGCGCGCAACCATATTACATCGAACCGCCAATGCTCTCCGTTCTCTCTCCATATCACAATTGTCTGTGAGATCTTTATTTACAATATGTCCCAAATATTTAAATGTAGACACTTTACATATAGGCACACCAAGGAACTTTACTGGAGGCACCACCAGTGGTTTCTTACCATACAATAATACAGGTGAAGTTGAATCAAATTCAATCATAACCCAAGGTAATTTTTCTACTGTCTTTTTATTATACTAACTCCTTGTAATATTATCACGACAGCCAATTATTCTTTATTTATAATGAATAATTCTTTTTCTCTTAGATTTTTTGGATTTGATTTGGACTTAATGGACTTATTTTAAAATGAAGATAGATTTTATAAAGAGAATTGGTTTATTATAAAACATGTCTTGTGCAGTTACAATAAAGATTAAATTTGCATCTAGGTAGATTTCTGACCCGAAATGCCGGCATTTTTTTTTTATTCATATTCAAAACGTACTAAGTACAACACACATGACGGTAACGAAAACCTTCCTACATTTATTAGTACAAATGATCGGCAAAGTGGGTCATGATTTAATTTAGTTGACTGTACATATAAGAGCGAGGAAGCAATCAGAAGATGCTGGCTCTAAATGTGATTGTGTAGATTTACCGTGAGGAATTATTTGCTGAAAGTATTCTGCAGTTAATACTCTTATCTGGTTCAATGTTGAAAGCACTAAGTCAAGTTACTTCCAATAACAGCTTCGTTGAAAATGTCCTGGGCGATTTTATTGTCGCACTGCAAACGCAAACAGACATCGGAATCGCACAGCTATGAAATAAATAATTGACCGTGGGAGAGCCAAGCTTCGGCATGAATGGGTCGGCTCGAAAGGAGTGATCCCACGGCCTTACAGAAAATCGGCGTGAAGCAGCGCGGTGCTGTGTTTCGCTGCGTGAGAGAGGGTATCGGAGGGGGTTATTGTACATTGACCACAAAGTAAACTCGCCACAGAAAAAAGTATGTGTAAACTCACCACAGTTCTATTTTTATGAAGTAAATTGTTTATTAATAATTTTGGTTATTGTAAACTCACCACCATCGCTTTTGTGAAAAGGTCTGAGGAAAAATCAAACAACAAGTAGAATAAAAAAATATATTTTTTTTCGATATGAGAAAAATCAGGAGGTTACATAATAAAATATATGTACAATTATGTAGGTAAGGATGATTAGGAAAGGAAGGGAGGTAAGTAGCCGTGTGGCCCCCGGCAGAGTAGAATAGACCACCCTCACTCTTACCGAGGTGTCGTAAAAGGCGACTAAGGTAAAGCTGCTGGTATGATCATCAGCATCCAGAGAAGGAAAACTCTGCATTTATATCAAAACCCTCGCCAACCCGTCTGCCAAGCGTGGTGAGTATGGCAATTACCCCTCATGTGATTCAGGGAGGCTCGTGCCCCAGCAGTGGGGACTTAAAAGGGCTGACGATGATGATGATGTAGGTAAGTAGTATTTTTTTTACTTTCATTTATAGGGAATCGATATGGGTAAAATCAGGAGGTTAGGTAATAAAATATAAGTAGTATTTTTTCTATAATATTTGAATTCATTGTAATGTAAAATAAGTACTTACACCATGTCCACTGGAACTAGGGCCTGGTTGATTGGGATCCATTATTTTGGATATAAACCAATCGACTGGTTGGTCTGACTGTTATCCAACAGGTTACACTTAACAGAACAAATAACCACACGCGCATCGACAAGGCCAAGGGTGATAGAGTGTGCAAAAGCGCAGGAGAAAAAAAGAAAGATGTGCTTTACTGTTAATTCTTAATTTCGTATTAGTTTTCATTGGATATTAGCTTATAGGTACTCTCTTAATTTTATCAATATAATTATTCTCTAAAAAATCAAAAGATTGTTTGCCAACGTTACTTTAAGCAAAAAATATGTGAACTGAGGATTTGTGGCGAATTTACAACAAACCTCATCCGCTTGTGACTAACTTACACATATTTTTAATGCATGTGGTGAATTTACTTTCAATGTATGGAGTTTACAAAATGTGGTGAGTTTACTTTGTGGTAAATGTTCAATAACCCATCGGAGGTTGGTTGGTGTCGCGGGTGTCTTTTTGCCAATTGCTTACCATCAGGCGATCCGACTGCAATAATATTCATGACAGATTCATAATCAATCAATATCAGAAAGACAATAAATAATGTGTAAGTATAAATATGACCCAACAATATTTTGTAGGTAGGTATTCTCTACAGTGATATTTTGTAGTCTGATATAAATGACATTAATACAAACCCTTTCGAAAATGCGGCAAAAATTAATTAATATAATTGCAAGGCCTGCGGCAATCCATTACCAAGATGTCAAATGAGAGATCCGGAAGCCATTAATGCCATTCACCACTCTTAAAAGGGATCCTCTTTACGTCGTCCTATTGAACGCCCAAACGCTCGCAGTGTAACCAGTGAAGCCCTAGAGCTTCTCCAGGTGACGCGTTACATACGCGATTTGTAGTTCATTGCTCTTTAACTACAAATCGAAAGCTTCCAACATTGACCTACTGATTGCGCGGAAAAAACGCGTCACCTGGACAAACTTTTAAGGGACCAAACACCAACGTGTTTGGTTTGGCGTGTCTTAAAGGCTTGCTTGGTTCTTTACAGACTTTTTGGATATAGACAATGAGGAGTTTTTCAATGACATTAGACAGTCGGTTTCTCTAAAGTGATAACAGATGGCGATACCCGTATCTGTATAAAATTACAGCGATTGGTCGAGGCATTTAAAGTGTTGCCATATTTTATTTTCATTTACCCATGAATGAATGAAAGAAGTTTTATTCATAATTTTTTTTTTGAATAATCAACAATTAACTTCTTGTAAAAAATAAAATTCGATAGAGATATTTAATAACTAACTGCCCAGTTCCAAACGGGAAGTAATCAAAAATATCTCCATACGCCATGGCAGACATTTTTTACAACTTATTTTAGATCTACGTGCCGTTAGTATAAGGTGTTATTTTCCATGTAACCAACCATATGGTTACTTTGAAATATTAGGTAAACGTGAAAAACCTAGCACAGGGAAATTTTCCCATAAATTAGGGAGCACAGGATTTATCACCCAACACCTGAAATATATAGAGACTGCTTACACCATCTAGCGAGTAACTTCAAAGTTAATAAATACCTAAACGATCATCGACGCAAATCGCATGACCCACGCATTCAGAAGTTCTACGTAATGTCTACTATACATTTAAAACTTATGTCATGCTCACGCTTTCGTCTATTCACAATTTCATGGCGCGCAATGCGTGCATATTGAATAGATACAAACGATACTTATTCACACCGTCTCGGACTACACGACGAGACGCCGGGGCGCCTATGCTGCTTCCGTGGACACAAGGATTTTGAATTTATGGGTTATATAAATTTATATAAGCCGTGTGGTCCCCGGCAGAGTAGAATAGGCCACCCTCACTCTTACCGAGGTGTCGTAAAAGGCGACTAAGGTAAAGCTGATGGCATGATCATCAGCACCCAGAGAAGGAAAACTCTGCATTTACATCATATCCCTCGCCAACCCGTCTGCCAAGCGTGGTGAGTATGGCAATTACCCCTCATGTGATTGAGGGAGGCCCGTGCCCCAGCAGTGGGGACTTAAATGGGCTGATGATGATGATGATGATAAATTTATAACTCACAAATTCGAAATTCTTTAAACTCAAGACATTCTTGAATTAATAAATTTAACATTAAATAAAAATTAATGACATTAAGAGTGTGCGCATGACGTACTATTGTGCCCAGCAGATTAATGTGAGCGTTTCCGTCGCGTCCACTCCGATTCCCAATTCATCGCGCACTTAAAAGAGCCCCCGGGAATCTCCATTCAACTCGCCAGCTTTTTCCACAATGTGCCCCGCGAAAGGCGCATTGTTTGCTCCGGGGCAGTTCAGACACAGTATAAACACACCAGTAGCAAGAGCGAGGCATAAGTGAGAAAAATGGGGATTGGGGACTATGCGTGAGAAAAATCCGCTAACCGCTGAAAAATTCAGACAGTCTACTTAACATGAAACACGGCGTTTTATATAATACTATTTATCTTAATAAAAAAAGTTTAGATTATGGGCTTACGTTACATACAAATTAAGACTGGTTTATCTTAAAAATGTCTTATGCACTAATAAAGGTTAAACTGTCATAGATCCGTAGTGGCGTCAATCAATCAATCAATCATTTATTTGCATTAAAACATGATATTTACAGTTATTTTATATTTTTTTGAGTTTCACACATTTTGCCAAGTTTATTAGCATGCAAATATTTCATAAACATATTATTATTTGTCTATGCAATATATTGACATATTTTATTGACATTGGTCAATAAAATTAATATCAAATATGTCAATTACATACATTATTTTAAAAAAAATCAATTAAAAAATTACTAATAAAATTTATGGTCAATTAAATCTCTGATGTCATAAAAATTTTGGTCACTAAGACATTTGTACAATTTTGGCTTAAATAAATTGACTGGGAGCTCTTTAGTATCCTTTGGAATTTTGTTGTATATTTCAATACCCATTCTCAAACAACTTTTTTTATATTTGTCAGACCTTGGGATAACACCTAAAACTAACCTATCAGGATCTCTTTTTAACCTGGTGTTTGTCTCACTAGCTTTCATAAATAATGTATTATGTTGTTTGTCATTACGAGTATTATTTTAGCTTATTTTCATAACGTTCAAAGTGCAAAATGACAGTGAAGAAAACTTATTACATTTATAAATGTAAGGGAAACGGTAAAGTGGGTCTTGAATATATTTGGTCGACCTCCTTCGTGGTCTTTAGCCATTTTACTCTGTGTCACGGTTTTGTTAGAGTTTTTGAAGCGAGCATCCCGTCCTGGTAATGACGAGTGCTCCCAGCCAGGGGCAAACAACCGCGGGACGCCTTTGTAAACATCTTTCTGTTGCGACGAAGCGAGGGCGAAACCGGGGTCTTAGCGCGAAGACGTCCCGTACCAAACTAGAATATACCTGTCGCATCCGAACAAAGGAGAAACACAGGGCGTGCGAAAGGGAGAGGAACTCCGATTTTACCTAACTTTCGGTTTGCGTTAAGGCCCCCGGACTGCGATTGCGACCACAGCGCCAGATTTTGTCAACTGTGACCGACATACGAGGCGCTTTCATAATTAACCACAGCTTGTGTTACAGCCAGTGAACAGAGTCGGACATATTGTAAACTACCAGCTTTGTTAGACTACTACGGGTTGGCGCTAACAGATCCTCGTTCCATTTCCGTCTCAACAAAGGGAAGCCAATTAGAGAACCCGGTACTGTTACAAGTAAAAGCACTAATTGCTCATATTGATTAGAAGTACCTGACTAATGTTTCATTTCATATAATTATTCATGGGTTTTAAGTATTCTGCCAAAAAATAGTATAAGAACTTTGAAGAAAAAAAGTTAAAAAATAGGCGTGATCGTGTCGTAGATTTGCTCACTTCACGAAAACGGAGACAATTTAAAAAATGGCCGCATTACATTACATTTATTAGCTTTTAGATGTGTACACGTCAACTATAACCAATCGATTATCAATATGGGCAACTACTAGCATTTTTTGCATAATTAAAGTGAACATGTGCATGCTAGGCACCCAGAGCTTTTTGTGTTGCAACCTTACAAAGGAGTGCATTTCCTGTTTCTCAAGTTCCTCACTTCGCCACTAGATGGCAATATTCCTATTAATTTGTAAAATTCAAAGTAAAACATTGTAAGAGAAAACAAATTTGTTTTATAATTTTCTTTGAATTAAATAACAGAGGTAGCTGCAATTGGTTTCCGGATAAGTAAAGACTCAGGAAAGCTTTGAAATGTTTAGTTCCAACAATATTTGTGGTAGACTTTTGAAGACGTAATAATTTGAATTAAATATGATATTTGAATTCGAATTTATTGCTGCATATGTGGTACTTTACATTCCTACAACTTCTGATCATCAGCACATAGAGAAGGAAAACTCTGCATTTATATCAAAACCCTCGCCAACCCGTCTGCCAAGCGTGGTGAGTATGGCAATTACCCCTCATGTGATTGAGGGAGGCCCGTGCCCCAGCAGTGGGGACTTAAACGGGCTGATGATGATGATGATGATGAACTTCTGATTCCTAGATTTACCTTGCGGACATCTGGCAAGTTGCATACCTATGAAACTACTAATGATGTTCAAGTTGGACCTCACACCTACATAACTCCATCTAGCGCCTTTTGCATTGCAATCATCGGTTTGGAATGAAAGCAAAGGGCGTTCAAGATAATCAGAATTATATTTAAATAAAAAAAAACGAATATTGTTTCCTACCATAATTACCTATAGTTACGCGAAAAATGCCCCTCGAAAGTTACCTCGACCTGATCTTGTCATTGTGTCTTGGCATTAAAAGTTTTTTTTTTATGTGATATGCGGCAGACGAGCAGAGGGATCAATAATTTCCGCCGTCCATGGACACCCGCGACACCAATGGAGTCACAAGTGCGCTGCCAACCTTATAATCACCCCTTTCCCCCGGATTGGACCTCCGGTACCCTCACATCACAGTGCTGCCTCACGCTGGTTTTTGTGAGGCCGTGGTATCACTTCAGGTCGAGCCGGCCCGTCCACGCTGAAACGTGGCTCTCCCACGGTCTTAAAGTCTACACTTTCATCAAAAATATCGGGACTTTTATACCCCTTTGCTAAAAGTGAAGATAGGTACATAGCTGACACATCAAGGCGCCCGGAAGCTGGTTCGCACGTGCTGTGCCGTTCCATAAATTAACAACCGAAAGAACTCCACTGCTAGACGAAGTTTCTTAACTAATTCCGTATTCAGACAGACTGTTCCGAACATAGACTTAGCGCCTTGTATGGACGCGCTGTTCCCGAAATGTTCTTAATAAATAAAGATCAAATCGGGTAAAAAGGATAGTCGGTGCATCTCGGATGATGACATCAAATCTGTTAATAAAAACAAAAACCCAACTACAAAAAACACGCTCTAAAAAGTACGAAACAAGAAAATTGTCTCTGCTGAAATTATTACGCCATATTGCCGTGGTCGTGTGCCTACATACTGTAAACATTTTCATTATAATAATATAATAAAATCAATGTGGCATACGATCACGGCGATACGGCATAATAATTTCAGCAGAGACAATTTTCTTGTTTCGTACTTTTTAGAGCGTGTTTTTTAACTTTATTTTTATTTAACATATTTTTAGTTATGTAAATATAATTACATATTTGAAATGTGCTAAACAGCTCTTTCATTTGGTACCCCGCACGGTACCGTCAAGCAATTTTTTTTTAGTTAATACTCAATACTCAATATTTTATTTGCATTTCACAGTGTACATTATAAGATCTTAAATATAGGTATACACAATAGATCACTGTGAACCCTGTCGGGCACAACAAAAATGGAGAGGAGGAACACCATTGATCAAAAAGAAAAGATTGCGCATTAATTAATTAAGTATTAATTACATAAATATTATGTATTAAATTGTTTTTTAATATTATTCAGTTTTCATAGCCATAGTTCCTTACTCTATGTCAACTAAAGGCGCTGTAGTCAATTTAATGTGACGTCATGTCGCCTATAACCAGAAGACAATCAAGACGCTTCTAACGTCACTCAAATATGATAACTAGTTTAAAAGTTATGAGGGATCAGAAGAACAACCAAACATACATACAGGTCAAAACCATAACCCTCCTTTTTGCTTCGCCGTAGTCGGGTAAATAATATATTAAGTAGGATACGGCGGTCGTACTTGACAATCAGCCACATACGCAGGGTTTTTTTTTGTAAAGTAGAAACAATAATTGTAAAAGTGTATCAACCTTGAGTGTGAGCATTAAAAGACAAAATTCATCCTATAAACAGCGATTGCTATTCCCTATGTTTCATGGACGAACACTTGACGATGCCGTGAGAATAGACCATGGCTTCACAGAAAACTGGTATGAAGCAACACTGGGCCGTGTTTCGCTGCGTGAGTGAGGGTACCGGAAGCCTAATCCGGACGTAAGAGGGGGTACAAAGGTTGGCAACTCACTTGTGACTTCACTGGTGTCGCGTGTGTCTATGGGTGGCAGTGATCGCTTACCATCAGGCGATCAATCTGGTCATCTGCCATCTATCACATAAAAAAAAACATCTTAGGAAGTTAAGAACTCATAGTGACACAGAAATGATAGTCAGGCTCAAATGTCAACTAACATGTAATCCCTGCCTCGCTGATACAGTCCTCTACATTTGTATCCAATCGCATGTCAAATACTAATTTCTAAAAATCAACACATGGGAAAAAAGTCCTATAACACTTTCAAAAACAAAGAGACAGTTAACTGCCTCTTAATTATAATAAGACAGTCAACTATGCACCTTCTAACTATAAAGATGCAGTTAAACGCCTGTTAAAAACCACGCAGCTGGCAACTGCCTCTCAAAGTCACAATAAAGGCGAGGCATTCAACTGTCTCTTAATAATAACAAGTCAGTCAAATGCCTCTTAAAGTTTCAACAAAGACGAGGAACGACGAGTCAACAACCTCTTTAAAACATCGAGACAGTCAACTGCCTCTCAACAAATAAGACGATAAGATGCAGTCAAATACCTCTCAACTAAAACGGGGCAGACACCTTTGAGCCACTGCAATATCATTTCTCTACGGCACCTCTGCAAGAGCCAAGATCATTACAATTAACTTTGTATAGTCGTGCCATTGTTCTCTCTACCAGTGTTTCTCCTATGATAAAAGGTTCAAATGCAAGTCAGACTGAAACAATTGCAAAGACAACAAAGGCATCTTCTAAGTAATCGCATTTCAGTCGAATGGGACGAAAAGATATTTAGGCGAACGCCGATCCTGTTCCGAAGAAAGAAGAAGAATAAATATTTATTTAGTGACACAAATAAAGTAACAAAATTACAAAACATTATCACATCTATAAAAATATTAAGCTTATGTACAGTAAAAGAGATAAAGGCAATAAAAAAAAATGTGTCACCAAAAAGGTTTGCACTCAGCATATGCCGAAGGGACGCTTCAACGCTGGACCTTTTTGGTGGGAAAGTTAGGGAAACCATCAAGTGGGTCACCTTATGGTGGGTGATCACCGCTTCCTATGGACATTGGCTGTACCAGAGGGATGCAAATGTGATGCAAATGCGTATCGTTGCCAGCTATATAGTTTACGGGTGGGGCACACTAGCAACACCAATAGGGTCCTATACTCTGCTAGACAAAATACTTCAAAATGTTGATTTCGAAGTAAAAAGCAACGAAAATTTTTATTTTGACAAAATACACCCGCTTTCTCCCCAAAAAAATTAATTAAAATTACAACTTTTTATTTACCCGCGAAAACGCTGTGCGACATTACGTGACGTCATCATGGCACAAACAAAATCTGACAGGTGGAAATGCTCGCGCGTCTAACCTAACCTAACTAAACGATCACACAAGTTTTTAAATATTAGTGACTACTTGTGCTGTGTGTTTGTTATTAAATAAATTGATTTAATAATTAATTATGAATTCCGCAGTCCATAACCTATAAACCCTCTTGACAGGCAGATGACAGATAGCGACGAGAGCTTCAGTGCCATTATGACGTCACACCACGGCGTCTCGTGTTTTAAGTCACGTGGTACACAGATTAAAAATACGAGTTTTTAAATTAAGTTTATTAAAACAATCATGAAAAAATATAGGTTGAAATGTACATATTTGTGTTTATTATTAAATATATTTTAATTTTATATGAATGACATATTTTTCTGTTCACCACCGAAAGTACCCTATTGAATTATAATCGTTAGCAACTAAACCAGATATCTTTTAACAATTTCGAGTTCCAGCCTCTAAAATGCACTTAGAATTTTTATTAAATACTTATACTTTATTCTTTGGTCTGCTTTTGTACTCGAAATGTGAATAACCGCCAAAAACGCCCACTTATGGCGTTAATCCAAATTTCGAGTGCAAAAACAAAATAAAAAAGTGGTGCACATTTATTAAACTAAAAATATAAACGTTTGCTTGGAGACTGGATTTGCGAAATCGTTTAAAATATACATATCCTGTTAAGAAGCTAACAATTTAAATTGATTTGGCGTCGCTAGTTAGCGGTACCCGTCGAACTAACGAAGATAAAGATAGATAGATGGATATTCTTTATAAACTATGATAGAACAACAACAACAGACAGCGATTTCTTACAGGCAACCATTGGGTAAAGGAAAGAAATAACGTATTCGTAATGATAAAAGTTCTATTATTCAAAGTAATATAAAAATGTAGCCTATGTACTGTTAACCAAAAAAATCGGATAATTAGAGATGTCTCTAGTCGATACCACATCCTTAGTGACGTCTGTCTCTCTAGATGTCAGATTCATTGTAGATTTCGAGCGTACTGATTTTTGTTAATTAATTTTATTGCTATTATAATTGCAATCCTACTCAGAATACGTTTCATTGTTAATAGTATAGTCCAAACTGAGTTCTATGACTACAAACATTTGCTGTAGAACCCTGTAAATCCATAACAGATTGCTATGGCATCTAAGTAAAATAGGAATCAATCATCAGAAACGATCAGAAAATGCTCAACATAGCATTTTCTGTCGACATAGTGACACCCGAAGACTGTTGATTGTTTTTACTTATTTACTTAACAATGAAAACAAATTAAAAGTTTAATATAGGTAGCATTAAGTCCGTCTCATTGGCACAGCGATTATCCTCTGCAAAGGTCAGCGCCGGCAAATCCCCCAGACCGCTTCAGACTAGTGCCACTCACCCAGCGCCGCTTTGCAGCTTATAGTCAGAAACAGCCATTTGTAGATCTATTCAGTCTATCTCAACACTGGAAATACTTATTAAAAGTACTGATTTTTTTATGTTATCGAGGGCAGACGAGCAGACTGATCACCTGATGGTAAGCGATTGCCGCCCATGGACACGCGCGACACCAGTGGAGTCACAAAAAATGAACAATTTGCTCTCCGAGGATATTGGCCTAACGTTAGACGGGTCACTCCTTTCTCCAGATTTGAATAAAGGTATACTTATATATTTACTAATTTTCATCTTATTTGTAAATTGACCCTCGTCAACACATTCGCTAAATATTATAGCTAAGTGTGGTGCGTAGAGTGTATTATATTTTTATTATATCTTAAATACTCCCGCAGCCAAACCGTTCCACAGAACTGAGGTACTTGGTAGAAAGTTCCGCGATAAACGCACAGTACTTAACCGCCAATCAATCCATCGAGATGATGAGGATGGAATGACAATCGCTTGCGTGTGGTTTGATGTAAGAATTCAGCTGCAGAGAGTTATTCAAACCGTTCCTCGTAGCACTCCTCATGATAGATGCATGATCATTTACATACAATGGTTACTATTGTCTAATTATCTTCTGTAATATAAAAATGGCCAATTCTTTTTTTAAAATGTTCGTTGAAGTCCAAGGATGGTTCTTACGGCGAGAACAAATCGAATAATTTTCGGAAAAGCCCTTTTCTTTTTCACATACAAACGTTTTCTAACTTAAACGTAGAATCAATTTGAGTTTTATTGCATTATATAAAGTTCATATTTGTTGCCACATAACATTTTTTTTTTGACAGGACGAAGTCTGTCGGGTCAGCTAGTTTCCTATATATCTATATATAAGACTTCTAAACTTCCTAAATAGTTTATGTTAACGTTACTTGAATGGAAGGGTTTGCACGTGTCCACGTGCAAACACTTAGAACTAAATGACGCACTAATACTTGCTCCTGTGTTAAAGGTGAACAAACAACGTTATTAGTATTCTTAGTATCCGAAACCAGCTGAAAAGTCTCCCACATGGTTACGTAACAGCGGTACGGTCGCCTCTCACGTGGCATGCGACGCGCGCAACTCGGCTTCGAGCAATCAGCTGATGCCTCTATAGCAACAATTACATTAGTTGGCAAAGACACGTTGTTCCCCAATAATTTTCTATAGAAGTCAAAAATTATGATGCAAGTGTTAGTACGTATTACAATAATAATAATATTCTCCAACCGATTTCGGCTAAGTCGGCCAATCTCAACGATCAGCCACTTACGCAGGTTTGATCCCCGGGTCGGGAAAAAAATTGTACCTAAGTATTTCTTTAAGGAATTTCTGTGTCAGCCCGGAGTCTAGAAGTTGGCGGTCTTGTAGCCCCGTGCCTCGGAAAGCACGATAAGCCGTTGGTCCTGCACCCGATCCCTCTCCTGTCGTGTCACAGTAGTGTCCCATCGGAATATGAGGGTAAGGGAATAGAGAGTGCACTTGTGTTTGCGCACACACTAGAGCACTATAAATATATCCTGCTTACGTGGCTGATCGTTGAGATTGGCTGCCGTAGCCGTAATCGGTTGGAGGATATTATTATTATGGTTATGTACTCGTATAAGAACAATGAGCAGTCCAGTGATACGGAAACTAATTTCTTATTAAAATAACCCTAAAACGAAAATATATTGGACAACGAATTTACTTTGTTGTCTTTGCAGTGATCGATAAATTAAGAAGTCTTCGCAGACTTAATGCCCGAACTAAATGGGATCCAGAAGATTTACGCAATAGTCTTAAATCTTATAAAATCGAAGCATTGCCCCTGGAGGCATTAAAACAGAGTGAAAGTTGGAGTAGGTACAGGAATAAGGTCGAGATGCCCTCCCTCCCCCCCGCGGCATCGACCGCCAGTGTTGGCAGCTCGCCAGCACCGTGGAACTGCGACCTTAGGGTAGTTGGTACGCGACTACTAGTTTCACAGTCTATGCTCGAAAATGAAAAGAGCAGTAGTTCAACAAACTAACAATAATATCCTCCAACCGATCCTCAACGATCGGCCACATACGCAGTATTTATTATAGTGCTTAAGTGTGTGCGCAAACACAAGTGCACTCTGATTCTCCTTACCCTCATGTTCCGATGGGACACCAGCGTGACACGACCGGTGAGAGATTGGGCGCAGGAACAACAGTTTTTACGTCTACGGCGGACAATCTCAACGATCGGCCACCTACGCAGGATATATTATAGTGCTCAAGTGTGTGCGCAAACACAAGTGCACACTATTCCCCTACCCTCATATTCCGATGGAACACCAGCGTGACATGACCGGAGAGAATTCGGGCGCAGACCAACGGCTTAACATGCTTTCCGAGGCACGGGGTACAATACCTCCAACTTCCAGACTCCGGGCTGACAATAATAATTTCTTACCGAAAACTTAAGTACAAATTTTTGTCCCGACCCGGGGATCAAACCCAGAGCCTCTTGTGCAGCCGTCGCTTTATAGTGCGACTCACTAACCACTACGCCACCGAGGCAGTCTGCAATTCTTGGTTGGTCTTCAACCAACTAATAAAACCTTCCACAATTAGGTGACCCGCTCGCTCGTTTGTCACCGAACCAACCGCATGAATTGGCTGTATTGGCTAGCAATCTTCTGGCGCATTTGGTAGGGACACTCATACATACATCAAAAGTCGTGGGTTCGATTCCCACTCTGGACAAAAATTCGTATGATAAACCCTTAAGCCTATTCTGTGTAACTAAGTATTAGGTATTTCGATTTCTGTGGTTTTTTTTTATGTAATAGGTAGGCAGACGAACAGACGGATCACCTGATGGTAAGCAATTGCCGCCGCCCATGGACACCCGCGACACCAGTGGAGTCACAAGTGCGCTGCCAACCTTTAAACCCCCCTATCCCCCGGATTGGGCCTCCGGTACCCTCACTCACGCAGCGAAACACAGCACAGTGCTGCTTCACGCTGGTTTTCTGTGAGGCCGTGGTATCACTCCGGTCGAGCCGGCCCATTCATGCCGAAGCTTGGCTCTCCCACGGTTAAAACGGTGTTGTCTAATATCCTTAGCACGCTTAAGTTCCATACATAAGTAAGGAATAAGGTCAATGTATTAGGAGTATTAACTATAATTATTAAATAAAAATACTAGCCAATTGAGACACGCAAAAGTCTAAGCCATACATTTTGAAATAGGCACATCGCATGAAATACACATTGAGGTAAAGCATCAATGGAAATACATGACCCAACGAAGGGTGGCACCGGTGAAATAAAAAAAATGAGAGAAGGAAATGTACTTGTTTGTTCACTAAGCCTGAATAAACATTAAATAAATATTACATGGCCGTGTGGTCCCCGGCAGAGTAGAATAGGCCACCCTCACTTTTACCGAGGTGTCGTAAAAGGCGACTAAGGTAAAGCTGCTGGCATGATCATCAGCACCCAGAGAAGGAAAACTTTGCATTTATATCAAAACCTTCGCCAACCCGTCTGCCAAGCGTGGTGAGTATGGCAATTACCCCTCATGTGATTGAGGGAGGCCCGTGCCCCAGCAGTGGGGACTTAAATGGGCTGACGATGATGATGATGAAATATAGGTACTTACACGCTGATAACAGTTTCAATGAATAAATAGTTTTATTTCGGACACCTTAATCTAAAATTTCTTGCTATTGGAAAAAAATAGCAAAGATTCTTAGACACACAATAAGATTTTCCGTACACGGAAAGAGTGAGCCAAGCAAGACCAGAGAATTCAGGGCGGCATCCTAAGTCTGAGGCCAAGACTGTGATTTTGACAGTGACAGATGGACACGTCAGACTCTCCCGCCAATTCGTCGCTGTCCGAAACAGTTGCTCAGGAAAACGAACGGTGACTTCTGACAAATTCGCCTCGTAAATATAAAACTCGTGCTCATTCAAACTCTACAACATTTTCCATATAAAATCTATCTCTTTATGTAATTTACTGTGTAGTATCAGCCTATAAACTGTCACACTGCAGGGCAAACGCCTCCATCATACATTCAAGTTATCGCTACTATGATGGGATTAGGCTTAATCACCACGCTTGCCAAATGCGGATTGGTGATCACAAACTCGAGCTATGTTCGAAAAAATCACAACATACTTTTCGCTCGACCCGGGAATCGAACCCAGGACCCCGAGATCGCGGCCCGGTACTTAAACCACGAGACCAACAGGGCGTTACTGTGTCCTATCAACTTAATAGTCCAGAAGTTAACTTTAAAGACGGGAATGATACCACAGCTTCACAGAAAACCGGCGTTAAGCAGGGTGTTTCGCTGCGTGAATGAGGGTCTCCGGTACCCTGTCCAAGTATTTCAATTGAGAATCATGATTGATTTGGACTGATTCGGTCCCCTTGTGTAAAGGTTGCGTAGGTCATTCGGCAGTCGCTTCATTGCAATTACAAATTATGGTCCAAGCATGGGTAACAAGCTCAGATGATGATGGAGCTAAGAGTATGTCACCCGACCTCCGAACACAGCGGCGGGCCGGACTCGTCGCCTAGGCCCTCGTACTAATTGCTAGTCCCAACTTACGACACCTTAGGGGGTGATTCAGGGTTTTTCCGTGTAATTGGGGATCAAAAGCGACGGAACCGCTCTGCATGAGTGTTCGTAATTAAGCCGAGACATGGCTCCAATTAAACTAGCGGTGTACACATGACTAAGAAAGATGTAAGTAGTTACTAATATTCAGTCTTGTAGTTTACTTTGGGAACTTCCGACTAACAAAGTCTTGTACGTTAATTTGTATGATAAGTTGGACATGCTGGTATATGTATATGATTATTAAACGTGACTTCATTTCGGGATTTAAGTGTATGCTCACGGCGTTACTTTTGAATTTGAATTAAGTATAAGTTCCAGATTGTGCCAAAAGATGATGCTGGATGTCGATAACATCGCGCGTGTGTTTAGCTTTTTTGGTTTACCTATAAACTTTGTAGTGTCTTTTAAATCATCCTCTTAAGGCGACGGGTAGCCCTAACTAGCGATAACAGGATCTATTTTAAACAATTTCGGAGCGGCAGTCTCTAAACAAACATTTATACTATTTATTTAATAATTGTGCACTACTTTTTGATCTGTTTTTGCACTCGAAATTTGGATTAACGCTCTAAGTGACCGTTTTTGGCGGTAATTCAAATTTCGAGTACAAAAGCAGACACAAAGTTAAGTATAAGTATTAAATAAATAGTATAAGTGTTTTCCGAGAGGCTGCAGATTCGAAATTGTTAAAAAAATATCAGATTTAGTTGCAAACAATTTGAATCAAACGGCGTCGCTAGTGTGCCCTACCCTTCATCTTAATTAATAGTAAAGAAGATAATGTTCTACTACCGATATAGCGATTATAGCAGCTAATATGTATGCAGTAACATTGAAGAGCGCAAGACATATAACCATGAAAAATCTGTGCACAGACCCGTCAAGTGCAGAATTTATTCCCTAACCCTCATATTTAGATGTGCCACCAGTGAGAGACGACGAAAAAGCACGAGGTTGCAAGCCGACTACTGACTCGAAGCTGACGCTGATAATTCCTTAACAGAAAAATTCACCCGTTAGCCACTGCGCGCATTTATAACAAGGTACCACAACGAGCGGGTTCTTCACCCGCCAAATATGCAAATGTCTGTTCCACTTTTAAAGGTAACGCTCCCTGAGAATCCACGGATAAGCGAACAACTATGTACCACGAAATGGACAACTAAATGCTTGCTAATTTCACCACCAGTCGCCGAAACCAGAGATTCCGACAAGCACCTGCCACGGCACATTAGTAAAATAAATAAAATTCAATATTTACTATTGAAACTTATATCTGTTGTATATTTGTGGTGATCTCATCTGCATAGTAATAGTAAGGCGAATGACCTTTCATCTTTACATACTGGTCGAAAAACTCAATAAGTCATACGTCAGATTTTCTATATTTTACTTTTATTTTTTGGGATTCGGCGGGGTAAGGCTAAAACAAGCCGTGTGGGCTGATGAAATTCAAAAGTTTTAAATTATGGTGTAGTGGTTTTTAGTGTGCAAAATTTGGTTTTTATTTGTGCAGTGAAGTGCCGCAAAGTGATACTAATAATAAGAATCGTTTGATTGTATCGTTTTTAACACTGTGTGTCGAGTGCGTTGTCTCGTGACAACTTGCTTGGACCTAATAGTCTTAAAACCCGCGATTGCTTTTCGAGTGATATCCGCTGAATCCGTAGGTCGATAAAACGTAAAACACCGGCGTTTTATTGAGTGACTGTGACTTTGACTTCGACTGTTGACTACCTATTTATTCTCAAATAAGTTAATGATATTGTTAAATTATCTTCGAAAAGAGCCATATTTAAAAAAAAAAATGTGGCTGCTACTATGTTGCCCACGTCGAACACTTATTATAACTATGCCAATGTCAAGTAATTAAAGAGACAAGAGTTTTTAATCTTACATAACACGACTTCCTTCTGTGCTGTCACTGTATACTGTTATCAGCCACCTTTTTATTATTGTTGTTATATTTCCAAATTTTTTTTTTTAAATATTTAAGTTTTAGGCAATGTGTTACATCAAGCTTTCTCCATTTAACGCTGGTTAAAATACACTACTTAAAGTAGGTATTTCATCCAGGTCGTGCACATGGCTTCGTGCCCGTCACCACGACCCCCCACAATGGACGAAAAAGGTATTACATCTACGTAGTTAACATATATAAGAAGTGCATAGTTTATACCCTTAAGGCTTAAGATAAGGTTTTTGAGAAAAGCCGACTGCAGTTGTCATCTCATTTCCATTGTACACTGCCTTGTGGATCCGATAGTAAAAGACAGTGAGCGTTGTGCATTCCATTGTCTGTTAGTGGCTTGGATATCATTATCTCAATAGCTTATTTTTTAACCCCCGACGCAAAAACGACGGGGTGTTATAATAAGTTGGACGTGTCTGTGTGTGTCTGTGTGTCTGTCTATGGCATCGTAGCTCCCGAGCAAATGAACCGATTTTGTTTTTTTTTGTTTGAAAGATGAATAAGGAGCGAGTGTTCTTGGCTATGTTGGATAAAAATCGATCCAAGATGGCCGCCGTCATAAAGATTTGGATTTTATGTTTTCACACAACTCCCACAACATGGGTATCATATAAAAAGGCTTGAGTAAAATCATCACTGCACAAATAAGTTAAGATTGCTATAAAAATTTGTTCCGTACGAAATAGAATATACTATACCCGGCAATAAGGTAGGTATGTAGTATGTGCAAATAGGTATGACATCATCTATCTGTTACTAAAGAGTACTAGGTTCATCATCATCAGCAACCCCCCCTAGTGCACGCCACTGCTCCCGATTTTCGGCCACTCTCATCCAGCCCACACCAGCCAGCGTTCGAATGTCACCATCCCATCTTGTTGCAAGGCGTCCAACACTACGCTTACCGAGTCGCGGTCTCCACTCAAGGATTTTACGGCTCCAACACCCATCAGTACTAGGTTACTTTGGCCATATCACCCGGAGACAGGGACAATTTGGTTGCTGTAGGGAAAGTGAATGCTAAAAGACGAAGAGGCCGTTCACCTCTTCATTGGTCAGACCAAATAAGGGACGTAAAGAATGAAAAGACATTGTCACCACCACGGTAAAGGCATTTCAAGAAAGGCACATCCTTCAATAACGAAGAAAACGATGAAGCAAAGCGTCACGAGCGGACTCTCAGTCCGCTCGTGACCACGGCTGCTGTAACGTAGCCGAAACGTCGAGCCAAATATGTGAGTACACAATGTTGTTTCACATAATAAATATCGTGTTAATCACCGTATTGATACATTATAGTTATAATGCAACGCGAAAATCTAAAAAACTATTGGACAATCTTGCTGAAGTCAAAATAAAGTGAAAACTATCGTGTTCCGAGAGCATTGCACCCGCTCAGCACTAACTGAACTCTTAGTCTTATGTATCCTTGGTTCAGCAATATAATCAGTCAAAAGGCATAAAACAAGCACTATTTTAGTTCGCAGCGAAGTGAGCTGAGCGCTTCTATCTCAGTTCAAAAAGTAAAAAACAACGTACAGTGTAAACATTCCAGTAACAAGACTTATGTAAGTTATTCTTACAGGTTAACGCTGAGGTGAAGATAGTTTGTTAATTTTTTTATATTCTTTATTATTTTTTTTATATATATTAAATGGGTTTGCACTTGACCTCATTTCACCTGATGGAAAGTGACAATAAGGTCTGAGATGTAGCGTGCTTCCCCAAAAAAAAATACAAAAAAACAAAAGGAAAAATACAGCAGTTAAATAGTACTAATACTAATAGTAGCCTTAAAATTACTTAAATAATACATCAACAATTCACATTTTCCACTACAAATTGATACGTTTAGTGTTGTGAGACTAAATACAAAAATAATGCGTACTTACTAAATTTATAACTCGAGACTAAAGATTTTTTAAATTTACTTCGGTCCATACAAAACACTTATGAGAGTGATGGTAGCCTATTGGATAGAAAAGCGCCTTCCATAAGGCTCGTTCGTAGGTTTGAATACGAGCATGCACTACTGGATTTTCCATATTTATGTGCCTATTTCTATAAGTTCGGCGGTGACCAAGAAACCTGCACGTTCCGGATAAAAACTGACACGTCCCCATCATTCAGTTATTCTGGTTCCACTGCTAAACTGGTTGCGAAGGTCAAACTCTTGTTGTCGCCATGCTAACATTAAACTGATTTCCGGTGAAGAGGAAGTCTGCGTACATTTTTCTGATTGGCCGGCGAGTGAGCGCTCTGATTGGTCGACGGGTGAGCGCGTCGAGTTGCCGCCAAAAAGTCATTGAGCGTGAGCTATCGAAGTGGCAGCTCACTTTTGCTGCAGTCGTCGAGGAGTTAAGATCAAGTCCTAATACGCCGCCATTCTGACAGTTAATTAATTGTTCTAGGTCTAAAATCATAGTGCCTAAATCTAGTTTACGTCCAGTTGAAAATTAAATTGTGATTATATTATACATGTGATTAAACTATAATTTCTACATATTGGTGAGTTATTCTTTATACTCTTCATTGTAATTACCACACTCAAAATTCTGAATCATGCTTTAACCGTCCCCCGGGTTTTAAAGCGACAGCTTTGAACGCAAGCGGGAATTACACGCCAAAATAACTGAGTGAGAGCACTTAATAAATAAGTAAACATTTTTATTTCTGACTCTGAATGTAGTTTACTGCGTAGAAGACACCAGCAAGAAACTCAGCAGTTACTCTTTTGTACATTTTTTGTGTTACTTATAATACGTTGTGGCGGTTTGCAGCTAGGGGGAAGATTTAGATATATTGACAACAAATCGTCATCATCGTTCATCGTCAGCCCATTTAATTCCCCACTGCTGGGGCACGGGCCTCCCTCAATCACATGAGGGGTAATTGCCATACTCACCACGCTTGGCAGACGGGTTGGCGAGGGTTTTGATTATGCAGAGTTTTCCTTCTCTGGGTGCTGATGATCATGCCAGCAGCTTTACCTTAGTCACCTTTTACGACACCTCGGTACGAGTGAGGGTGGCCTATTCTACTCTGCCGGGACCACACGGCACTAATCGTCAACAATACATTTATTTTTATGAGACAATTACTAGGGGGGTTTCACTTGAAGCCCTTATGCCGTGATTCTATGACCCGGGGTAAAACGGTACTATCCTGGATGGGATCCGGTGGCCGACGGGGCGAAGGCGGTGGTAGGTGGTCCTGGTAGTCGTCTGTCTATGAGCTTCTCCAACGGCCAAAGGGAGATAATATACTCTCGATGTTTTTATATATAAAGTCCGTATTCTGGAATCTTGAAATTCCGTAATCAGGAACTCGAATTTCGGGTTTAAAACACACTTATAGATGTAAGCGATTATATTTTACACTCGAACTAGGTATTATAAAACATTCTCCGAATTTAAATAAATTATTTTTGAGGTCGGAAAAATTAATTAGAAATCGTGTTGAGAGGAGCTATGACTGTCCTTCGAGCGAATCAGTTTGCAAAATGCTTAGTGGTCAACGAATCCTACATCACGGCTTACGTAGTCGCCGCGCTCGGAGAACAAGAGACCCAGCGAGAAATGTCGCGGTACAAACGCAGAACTAGACAATGCTTGAGTTGACCAACTTCTGTGACATTTTATGTAATATTTAAAACAACTGTAGGATAATGATTTAGATTAAGTTTTAGATTTTTTATGTAAATTTTTCGTATAGTTTTTTAAGATAATCGTTTAAGTTAGATTTTATTTAGGTAAGTTTTATTATATTTTTATTACATAAGTTAATGAATTGTTTATTTGGTTCAAAATTGTATTATTCTTTATAAAAAAAAAAAAATTGTACGTGTACAACGTTACAACGTAGGTATCCTAAATTTTTTCATATTAAAAAGTTTGAGCGTCCGGATCTTTGCATTGCCAGCCTTCAACTTACACTCCTCGCTATACAGAGTGTATCTGTGAACGTTTACACCTTTTTTACTGCTGTTCTAATAAACCGAATAACATTTTTTCAATAACTTTAGAAGTTTGTCTGTTACTGCTGAAAATCCCCCCACTGTGGCACAACAGAGAATATAGGGAGTTTATTTAATTACCCTCACGGATCCACGATCGAGTGCGAAGTGTCTTAATAAATCGTAATTACTGCTTCTATCTTGGGAGTGTCGGTTCCACTAGGGCCTGCCTCGAGTAAACAGATAGAGACTTTTTTTAGGGCTTGCTGTTGCTCTTACGAGACAACTCTGCCAATGTCAAGTGATTAAAGAGACACGTTCCTTAGAAAATTGGTTGAGTGATAAGCTGGTACTGTTCAATTAATTGAGTTTGAGTTAAAACACCACCTAAAACAAAATATATTATAGTGCTCAAGTGTGTGCGCAAACACAAGTGCACTCTCTATTGCCTTACCCTCTGGGACATGGGACACTACTGTGACACGACCAGAGAGGGATTGGGCGCAGAACCAACGGCTTAACGTGCTTTCCGAGCCACGGGGGTACAAGACCGCCAACTTCCAGACTCCGGGCTGCCACTAAGAATTTCTTACCCAAAACTTAGGTACAATTTTTGGCCCGACCCGGGGATCGAACCCAGGACCTCTTGCCCAGCCGTCGCTTTAAAGTGCGACCCACTAACCACTGCGCCACCGAGGCAGTCAACATACACATACACTGACATACACATTTAGACAACACAAACTTTGTTAATTGGGAGATTCATAGAACAGATAGAGATGCCACTATAAAACTAGGAGTGACGGCACTAAAATTATTAATAACCTGCGCAGTGTCTAACTGCCCAGACGTATTTTTTTTTCCTTTTTGGCTGCTACAGTGTTGCCTACTGTGATACATTTATAATTCTGCTAGTGTCGACTGATTAAGACATTTGACCGGTGAAATGAGATTATAAGTTGGATTTATTATTTTGTAATTGACTTTTCAACCATCTAAAACAAAACAACAAAACATTTATTTAAAAACAAACACATATACAGCACAAGTTAAGAGGGAGATTCGTTTCATCGTCAGCCCATTTAAGTCCCCACTGCTGGGGCACGGACCTCCCTCAATCACATGAGGGGTAATTGCCATACTCACCACGCTTGGCAGACGGTTTAGCGAGGGTTTTGATATAAATGCAGAGTTTTCCTTCTCTGGGTGCTGATGATCATACCAGCAGCTTTACCTTAGTCGCCTTTTACGACATCTCGGTAAGAGTGAGGGTGGTATATTTTACTCTGCCGGGGACCACGCGGCTAATTCGCGATGATTCGTTTACAATCTGATATTATATTTTAAAATATATCTTCATAAATATTGTATAACAGAAGAGAATGATAAAGATAGCAGAAAAGAAAAGTTAATAGGGCTGGGGATTCGGGGGGAGAAGAATGTCATACAGCGAGAAAGGATATCTCTGACAGTTGAAAAAAATGTGGTCAGTCGTACCTTCATCTATACCACATTCGCACAGTGAAGAGTCTTTAACTCGGATTTTATTTAAAAAGACAAACGAAATGTCCTTTACCTTAATCATGGAAAGTGTTTATGCGTATTGAAATAAGTGTCAACATTTTTTTTCTTCATGGACTCGATCGATCTCACGCGGTGGAAACGCATGATTACGCCAATATCAAATGATTAGAGGCACGACTATTAAAAGATTGATCGGTAAATAGGAATTTCGCTCTTTTTGGAGGTCTTCTTGACAAGTAAAAAACGACACAGAAACAATATCAAAATATGAATAAAAAGGAGGGGGATTATTATAGTATTATAATACTGTAGACAGTAATATATTTACATAGATATATAAAAACAACGAAAAAGTAAGAGTTAATAAAAGTTGGTAAAAAGTATATCCAACATTCCCATTAGTATATCATAAAGAGATAAAAGGTATTTAGGACAATTAAAAAATGTGGTGGGGTGTACCTCTCGTCTGTCGCATTCGCAAAGGGAGTTGTCTCTAACGCGAATTTTGTTGGGAGAGACTGGTGTGCATACGTGTCCAATGCGTAAGCGCATAACGTGGATATAACCTTACTGTCTATATTTTATTAAGTCTCTGAGTGCGGCAATAAGTGTTAGAAAAATGAAAAATCTATCGCGTAGCATGATAACAATTAATGAGGGATTTCGCATGTGAAAAACCCGCTAGATGGTGAACTGTTGGTCTGAGTTTGTCAAATCGACATTTTGACAGATCACGTTTAAAAATAATAACCAATCACATTGTATAAGGACCTCACTTCTATAGTGCTCTATCTAACGGATTTTTTACACGCGAAAGCCCTCACCTTAACGTTATTTTGACCACTTTGTAGTTCTGTCACTCTTCAAATGTAAAGTCGATCAAATTTTGCTGTTTTTAAATTACGCAAAATTATTTTCAGCTAAAACACTGTTGCCCAAAAAAAGGAGTTGTATGTAATTATAACGCTCTGTTGGATTGTGTCTATTCGATTCCAGGGTCGTGCAAAAAGTGTTTTGAATTTTTCGAACATAGCTCGGGTTTGTGATCACCAATCCGCATTTAGCAAGCGTGGTGATCAAACCTAATCTCATCATAGTAGAGACTTTATTTCTATGATAGAGGTCTTTGCCCTGCAGTGGGATATTTATAGGCTGATACTTTTTAATGTAATTATACATACATCGGATACCTACATGGCTACGGTTTCAGGTTCCAGATTCAATTCATCGAACCAACAACCTCTCATTCGTCAGGCGCAAACTCTTACCTACTGAGATCATCGCTCGTAAATGTGTATGACTTATTCTACCACACAATCAAAATCAAATACGATACATTTACAAGGCTCTAGGTTACTAACTATTCATAAGTTTAGAGAATTATGTTAGTGTTAAGCTAACTGCATTTAGGTAGATTTCAGTTTAGAGTCGAGTCTTTGATTGCATAATTTAGTTTGAACGTGCATCGCTTGATAGTTCGTGAGAGAGATTATTGCACTTGCACTCGTCGTCGGCACGAACATCATCATCATCATCTGAATGTTTAACGACTCGTCTGGGCAGCGCTCGGAAAGCTACGCAGCATATTTTCAGCCCATCTACCGCAGTGTCTCAAGACGAACAGTGATGACATACAGAACCGAAACGTGGCCGCTTACGATGTGCCGATTAAGGAGGCTCAAAGTCACTCAGAGAGCAATGGCTCTCCATTGCTGGCTATGCTCGGAGTTTCCTTGCGTGATCGTATCAGAAATTATGAGATCCGTTGGAGAACTAAGGTCACACACATAGCCCAAAGGATAGCATGCCTCAAGTGGCAATGGGCAGGGCACATAGCGAGGAGAACAGACGGCCGTTGAGGCGGAAAGGTCCTCGAGTGGAGGCCACACGCTGGAAGTCGCAGCCGTAGCAGGCCGCCCACAAGGTGGATTGACGGTGAAGGTCGCAGGAATTCATTGGATGCGGGCGGCACAGGATCGATCTGTGTGGAGAACTTTGGGCGAGGCCCTACCTGTCACATTAAGGCCAACGCACTACACAAAGAGGCATTTTTGTGGCGTTAACTTAATGACTAAGTTTATCGCATATCCTAAGCCTGGTCTGCACTGAAACTTCGTTGGACCGGCAGTTTTCTACTCGGCTTACCTCTTTACAGTCTCCAATATTTACGGTGTACGGAAGCGAATGTTGTAAGATACGCGCTCGCTGACCTGGCTGCAATATTACGAATATAAAATAAAATATTTCCAGCAAAAGTTAATCTGGATAGTGAGGTTATTATTTTTAAGAATTCATATATTGTGTTGTTATTTTATAGTTATGGCTGCCTCGGTGGCGCAGTGGCAGAGGTCGCGGGTTCGATCCCCGTGTCGGACCAAAAATTGGTAACCTAAGTTTTCGTTAAGATATACTTAGTGTCAGCCCGGAGTCTGGAAGTTGGCGGGCTTGTACCCCCGTGCCTCGGAAAGCACGTTAAGCCGTTGGGCCTGCGCCCAATCCCTCTCCGGTCGTGTCACGCTGGTGTCCCATCGGAATACGAGTGTAAGGGAATAGAGAGTGCACTTGTGTGGGCGCACATACTTGACCACTATAATATATTCTGCGTACGTGGCTGATAGTTGAGATTGGCAGCCGTAACCGTAATCGGTTGGAGGATATTATTATGATTTTATAGAAATAGAATAAATAGTATAGAATATGTGATACCCTGTCAGAGTTAATTTGAAGACAGAATGCAATTTTTAAGACCTAATTGTATAATTAGGTGAAATGAAGCAATTTATGATAAAGATTATGATACCAATGATGGTGTTTTTAATAAAACACCAAAAGAATAAAAAGCATAGAAAGAGACGAAATACTCGTTTCTTACGCGCTAAGAAAGATATAGATATAAGAAAACGCCGTGTGGTCCCGGCAGAGTAGAATAGGCCACCCTCACTCTTACCGAGGTGTCGTAAAAGGCGACTAAGGTAAAGCTGCTGGCATGATCATCAGCACCCAGAGAAGCAAAACTCTGCATTTATATCAAAACCCTCGCCAACCCGTCTGCCAAGCGTGGCGAGTATGGCATTTACCCCTCATGTGATTGAGGGAGGTCCGTGCCCCAGCAGTAAGGACTTAAATGGGCTGATGATGATGATGATGATAAGACTACTTCTTTCTTACTAAAAATTAATAAATTCATATAACATCTCATTCTACATCTTAGCGTGTAATTCCCGGTTGCGTCCAAAGCTGTCGCTTTGGAGCCCAGGGTACGCTTAGACCATGATTTAGGATTGAGGCGGTCTGGTAATTACAATGAAGCGAATGCCGTCTGACCTTCGCAATCCTTTAACAGGGGAACCAGACTAACTGAATCATGGTTACACGTTTCAAAAACTTTTTCCGAAACGTGCCGGTTTCCTCACGATGTTTTCCCTCACCGCCAATCAGATGGTAATGGTAGGAATACGCACATAGATTTGAAAAAAAGCCATTGGTCATGCTCGGATTCGAACCTCGACCACCTGCGTGGAAGGCGCGTTCGTATTCATTGAGCTACCATCGCTCTCTATCTCTCATATAACATCTCATTGTTTGACCTAATACCGTACTGACTACCTAACTATACTCCCAATACGGAGGCCCACTAATTATAATAATAATAATTCTTACAACATCTCATACGTTGACCTGATTCCGTACTAAGTACAATCTGGGGGAAAGGGGGCTTAAAGGTTAGCAGCGCATTTGTGACCCCACTGGTGTCGCGGGTGTCCATGGGCGGCGGCAATCGCTTACCATCAGGTAAGGTCTATCTATCTACCTTTAAGTAGTTTTGTTACATACTAATCTATCAGAGGACAGATGAGCATATTAAACTCTTTGTAATATTTAAAAAAAAAGTTCTAAAGAGAGTTTCGACCGTGGGTGAGCCACGCTTTGGCATGAATGGGCGGGTCGACCGGAGTGATACCACGACCTCACAGATAACCGGCGTGAAGAAGCAATGTGCTGTGCTTCGCTGGAAGACGTACTGTGGTGTATGTCTAGCTCTAAGTACCTATTCTATCTACTAATGGTGACGTCTATGTAATCAATGGCGAACCTTACAGTACATTTTAATATTTCTTTGTTTTTATTGTCATTTATTTTCAATGTATTTTTGACCGCAAGATTGACCTTTTGATTTCGCATGATTCCGCTTTAATTTTATACTATATTGCAATAATTTTGACATAATACTCTATTGGTATTTGTATTTAATGAGTATGACTTGTTGACGCTTTGGCATGACTGTTAAGCTTGAAAGAAAATTGTATATAAATAAATAAAATAAATAAATAAATAGACTGCTAAAATTATAGCCCTTCTTTTTTGGCTTTGCCGTAAAAAAAGCGACTTATGATTATAGCAAGTTCTTTAATGGAAGCCATAACCAATAGAAAACATGTAAAAATAAAACTGCGCGTCTATCAATTCATAAACACTAGAGCTGGTTTCCTCAGGAGCACGCCGGACGTCCGCTTAATTTCCGGACGGTTGTCCAGACGGGCCGGACTACCGGACGTCTAGGCTGCCATGGGCGGAGCAAGGGGGTATGCCGCATGCATAAATCTATGGGCATTTTATAATGGCACAAAACTTAGGCTGAAGGAGCGATGGTAGCTCAGTGGATAAGAACGCGCCGTCAATGCGGGGGCTCGTGGTTACATACATACAGCCATACATACATACAGGTCAAAATCATAATCATTTTTGCTTCGCCGTAGTCGGGTGAAAATTAAGTACCTATTTACAGTATGTACCCTAAAAATAAAAGATTAATATTATAAACATAGATGAAGGATGAGATGAAATATTCACAAAAGAGTGTAGTCTGCCCCGCTACTCATCGTGCCCAGAATGCTGGCGGGGTTGCCTCTTCGAATGGCCAGCCCTATGCATTGTCCGAGGTAGCTGCCAGCATGACTGTCACCTGAAATGTCGAGTAGCTCAGGCCCCCAACGGAGCGAATCGGTAACAGCTGTCTAAGGAGGAGTATTTGTTGTGCAGCTGCTGCACCCGCGCCCCATTAATAGGTATATTAATAATAATTATTATTATTATAATTATAATAAATGTCCTCTTTCCATCCATTTATACAAAGAAAAAGTTAAAAAGTTCAACATTCTGGCTCTTGATACCCGCCGTAATTTCAATGACATGGTCTACTTATACAAAATTCTTCATTCCAAAATTGACTCACCTATACTTCTTTCCTCGATAAATATAAACACTAAACCTAGATCCCGTTATCCATTCTTACACACCTTTGCTCTTAAAGTTTTTAGGAATAACACATCCTATTATATCCATTGGTCAGAATGTGTCGCGCTTACAACGAATTACTAATATCCTGGATGTATTTTGCGATGAAATGCCCGTTTTTAAGAGAATATTACAACATATTTTTTCGAAACAACTGGAGGGTTGAAATTAAATTTATTTGTTAGTTTTAAACTACAAATTATTATTACTGTAATTAACTTAAGTTCCGTCATTTTTAAGCATGATGTGTACGCATGTTTTAGGATATATAAGATTTGTCATTGTGTAGTTTAAATTTTGTAATAATGATGTTCTGTTTTGTGTACCAAATAAAATTTTTAAAGTAGCAATAAATATATCTCACACTATCCTCATATTTTTGAGAGGACCCCCTAAGGGCTAAAGCGTCCTCCAAAGAAGACCACTTTTCTCTGTCTTTGGCAATGGATATGTATATTGCGCATGACATATTGCAGTGCACAAATGATCGCGCCAACACAGGTGCACACCCGTCCTCACCCTTACTGTACCCGACCATTGTTGACCGATACAGCCGAAACATCTGTAGAAAAACTTAATTATTAGTACACTAGCTTTTGCCGGCGGCTTCGCTCACGTTAGAATGAGACAAAAATAGCATATGTTACTTTCCATTCCCGAACTATCTTCACTTAAAATCAATCAGACAGACAGACAGGCAGACACAATCACTTTCACATTTATAATACTGGCATGTATTAAGGCGACGGGTACCCCTAACTAGCGAGGCCAATCGATTTAAATTGTTAGCTACTAAACCAGATCTATTTTAAACAATTTCGGAGCGGCAGTCCCTAAGCAAACATTTATACTATTTATTTAATAATGGTGCACTACTTTATTATTTGTTTCTCCACTCTAAATTTGGATTAGCGCCATAAGTAGCCGTTTTTGGCGGTAATTCAAATTTCGAGTAAAAGACCAAGTATGAGCAGACCAAAAAGTTAAGTATAAGTATTAAATAAATACTATAAGTGCTTTTTGAAAGGCTAGAACTTCGAAATTGTTAAGGTTTAGTAGCTAACAATTTAAATCAATTGGCGTCGTTAGTGTGCCCTACCCGTCACCTTAACCAACATGTGGTTTAATATGCAAATATTACTATGTAGTTCTAACGCGATTTAATGACAGACAAAACATGCATGGCGAAGCGGCCATATTGTGGAAGTCAAATTGAGTCACTAATGGGGAGTGACGTCACAGTACACATGCGGGCTACGGTCAGGCCGCGATTCTCTTAATTATATCCAATTCTTTTAATTTGGGTGGGCCGTTTTTGGTCACAAATGGGACAAAACAGGAGAATGGCGAAGGTCAGACCGCAATCGCGTCTCTGTAATTACCAGACTTTTGTATCCGTAGTCTTTATGCGTATCAAAATAAGGGTCAATATTTTTTCTTAAGTAGCCAACTAAGTTAATCAACGACTCTGAGTGTGACAGTAAGCGTACCTCGGGCTCCGCACAGCTTTAGATACACGCTAGGTAAGAGAGAGTAACAAAGATAATTACTTTTGTCTCACGTTAACTATGGTACTGATGCAGATGAACATAACATCGAACAGCGACTTCAGAGCATGCAAGTAGTATTTGAATGACGGTGTCTTTGACATTATTCCAGAAAAAAAAAATGTACGTACAGCCACACATGAAAGTAAACAAAACTGTCGAATTACTTAAGTCGAATCTCACCTTAATGTCAAACACGTTTGGTTCAATATCGATTGAGGAAATTTGACTGCTTGTGAACCTGATGTGTGGCTTCCATTTTTTTTTTTTTTTTTTTTTTGGTGACCCAGGAGAAATGCGTTACGCATACCCATCCGTCTGTAAACGGATGGGTTATGTCGGACTCTCCACTGGCGACGGCTTCTCCTAACGAGAAGCCGGCCAGAGGCATACCGACTAAAACTCCTGGGGCTCTCCCTCATCTGTCCATGGGTGGGCGAGTGACATGGGGCCAAAGCTCGGAGCCTTTCACCACGTCAACATGGGGCCAAAGCTCGGAGCCTTGATGTGTGGCTTCCATGGTAGAACGCCCTCTATCAATGTTACTGACCTAGTAGTCATAATCGCACTGTGCTGTTGGCTAGTTCATTTTACAATTTCAAATTTTTGATTAGACTGTGAGAGAGCCATGCTTCTCGACCGAAATGAAACCATGACTTCACAGAAATCTGCCTGAAGCTGCATCTGTGTTGTATTTCCCTGCGTATGTGAGGGTGCCGGAAGCCCAATGCGGGGGAAAGGAGGCGGAGACCCAATCCAGGAAGGGTTTAAAGGTTGGCAGCGCTTTTGTGACTCCACTGGTGTTGCGTGTGTCCATGTGCAGCGGCAATTACTTACCGTCAGATGATCCGTCTGCTCATCAGCCACCTATTCTACTGAGTTTCTTGCTGATTCTTCTCGTTAGAAATTGACATTCCGAATCAGCGGTAGATTATATTTGAAATTCATAAATGTTCTGCATGGACTTAAATTAAATAAAGAGATTTTTGATTTTGATTATTATAAAAAATTGCAAGCAACGGAAATGTGGAAGAGCCACACTTAGGCATGAATGGACCGGCTTGACCGGAGTGATACCACTGCCTCAGAGAAGACCCGCGTGAAGCAGCGCCTACGCTGTGTTTCGCCGTGTGAGTGAGGTTACCGGAGGCCCAATGGGGGGAAGGGGAAAAGGTTGGCAGCGAACTTGTGACTCCACTGGTGTTGCAGGTGTCCATGGGCGGTGGAATTGCTTACCATCAGGTGATCCGTCTGCTCGTCTGCCACCTCTCATATAAAAAAAATACTCCTATTAATCTAACGGATAAGCTTTTACTCAGCGAGTTTCTCGTAGTGTTTGATGAACACAGTGCTGCAAGATGCTCGAAGCGCAAGCGCAACTCAAACGGAGGCATGACCCAGCACAAGTCGCAACCGAGTTCCAACTATTGCTCTAACTGTTTGCTACGAGTTTGTTTTTGTACAAGTCACAGCACAGAAATGGTAAGTGAGCTCACTGGTGATTCTCCGCTATATAATAGGCTATTTGACAGTGATAAAAATATACATTTCTTTTATAACATCAGTGTTAATATATTTTTTGTGGAGCGATTTTTAATAACGCGAGATAAAAATATTGCATTATTTCATCAAAATTCGTCTTCTAAAATTATTATTTTTTAAACAGGGGTCACGTGACTAAAAACGGCCCGTGACGTAGATTACGAGTAAGTCTACTGCCTATGGTTGATTGCCTTTCCTTCATAGGAAGAAATGACGTAGCACATTTCAAATAAAACAAGAGAAAATCAAAACTATTTGAAAGAAACACTTTAACATCAACAAGTTCAATGTTTATTTATGGACAATCTACGTCACTGGCCGCCATATTGCTAAAAGACGCGTTTTTGCGGCATATTTGAATATTGCATTTTCTTTTTCGTTTTTTTATTAAAATCTATAAAATAAAAAGAGAATAATATTTTTTAGTGTTTAGATAGTTTTCAGAATTTTGTCAAATAGCCTATTGCACTGCTTTATGTGATAGAATGAGTCCAACAAACGGGCCAAAATTTTGTACAGTTATGAAAACTCAGTAGTATTGCATGATTAAAAACACAAATAATAATACATTTTTCAAAGTTTATTTCTTTAGAATTATTGCTAGCAACGTAGGTATATGCAAGGCGCTAGCAACAGCGTTGAAATATTGGAAACTAAAAAAAAAGCAACATGATTGCCAACAACAACTCCGGGCTGACACTGAGAACTTCTTAACAGAAAAACTCAGGTACAATTTTTGAACCAATTCACCAGACACTGTGCCACTCATGTACTTAGTAGTAGGGATTAATATATCGATTGAAACAATCTTATTAATGTGCAAGTTATTGAATAAATTATTCGTCGATTTATGGACATAGGCGTTTTTGGTCATCTGTCCATACCAGGCGCAACCTCTGGCTAGTCATAGAGAGAAGTCGAAAGGATAGAGATAAATCCCGATATATTCTAATTAAATAATAACCGTATCGGGTTTATTCGACTTAAGAGGTCTGTATCGATCGATACTTTTAGTACGAGATTATTAGATAATTTATATTTGATTATATTGTCTAACCATGAAATATTTCGTTAGGTAGCTGATAAACGTATTTAATAATTATTTTAGCAATGTTACTTCAATGAAAATATGCTACATAAACATAGCACGAACAACCGGATCTTTTTTCACAAAAAAATCATAAATATGAATAAATAAATTTGGCTTAAGTTGCTTAAGCACTGTTACGAATTCTGTTCTATTCGAGCGAAGTCCAGTTCCGCGGGCACTTACAGGGGAAGGCTAAATTAGATTCTAAAAATCTCGGAGTCCTAATTAGATCGAGACGGTATTTCTCCGGCCCATCGCCACTGTACAAGGCGCAAGTCCGGCCGCATATGGAACACTGCTCTCATCTTTGGGCAGGGGTGCCCCTCTGGATCGGATTCAAAGGAGAGCAACTCGAATCGTCGACTGCCTAGATATCTCTAATAGGCTAGACTCCTGAGCACTGCGTAGAGATGTAGCCTCACTATGTATACTCTACCGCCATTACTATGGAGAATACTCTGAGGAATTGTTCGGACTGATTCCTGCCGCTTCATTTCACCATCGTTCCACTCGACAGCAATTCCATCGACATTATCGAGATGGTTGGCAATGTTTCTTAAGAAATTTTCTGCATCGTACGACAAAACTATGGAATGAACTGTCACCTGCGGTATTTCCGGACAGATACGACCTGCAAACCTTCAAGAAAAGAGCGTATACCTTTTCAAAAGCTCGGCAGCGCACTTGTGACTCCTCTGGTGTTGCAGGTATTCATGGGCGGCAGTAATCGCTTACCATCAGGTTATCCGTCTGCTAGTCTGCCCCTATCCCATAAAAAAATTATCTTATAAAAGAGGAATTTAAAAATGTATGTAATACTAACGATACTTCAACGTGTTCCTGGGAAAAAGGTCTTAACTATCGTACAGAGAGACAAGCAGACTGACCACCATAAATAAAATAATAATTATTATTTATTTCTGGCAACAAGATACTTTCAAAAATATTTCATTGGCCCATATAATAAATACCTTTCAGTCTAACATACATACATACCTACGTGCGGCGCGTAAAGTCAGCTGGTAGACGTCCTCGAAACTTCCGAAAGAAGGTTTAAAGGATTGCCCTCTGAGATACGAAACCCAAAAGCAGTTCTAACACTGCTATTCGTTTCACTGTGGCCAAGTAAACACCCTTAACTTTCTGATATGTATCTTCAACTAACTGGGTTGGCCTTGATCAGCGTTCTCGGTCATATTCCAACAAATTCAGCTGCAATTTCAGGTCACATGTCCACTAATCAGATTCCTCATCTTGGGGCCGATTTATTGATTCGTAGTTACCTTTTGATTAAATTAACATTAGTTAACTGTCTAACCATTAGTCTGAGTGACAGCGTTAAAGTGACGTAGATCCTGGTAATATAACTTTTGGTTAAACTAACTATGGTTCAAAAAACACATTTTGGCGATATTTGACCATTGGTCACTTTTTTAAACTATTAGTTTTTTTTATACGAGAGGTGGCAGATGAGCTGACGGATCACCTGATGGTAAGCAATTCCGCCGCCCATGGACACCCGCAACACCAGTGGAGTCACAAGTGCGCTGCCAACCTTTTACATATATTTCCGTAAATTTTCCTTCTGATCGTAGTAGCACTGTATTTGAATGTAACTTATGGACAGTTTCTATTTTTCGGAGCTGACCAGCATGAGACCGCATACCTCATTCAATACTTCGCTCTATTTCTGTCGTGTAAACATTGTTCGTGTATAGCCGACATATTGATTTCAATAACTATCATTATTAAATACTAGCTGCCGACCGCGAGTTGTTGGACTTTGACAATTTGAATTACACTCTAGGCTTAGGGCAGACAAGACTACGTGGAGTCGGTTTTGCAACAACAAAATATATTGACAGAACCGAATCGCTATTCGCTTCTGTCAATACATTTTGTTGCGTAAAATTAAGCCCTAAATAAACCAATGTCTTACACCTTAATTAATAGATACCTTTTTTTACACTTGTTTTTTATTTCAATGAATTATTCATTTATTAATTAGTTTACAAACAAAAGAGTTCGTTTGCAATAATAGGAGAAAGGTAACTTCGATATTGAATATACTTATCTAGAATTAAAAAATATTGTAAGTAATACAACTGTAAAATGACAAAGAGGTTTTGAAAATCGGCTAATAGTTTTTCTGGAAAATGAAACATAATGTAAAATAAATTGATTGCATACAATGCGTCATTATTTATGTCTTTTCGTCATTATTTATGTCTAGGTTATGTTTCTTATTAAGTTTCCTTGTTTTGTATCGTGCCAAATAAAGTTATCATTCATTCACAATGTTATGTCAAAAATATGTCTTCGATTCAAAACTTCGATATACCGTTTTCAAAGTTTTGAAATTCGAATATTTGACCTTCAAAAGTAAGATAGGTTACCGTAGTGATCATCACAGATTATTAATTCTTCGATCGCCACGCCCGCAACGATAGGTACGGTAAAAAGGCTAAAGTTCCCTGGACGAAACTTCGAGGCCCCGAAGCTGTATAACTATTATATTATTATTATCAACTCGCTTTCTGGCGCATAATGAAAAACGACGTTATTTAACTTTCCTTGTTAATATATATGGTTCATATTTGCATACATAACAGAGTCGCTGTCTTTAAAAGTAATGTTGTATTTTAAGGTGACGGGTGGGGCACACTAGCGACGGCAATTTTAGCTACTAAACTGGATCTATTTCGGGGTTACAACCTCTCGGCAAACACTTATAGTATTTATTAAATAATCATGCTCAAAGGTTGTGTTCGTTTTTGTACGCGAAAAATTGATTCTCGCCAAAAGTGACCGCTTTTGGCGTAGATCAATTTTTCGCGTACGCGTTGGACCCAACATTTGTGCATGGTTATTAAATAAATAGTTTACGTGTTTGCCGAGAGGTTGTAACCTCCAAATTATTTGGAATAGGTTTAGTAGCTAAAAATTAAAAACGATTGGCGTCGCTAGTGTGCCCTTCCCGTCACCTTAAGTAACCTTTGAAATAATTCTTGATCATGTTTATAACAAAAAACATGCATGACTTACCAAAAGAGCAAATTCTAAAATAAAGTATAAATCAGCTAAAAATAATTCTATCAATCTAGTCATCTGGTTGCCTTCTATCTATTATAGTTATCATATTGCCTCTAGATTTTTTAAACTAAATTGTATTTTGTGTGCAAGAAAGTACCTATCTAATTTCCATTTTCACTAACTCCACTTTTATTTGGTAAGGCATTTTAAATTTAACTGCTAAATCCAACAGACACCGATAATCCAAAAACACGAAACGCTTGCGTATAATAGACACATAGCGCCATCTATTGGTATATAGTTTGTATTGGTCTGGGTGTTTCCTATGTATTATAAGTATGTATTTACAAAAGAATGAAGTATGTAAGTATGAACAAAAAAATATTGATGGGACCACCACCATCAACTACGTTTGATTTTTTGGTGTCAATTTTAATCCTATAAACGGACCACGCAATGAACAGCGTACACCGGACCGCGCCGCACGCGCGTCTGCGCCTCACTCGCCGACGCGCGTCCCCCGCACGTTTTGAAGCCATTTTCCCCTAGGAATTACTTAAAATTTTGAACATGTTTCTTTGGACAAAAATTAGGTAATAATGTTTAAAATTTATTTACATCAAAATCTTGCGATTTTTATTTTGACTTTGACCTTCAATAACTTGGAAAGCATTGAGTTCTCAGGTATGGTCTAGAAGAAAAAAATGGTCCTGATGATTTGCTGAATACGTGAGTTTCGGCTTCGTTAAAGGGTCTTTTTACATACTGTATATACATAACTACTCAACTTATCTATTCAATAATACGCGTTTTCATTTCATTCTAAGCGAAATCTTGCGCTCCATACACAAATGAGTAAGAAGTGTTTGTTCAACCATCACGATCTTCGCAACCTGAAGCTAACACGATTAGCCCCTTCTACCTCTGCCCCACCACATCCCCAGACCTCTCTACCCAACCGCCGCCGACCACCTCAGGGATCTCCCCAGTCTGGACACGTAGTGGTAACTGCGCATAATCGCGGCGGAAGCGCAAGTTATTAAGTGTCATCGGTGAAGACAATAGAGCTGATATTCCAATGGGAGATGCGGCTATCCGGTTAACAAGGATAGTATTGGCGGAAAATTACGCCGCCTTCAAACAAACTTGTGAACAACGTGTTACTTGACTTTGAAAAAGACGACGTTCTTTCTCTTCTTATGATTAAAAGAGCTATGCGATCTTATTAAACCCCATAGGTATACACTAGAGGCTGCAGAGCCGGAGCTTGTTTAAGAACCAGGTTTTTCAGATCCTATTGCGAATGGAACCGGGTACCGCGGGTAGTTTCGGTTCTTTGGGTTCGGAAGGAGAAAAGAATGAAATAAACGTATGTAGGTATTTTTGGATTACGCTTTTGCGGACAATTCTTATCATAGTAGGGGAGCCCAAGAGGGGATTTCGGGATTTACTAAAGCGCGGCAGATTAATATACAGTAGGATACCTGGTACCCGGCTACTTACTTCCACCAGATATGAGCCTCATTTATAAGGACGCCCGTAAAGGATAAAGGATCAGATTAGTAAAAAAAAATTGTTCATTTGAAATTTTCGGGCGCGTCAGATTAAGGTAGGGGGAGTTAGTTATATGCTAAAACATCTATATTCCTCTAATCTGACAATTTAAGGGTGACGTAAAGAAGGGGGAGGGCTACAAAGTTGAAAAAAAAATCGTCATCTCGACATTCTCGAGCGTGGTTAATTTTTTTTTATTTTGAAGAGAATAGATCAAGATTTATGAGAAATATATAATCTGACGATTTCCACAAGCCGAAGTAATAAAAATTAATTAATAAAGTTTTATTCGTGCAACTACGCGATGCCTGTATTCCCCTCTCCGCGTTTCTATTCCTCTCTCACTTTTCCTCTATCTATTGCTCTCTCATTCCGTCCCTACTCCACTCTGGTTTCTGTTGCCATGACAGCTGATCACAGAGACGCGTTCACGACTTGTAGTTTACAACGTATTACCAACGTTTTTGTTTATTTCATGATTTTAATATGTTGTGGTTCGTGTTCTAGTGAAGAGGAGATGAGTAAAACTCGAAGTCCAGATTCGTATTGATTTTATTTACAACTTAGAGCCAGAGGAGGAAGATGATTCTACCGATGAAGATGACGATTAAAAAAAAATGCTTACAAAAACTTAATTTTTTATAATTATTTTGTTGTAAATACAAGTATTCTTCTAAAAAAAAATTCACACTTTTTAATTTGCATGCTATTTCTTGAGCTTTTCAATTAATTAAGTTTCATGATTTAGAAAAATGAAAAAAATTTTTTTTTAATTGTCAGATTAGGCGTATCCCTCCAGGTAATCGTCAGATTATGAGATATTACGTCCAGGGCATTAAGATGAACCATATATACCTTAATCTGACGCGCTTGAGTAGTTCAAGATGACGATTTTTTTTGCACATTCTAATAATGGCCGTGAGCTTGCGTCACATCTGAATCGTCAGATTATTACATAATAGCTTTTTTTAAGTTCACTTAACATTCCCTTCGAAAATCTGACGCGCTCGATTAAATTTTTTTTTTTTCAATTTTCAACCCTTACGTACGACCACCCCCATCATGAAAACTATCAGATTAACATACGTACATGTTTGAAAAAACGTTAAACATAGATTCTATCAATATCTGACACGCTCGAGTATGTCCATGCAACAGTTTTTTTTTACATTTTTGAAAATCTATAGTTGCTCCCCCCACCGATGAAAGGGTATATATCATATGACATTTTTTTCTTCTTATCATCTAAGCTTTGCACTCAATAAGTCTCAATGACGCTCGAGTAAATCCCGATTTAGCACGGCGGGCTCCCCTACTATCACATTTGAACATCAGTTCAATAGTTACTTGTCTTATTTATTACCTACTTTAGTAAATCAACAACCTCCATCCTCATAACGTATTTCTTATCTCTCCTATTTTGGAGGTGGATGAACGACACAGTCCAAAGGGAGGTAAGAGTGAAAAAACACCCATTTAATAAATGCGCTTTTATCGCTTAAAGATGAATAAAAGCGGTTAAAAATAGTGCAAGCAGACCAAAATAAATAAATTAAACAAGAACCGGAAAAACCGGGTTCCATCATTTTCGACCCGGTTCTTTTAAACCGGTTAGGTAAAAACCGGGAATATCCGGTTATTAGATCCGAGTGCATGCTCTAGTAAAGGACCCGTGCGAAGCCGGGGCAGGTAGCTACGCGTCCAACAGTGGTAGCTGGCTGTCCGGACCTAGAAATGAGTTATGAGTATAAATAAACACTATTACATATTACTCATAACAAACTTAGAAATCAATATGATTGTAGTGTTATCGCGAGATCTGCTGTACTCGTGCCTTTGGTTACCGAATACCGATCAAACTACATAAGGTACTATCGTGGAATCCCACTCATGATCCCTTCAGAAAAAAAGTTCCTGTGCAAACGCGACGCGTCGAGTCCATGTTAGTGGGCTTAGTCGCATCCTGACTGGCTGTAATAATATTGTGGCGAAAAGTTGATGTTTACATGGTTCTACATCTTGTCATCATTCAATGACCAACTTCCTTGGACCTATATCGTCGAAACTTCTTTGTCACATTTCTTCTGTGGTCGACTTCCATTGACAAAGCCCATTTCAACGATGTTATTGTTTCTTATATCCGTAACACAGATGCTTGAGCTACCTATCTCGGAATCGGATCAATGTATGTGATGTTGTGAAATATTTATTTTATTAAATATTTAAATGATTTTGTCCTTAAGGGTTATCAGGCATGAGTTTCCCCAATAGTACTGTTCCGCCCTTTTGTAGTGGCTCGACACGCCACGCGATGTTGCTAGCCGGATTATAAGGCACAGTGTTTATGTGGACAGTGGGTTCAATGGCGGGTCAACGCTCTGAGGAGCCCCATATACGGTACGATTCAACGTTATTACGATCGACCTGATGATCAATCGTAAACGATTGATTGCATCACAAACGACGCCAATGCACGATACGATTTGTAAGATCGCTTCTATCACATGAAAAAGTAAATAATTGGGTAATTTACTTTCCATGTGATAGAAGCGATTGGACACCTTTAAGGCCCCCTTTCTCCCTGGTTGGGTGTCCGGTACCCTCACTCACGCAGCGAAACACAGCAGTGCTGCTTCACGCCGGTTTTCTGTGAGGCCGTTTTTACTTGTTTTTACTTGAGCCACAATGTTGTTCTACATAATAAATATCGTGTTAATCCCCGTATTGATACATTATAGGTACATGCTCGTTATCAAACCTTTATCAGAGACCAAATCGAAACGTTGATCGTAGAGAGCCTGTCGTATGTTCGTATTGATTGGCTTCGGAGCGGGAAGATCCACATTCAACCTAACGACTGACTCATCATCATCATTATTTCAGCCAAAACACGTCCACTGCCGGAAATAGGCCTCCTCCAATGTTCTCCACACAGATTAGTCCTGTGCCGCCCGCATCATCGGTCCACTTTGTGGGGGGCCTGCCACGGCTGCGACTTCCTGTACGTGGGCTCCACTCGAGACCAACTCATAGACCAACGTTAATGCTCCCTTTAGTTTCCGTTTTCAAAGCATGAAACAAGTGTTAGAAAGTTTTACTGCCAACATGACCCTCTTGTACATATATAAATTAAGGGTTGTTCGAATGTAGAGACGGCCACACTTCGTGTTACTCACTACAGGTTATCTGTGAAAATTCCTTAATTTATATTGAACCGAAAAGAAATCTGACCAATTCTAATGTCGGATGTGAAGCTTGGACAATTACACTTAAAGAAGAAAATAAACTTCTGATCACAAAACTGAAAATCTCCGGAAAATGTTTGGTCCTAAACAAGAAGCAGATGGCAGTTGGAGAATCCTGAAGAACGCCGAAATTGAAGAACTGATAGGAGAGATAAAGGCTCATACACTCCGATGGCCTGGCCACGTCGAAAGGATAGGTATCAGATCGGGCCGCCAAGAAGGCATATATAGGACAGCCTTCTGCTTGTCGGCCAGTTGGGCGTCCATCGGATGTAGTGAACCTTCTAGAATTGAAGGCAGGAGATTGGCATCAAGCTTATCAAGGCCGAGACAAATGGCGACGTCTCGAATCGAAGGCCAAGACTCATTTTGGGTCACTGAGCCATCGAAGTTAGTAAATAAGTAATAGGGGTTAAAATATGAATATGCCGTATTTTTTTTCTCGACACATCAAGATTAATAATTCCTTTAAAAACCCATAATTTACTGCATACCACAGTTTTTATTTTGATTTAAGACTATATTTCTAAGGTATGTAAAAGTGCGAATCAGATAAAACTGTTTTTTTTTTATCCTTTTCAGCATTAATAACTTATTAAAATAAACAATGATTTTTTCTGAAAATCTATTCTAAATGTACTTAAACGTGGTCCATTAAAGCACAATTCAATATGAAACAGTACCATTAATATTTAGTTAGAAAATTTTAAAAATGTTAGTATGTTAAGGAGGCTTATGGGTACTACCGGGGCTGATGATGCGAAAACACAGCTTTTAAAGAAATCTCCATACAAATCGACAATTTCATACTTTAACCCCCAAATATAAGACATACACGCCGCGCCACCCACGACAAACTTGGAAAGTCAATTATAAATGTACATCGTATCAGCTGACACGAACAAATGAATACGAACCGACGATCAATCACTTTATTCATAAGTGTATCGGCTCGTTGACAGCTTTGTGGCTGCGAGTGAGTTACGGAGACTTCACCAAGTCTCCGAGGTGATGAAGAAACTCGACGCATACGAATAATGAACATACGTGTACAGCTATATTTATATTTAATTGACTAAAATATTTAAAAAGGTAATTAGTATTAAATATTTTTTAGATTTTCGCGTTGCATTAGGTATAACTATAATGTATCAATACAGGGATCATTCCGCTACCACGGCTGCTGTAACGTAGCCGAAACGTCGAGCCAAATATGTGAGTACACAATGTTGTTTCACATAATAAATATCGTGTTAATCCCCGTATTGATACATTATAGATTTAAATATCTATACCGTGTTGCTTTTGATATCCCACACTATTAAGGGTAGGATCTATAGTAAATATGTACGATTTTTCGAAGAAATATATGGTGAAATAATTCTTTGTTTAAACAAAACATGCCTGAATGCATGAATGGGCCGGCTCGACCGGAGTGATACCACTGCCTCACAGAAGACCGGCGTGAAGAAGCGCCTGCGCTGTGTTTCGCCGTGTGAGTGAGGTTACCGGAGGCCTAATGGGGGGAATGGGAAAAGGTTGGCAGCGCACTTGTGACTCCACTGGTGTTGCGGGTGTCTATAAGCGGTGGAATTGCTGGTGGAACCATCAGGTGATCCGTCTGGTCGTCTGCCACCTCACATATAAAAAAAAAAGTTGATACATAAATAATAGTTACAGCGTGCGCAAGTTTTGCTTGAAAAGAAGCTTCGCCCTCGCATACAGTTTCACCCTAGGCTTTTAGATCAATATTTTCATATTTAAGTTTATACAACCTTAATGGATATCAAGAGCAAACACAGTGTTTGATGAACCTATTGACTCCGCCGGGGTTATGACGCGGTTAGGGACAAACTTGCAAACAAAACATAAAATATCCACATTCCCCAAAACCCCCCTTTGACGCCCATAAAGTACATAAAAACCAACCCACTACCCCCAAGTACAAAAAAGAAAAACTCACTTACACTAAATTCAAATTCAACCTACTAACAATAACCATGCATGAGTGCCTTGATGAATGCATGAATGAAACTTAAGCTATTGTAATTTTATTTTATTTTTTTCGCAGAGAAAAAATTCAAATTTTGTAACCCTTAAAGATTAAAAATAAGCACAAAAAAGGCACGGAACCACTGTCCGTGGAATTTGTTGTATATTAAAAAAACCTATTGACTCGGATTATGTTTACTGTCACAATCGTTTAGGAATTTTAAAACAACTATTATAATCAGATAGAATATGTACACTTTTTTTTATTTATTTACCAACATAAAAACAAAATATTATCATAAACAATGTATACAGCATTTGATAAACCACTAAGGTTTGTAAAAAATGCAGCCTTCTGCATCGATACATTAAAAATACCTTAATAATAACACCTTTAAAGATAAAAGTTAAAGATAATTTTACTGGACATAAAAACACAGTACATACAGCAGTAGACAAGTGGATGGGAAACAAGAAACAACAAAATATAATAGGACATGACATTGGTTTGTGGCCAACAAGGCGCAGCCTCAGCATTTACTGCAGCAGCCAGTAAACACTGCAACGCTTACTTATTTTACATAGGTGCTTACTTACTCAAGTTGGAATCAAAAACTAGATCGTCGTACCTGTGTAATGAAACAAATGACCCTCAGGAAGTATTTTGAGGTGAAATCTAATTTATTTTGATTACATTTAATTAAAAAGTGCCAGCCGTGTGGTCCCCGGCAGAGTAGAATAGGCCACCCTCACTCTTACCGAGGTGTCGTAAAAGGCGACTAAGGTAAAGCTGCTGGCATGATCATCAGCACCCAGAGAAGGAAAACTCTGCATTTATATTAAAACCCGTCTGCCAAGCGTGGTGAGTATGGCCCCAGCAGTGGGGACTTAAATGGGCTGACATTGATGATGATGAATGAATGAATAAATGAATGAATCAATGAATGAATGAAAACTTTATTTGGCACAATACAAAACAAGGGAACTTAATTAGAAACATAAGCGCCGTGCCCGCCGACGATGAGGGAGAGTCCCAGGAGTTTTAGTCGGTATGCCGCTGGCCGGCCAGAGGAGTCTGACATAACCCATCCGTTTACAGACGGATGGGTATGCGTAACGCATTTCTCCTGAGTCACCAAAAAAAAAGGAGTCGCTGATCTTAAAAGAGTAAAATATTGAATCAGCTGCTTGTAATATGACACCAGACGAAATGTTCCTACAACCTACTTACATTTTTATCTCAACTGGCTTATTTATTTGATACGCTTGTCTATTCATAATAAACTTGTTGAACAATTAAATAATGCGAAAGACGATCTAGGTAATTATACTATGAAGAATGCCTCGGTGGCGTAGTGGTTAGTGGGTCGCACTCTAAAGCGAAGGCTGCGCAAGAGGTCCCGGGTTCGATCCCCGGTTTAGGCTAATAATTTGTACCTAAATTTTCAGTAAGAAATGTGTCACCCCGGAGTGTGGAAGTTGGCGGTCTTGTACCCCCGTGCCTCGGAAAGCACTTTAAGCTGTTGGTCCTGCGCCCGATCTCTCTCCGGTCGTTTCACAGTAGTATCCCATCGGAATAGTGATGGTAAGGGAATAGAGAGTGCACTTGTGTTTGCGCACACACTTAAGTACTATAATATATCCTGCGTACGTGGCTGATCGTTGAGATTGGCCGCCGTAGCCGTAATCGGTTGGAGGATATTATTATTGACATAAAAAAGTACAGTGGGCCTTATTTCCTTGCATGATGACACTTTTCTGTTGAAACTGACTTCAAAATCGTAATAAACTTGTGTCTTTTTTAACCTGCGCACGGTACACTAGCGACGCCAATAGATTTTAGTTTTTGAACATGTTTTCATGGTTATTTAATAAATAATACAAGTGTTTGCCGAGAGGTTATAACCCCGAAATTGCTAAAATAGATTCGATTTAGTAGCAAAAACTAAACTCGATTGGCGTCGCTACTGTACCGAGCTCAGGTTAAGAAATACACAAAGTTTATTACGATTTTGAAGTCAGTTTCAACAGAAAAGCGTCATCATGCAAGGAAATAAGGCCCCTGATTTTTTTTTGTCAATAATAATATCCTCCAACCGATTACGGCTTCGACGGCCAATCTCAACGTTCAGCCACGTACGCAGGATATATTATAGTGCTCAAGTGTGTGCGCAACACAAGTGCACTCTCTATTCCCTTACACTCATATTCCGATAGGACACAACTGTGACACGACTAGAGAGAGATCGGACGCAGGACCAACAGCTTAACATGCTTTCCGAGGCGGCCAACTTCCAGGCTCCGGGTAGCCACAAAGATTTTCGTACCGAAAACTTAGCTACACATTTTTGGCCCGACCCAGGAATCGAACCTGGGACCTCTTGCGCAGCCGTCGCTTCGCACTTTTGGTCAATACGCTAACGCTTGACCACAATACGGTATTTGACATTTTTTTATTTATTTTTGTAATCACAAGACCTCTCAATGATAGAAATATCGTTGAAAGAATCACTTGATTCTTATTTAAACTATCTGAGATATCAGAACTTTAAAATCACATTATTTTAGGCAAACCCAAAATGCTCCATACAAATGGCTACTAAGATGTGACGTCACACGCCAGTACTTTATATGCATTTCATTTGAATTTTGTATGGTAGCTATATCAAATGTTTCGTTATGGTCAATGGTTCTATTATAATAGTTGGTGCAAATTGTATGGGTTATTCATTGGTATTATTATTTTTTAATAATTTCATACTTTTAAAATGGACTTGCCCATGAATCTTTGAATGACCATAAAACCGGCTAGACGTTATATTGTTAATTGAGATTTTTTACTATTGACACATATTTACCAATATTTTGATAAAATACCTATTTATATTTTGTAAAATCTGGAGCTTAGTCAAATACCCTATTGCCACAAACATGGAGGAGGTCTAGGATGATACGCGTTTGCCTAAAAGATGCCTGTTCATTCTTGCCTTAAAGATTTCCAGATTTCAGTGGTCAGGAGAAACCGACCTCGGCAGGGAGTTCCATTCCTTAGCCGTCCGCAATATAAATGCGGAAGCGAATCGCTCCGTGCTGATTAATGTCAAAGTCAAGTCAACAGCTGAGTTCTGTTGATGGTAGTTTCAAAGGTTGAAAAATACTGAAGTAGCAATTAAGACGATACCATTTTTGTTATGTGATAGGTGGCAGACGAGCAGACGGATCACCTGATGGTAATCGATTGCCGCCGCCCATGGAGCTTTAAACCCCCCTTTCCTCTTGATTGGGCCTCCGGTACCCTCATTCACGCAGCGAAACACAAACCCCGGCAACGCATCTCCACTCCATCTGGTGCGGCTGATGTCCATGGGCGGCGGTGATCACTTACCATCAGGTGGCTCGCTTGCTCGTTTGCCTCCCTTTCTCATAAAAGAGTAAAAATAAAAAAACGTACTACTGAGACTTATTATAGAAAAGTATTAGTTTTTGAGATTGTGTGTACATCTGACAAAGTTCCCTTTTAGACCTTAGGTAGGACATGGACATGGTTACAACCTGTGCCAACATGTGCCTGAGAAATGGCGGCGCATCTATTCACCCCACGAGTGCGAGTAGAGACGCAAATAGTGTGCGAGCGAGAAGTGAATTTCTGATCCCATTCTTTATCCGCACAGGTTGTACAAGTTATTACAAATGGTTAATATTATGGTTACAAATACGAAAACAATATTATAAATAATTACATTATATTAGTGGAAACTTATCATTTACCGTTTTTGTTTTTAGTTAGAACTTGTTTATAAGCTCTATGATTCCCAATAATTGTAAAATAAAATAAAATTCCACAAGTTCCTTACATACATGCTTCAAAAACTGTAAATTTGTTCTTCAATAATTCTCAATAATACAATTTTCTTTTTTTTATTAGTCAGAGGTTTACATTGCAAGTTGCCACACAAAATTACTACTAAGTAGGTTGCCATTGTATGGTCTTGACGCATTTTTACAATACCAATGGTTCATATGAAATTGAAGCTAATATACATATAAATTATATAAACACTTAAAAGATAAGGTGACTTACCCCAGGAGAGCGGTCTCTTCAGCATTAATGGATGGCATTTTCTCCGGATCCTTCTTTTCGTCCTCTTCAAAGTTTCCCTCCCTGAAATAGTGCAGTGTACATAGCTTACTTGATGTGGGCCATGGTGTCTACTCTACTGGGCGGAACCCCACATGGACAACTGATGACTTGTAATGGTATTAATAATGGCAGTTTGTAGATGGGCAAATCATGGGGTGGAATGGGCCTCGTGAACTAGTATTAAGTTTAATTATTATGATGTCAGAATGTTAAAAAATTTTTAGCAGAAATAGTCTTTTAGAAATAAACTTTTATGACATTGTGATTTTATAACAAGAATGTTAAAAAGGACACTTAAAATTTTATTAATAATGGACTTGATAATTATGGAGAGTGAAAAAAAATCTTGTAGGTTTATTTATTTTTGGACATAGCTCGGGTTTGTGATCACCAATCTGTATTTGGCAAGCGTGGTGATTAAGCCTAATACCGTCATAGTAGCGATAACTTGATTTCTATGATGGAGGCTTTTGCCCTGCAGTGGGACAGTTTATAGGCTGAATTAAAAAAAAAAAGTTTATTTATGTTTTAGATAATTTATAATGTGAAAATATATTTTTACTTTATTAGATATAAGTTAGATATTTTCAAAAGTAATACGAAATTACATTAGGTACTGAAATTCTTACTAGTCCCTTACCAAAGAATGAATTATTATTATACTCAGTTAAGTCCACATAAAAAAATACTTTTAAATGTCAAATATGTAATGCAATATTTGTACGTACTTTCAAGATATATTTATTATCTCTTATTTACACAAAAAATCCACAACACATTCGAATCAATCATCTTATTTTTTTTTTTAATAATTTCATACTTTTAAAATGGACTTGCCCATGAATCTTTGAATGACCATAAAACCGGCTAGACGTATATTGTTAATTGAGATTTTTTACTATTGACACATATTTACCAATATTTTTGAAATAAAATACCTATTAGATTTTTTAAAATCTGGAGCTTAGTCAAATACCCTATTGCCACAAACATGGAGAGTCGAGGATGATAACCGTTTGCCTAACAGATGCCCTGCTCATTCTTGCCTTAAAGATTTCCCAGATTTCAGTGGTCAGAGAAACCGCCTCGGCAGGGAGTTCCATTCCTTAGCCGTCCGCAATATAAATGCGGAGCGAATCGCTCCGTGCTGATTAATGTCAAAGTCAAGTCAACAGCTGAGTTCTGTTGATGGGAGTTCAAGGTTGAAAAATACTGAAGTAGCAATTAAGACGATACCATTTTTTGTTATGTGATAGGTGGCAGACGAGCAGACGGATCACCTGATGGTAATCGATTGCCGCCGCCCATGGAGCTTTAAACCCCCTTTCCTCTTGATTGGGCCTCCGTACCCTCATTCCGCAGCGAACACAAAACCCTGGCAACGCAATCTCCACTTTCATCTGGTTCGGCTTGAATGTCGCATGGGCGGGCGTGTCAATTACCATTCAGGTGACTCGATTGTCGTTTTGCCTCCCTTTCTCATAAAAGAGTAAAAATAAAAAAACGTACTCTGATAATTATTAAGAAAGTATTAGTTTGGGGAAAGAAGGGAAGATTGTTGTACATCTGACAAAGTTCCCTTTTAGACCTTAGGTAGGACATGGACATGGTTTACAACCTGTGCGATACAAGCATGGGAATCAGAAATGGCGGCGCATCTATTCACCCCACGAGTGCGAGTAGAGACGCAAATAGTGTGCGAGCGAGAAGTGAATTTCTGATCCCCTTATTTTATCCGCACAGGTTGTACAAGTTATTACAAATGGTTAATATTATGGTTACAAATACGAAAACAATATTATCAATAATTACATTATATTAGTGGAAACTTATCATTTACCGTTTTTGTTTTTAGTTAGAACTTGTTTATAAGTCTCTATGATTCCCAATAATTGTAAAATAAAATAAAATTCCACAAGTTCCTTACATACATGCTTCAAAAACTGTAAATTTGTTCTTCAATAATTCTCAATAATACATTTTTTTTTTATTAGTAAGAAGTTTACATTGCAAGTTGTCACACAAAATTACTACTAAGTAGGTTGCCATTGTATGGTCTTGACGCATTTTTACAATACCAATGGTGCATATGAAATTGAAGCTAATATACATATAAATTATATAAACACTTAAAAGTTAAAGTGACTTACCCCAGGAGAGCGGTCTCTTCAGCATTAATGGATGGCATTTTCTCCGGATCCTTCTTTTCGTCCTCTTCAAAGTTTCCCTCCCTGAAATAGTGCAGTGTACATAGCTTACTTGATGTGGGCCATGGTGTCTACTCTACTGGGCGGAACCCCACATGGACAACTGATGACTTGTAATGGTATTAATAATGGCAGTTTGTAGATGGGCAAATCATGGGGTGGAATGGGGCCTCGTGAACTAGTATTAAGTTTAATTATTATGATGTCAGAATGTTAAAAAATTTTTAGCAGAAATAGTCTTTTAGAAATAAACTTTTATGACATTGTGATTTTATAACAAGAATGTTAAAAAGGACACTTAAAATTTTATTAATAATGGACTTGATAATTATGGAGAGTGAAAAAAAATCTTGTAGGTTTATTTATTTTTGGACATAGCTCGGGTTTGTGATCACCAATCTGTATTTGGCAAGCGTGGTGATTAAGCCTAATACCGTCATAGTAGCGATAACTTGATTTCTATGATGGAGGCTTTTGCCCTGCAGTGGGACAGTTTATAGGCTGAATTAAAAAAAAAAAGTTTATTTATGTTTTAGATAATTTATAATGTGAAAATATATTTTTACTTTATTAGATATAAGTTAGATATTTTCAAAAGTAATACGAAATTACATTAGGTACTGAAATTCTTACTAGTCCCTTACCAAAGAATGAATTATTATTATACTCAGTTAAGTCCACATAAAAAAATACTTTTAAATGTCAAATATGTTAATGCAATATTTGTACGTACTTTCAAGATATATTTATTATCTCTTATTTACACAAAAAATCACAACAACATTCAACAATCACTCTTATTTTTTTTTTTAATAATTTTGTGTATGGGATGTAATTGATCAGTACTCACTTCTACATGTTTTGAAAATGGCTAAAAGTATGTAATACAAAATGTGCACTTTTAATTATTATGATACAGTTAAAAACTGATAAGTTACATGATTTCTACAGTGCAGTCCTACTAGGCTTGCCAGACCGCCGGGAAATCCGGGACTGTCCTAGAATCTTGCCTCTTGTCCTGTGTCCAGTAATTAGCGCTTATTGTCCCGGACTCTGAATACTTATTATTTTTTAAGAAAATAAACTGTCTGACTCTTTCATGTTTAAATTTTTTTTATGGTAGTACCTTATTATTACTGTTTTTTTCTTTAGTTTATTACTATTTAATTTGTTATTTAGTTTGCATTGTCCACCAAGTTTGAATTTGCCCAAATCTATAATAGTTTAATGTGTGATTTACTACCACAGCGCTTCAAATACAAATTAATTTACTATAAAAATTAATCTTAGAATTATAACTGGCTGTAATAACCTTCTAATTATATACCTACATCTATCTAATAAAAGTTTGTATTTGAAAATAAATGGCATTTTTCCTTTTAAATGAATCCTTTGAAAAAAACGTTTGACATTGTTTTTCTAGAACTGTCCCGGATTTGATAAGTTAATATCTGGCAACCCTAAGTCCTACACTCATCATAATACAGATAGGTACCAAAATATAAGTTTCATTGATTAAGTAAAGGATAGTACAGTTCCCCTACATAAAAATTTGTAGGTATATATTTCTTATTAAAAAAAAAGTTATATCAATATAAGGGTATACCTGGTTATTTCCTTAAAATTACACAATACCCCAACTGACTCAACACACTTCAAAACCAGTGTGCTCAATGGACACATGTGAGTCCAAATGTTATGTAAGTCTTTTGTCCTCATCCCTCCCCTAGTCGCGATGTGTTTCACAGTTTCATACAATCACCACATTTACAAATAAAACACGAAAATACAGAAAAAGTGCAAAAACAGAAAGGTTATGTAAACATGCCAATGAGCAGGTGACATAAGGAAATGTTAATAGCACAGATGGTTGACAGTGGCAGCGCGGAGTACTCACTCGGTGAGGACCTCGGTCATGTCAGACCCGTTCTGGTCAAACAGTGGCTCTATCTTCTTCTTGGCCACCCCTCCAAGCCGCAACATTTTCTTAACATTGGCCTTTTTATTTGGCAAAGTGGTACCCCGGTACACCTGGTCCAGCGAGGTGTACGAGCCACCGTTCAGCAGACCCCGATGCATGTCAACTTAATACCAAAAAGAAAACAACAAGGCCTCAAATTAAAGGAGCAAATAAACTTTAAAATAACAAGAACACATGCACATTTAAAAAGGGGGGGAAAGGAAAGCAAGTGCCTAAAGGGAGAGTTTTGAAAAGTTTTCGCACTTTGCAGTTTAAAAATAAAGAGTTAACTTTGCAGCACAAACTAGTTACGTGAACAGCTGAGTTGCAACTTGCAGGCGATAGTATGTGCGAGAATTTTGAATTAAAGCACATAGTTTGAGTATTGTTTGATGATTACCTTGAATTGGGGAAGTGTTAGGGGAGAAGTGCGGCGAGGACCGGCGGCCGGGCGGAGGATGCGAGAGGTGCGCGACACGGCACGAGCTTCGGCGTCGGAGGGAGCCGACAACTAGCCCCGAGGTCTCGGCGGATCCGGTGCGGCGCGCTCCGAGAGCGTAGCTCACTTCGCGCCTTATTCAGGCGCATGCGTACTCAAACACGTCAATTATCCAATTTATTTGCCGGGAAGTTACAAAATAGAATCGGAGTGCGATGGAATTAGTGCGAAAACTATTTCAGGTAAACTCTTCCCGACAACCCGTTGCTTTGAAGTCGCAACTCATGCTCGTATAACATGAAATAACTTACATGAAAATGACGTTTCGTCTTCAGTTGATTTAACACTTCACAAGTTTTGAAACGCAATCATTATTTTATGAAAACACAAAGTTTCAGTACCTACTCGTTTTGCTTGCACACACTCAAATTGCAGCTCAAATGTCACTGTCATAAAAATGTCAACAAACAAACCTTCAACAGTTTAAAAAGTTTATTACATACGTCAAATTACAGTTCCGAGTGTGTCAAATTTTAGTTCCGTGTTTTTCCGCGGGACTTCTTTCGTGGCGCGTTGTATCGTTGCGTTCGTCGTATAAAATGTATTACCATACTCTATGTGTATGGCCAAATACAAGATATCCCAAATTCCGTTTTCAAACATTACACAATGGCGCCGGTAAAGTTTTACTTCTTACTACACCAAAATATTATATAACGTGAAACACGGTTAAAATGTACAACTTGGAACCTTTTAAATTTTAATATCGTAAAATATTAATTAAATGAGTATTTACAGAGAAAAGCGAAATGGTTTGGCCTAAGTGCCTAAGCTTTTTGACTTAGAGACTTTTAAACTAGGCATCTATGAGCTGGACTAAGGGATTTTAAATCGGTTTTTGGTATTTTATAAATGAACTTTTATACTTGGGTACTAATTATTATCATTGTAGCTTTCCATCAGGAGCGATTGTGGTCAGGCGTTGCCTATTGACCAAATAAAAAAATAGTATTATTTTTATCGAAAATATTTATTAAATCAACACTACGAGTACCATACATTTTTATCATTCTATCTTCAGTAATTGTAGACCCTCAAGCCCCCATACTGCATTTTGACCCCTAACAAACGATGTGTGGGTACACATAGGGTACACATAGGGTAGGTGACGGGTAGGGTTACCCGTCACCTCAAAGTGACGGGTAGGGTTACTAGCGACGCCAATCGATTTTAATTGTTAGCTTCTAAACCGGATCCATTTTAAACCATTTCGGGATTACCACCTCTCGGCAAACACTCATACTATTCATTAAATAACCAATGTACAAATGTTGGGTCCGTTTTTGTACGCGTAAAATTGATACACGCCAAAAGGGGGCCGGTTTTGGCGGTAATTAAAATTTCGGGTACTAAAGCAGACCCAAAATCTAAGTATAAGTAGTTAATAAATAGTATAAGTGTTTGCCAAAAGGTTATAACCCCGTAATTGTTTAAAATAGATCCGATTTAGTAGCTAAACATTCAAATCGATTGGCGTCGCTAGTGTGCCCTACCCGTCACCTTAATGGATGGATGATAATGGATGATAATTACCGCGGAAAAACGGGGTACTACATTTTTAAATCCTTTGTAAGCATTTTCAAATTTCAAATAGTTTTATTGGTTTCAATAAATAATGCTTCTTTACTACCTAACCACATAAAAATAAAGCTTAAATTTGAATGGTAATTGATGACGACTGAAGCGCGCTTTTCACGGGACTGATTTTGTTCCACGCCAGCCAGCTATGTAGCTGGCCTACCCTTTTTTGCTCAATTGACAGAATATAAAAGCCAATTTTGTCCGCTTCAATTCCAATTGTTCAATTCTCGTGCAAAATACACAATGCAAAAAAAAATCCTTTTTCCTTTAAAAATAAAGTAGTTTTCTTTAGGTACATAATGTTTTAAGGTAAGTACTTTCCCTTCATATCCCACCAAGAAGGTTATAATTATAACTTCGTGTATCCCATAGACATAAATGTCTCTCCACAGAATACCAGCGGTATGATCGGGGCCACTCTCCCGGGCCGTGCCATATGCTGAGTGGGCCTCATTTTTGTCCAATTACTTTCGTTTTTAGATTCAGTGTATTTGTAATGTCGGACCGAATAAAGATTTTTAATTTTTTTTACATTCGCCAAAAATAAAATAACATCGATTCTCGGCTCTAGTTTCACGAGGTATTTAGTCAAAATCGGATCCAGATTACTCGTAAACAATTAAATAAAATTACATTATGTATGTACATACTTTAAAAAAAATTTTGTTTGTTATGCCACAGACTTATAAAATTAAGCGGGGTACTATAAGTGTTATGCAAACCATTTTGTGTCTGGCTGGCTGGACACCTATGTTTTGCAACTTGACAACTTTTTTAAAAACGCCTCCTTATAGTTTTCTACTATTAACGCCACCTGTGAGTATTGTGGAACAACGACATATCAGTTACATAGTTCAAACATTTTCATCGCGGTTTCGTAATAGAACAAGTTTCCTGAAATATACGGTAGATGGAGCAAAGCTATATAATGCTTCGCAAAGTTTCAGGTGGTAATTTCCGAAAATATATTCGTTTATGGAATGAATTAAAACTGTTTGCATAAAATATTAAATATTCAACCATTTAATCTTTACACACGAAATAAGTATCCATTCAGTTTAGAAGACAATTTTTGCTATTAATATACTTAGTTACCTATTTGCTTACCTTGCGCTATTTTTGTGCTTTTATATAAGTGAATCAAAATAGAGATCTTGTTTTATTTAACCCCATGTGACAAGATAGAACTAGATTTGATAACATCACAGGCCAATAAGTGAAAAACATCAAAACGCGACGTGGATCGACACCATTTACCTACAAAAGACTAGGGTGCAGAAATCTTATCTACTATACAAAAACAGTTAAATCGCCACTGATTTAGCTACTGAAGCTCATTGAAATATTACACAGTCAGCATCAAAATGATCTTAGCTTTCAACCCGATCAGAAATATCTGAGTAGTTGACAAAAGACAGCTATAATACATTTAGAAGGGCCGAATCGGCCAATCTTATATATCTATGGTACCTATAGCGCTGTATTTCTATATAAATCTGACGTTGTATCATATATTTATCTACGGATAAAAATTGGTCGAATCGGTCCTAAATGTGATATATTTTGTCAATTGCTCAGGAGCCCAATTCTCGGGCTTGTGATATTTTGAAAACATGGCGGATATCACCTGAAAACCATACAAAAAAACTGTGTTTTAGTGATATATGTCGTATGAAAATAAATGTCACGAGCACGAGAATTGGGCTACAGGAGCCGAATTCTCGTCCTCGTGATATTTTGAAAACATGTCGGATATTACCTGAAAACTAGGGGAGATGTATATAATGGGGATCACTTAAGCGATAATTTAAATAAAACCATGTTTATTAATGAATCGTTTATTATTTTTGGCCATTTTCATTCTTTGGTCAAAGCACTATTAATTGAGATCACTTTAAATCAGATACAATACTTATTTTAAGAACAGTAGTTATTTAAAAAAAAAACAGTTTTGATCACCATTGTCAACACTGGTTTGCAATGGTGATCAGCGTGTTGACAATGGGGATCAATACATATCACACATATAATTACGGGCAGATTCCCATCCAGTACATTCTGAATGTGCCCAAAGCCCACAAGCAGTACACCGGAACCACATCTCATTGTCTCTACCGAATTCACCACATATGAGACACTGGTTTCCAGGGTCTTCTGCATCATCATCTATGTCGTCTTGACATAAATCGTCTGTTTTGACCTCAAACGTCGATGATGACCCATTAGATTCGCGTAGAATTATTTTCTTTACCTTAGCAGCAGCCGCCTTCGGCAACACCGCTGGCTTGCTCTTCTTTCCTATGCCTTTTCCCTTCATTTTTTCAGCCTTAGCTTTCTTCTTTTTCAACCAGGGAATCGTTAATTGGCTTTGAAGTCAGAATGGTGGCGTGCTGTTTTTTCTTCCTTGCCTCGTCTTAAGCACAGTCGTTTTCTCTAGCATCTGGATGAAATCTTGTATTTTAGTCAAAGTAGTTAATGGCAGCTCAGGTGCAGATGTTGACGCTGTAGTATGTTCAGGTGTACGTAGATTTAACCCGTGGACGTACTAGGAATAGGACTAATGTGCCGTTCTGAGTCAGCAGCAGATGGTTGTACTGCTGTGGAATCATCATCTTCAACTACGTTGGGCTCAGATTGTAGGACTTCAGCAGCTACAAAGTCTTCATCTGTAAAGATGTTAGGGTTTAGTGGAAATATACCCGTAGCCTTAAATCCTGCTTATATCTTTTGTGCAAACTAGAAAATGGAATGTTATGGAATGGAATGCTGCAAGTGCAGCTTTCCTCATTGTATATCCCTCTTCATCAATTAGCTTAACAGCCCTTTTCAGCTGGTCCATGGACCAGCTGGCTTTGGTTGTCTTTCTCGGACGTACAGTGGCGGACAGGTCAAGGTATACAAAACTGTCAAACTTCCTCAATCGATTTCGAACTCAATTTGTAACAATATAAGGTTTATAATCGAATGAAGAAATTTGACAGTTTTGTATAGCTTGATGTGTCCGCCACTGTACTTTCACCATCTGAAATATATAACAAAACTATTTCAAAATGTTACTTGTGTCCGCAATGGGGATCACTGGTAGGCAATGGTGATCACATGATTCCCATTGCCTACATCACCAAAATCGGGAAAAAAATATCTTCACACGAAAACAATACTCGTTACAAGAAATTTACTATAACAATATGGAAGTTTAATACTACGGCTCAAATAAAATACCATGAACGAAACGAAAACCCAAATATTTCGTAACTTACCTTCTAAACAGTGCAGACGAAAAATTACATCAAAATGGCGCGAAACGTGTACACATGTGTAACTCTGAAGCGCACGGCAATATAAGTTACTCTATGGCGCACGGCGAACACTGGCCGCCGCCGCCGCCGACGCACGCAATTGGTCCTCGGCTAGCAAGTAGGCAGGTTGCAATCGCTCGCTCGTGTTTGGTTTTTGTTTTTTTACGTGATCACGATTGCCAACTGATCCCGATTGCATACATCTCCCCTATACAAAAAATCTGTATTTTAGTGATGTATGTCGTATGAAAATAAATATCACGAACACGAGAATTGTGCTCCAGCAGCCCAATTCTCGTGTTTGTGATATTTTGAAAACATGGCGTATATCACCTGAAAACCATACAAAAAAACTGTGTTTTAGATAGATATGTCGTTTGAAAATCAATATCACGAGCACGAGAATTGGGCTCCAGAAATTTTTGGTAGGAAGAATGCTAAGAATATTTTGAAGCTGACTGTCACTCTGTCAACAAAAAACAAGATACATAATTATATATAATGAACATTTATTATCTATTTTCAATGTTTATCCAAAGCTTGGTGTCAGCACGGCGTTGTATGGGTATCAGAATAAAAAATATATAAGCTTAAGGTGACGGGTAGGGCACACTAGCGACGCCAATCGATTTAAATTTTTTGCTACTAAACCGGATCTATTTTAAACAATTTCGGGGTTACATTCTTTCGGCGTTGCGGTGTTGCGGGTGTCCATGTGCAATAACAATCGCTTAACATCAGGAGATCCGTCTGCTCGTCTGCCAACTATCACATAGAAACAGCGTTTAAAAACTGAAAATAATCCAATCAAATCCAATTTTCCGTGCAAAATCACTGAACAGTATAAAGTAAAAATGTAATTTTAGAATTTCATGGAATTTTAATTCACAAAACCATTGAAACAATTAGAACTGTTTTCTAATGAGGAGTTTTTGTACTTTGATTATACCTATACAATCACAAGTTTTTTATTTGATAGGTGGGTGAAAAGGGTCCAGAGGGTCCGTTGTAGAATTGTAAACTCGTAAAAATGAAGTATAAAATATTTATTGTATAAAAACAACAACAGGCACGCAAAATGGCAACAGGAGAGAGAGAGAATCAGAAGCAGCATGCGTTATAATTGGCTGGTGCAGTGGCGCCATCCAGTGACATGTATTACAAACTAGCTGTCGGTATGGCAGCATCTGTTTACATATTTACCAGTGGGTCATTCTACGGTATTTTGAGTTTGAGTTTATTTAACTGTAGAATAAGGATTATCTTTGAAAAAAAAAATGGGAACGCGGGTGTCATTAATTTTTAAAGTTTAACATTATTCTACAGTTAGGTTGTAATAAACTCAGAAATGATGTAATCCGACAGAGAACCAGAGTCACCGACATAGCCCCCCGAATTAGCAAACTGAAGTGGCAGTGGGCTGGTCATATTAGCTGCAGAACTGACAGCCGTTGGAGCTGTAAAGTCCTTGAGTGGAGACCGCGACTCGGTAAGCGTAGTGTAGGACGCCCTGCGACAAGATGGGATGATGACATTCGAAGGCTGGCTGGTGTGGGCTGAATGAGAGTGGTCGAAAATCGGGAGCAGTGGCGTGCATTAGGGGAGACCTATGTCCAGCAGTGGACGAGTGTGGGTTGCTGATGATTATGAAACTCAATCAACTAACTGTAGAATGACCCAGGAGACAGGCGAGCTGACGGTTCACTCTTCGCGTTGGTAAGTAAGCGATTCCTGACACCAAGGGGTCACAAGCGAACTGCGAACCAAAAATAAATAAAATATTTTTTTATTGACTTTATCAGTGGTGTAGTACACACGGCGTCACGTCGATTTACCCTTATTGACCTTTGGACCGTTATTAGGTATGTCTGGGGCACCACTGCTATTTTTCCACTGCAGGGGGGCAACTTGATCTGACGCTGACTGTACATCAGGGGCAGGGGTGTTAGGGAGCTCCGTAACCGTAACCGAAACTATCGGATATCCGATATAAAAAATCATCCGTAACCGTAACCGAATCCGAAATGAAAGTTTCGGATAGTATCGGATAGGTGTTTTTGAGCTAAAACATCTAAAATTTAGATAATAGACAATTTAATATAATTATTTATATTTATTTTTATTTTAAATAGCTGTAATAATTACTCACAGACTGATTGTAATTCCTGCCAAAAACGAAATAAAACTACTTTATTACCTATTAGTATTTTACTTTTAAAATTCCTTAAAAATATAATATCCGTAACCGAAACTAACGGATAATCCGAAATAATTTATTATCCGTATCCGTAACCGTATCCGGTATAATAATCATTCCTATATCCGTATCCAATCCGTAACCGAAATTTCATATCCATAACATCCCTAATCAGGGGTGACGGGCAGGGCACACTAGCGACGCCAATCGATTTTAATTTTTAGCTACTAAAGCGGATCTACTTTAAACAATTTCGAGGTTACAACTTCTAGGCAAACACTAATATTTATTAAATAACCATGCAAAAATGTTGGGTCCAACGCGTACGCGACAAATTGATTCACGCCAAAAGCGGCCATTATTGGCGTGAATCAATTTTTCGCGTACAAAAACGGACCCAACATTAATCAACTCAAAATAGCATAACTGTTTGTCGAGAGGTTGTAACCCCGAAATTGTTTATAATAGATCCGGTTTAGTAGCTAAAAATTAAAATCTATTGGCGTCGCTAGTGTGCCCTACCCGTCACCTTAAGGTCTGATTGGATCATGGGCGTAGCCAGATATGGGCTCAGGGTGGGGCAGTCTTGGTCTCAGGGTGGGGCAGTCTTGGTCTCAGGGTGGGGCAGCAGTCTAAACACAGAGGACGAGTCTAAAGTAGTAGTAGGTAGTTAACTAGCGCACTTTTTGTTTTGATTGTAATTTTGGCATTTGAAATATTGCGTCATCGCTTTCTAAATAATACCGATTAATAGTTGTAACTGTGTAGGTCCTAGGCATAAGCCGTAGGATGATTATAATTTTATGGTATAAGCCAAGCTATATTATTATTTTGACGACCCGTTTGGAACAATAGTAGTGAACGCTGCCTTTGGTCCAAGGGTTGCGGGTTCGATCCCCGCACAGTACAAACATTTGTGTGCATGAACATGTCTGTTTGTATTGGTCTAGGTGTTTGTATGTATTATAAGTATGTATTTACAAAAGAAAAGTATTATATGTATATATTTGTAATTCCGCTGTTGATTCTGATATCCGTAACACAGTAGCTCGAGCTACCTATCTCGGAGTCAGATCAATGTATGTGATGTTGTGTTTTTTTATATTTTTTGGTAGCATACGTTTTAATGACACATTAGTAAATACAAGTTTTAAGTTTTTTTTTTGTATTCTGGCGGTAAAAGTGAAAACACTCCGTCTGGGCTGATGCAATTCAAATGTTTTAAATTAGTATCTTGTGGTTTTTAGGGAACGAATGTGGTGTTTATTTGTGCAATGATGAGTGGTGAAGTGATCTTGATAATACGAATCGTTGAATTGTATCGTTTTTAATACTGCTATTGTGTGTCCAGTGAGTTGTAACGGAAATATTGCTTGGGCCTAGTAGTGTTTAGAGTGGTATCGGCAGAATCCGTTAGTCGATAAAACGTAAAACAGCGGCGTTTATTTGAGTGACTATGACTTTGAGTGACATCGACTGATGCCTACCCACTTATTCTCAATAAGTTACTTGACATTGGCAAGATACAACCCGTGCGGATAAAGAATGGGATCAGAAATGGCGGCGCATCTATTCACTTCTCGCTCGCACACTATTTGCGTCTATACTCGCACTCGCGGGTTGTATAGGGTACATAAAGTTAATACATTGTTATTTACAACCTGTCTGTATAAAATAGAACATCCACTCGGCAATAATGTATGGAAGAGTTGATTTTTTTTCGCTTATTTTGTTGATCTACCATGCTAAATAGATACCTATTATGAGGTTTTCGGGATGAAAACGATGAAAAAATAACGGCGTATAAAAAAAAGCTTCTTGTTCTTCATGCTGCAAATTAATATATTCTTTGCATTTCCTTAATAACCTCAAGAAACGTACATGTTCTAAAACAGCGTAGGTAGGTAGTGCGAGGGAGCCGCGGTCATTTGCGAGAGGAAACGCTGGTCTAATTCATCGCAGGAGACTGGAGATTTAAATCAGGGCCATCTAGAAGTGACACAATTCATCTAGGAATGACTGATTAACGTAGTAATAACATTTATTCTTGGATAAAAGTTGTTCGAATCGGCCCTTAGGGCGTAACTAGGCGCTAGTTAATAGATTTGTATAAATTTTGGCGATTATGAGACATTTTTAAGTTGAGTTACACTAACGGAAAATCCATGTCACCGGAAAATAACAAGATCCGTAAGTTTATCAATTTACTAGGAAGTTAATAAACTTTCGTAGGATTCTAAACGGGAGATAAATTGTATTATTTTACGTCCACATTTTTGTACATTGATAAATTTACCGAACTCACTCGTAAAATAATAAGTAAGCAATATCCGAACGGTACGCGCGATCAGATTGGCATTGCCACTATGAACATTGACCAATCAGAGAACAGTGTGTTATTTTATGTATTATAAAAATGAGCAGTGTGTTATTTTATGTATTACAAACACTTAAACTATTTATTAAATACGTTTTTGTACGCGAAAAATTGTTTCACGATCAATTTTTCGCGTACACGTTGGACTCAACATTTGTGCATGGTTATTTAATAAATAGTTTAAGTGTTTGCCGAGAGGTTGTAACCCCGAAATTGTTTAAAATAGATCCAGTTTAGTAGCTAAAAATTAAAATCGATTAGCGTCGCTAGTGTGCCCTACTGTTTAAGATAGATCCGGTTTAGTAGATAAAAATTAAAATCGATTAGCGTCGCTAGTGTGCCCTACTGTTTAAGATAGATCCGGTTTAATAGATAAAAATTAAAATCGATTGGCGTCGCTAGTGTGCCCTACCCGTCACCTTAACAAACACACGTTCATCACACGAATATGTAACGAGTTACAGCATAAATAAGATTTATTTATGACTAACAACCTGCCCCGGCTTCGCACGCAATATTATACCTTCATGTGCAATATTATTATAAATCGGTGGCGCAGTGGTGAATGAGTCGCGATTTAAAGCGACGGCTGCGCAAGAGATCACAGGTTCGATCCCCAGGTCGGGCCAAAAATTTGCACCTAAGTTTTCAGTAAGAAATTCTTAGTGTCAGCCCGGAGTCTGGAAGTTGGCGGTCTTGTACCCCCGTGGCTCGGAAAGCACGTTAAACCGTTGGTCCTGCGCCCAATCCCTCTCCGGTCGTGTCACGCTGGTGTCCCATCGGAATATGGGGTAAGGGAATAGAGAGTGCTCTTTTGTGTTTGCCCACGCTTGAGCACTGTAACATATCCTGCGTACGTGGCTGATCGCTGAGATTGGCCGCCGTAGAAGATATTATTATTAGGTATTATTATACATTATGATCCACACTCATGAATTCCTCCTCAAAAATAACTCATCAATCAACCAACTGCATCAAAATCCATTCATATGGACAGTCTGGCGTTTTTTCACTGAAATATAGTATTTACTCAGAATGGTATGAATATCATTGAAAAAAATAATTTTGAAAGCATTAATTAAAAAATAAAGAAATATTCTTAAAAAAACAAAGCGGAAAACTGTATAACTACGCTCTACGACAGTATCATTTGCTTCCAAGCACTACCAAGCAGGTAGGTACTTTACATAGATAATAAATTATAAATATGGCCAATAATATTAAATATAAAAGTACCATCTCAGTAAATACACATTAACTTATAGTTATTTACATCGAATCCCTTAGATGCCGGCGCGGATCATTCATCAACGAGAGTCTATGGTCGGATCCGTACGAAAGTGTCCCATACGATGGTATTTCAAATTGCCAAACTTAACTACTATTGATTGACTGTCGGCTCGATGGATCGACCGTACGTGGTAACTTGAAATTAGACCCCCAGGGCCGATCTGAGTGGACAACATAGGGGGAGAACAAGGCGTATACTAGCTAAAATGATGATGATGATATATGGAATTAAACCTGCATTACACGTTTTTACTACCTACACGCAGGCATCAATCTCCTGCCTTACCAACATCTCCCACGTTTCGGCTAGTATAAGCATAGTGTTGGTATGGCCATGGGGTGGTGGGTTGCCTATTACCTAGTTATCACCTACAAGCAGGCTCTAAGATTTACTCCTGGCTGGAAACATTTTTTAGAGTGAAAAAGTTTGTTTTCCTTCGGTAGAGGTTGACAAGGGCCTCAGCGGCTGAGGATTTTCGGTTCTCTACTCAAAACCCGCTGTCAACATTGGCCTAATGTCTATTTGTGCCAATGTAATTCTAGAAGTATTGGTGATGGTTGGTGTAGATGCTCTGTGTCTCTAACGCCCAGGTCCTGAGTACACTGGATCTACATCATAGGTAAAACCGCTCTTGGCTACACACTCAGCGTTTAGGAATACCAATCATCATCAGGTCAAAATAAAGTTTATTTTTACCTGATGGTGATTGGCATTAGATAAAAGATAAAAAAATCTTTATTAAAGATAAGATAAAAAGATAAAGATAAAAAAATCTTTATTCAATTTAGGTCCACACAGAACACTATGAATGTCAAAATAGGTACATAATATCTACCGCTGGTTCGGAATGTCGATTTCTACTGAGAAGACACCAGCAAGAAACTCAGTAGTTACTCTTTTCAAATATTGATGATGTTACAGAGTTTCAATTGAGAAGAGAAAAAAAAATACAATTATGAAAGTTAATAGACTACTATGAATAACAACTCAAAAGATTAATCAATTAACATGACCAAGAATCTTTATCATTTAAATAGTCTTGTACACTATAGTAACCTTTCTTCATTAGGCAGGTTTTAATATGAGACTTAAACTTATCCAGTGATAGGTTAATGACATTTTGTGGTAGCCAACAAACGAATTACCGATTTTATGCAGTCTGAGGACCGGGACGGCAAGCCTATGTTTATTTCTGGTGTTATGACTATGACCATCGCACTTTTTTGGAAAAGTGTGCAAGTTAAGAACTTGTACTTGTACATACATAATGCAGTCGAGGATAAATTGGGAAGCCACGGTTAAAATATTTATTCCATTCCATTCTATTCCTAAACGCTGAGTAACACTTTAGTAATAAGAAAAGCAACTCACAATCCGTAAACAGGAATCAGTGTCCCAGCATGGCAGGTCTCAGTACACTTGGCCCCCTGGCCGCGGCAGCCAGCGTCGTGGCCCGTTGTAGCGCCCCCAACCACTGCCAGATTCTCATCCAGCACGAATCCTATGTTATCCATGTCACTTAACACAGGTCACTGTCCAAGGTTAGGCACACAGGTTACTGATATCGTCCGTAAAGTCTGCTTGAAGTATGATACGTTGAAAGCTTCTAACTCAGGTCATACAAGAGTAGCCAAAACCGCCAAAGGCTCACAGATCACACGATTTAACTAAATTATGCCGTCAATGATAAATCGAAGCCAATACAGCCTCACAGATTACATGGAGTAGCTACCAACCTCCGCAAGTTACAAATCTATGACCATTGAAGAGAACTCTGGTCCAGTCAAGAAAGGCATATGGATATTGTCACCTTTTTGTAAAACAGAGATAGAGTAGTTAATACCACCGTTGAAGAGTTGAGTGACTGTCACTAAAGGTGAGTATACCCTGTCAGGTCTCAGAGAGGCAAACGCCACAGGTCACACGGCACCGGTGCGCGGGCGCGGCGTTCTGCGTGCGCAGGAGTGACTGAATGCGCCTCCGATCTATTGGTCATATGAACAATTATTACTGGACCGAGATGTGGAATGAATGGACCTTGTGCTCTCCGTTAAGTATTGTCCGCGGTGCGTTGTGTCGAAGTTTTATGTAAATGTATCAAACTTTCGTATGATATGTTAGAATCTCTCATGAAAAGGCAAACATACAAGAAAAATGATTCCTTGACAGTTTTTCTAAATTATGTTTATCAAAGTAGCAATCATAGCTCCCTTTTAACATCTTTGAACTCAAAAACTCCACTGGCTCAGTGACCCGAAACGAGTCTTGGCCTCCGAAACAAGAGAACGCCACTTTGGTCGATCCTGCACTACTTGTCGCCAGTCACCGGCCTGAAGATCATCATCATCAAAGATGATGATCATCTTTGAACTAGAGGCACAACATATTGATTTGGTGCTAGAGGGGTAAAACGCTGACTATTCCATCTATTGATTCCCTAATGACCTATATAAGTAGGTATTAGCATTTTAAATTACAAAATAAAGTAATTTAGCAATTATCTAACTACAATTACTACGCATAATATGTACCTTACTAAATAGCTGCATACCAAATGTATACCGAAGTATACTATCCAACCGACAAGAGAAAAAACCGATGAAATGCCTAGTTATTCTCTTTAGGCACACAACAAGGCGAGCAAATGAAAAAAGTGTCTATTTAGCTTTTCACAAAAGATCTTACACTAAACACAGTATTCAAATCGACACGTGTCGACCGCGGGGCCGAGTCTCTTCCACACCACTGCCAGAGGTCTCGGGAACATATCACTTAAGGAGACGAGTACTGATTGCGCGGTACACGACAGCTCAGGAAGAACAAATAATACTTGATCTGCGATGATCACATTTGCTTATTTTCAGTAACTCTACGACCGTAAACCTTAAATACGTAATAAATAGCTATTATACGATAGCTGTGTAGTTTTTCTCTGCATTTGAGATTGAAAATTGCTCATAAACTGTTGGAATTCGCTGCAGAACGTAACTAAGTATGATTTTTCCACCGCATTTATCGCAGAAGTTGCACACAAACATGCAATCAATAATGTACATACCTACTCTTATTATATCTATTAAACTCTCGACGAAAATACGACGGGGTTATAAGTTTCACGTGTCTGTGTGTTTATATTTGTAAGAGCTGTATATAAGCCTATGCAAATAGCCTTTTGAATATTTTTTTTTATTCTAATGAAATTCCACGGACACTTGTTCCGTGCCTTTTTTAAGTGTTACAAATTATTTTTGAAATTTGCTCCGCGATAAAATTAAATTACAATAAAAATCTTAAGTTTAGGCAGTCATGCATGGTTAATGTTAGTAAGATGTATAAAATGTACTGTCATTATTTTTTTTTCTTTTGGGGTAGGGAGTTTTTGAATTTTATCTATAGCATTGTAGCTCCCAAACGGATGAACCGATTTTAATTATGTTTTTGGTACAACTTCTTTTACAATTACGATTGCGTTGCATATGCAATGCAAACAAAATTGCAACTTACCTGTTTATTTATTTATGTACTCCGTTACCGTGGGCTACCTGAGAGCAAAGTCTCTTCACCTTATCTATTTATGTATTTATTATCATGGTGAGGCAGGACTAGCATTCTAAGCTTAGGGACTCTAGAATCACCAGAGAGTTATGTTTCCTTCCTTTTCTTACCTATATGTATTAAAGTGACCCGCCGTCACTTTGTTTCGGGACATTAGTTCCACTTTATACCAATAGATGGCGCTAGGTGTCGATTGCATCGCGCAAGCGTTTAGTGTTTTCAGATTACTTCTAAGCGTTGCCGTTGTCTATAGGATTTACCTCTATATAAATAATAGATATAAATGTTCGCTCATGCAAATAATAATAATAAATTAATAAATTGAGACATCAGAACATTGTTCTAAACTAAGGTTTTACGGTGTACTATGGAAACCAATAACAAGATACCAAACACGTATACACCCAACACAAATGTCTGATTCATCTACAGTATGTTGGTGCGGGAAACAAACCCGCAACCTTTGCGTCGCAACCGGCGATCAAACCATTGCGCTAAGCGGGTCGTCGTCACGTGCAAGGGCACGTTTAATACGCACAGGTTTCAAAAAACCAGAGGCCCAGACATGCACTCTAAACAGACTGAGCCTTTTCATAGAGATCCATACTTGAAAAGCTTCGCGAAGCGCTCCGTACTGGGTTGACGTACTGGGTGGCATTCTTTCTCCGCCTCACCCGTATAATATCCTTCAACTGATTAAGGCGGCCAATCACAACGATCAGCCACTTACGCAGGGTATATCATAGTGCTCAAGTGTGTGCGCAAACACAAGTGCACTCTGTATTCCCTTGCCCCCATATTCCGATGGGACACGACCGGAGAGGAATCCGGCGCAGGACCAACGGCTTAACGTGCTTTCCAAAGCACGGGGGTACAAGACCGCCAACTTCCAGACTCCAGACTGACGCTAAGAATTTCTTAACAGAACAACTCAGGTTCGAATTTTGGCCCGACCCGGGGATGCATTAAAGTTTGATCTCTCACACTCTGTGACCTTTTTTTTACGAAAGTGGCACATTCCTTTCTCTAGTTCCATGGCCAGAGGTGCATGCTCGGAGTCATACCTACGACCTCTCGTGGGGAAGGCGCGTTCTATCTGCCAAGCTACCATCGCCCCTGATTTAAGGGGGGGTGGCGTAATGGTGTTATAGCATTGTTCAATGTGCCGGGTCGCGGGATCCGGGACCGGGACTATCTGGAGTAAGTGATTGTAGTCCAAGGCAGAAGCGAAAACGAGGAGTCAACATAGTTTTTATAAAGTGGTACTTGGTAGACGTCTTCAATGCGTGTGTGTTGCCAGTGATGAAGTACGGAACCGGGACATGGCCGCTTACAATGTGCCGATTAAGTAGGCTCAAAGTCACCCAGAGAGCAATGGAGAGGGCTATGCTCGGAGTCTCCTTGCGTGATCGTATCAGAAATGATGAGATCCGCAGGAGAGCTAAGGTCACAGACATAGCTCAAAGGATTACATGCCTTAAGTGGCAATGGGCAGGGCACATAGGAGAATCGACAACAGACGGCCGTTGGGGCGGAAAGGTCCTCGAGTGGAGCCCACGTACAGGAAGTCGCAGTCGTGGCAGGCCCCCCACAAGGTGGACTGACGATCTGGTGAAGGTCGCGGGAATCAATTGGATGTAGGCGGCGCAGGACCGATCTGTGTGGAGATCATTGGGGGAGGCCTATGTCAAGCAGTGGACGTCTATTGGCTGAAATTATGATGAATGATGATTTGGTAGACGAACCGACGGATCACCTGATGGTTAGCGATTGCCCCCGCCCATGGACACACGCAACAGCAGTGGAATCACTACGTTACGTTGTATTATTACGTTTTGGCTTGATAGATTTCCAAAAGTTTAAACAGGCGTTATTACATTACATGTCCCCCACACTATGCTAAGGCTGTCCTGTCTGCCGTGAGCTCTTGCCTTAGCCCTGCTGGCGAATGGCCTCATAGGCCGTATTTGATCCATTTCATCTTTTACCCGACACGGGGCAAGGAAGGTAATGTTTGGACCCTCGACGCAATAATGGATGTAGTGCGTCCCGCGAAGGGTTACATATGAATTGTGAAATTATTTTTGAAAAGGGTTTGCGTTCAAGGATTGAGAACATGCAAAAATTGTAAATAGCTGTTGTTTAGGAGCTGGGTGTTTAGATGGTTACTAGCGAAATTACGTCTTTGCTTTGGTTCAGCGGTGGATAATAATCCTCCAACCGAATACTGCTATTTCGGCTAGTCTCAACGATCAGCCACGTACGCAGGATATATTATAGTGCTCAAAAGTGTGCGCAAAAACATAAGTAAGCTTGGAAGTGATACCACGGCCTCACAGAAAACCGGCGTGAAGCAGCATTGTCCTGTGTTCCGCTGCGTGAGTGAGGGTACAGGCCCAATCTACTGGTGTCGCGGGTATCCATGGGCGGCGGCAATCGCTTACTATCAGGTGATCCGTCTGCTCGTCTGCCACCTGTCACTTAAAAAAGTGCACTCTATTCCCTTACCCTCATATTCCGATGGGATACCAGTGTGACACGGCGGAGAGGGATCGAATGCAGGTACCACGGCTTAACGTGCTTTCCGAGGCACGGGGGTACAAGACCGCCAACTTTCAGACTCCAGGCTGACACTAAGAACTTCTTACTGTAAACTTAGGTACATTTTTTTAGGGACAACCCGATTGGAATAGTGGTAGTGCACGCTGCCTCTGATACAAGGGTTGCGGGTTCGATCTTCGCACAGTACAAACATTTGTGTGCATGAACATGTTTGTTTGTATTGGTCTGGGTGTTTGCTATGTATTATAAGTATTTACAAAAGAAAAGTATTATATGTATATATTATAGTATAGTAATCCCACTGTTGATTCTGATATCCGTAACACAGGTGCTTGAGCTACCTAACTCGGAGTGAGATCAATGTATGTGATGTTGTGAAATATTTATTTATTTATTTATTATTATTTATGTATTTTTCGGCTCGACCGGGAATCAAACACGGGAACTCTTATGCAGTCGTAGCTTTTAAAGTGTGATCTTCTAACCACTGCGCCACCGAGGCCGTCTCTATGTAAAGTAGGTAACTAAATAAAGTAAAGTAAACACCCAACGCCCTTTTGGTCTAGTGGTTTTAGTACCGGGTCGTAATCTCACGGTCCTAGGTTCGATTCCTGGTGTGTAAAAAGTGTGTTTCGGATTCTTCGAACATAGCTCGGGTTTGTGATCACGAATCCGCATTTGGCAAGCGTGGTGATTAAGCCTAATCCCGTCATAGTAGCGGTGACTTGATTTCTATGATGGAGGCCTTTGCCCTGCAATAAGACAGTTATCTATAGACTGATCCTTAAACATACAAAACTGCATACTGCAACGCTATTTTTCGCTGATTGGGTGAGTTTACCGGAAGCCTAATTAGGGAAACGGAAGGTGAAAGGTTTAAATGGCAGGTTACTCCATTGTTGTTGCGGGTGTCCATTAGCGGCGGCTATAGTTTACCATTCCATCGGGTGCATCGTCTGCCGCAGAAAAAGTAATCATGGTCAAGCATAAAAGCCTTTTCTTTGGATCCAAGATTAGGCGAGGACTGGCAAATAATAATTACCTAAAACCAAATTGAATAAGTACAAAATGGAAGCGCAGACTGGATCCGCTAATATCCGAAACGATTTTCTTTGCGAACTGTAAAAAAACGCAATATAATAGTTTCCTTGCATCCTGTTTGATCTACAAGTTTGATCATCAGCTTTCACTGGTGAAATTGCAATGTAAAAAGCGCCTGCAAAAACTCTGATAATCATTCCCACGCGCGCATTTGCTTGCGTTTTAGTACACTCGTCGAGTGCACGGCTGCAATAGGAATAGAAAACATTGATTGACCATCACACACACATGACCGTGATACACATTACCTATGTGGGTGAATATCCCCTCATTTTATCGTGTAATTCCCAGATGCGTCTAAGTCTGGAGCCCATATTGGGACTGCCATATTTTCATTGTAAGTTTCTCTAAATCAATCCTTTTCTTCGTATCTCTATTTTTTTTTTATAATGGCTCTGCGTCTTGCCGCAACTTGCCAATGTCAAGTGATTAAAGAGACACGTTTCTTTTCTTGTTGAAATTGGACGGTGATGCGAGTTGGTGTTGATGAATCTCTTTAATTGAGTTTGCTATTATTATTTAAAAAAATAAATAAATTTAAATACAGACAGAACACCACCTAAAACAAACAAAACAGTACAATAGACATTAGTATCTCTTCCTATACTGACGATGACGACAAAACTTGTCGTTTTTAGCTGTCAAAACTCGATAAAATAAGTGTTGCATGTTAGGGTTTGTAGACAAAAATACCACAGATAATCAAAAAACACTTTTTTGACGTAAAGAGTCGAGTTCTAAGTGCAGCCATGTTAGCGTCGGTAGACATATAGACATAAACGAATAAAACACGAGATAACGGGTAGACAAAATATTGTCGCGGTGCGTATGTTAGGCCAACAGGGTACGCTTGGACCATGATTCTTGATTTGGGGAGTCTGGTAATTATTTACAATGAAGCGACTGGCGTCTAACCTTCGCAACCCTGTAACAAGAGAACCAGACCAACTGATTCATGGATACACGTTGATGGTTACAATTTCGGGGTTACAACCTCTCGGCAAACACTTATACTATTTATTAATTAACCATGCACAAATGTTGGGTCTGTTTTTGTACGCGAAAATTTGAATCACGCCAAAAATGGCCGCATGCGCCCCGTTGAGCGGGTGCACGTCGCGGGCATCCGGCGCGGGCACCAGGCGCGGGCATCCGCGCCGTGCTCCGTCGCGGACGATCGCGACGTGCGCCCGCTCAACGCAGCGCACGGCCTGATATTACAACTTCGACTTCGGTTGCGACAGTTTTAATCAGATGTTAAATAACGAAGGGTGAAGCAAAAGAAATACATTGGATGGAGATAAAGCTGCGATATTTAAGTTTATTAAATAAAATACGATTGCTAATTTTAGAATCGCTTTACTTCATTTAATTTTACGTACAAACTTATTCAAAATTTTTAAAAATAAATAATAATTAAATAATGCACTTAAAAACTTTTCGACAGTCTTCGGGGACTCGAACCCACGATCAACTAAGCTAGCGGATAGCTTGGTATGTCGACAAGACTGCCTCGGTAGCGCAATGGTTAGTGGGTCGCACTTTATAGCGACGTTTGCGCTTGGGGTCCCGGGTTCGATGCCCGGATCGGGCCATAATTTGTAGCTGAGTTTTTCTGTTAAAAAATTCTCAGTGTTAGCCCGGAGTCTGGAAGTTGTCGGTCTTGTACCCCCGTGTCTCGGAAAGCACGATAAGCCGTTGGTCCTGCGCCTAATCCCATCGAAATAAGAGGGTACGGAAATAGAAAGTGCACTTGTGTCTGTGCAAATACTTGTGCACTATAATATGTCCTGCATCGATGGCTGATGGCTGAGATTGGCCGCCATGATCGAAATATTGGTTTGGACGACATTATTATGTCGACGAATTTTGTAAGTGAGCCGACGATAGCCAGTGGTTTGTAGGGTACATACAAATATTGGCTATAGGCCGTGTGGTCCCGGCAGAGTAGAATAGGCCACCCTCACTCTTACCGAGGTGTCGTAAAAGGCGACTAAGGTAAAGCTGCTGGCATGATCATTAGCACCCAGAGAAGGAAAACTCTGCATTTATATCAAAACCCTCGCCAACCCGTCTGCCAAGCGTGGTGAGTATGGCAATTACCCCTCATGTGATTGAGGGAGGCCCGTGCCCCAGCAGTGGGGACTTGAATGGGCTGATGATGATACAAATATTGATGAAACTAGCCCTTAAAACATCTTTCTTCTACCTCTACCTCCGACTCCGATTCGGACTGAGACTCAAACAAACCTTCCGACATCGGTTCCAATAAATCACCTCCGTAACAGAGGGGTTGGCAGCACTGGTGTTGGGGGAATCCATGGACAATCGCCTACCATCAGGTGATCAGCTGCTCGTCAGCCACGCATTCCATATTTTAACTAATGCAAATTCAAACCGTACATTTTGCAGGCTTTTCTCCGGGGGCGTCTGAGTGATCCGAGGACTGGCAGGTGACGTGCTCTCGTAATTCCCTCAGGGAGTGACGCTCACATTTTTTGCGCCGAATCTTGATCCTGTATTTGTACGCTAATATTTTAAAAAATAAAGTTATAAACTAAAACAGAACTACAAAAAAAACACGATCTAAAAAGTACGAAACAAGAAAATTGTCTCTGCTGAAATGATTATGCCGCATCGCCGTGGACGTATGCCAAATTGATTTTATTTTATTATAATGAATCTGTTATTCTACAGTAGGTGGTATACGACCACGGCGTTACGGCATAACCATTTCAGCAGAGACAATTTTCTTGTTTTGTTCTTTTTAGATCGTGTTTTTTTGGTAGTCGGGTTTTAGTTTTTAAACTTTATTTTTATTTAACATATTTTTAGTAATGTAAATACAATTACATATTTGATATGTGCTAAAAATCTCTTTCATTTCATACCCCACACGGTACCGTCAGGCAAATTTTTTTTATTAGTTCCTTACTCTAAGTCCCCTAAAGGGCGCTGTAATAAATTTAACGTGACGTCATGTTGCCTATTACCAGAAGAAAACGAAGCCTCTTCTAACGACACCTGATTTGTTCAAATATGATAACTAGTTTAGAAGTTACGTCGAAACAGATGAACATACATACATAGCCTGTCAAAATCATAACCCTCCTTTTGCTTTGCCGTAGTCGGGTAAAAATTGGTAAACAAGCGATACAGATTATTGCTTATTAGGTCCCTTACATATTACTCTGGGTCCCTGTCTCTTCAGGGATGTAGGAGTATCATGGTCAACTGGCATGACTGAAAGAATATGAATATGAATATTGAAAAGTTCTCTAACGGGGCATATATATTAAAATATTTATAATGCTAATGAATGGCAGCTATTAACCAAGTCCTGCTTAGGTATTTAAAGTGTTCCAAACATCCTGTACTAAGCATGCAGGGAGAAGGATGAACCAGCTGGCAGCTGGTGACTTCTCTGCAATTACTCATGAGCAGTGGAGGAAAAAACTATTTAAAATAATTTAAATAGAACTTTATTGCGAAATACGGAGTAGAGCGTAGAGATGTATATGCCTCGCTATGTATACTCTACCGCCTATACTATGGAGAATGCTCTGAGGAATTGTTACATCATCTTGATGGTTTCTCAAGAAACTTTCTGCCTCGTACGTCAAAACTATGGAATGAACTATCACCTGCGGTATTTCCGGACAGATACGACCTGCAAACCTTCAAGAAAAGAGCGTATTCCTTTTTAAAAGATCAGCGCACTTGTGACTACTCTGGTGTTGCAGGTGTTCATGGGCGGCTGTAATCGCTTACCATCAGGTGATCCGTCTGCTCGTCTGCCCCCCATCCCAAAAAAAAATCATTAGAGCAACAGGATACTTATAATCTATTTATACTAAGGGATACATTTTAAGTTTACTGCCTGAACTAGGAAACTCCTGTATCTCAGGCAAAAACGAAAATAATAAAGGACTTAATTAAAAAAAATATTTTACTAAACATACCATTAAATTAAAACGCAAAGTTTCTTTTTTTTATGCAAGAGGCGACAAACGAGCAAGCGAATCACCTGATGGAAAGCAATCATCGCCGCAAATTAACATCTGCGAAATCAGAGATATCGTTAATGCGTTGCCGGCCTTTTTAAAAAGGAGTACGCTCTTCTCTTGAAGATCCCTAAGTCGTAGCCGTCGGGAAATACTCCCGTAGGCAAACTGTTCCACAGAACTGAATTACGTGGTAGAAAGTTGCGCGAAAAACGCACAGTATTAGACCGCCATCCATCGATATGATGGGGATGGAATGACAATCGCTTACGTGTGGTTCGATGTAAGAATTCAGCTCCAGGGAGTAGATCAAAGAGTTCCTCAGAGCACTCCCCATGATAGATGCGGTATAGAATGCTGAGGATCTAGAGGATCAAGTCGACTAGAGAGTTTCTAATCTAATTCTCTAATAAATAATGCTAGCAAGCTGCAATTTTCGATATTGATTTCTCATCATCATCATCAGCCCATTTAAGTCCCCACTGCTGGGGCACGGGCCTCCTCAATCACATGACGGGTAATTGCCATACTCACCACGCTTGGCAGACGGGTTGGCGAGGGTTTTGATCATGCCAGCAGCTTTACCTTAGTCGCCTTTTACGACACCTCGGTAAGAGTGAGGGTGGCCTATTCTACTCTGCCGGGGACCACACGGCTTATTATTTCTGTTTGTGCCAAATTGTGTTTACCACAGCTTTATACCCTGTGTTGTGATGTCTCTAATAATAAATGTTTTCTTTCTTACAGTTTCAACCGGCTAGCTATATAAATATGTTTTTTTTAATGAGAAAGGGAGGCAAACGAGCAAGCGAGTCACCTGATGGTAAGCGATCACCGCCGCCCATGGACATTAGCCACGCCAGATGGAGTGGAGATACGTTGCCGGCCTTTTAGGAAGGTATAGGCTTGTTTCTTGAAGATCTCAATGTCCTCCTGATGAATGATTCTTTAATGAGGAGGTGCGTGGCAAAAAATGACGTGTAAAGCGCATGCTGATTTGACCGTAAATGACATTGATAGGATATCGATCTTGTACCTATTTGTAAATCCGCCTTTATACTCGCTTCAATGGGAGTAATATAAAAATTAAATTGAAATTTTAAAAACCCTCGACACAACTACAGCTCTTTCATTTGATACCTATATTGAGGCAGTTGGAACGACAAATAGGTTATTCGTCATTTTCTGACGGCGGCCATCTTGGATTTGAAATTTTTACAATTAATATAGTCTGCTACTCAAGCCCTTTTATATGATACCCATACTGTGGGAGTTGTGTTAAAACATAAAATCCAAATCTTTGTGACGGTGGCCATCTTGGATCGATTTTATCCAACATAGCTAAGAACACTCCCTCCTTATTCATCTTTCAAACAAAAAAAAAACAAAATCAAAATCGGTTCATTTGTTCGGGAGCTACGATGCCATAGACAGACACACAGACACGTCAAACTTATAACACCCCGTCGTTTTTGCGTCGGGGGTTAAAAAAATGTAACAGCATGTTTTTGACAAAATTACTAAACCAAATCTCGACGAATTTTGTCACAGGGTTAGTTTATAGGCAGCAATAAAATATTTAAGGATACTTAACCCGAGAATACAGTGTTCTCAATGGACCCGTGTTACTTTCATTTTTAGTGGCCACTTTTTTTAAATTTGGTTAGAGATGATTGTGAGATGAATGGCATAGGCAAAATAAGCCTGAAAAAATCAGAAATATATATTTATTTAAAATGTCTTGATAATTTTTTCTGCCCTGCGACAAGATGGGATGATGACATTCGAAGGCTGGCTGGTGTGGGCTAGATGAGAGTGGCCGAAAATCGGGAGCGTGGCGTGCATTAGGGGAGACCTATATCCAGCAGTGGAGGAGTGTGGGTTGCTGATGATGATCATCATTTTTTCATTTATTATCTGAATTTCTTGAATGTAAATAAAAAAAACTGGTGCTGGCGCCACGGATCTGTAAATGGGCTCTTCTTGCTCATGGTAGAGTTGAGAAGAAACCTACGATATGGATCGAGCTTACCTAGAAGCAATGTCAATCTGTGAGTAATAATATCGTCCAACCGATTACGGCTACGGCGGCCAATCTCAACGATCACCCACGTACGCAGGATATATTATAGTGCTCAAGTGTGTGCGCAAACACAAGTGCACTCTCTATTCCCTTACACTCGTATTCCGATGGGACGCCAGCTTGACACGACCGGAGAGGGGATTGGGCGCAGGACCAACGGCTTAACGTGCTTTCCGAGGCACAGGGGTATTAGACCGTCAACTCTTACGCCAAAGGTCGTGGGTTCCATCCCCACCCTGGACAAACATTCGTGCGATGAACACGTGTGTTTGTTCAGTGTCTGGGTGTAATATTATGTATTTAAGTATATATTTGTGTTTCTCTGTTGCCTATATGTGTAACACAAGTGCTTAAGCTACTTAGTACGGAATCAGGTCAACGTATGAGATGTTGTGAGAATTATTAGACCGCCAACTTCCAGACTCCGGGCTGACACTAAGAATTTCTTACCGAAAACTTAGGTACAAATTTTTGGCCCGACCCGGGGCTCGAACCCGGGACCTCTTGCGCAGCCGTCGCTTTCAAGTGCAACCCACTAACCATTGCGCCACCGAGGCAGCCGAATCTAGTACCATTAAGGTGACGGGTAGGGCACTAAAGCGACGCCAATTGATTTAAATTTTTAACTACTAAACCGGATCTATTTTAAACAATTTCGGGGTTACAACCTCTCGACAAACACTTATATTATTTATTAAATAACCATTCACAAATGTTGGGTCCGTTTTTGTACGCGAAAAATTGATTAACGCCAAAAGTGGCTGCTTTTGGCGTGAATCTTTCCTTTACAATAAAATTAATAATCAATTAGATATTTACCTCCTTTCATATCATAAGTGTAAAATAAAATTAGTTGAATGGTTGAAAACAAAAACCTATGATGAAATTGAATGCTCGTTACTATGTCATAATAAGAGACCCAGATAAGAGACTACAAGTTTACACCAATGCGCGCACCACACACACACACACACAAAACACACACACACACACACACACACATACACAATCCATCACACATCACACTTAATAACTATTTACGTTTATGTTTAAGATCAAATGTCAAACGTATCTATTAACTTAAGTATACTAACTGTACCGATATAGAAGAGCGGTCTCTCCTAACACAAGCAAGTATTTGCTTAAGAGGAGAGTCCAAACCCATTGTACAATACTTATACCTAAGTGACTGAAATAAATTATTTTGTATTTATTTTGTATTTTTGTATTGATTGAATTATACAAGTGAGTGAGTCTGCATACAGGTGAGTTCAATCCTAGCTTAGATCTACGGAAAGGAGGACTAAACATATTTATATGGTGTGTAGGATATCTGGAGGGCACTCTGAATCTAATTCTACTTAGCAGTTGGGGGCAATCGATTTGACTTCGTACTAGCTTAAAAAGAAAAGCTTAAAAAGAAATTTCTTAGCTACAATCGCTCGCATCAGCCCAAACATACCTACTTGTCGGGTCGTATTCTAAAATAGCGCTGGTCCTCTTGACATTAAGTTAGTTAAAGCCTGTCCATTGGCTGATATCGAAATTCCCCTATCGTACGCGAATGTCACAGTAAAAATAGGAAAGTACGCCGGAAAGCACATTTTTCCGAGTGTACCTAATGTTAAACAATTTTAGTTCGTGGTTTTTGAAGGCGTTTTTTTTTGAGAAAAAATTTAGTGTCTCTTTTTTTGGCATATTTGTTAATTTGTTCGAATGTTGATTACTTTCCATCAGGTGACTCGCTTGTTAAAGAGGAATTCCTCTTTAACAAGCGAGTCACCTGATGGAAAGTAATCAACATCCGCGAAATCAGAGAGACCGCTAATATGTAGCCGGCCTTTTTAAAAAAGATTACGTTCTACTCTTGAAGGCTCTTCTAGTAGGGAATAAGGTAATTTATGATATGTTAATAGAATTTATTATTGTTGAAAAACAATTTTAAAATTCGATGTACTCCGCCCTCAGTTGTCCACACAGCACTGTCTATCTTACTCCCCTAGTGTACTATGCTCGGGTTTAATAATGTATTTTTTGGCATTCACCACGTCTCGTCCCGTTTAACTATTCACATGCCGAGCCCAATGCCCTTATTTACCTTAGTAATGGCCTCCGCAGAACACCCCGCTTCGAACTCGCTCGTTTGTGGATATTTGTGATCGTCCGATTTCTCTCTTTCAAAATATCATCATCATCATCATCATCATCATCAGCCTATCGCAGTCCACTGCTGGACGTAGGCCTCTCCAATTGTTCGCCACTGTGATCTATCCATGGCTTCTCGCATCCAGCTCTTGCCAGCCATCCTGCGCAGATCCTCCTCCCACCTAGCCAAAGGGCGCCCTAAATTACGTTTGCCAAGACGCGGTCTCCACTCCAGAACTCGTTTACCCCATCGGTTTCAAAATATGGCAGTTGAAAATAATTGCTTCTACGATACGTCGTATCTGCTCTTCATGCGAAGTAATATAGCGATATATGACATATTTGGTATACTATATGTTACTCTTTAAGTTTGCCTGTACCGACATGACATGACCATTTTATGTTGTGCGAAAGCCGGACAGCTACGTGGGAAACAAAGGTCTGACCATTCCACCACCGCCGGGTCCCGACAGAAGAGTTAGTTTTAAAAAGGTGTACCTTGTTTGATAGCTTAAAGGAGTTACCTACTTCAGTGCGAAAGCCGTTTCATCGAATTATAAAACCTTTCATCGACACCAACATACTGCGACGCCTTGTTAAATCGATGTCTTGGTACTGCGATGTTATGTTAGTTAGAAAAAATACTACTTACTTGAAATACTTTCAATCGTGACTATGATCGTTTGAAGTATTTTTTCTAACTAACATCACAATGCAGTAACAAGACGTCGATTAAGCAAGCCTTCGCAGTAAAATCGTTCGCAGTATATTTTTTCGATGTAACGTAACCTCGCAGTACCAAGACATCGATTTAAATAGGCGTCGCGGTATGGTGATGTCGATGAAAGGTTTTCGAAGAAACAATATGCGATGAGACGGCTTTAGCACTGACGGTAACCAATCGTAAAGATTTGCGTGTAAATAAACTGACCACTACCACATCACTTGATGACACCTTCATCAAGTGTCCTTTATCCAAAGGTTGCCTGGAAGAGATCGCTCATAGTGATAAGGCCGCCTTCTTTGTACACATCCTGTAAAATCTAGTTTTAAGTTTTCATACTTTATTTTGAGTGCAATAAAAGTATATTCATTCATTCATTCATTCACTAGGGATGCACAAAACCGTGCGTAGTGCTGAAGTCAAAGTAGGAAAGCGGACCCCGGGCTCCGAAGCGACAGCTTGGGACGCAACCAGAACAAAACGCTAAGATTATGATGATGATTCGTTTGACGTTTTTTTTGTCGCCTGGAAATTCTTACAGCCAATACAAAGCTGCTAAGTTTTAAGAATCAGGAACTGCAGCTCAAGCAATTGTGTTACGGATATCAGAACCAACAGCGGAATTACAAATATATACATATAATACTTTTCTTTTGTAAATACATACTTATAATACATAGATACACCCAGACCAATACAAATAGACATGTTCATGCACACAAATATTTGTACTGTGCGGGGATCGAACCCGCAATACTTGGACCAAAGGCAGCGTTCACTACCACTGTTCCAAACTACGTGTTAGCTACTAAACCGGATCTCGGGGTTACAACCGGTCTCGGTAAACACCTATACTATTTATATAATACTTATAATTAACAATTTCGTCGGCTTTTGCACTCGAATTTTAGATTACCGCCAAAAGCGGCCACTTTTGGCGTGAATCAATTTTTCGCGTACGCGACCCAACATTTGTGCATGGTTATTTAGTAAATAGTATAAATGTTTGCCGAGAGGTTGTAACCCCGAAATTGTTTAAAATAGATCCGTTTTTGTAGCTAAAAATTAAAATCGACTGGCGTCGCTAGTGTGCCCTTCCCGTCACCTTAAAAAGGTGTGCCTTGCTTGATATCGTAAAGGATGACTTGCGTGTAAATAAACTGACCACTAGGGATGCACAAGACCGTGCGTAGTGAGGAAGTCAAAGTAGCTTACAGGGCTTGTTAACGATACCAAATTCACACTAAAAGTATCGGTAAGTAACGTTATTTTCTTAAAGGTAAAAATTTAACGGTATCTTGGATAACGATACTTTGAGTACCGAATCGAAAATATTGGTACCGAATTAACGTTAAAAGTAGCGATACTTTTTCGTTACTTTCGGTAATTCTAAGATCATGGTGTTGACAAGTTTGACGTATTTTTTGTCGCCAGGAAATTCTTACAGCCAATACAAGAGCTTCTAAGTTTTAAGAATCAGGAACTGGCCGCTTGCATAATACTTAATTAACAAGTATAGTTGAGCGCTAGCTAATAAAGTCACAATTTGACGTTTCTAAATCTAAGATTTTTTTTTTATAGTGATTTTTTTATGTGATAGGTGGCAGACGAGTTGACGGATCACCTGATGGAAAGCAATTGCCGCTGCCCATGGACACCCGCGACACCAGTGCAGTCACAAGTGCGCTGCCTACCTTAAACCCCCCTTTCCCCCCGGATTGGGCCTCCGGTACCCTCACTCACGCAGTGAAACACAGCACAGTGCTGTTTCACGCTGGTTTTCTGTAAGGCCGTGGTATCACTCCGGTGGAGCCGGCCCATTCATGCCGAAGCGTGGCTCTCCCACGGTCATAGAGAGAGACCTCCTAAAATACTTCAATTGTAGTGAATAATCGAATACTATAATAATGGAAAGGAAGTTATAAGTACTTTTATTTGGAGAAAATGTCAAACATAATTATTGAAAAGAAAGGGGAAAGTATTTTATTATTTGAAAGAAATGGGGTGAGCCTTGCGTCTCATAGCCACTGCGACCAGTAGATGATCTATTGTGGCAGCCGCAGAACCTATTACAGCGCCTCATGTAGCTCCAGTTCCAGGATAAACCGAGAACGGAGCTGATGGGGGAGCTTTTAATCTTGTCTGCCGAGATCATGTGTGCTCCCAGGTGCCGGCTTCTGCAGCGGTGTAGCGCTATGCACTCGCCGAGGACGTGGATAATCGTTTCTTCGTCCTACCGACAGAACCTGCAGATTTTGGTATCTGAAAGGCCCATGTTGTGCAGGTGCTTGTTTAATTTGCAATGCCCCGCATGCCCTTTACTCAGTTTTATTATTTGTAGCAATTTGTTTCTGATCGAACGCATTTATCAACGCCTTGGACTGTTCTAGTCGAGGTAGGCTTTTCCAAGAGGAAAGTAGGTATCGATCCTGGATATCGATCCGCAGCCAGTTTATTTCATTTTCATCGAAATCAAAGAGCTTATATATGTGCCATATATTTTATTTCTTTTTACAAAGTTATAAATGTATTTATTTATAAACTAGAGAATAATACGTTTTTACGGCGGAGCACGAAGTCATCTGCTTTCAATCGGGAGGATGGATTTAAAATATCATCAACATGGAATCCAGTAATTAATAAGTGCAAACCCCGTGCTAGGCCGTTACAAACACAAACAGATACCGATACTGTTAGTGTAGTGTGTCGAAGTAGCTTCATTGACAGTTCATTTAGTGGCGAATTAATATCGGAAAATGTGAGGGTATCCGAAGATTCACAGCTCGGCCCCAGCAGACGACGCCGTGCTCCGCCAGTCCGCTCGTGACCACGAATGCTGTAACGTAGCCGAAACGTCGAGTAAAATATGTGAGTACACGATCTTAAATCACATAATAAATATCGTGTTGATTCCCATCTTGATTAATAAATCATATCAGTGAAGTTGAATTTTCAGCGTGTAGCCATACCCAAGTAATGTATTTTGTGTGGGAAATACGGATAAATGATATTAAATATCGTATTAGTGAAGTTGAATTTTAAGCATGCATACCCCAGGGCCGGGATATCGGATTTAGTTTTAATCGATCTGCAGCAAAATAAGATGTTTTTCGTATGTATTTTGTGTAGGCAATACGGAAAAACGATATTTAACATCGTATCAGTGAAGTTGAATTTTCAGCATGTGGCCATACCCAAGGCCGGGATATCAGATCTGGTCATAATCGGTCTGCAGCAAAATAAGATGCTTTTCGTATGTATTTTGTGTAGGCAATACGGAAAAACGATATTTAACATCGTATCAGTGAAGTTGAATTTTCAGCATGTGGCCATACCCAAGGCCGGGATATCGGATCTGGTCATAATCGATCTGCAGCAAAATAAGATGCTTTTCGTATGTATTTTATGTGGGCAATACAGAAAAACTATATTTGACATCGTATAATTAAAGTTGAATTTTCAGCATGTGGCCATACCCAAGGCCGGGATATCGGATCTGGTCATAATCGATCTGCAGCAAAATAAGATGCTTTTCGTATGTATTTTTTGTAGGCAATACGGAAAAACGATATTTAACATCGTATCAGTGTAGTTGAATTTTCAGCATGTGGCCATACCCAAGGCCGGGATATCAGATTAGGTCATAATCGATCTGCAGCAAAATAAGATGCTTTTCGTATGTATTTTGTGTAGGCAATACGGAAAAACGATATTTAACATCGTATCAGTGTAGTTGAATTTTCAGCATGTGGCCATACCCAAGGCCGGGATATCAGATTAGGTCATAATCGATCTGCAGCAAAATAAGATGTTTTTCGTATGTATTTTGTGTAGGCAATACGGAAAAACGATATTTGACATCGTATCAGTGTAGTTGAATTTTCAGCATGTGGCCATACCCAAGGCCGGGATATCGGATCTGGTCATAATCGATCTGCAGCAAAATAAGATGTTTTTCGTATGTATTTTGTGTAGGCAATACGGAAAAACGATATTTAACATCGTATCAGTGAAGTTGAATTTTCAGCATGTAGCCATACCCAAGGCCGGGATATCAGATTAGGTCATAATCGATCTGCAGCAAAATAAGATGTTTTTCGTATGTTTTTTATGTAAGCAATACAGAAAAACTATATTTAACATCGTATAATTAAAGTTGAATTTTCAGCATGTGGCCATACCCAAGGCCGGGATATCGGATCTGGTCATAATCGATCTGCAGCAAAATAAGATGCTTTTCGTATGTATTTTTTGTAGGCAATACGGAAAAACGATATTTAATTTCGTATCAGTGTAGTTGAATTTTCAGCATGTGGCCATACCCAAGGCCGGGATATCGGATCTGGTCATAATCAATCTGCAGCAAAATAAGATGTTTTTCGTATGTATTTTGTGGAGACAATACGGAAAAACGATATTTAACATCGTATCAGTGAAGTTGAATTTTCAGCATGTAGCCATACCCAAGGCCGGGATATCAGATTAGGTCATAATCGATCTGCAGCAAAATAAGATGTTTTTCGTATGTTTTTTATGTAAGCAATACAGAAAAACTATATTTAACATCGTATAATTAAAGTTGAATTTTCAGCATGTGGCCATACCCAAGGCCGGGATATCGGATCTGGTCATAATCGATCTGCAGCAAAATAAGATGCTTTCCGTATGTATTTTTTGTAGGCAATACGGAAAAACGATATTTAACATCGTATCAGTGTAGTTGAATTTTCAGCATGTGGCCATACCCAAGGCCGGGATATCAGATTGGGTCATAATCGATCTGCAGCAAAATAAGATGTATTTCGTATGTATTTTGTGAAGGCAATACGGAAAAACGATATTTAACATCGTATCAGTGAAGTTGAATTTTCAGCATGTGGCCATACCCAAGGCCGGGATATCGGTTCTGGTCATAATCGATCTGCAGCAAAATAAGATGCTTTTCGTATGTATTTTGTGTGGGCAATACGGAAAAACAATATAAAACATCGTATCAGTGAAGTTGAATTTCAAGCATGTGACCATACCCAAAGCCGGGATATCAGATTAGGTCATAATCGATCTGCAGCAAAATGAGATGTTTTTCGTATGTATTTTGTGTAGGCAATACGGAAAAACAATATAAAACATCGTATCAGTGAAGTTGAATTTTTAGCATGTAGTCATATCCAAGGCGGATATGTGGCCATACCCATATCGGATCTGGTCATAATCGATCTGCAGCAAAATAAGATGCTTTCCGTATGTATTTTGTGTAGGCAACACGGAAAAACGATATTTAACATCGTATAATTAAAGTTGAATTTTCAGCATGTGGCCATACCCAAGGCGGATATGTGGCCATACCCATATCGGATCTGGTCATAATCGATCTGCAGCAAAATAAGATGCTTTTCGTATGTATTTTGTGTAGGCAATACGGAAAAACGATATTTAACATCGTATCAGTGTAGTTGAATTTTCAGCATGTGGCCATACCCAAGGCCGGGATAGCGGATCTGGTCATAATCGATCTGCAGTAAAATAAGATGTTTTTCGTATGTATTTTGTGTAGGCAATACGGAAAAACGATATTTAACAACGTATCAGTGAAGTTGAATTTTCAGCATGTAGCCATACCCAAGGCCGGGATATCAGATTAGGTCATAATCGATCTGCAGCAAAATAAGATGTTTTTCGTATGTTTTTTATGTAAGCAATACAGAAAAACTATATTTAACATCGTATAATTAAAGTTGAATTTTCAGCATGTGGCCATACCCAAGGCCGGGATATCGGATCTGGTCATAATCGATCTGCAGCAAAATAAGATGCTTTTCGTATGTATTTTTTGTAGGCAATACGGAAAAACGATATTTAACATCGTATCAGTGTAGTTGAATTTTCAGCATGTGGCCATACCCAAGGCCGGGATATCAGATTAGGTCATAATCGATCTGCAGCAAAATAAGATGTATTTCGTATGTATTTTGTGAAGGCAATACGGAAAAACGATATTTAACATCGTATCAGTGAAGTTGAATTTTCAGCATGTGGCCATACCCAAGGCCTGGATATCGGTTCTGGTCATAATCGATCTGCAGCAAAATCAGATGCTTTTCGTATGTATTTTGTGTGGGCAATACGGAAAAACAATATAAAACATCGTATCAGTGAAGTTGAATTTTAAGCATGTGACCATACCCAAGGCCGGGATATCAGATTAGGTCATAATCGATCTGCAGCAAAATAAGATGTTTTTCGTATGTATTTTATGTGGGCAATACAGAAAAACGATATTAAACATCGTATCATTGAAGTTGAATTTTCAGCATGTGGCCATACCCAAGGCCGGGATATCGGATCTGGTCATAATCAATCTGCAGCAAAATAAGATGCTTTTCGTATGTATTTTGTGTGGGCAATACGAAAAAACAATATAAAACATCGTATCAGTGAAGTTGAATTTTCAGCATGTGGCAATACCCAAGGCCGGGATATCGGATCTGTTCATAATCGATCTGCCGCAAAATAAGATGCTTTTCGTATGTATTTTATGTGGGCAATACAGAAAAACGATATTTAACATCGTATCAATGAAGTTGAATTTTTAGCATGTGGCCATACCCAAGGCCGGGATATCGGATCTGTTCATAATCGATCTGCAGCAAAATAAGATGCTTTTCGTATGTTTTTTATGTAAGCAATACAGAAAAACTATATTTAACATCGTATAATTAAAGTTGAATTTTCAGCATGTGGCCATACCCAAGGCCGGGATATCGGATCTGGTCATAATCGATCTGCAGCAAAATAAGATGCTTTTCATATGTATTTTTTGTAGGCAATACGGAAAAACGATATTTAAATAAATAAATAAATAAATAAAAAGTAGTTTATTGCTCTCTTATTGCACAGTTTAGGAACATACAGTTTTAACAGTCTGTTTATACAGCAATATGTGGAGACAATTGGAAATAACTCAGCTTATGCTGGCATGAGCGGCTGGCACCCATTCAGCGCTGGTTTTCAGCTATTTCCACTTCTCTAAGGTCTTAGCGAGAAATTTTGGTCTTGAGGGCTAAGAATTAAGATACAGATGCAAATAGTAATAAGTATTTTAAATAGGGTGCAAAAAAAAAAAAAAAACCTGATAAATTAACAACAAAAAAAAAAAACTAATTATGAGTGGCATTTTTGTGTATGTCTGTGTGTATGGTGTGTGTGTGTTTGTGTATGTTCGTGTGTGTGAGTTTGTGTGTGTGCGAGAGAGAGATTAGTCACCTAAAATAATCTTTAAGGGGCAGGTACTTTCCATATCCATGTGTTAGATCTTCAGCAGCACGTTGTTTCCGTATTAAAGCTGCTTTGTATTTGCTTTTAAAGCTCTCAATACTAATTTTACTTCTCATGGGTGGTGGTAGGACATTCCAAATACTTGCTGCCTGCACTTTAAAGGATCCTCTGTATCGCGTGGATTTGTGTTTGGGTATCTTCAGTAGGTTTTGCGTTGTAATTCGTTGGCTTTTTTGAGCATTATCTCTCATCCAGTTAAGTTTTTTAAATAAATATTCCGGGTTTTTGCTCCAGATTACTCTGTGAACGGTGCAGGCATACTGTGGTTTCATGTTCAAAATCCGTTTTTTATTAAGATACGGAGTTATATATTCTCTTCTAGGTACCTCAAAACAGAAACGAATACACGCATTTTGAACTCGTTGTATGGCTCTTTCTGAGCTAGCTTTCAACCTAGGACCGATCACCGAGCTGCAGTAATTAAAGGGGGCGAGAACTAGTAGATCAGTCAAAAGAAGTCGTAGATCGGTTTTTAAAAAAGGTCTTATCTTGTATAGAAGCTTGAGTTTAAAAAAAGCATGTCTAATTTTTCTATTGACGTGTTCCTCATACTTCTGCTCACCATCCATGATCAGTCCCAGGTTCCGCGCTGTTTGAACCCTATCCAAAGCAATACCATCTATGGAAACTTGAACTCCGCTATCTACTACTCGTTTTATCTGAAGCTTTGTCCCCAACATTAACACCTGTGATTTTTGAGGATTTAGAACTAAGGAGTTCTTTTTAGACCACGTATGTATATTTTTTAGATCATCATTTATTTGCTTTATAGCCTCTTGTGTGTCTTTGGCTTTAAATGAGTGATAGAGTTGAGTATCATCCGCGTATAGATGATATTTACAAGTTTTAATGCATTGCGGAAGGTCTGCTGTGAAGACGGAAAACAGAAGAGGACCAAGGATTGATCCTTGAGGCACGCCCCGAGAAACTGTCTTGGTAGACGAAAGCATTTTTTCACCGTCCCTTCCATAAGTCACTACAGTTTGTTCTCTATTAACTAGATACGTCTCAAACCACTTGCAGGTGTTCGCTGAGAAGCCGTAGTGACTTAGTTTAGCCAGTAGAAGCTGAGGGTGCAGACAATCAAAAGCTCTCGTGTAGTCTAACATTACCAGAACGCTACTTAGACCCATATCTGAGGCTTCTGATAGATCATCTGTCACGTGGAGTAAAGCTGTTTCAGTGCCGCGTCCCCGACGGAAGCCAGACTGGAACCCAGGAATAATATTATTACCTTCCACGTAACTTACTACTTGGTTTAATACTACCCTCTCCAGGACTTTTGACAGTAACGGTAATAAATAGATAGGACGTAAGTCATTTAAGTCCTCTACTGAAGCTTTCTTTGGTATCGGTCTAATCAGTACTTTTTTCCATTCTTCCGGGAAAGAGTGAGTTTCGATAGACTTGTTTATTATTTCCGTGATTAAAGGAAGAGTCTTATGTAGGGTGAGTTTTATCATCTTTATTGTTAAGCCATCTGGTCCTTGTGAATTTGTTGTAATAGTACTAATTATTTTAGCAACTTCCAGTTCTGTAGTTGGTTTAAGATCAAAGATACTAGGCAATTTAGGCGTTTTTATTTCATTTAGCGCCTCATTCAAATCTAAATCACTGCAGGAAGGTAGCAATAGAAAACGGTCAATAATCCTATTAGGGTCATTCATATGGTCAGGTATACAATCAGCTCTGTTGTTATTTAGAGCTGTAGTATTTTTAATATTTTTCCATAAGATATCAGGTTTTTTTAAGTTATTGTTGATAAATGTGTTGAAGTAGGCTCTTTTTTCATTTTAAATCGCTATTGTTACGTAATTTTTAAGACTGCGATAGTACTGTTTTGAAGAATCTGATTTAGTTTTATGAAATCTTTTTAATGCTTCGTCTCTTAAACTCATAATAAACTTGATTGTATCTGTGGTCCACGGTTTGTTTCTATCTTTAATTATTATTTTTTTAACTGGCGCGTGTAAATCGAATAGAGCTGTGATATAATTATTGAAAGTTTTGATCATTTCATCCACATTATGTGCCTGTGAGATGGCTTGCCAGGGAATAGATTCCAAGTCTAATTCAAAAAGATCAGGCAGTATGTCGTGTAGTTTCCGTTGATAAATAACTTGTTTAATGAACTTGGGCTTTTTAATATCAAAATCTACCACAACTGTTGCGTGATCACTCAAACAGTAATTATGCACTATTTTGATATCTTTACAGCGGGGCAAGTCATCAGTGAACACCAAATCAATAGTTGTTTCTGTATTGTCAGTTACTCTAGTTGGCTCATTGATTACTTGGTTAAGATTATGCTGATTGCAAAAAGTGAGTAATTGCCTAGTTTGTATAGAGTAGATTTGGTTAACATTGATATTCAAATCGCCCAAAATACAGGTGTAATCACAATGAGCCATGATATTGACTGATTCACTAAGTGAGTCTAAGGCGTCTTCAACGTGAATACTTTCCGGCCTGTAAGCTGTACCCAGCGCTAGAGTTCCCCCGGGATATCGAACCTCGAGCCACAGTTGTTCTAACAAGGATTGGGGGTGCTCCCGTACTTTGGTAGTTATTCCTTCTCTCACATAAAAACCTACACCTCCCCCCCTTTTCCCCTTCCGACCCTTGTGTATAAATTTATAACGTGGTATAGAGGGTGCAAGTGCCTCTTCACCATCCCGGATCCAAGTTTCGTTGACAGCTAAAATATCTATTCTATAGTTTAAGATCGTGACTAGAAGTTCATCCTGTCCAGTATTTAGTGATCTTACATTTAAGAGCCCCAGTGTCAAACGTTTTCCCCTATCGTTAGCCATTTTCGTTGATTGTTAGTCGCCTACGCGATATGATAAGGAGTACGTAAGACTCAGAATAAAAGTATAAGTTATGTATGTATATGAGTGGTTGTGTGTGATGTGTACGTGAGTGGGTATGCGGTATGTTAAGTGTGTGCGATTGTTTAATATTAGTACTGATGTTATGTATATATGTGTTAGTCAGTGTGTTATTTGGAATGTATAAATGAGGAACAGTGTTTATAAGTTCAGTATTTAAAAAAATGCCAAATGAAATATTGCTATTACAATTAAAAATTAAAAAATTACAATTAAAAATTAAAAAAATTAAAAATTTGCTTATACAATTAAAAGCTAATAATATATTACGCTTTAAAGTTAAAATATTGTTCATAAAAATAACAATAATAAAGGCTAAAATATTGCTTTTACAACAAAAAGGTACATGAATAACATTTTCGAGATCAAGCAAAAAGATTACCCAGAGTGCTGCGTAATAATAGCTCAAATAGTAAGTTATCCAAAAACCCGTTTCAAGTCGTCTTCTGACCGCAGCCTGTGACGCATTTTGCCCTCTTCTTGACGCACAAAAATTTTGCCTTCTCGAGTCCAAGCGTATTTAAATTTGTGAGTGCGAGAGAGTTCCCGTGCCTTTTGAAATATCTGTCGGTAGTGTTTCGTCAGTCTCTCATTAATGTAGATAGATCGTGGAGGGCCAGGTAGGGGCAGACCCTCGGTGGTGATACTGCGTCTTACACGCGCGGCCTGTACAAGAGAGTCTCGAGAGATACGGCGGGCTAGTCTTACCGCCAGGGGGCGAGGACGCGGTGGGGTACCCCCTTGCGATGTAGGCGGCGGGGGCCCTGCTCTTTCTGCACTCACTATATCTTTAGGATCGAGATCAACCCCGATCTTTTTTGCTAGCGCGACTACAATGTGGGTACTGTTCTCATTCGCCACTTCTGGGCAGCCAGCTATCTCCACATCGTTAATTAATAGCGCTTGATCCCGGTCATATATTTCTACTTGTAACTCGGATATTCTGCTTTCAAGAGATTGTATGTTCGGATGGGTACATTTTCTAGTCTCCAATTCTAGTACTCTAGTTTCTAATTTTTCAATACGATCATTCTGGCTTCTGATAGTATCAGTAAGTTCAGTAATAACCTCTCGCAAGCTGCTCATCTCGCCGCGAATCAGACCACTCATACAATGTTTTAACTCGTCGATCATGTCCTTTTGAAGGGTACCTGGCGTATTTTCTGGGCTTGACATATCACCCTGGTAGTGAAATAAGGTGCCATCAGTGGTATGTGATGTCTTCTTGCGATGTGTGACGTGATCATCGACGTTTGCGGCTGATTGGCCGGCTGCTTCCAAATCTTCTGCGGGGGTCATGGCGCGAACTGGTGTATTAACATTTCCGATTTTCGGCCGTTTGCTATTGCATTCAGGGCACTGCCACTGATCCTTCTTCTTCATGATAGTGAAAAATTTATATGTGATGTTGGCACAGTCAAGATCGTATGAGGCCTTACATGAGACGCACTTTAAATATTCTCTCTTGGGCAAGGGCCGTTGGCAGCCCGCGCATAGATGTGAACTATTCATTTTTATGAAATTATATTTATTGTATGAGATTTATTTATCAAGCAATCAATATATTTTATGCATATAGCGCGCTCTGTTGGAAGGCCGATGTTTCACCATGCGACGGACGGGCCCCTTTCCAATAATCAATTGCTATAAGCTCACTCCACGCAATGAGCCGTTTCACCCAAAGTTGGATAGATGGCGTTTATTAACAAATTTGCGTGCGTAATTTCTTCATATGAGTCATATAAATAAGGTTATAAAATCACTTTAAAAAAAATAAGCAATAACAACAGCATTCAGCGTGTGATTCCTGTTTAGAAATTTTCCTTTCTTCGATTTGTATATGTAATTCTATACGTAAGGACGCAAACGTTCAAATTTTGACTGATTTTACACTGTTATTATTTTCCACTTTTCACAGTTATTTCACCACGATTCTTTACACCTTCATTCGTACCAGATATTTTCAATACAAAGGCCTTGGTCACAGCAATAGAACACTAAACAATTACTATTTACTCCAAAATTAAATATATTTGCTCAGATCTATGTTTATTTGCGCACATCAGCGCCCTCTCTTATTTAACATCGTATCAGTGTAGTTGAATTTTCAGCATGTGGCCATACCCAAGGCCGGGATATCAGATTAGGTCATAATCGATCTGCAGCAAAATAAGATGTTTTTCGTATGTATTTTGTGTAGGCAATACGGAAAAACGATATTTAACATCGTATCAGTGAAGTTGAATTTTCAGCATGTGGCCATACCCAAGGCCGGGATATCGGATCTGGTCATAATCGATCTGCAGCAAAATAAGATGTTTTTCGTATGTATTTTGTGTAGGCAATACGGAAAAACGATATTTAACATCGTATCAGTGAAGTTGAATTTTCAGCATGTAGCCATACCCAAGGCCGGGATATCAGATTAGGTCATAATCGATCTGCAGCAAAATAAGATGTTTTTCGTATGTATTTTATGTGGGCAATACAGAAAAACGATATTTAACATCGTATCATTGAAGTTGAATTTTCAACATGTGGCTATACCCAAGGCCGGGATATCGGTTCTGGTCATAATCGATCTGCAGCAAAATAAGATGCTTTTCGTATGTATTTTGTGTGGGCAATACGGAAAAACAATATAAAACATCGTATCAGTGAAGTTGAATTTTTAGCATGTAGCCATACCCAAGGCCGGGATATCAGATTAGGTCATAATCGATCTGCAGCAAAATAAGATGTTTTTCGTATGTATTTTGTGTAGGCAATACGGAAAAACAATATAAAACATCGTATCAGTGAAGTTGAATTTTCAGCATGTGGCCATATCCAAGGCCGGGATATCAGATTAGGTCATAATCGATCTGCAGCAAAATAAGATGTTTTTCGTATGTATTTTGTGTAGGCAATACGGAAAAACGAAATTTAACATCGTATCAGTGAAGTTGAAATTTTAGCATGTAGCCATACCCAAGGCCGGGATATCAGATTAGGTCATAATCGATCTGCAGCAAAATAAGATGTTTTTCGTATGTATTTTATGTGGGCAATACAGAAAAACGATATTTAACATCGTATCATTGAAGTTGAATTTTCAACATGTGGCTATACCCAAGGCCGGGATATCGGTTCTGGTCATAATCGATCTGCAGCAAAATAAGATGTTTTTCGTATGTATTTTGTGTAGGCAATACCGAAAAACAATATAAAACATCGTATCATTGAAGTTGAATTTTCAGCATGTGGCCATATCCAAGGCCGGGATATCAGATTAGGTCATAATCGATCTGCAGCAAAATAAGATGTTTTTCGTATGTATTTTGTGTAGGCAATACGGAAAAACGAAATTTAACATCGTATCAGTGAAGTTGAATTTTCAGCATGTAGCCATACCCAGGCGCGAGTATCAGATTAGAGTCATAATCGAATCTGCAGCAAAATAAGTTATGTTTTTTTATGTATTTTGTGTAGGCAATACGGAAAAAAACAATATAAAACATCGTATTCCGTGAAGTATTAATTTTTAAGCATGTATCCATATCCAAGAGCCGGGATATCCGATTATGGTTCTTAATCGATCTGGGCAGCAAAATAAGATGTTTTTTTTCGTATGTAGTTTATGTGGGCAATACCGAAAAACGATATTTAACATCGTATCATTGAAGTTGAATTTTCACATGTGGCTATACCACGGCCGGGATATCGGATCTGGTCATAATCGATCTGTGCAGCCAAATAGATGTTTTTCGTATGTATTTTGTGTAGGCCTAATACGGAAAAACGATATTTAACATCGTATCAGTGCAGTTGAATTTTCAGCATGTAGCCATACCCAATCCGGATATCAGATTAGGTCATAATCGATCTGCAGCAAAATAAGATGTTTTTCGTATGTATTTTATGTGGGCAATACAGAAAAACGATATTTAACATCGTATCATTGAAGTTGAATTTTCAACATGTGGCTATACCCAAGGCCGGGATATCGGTTCTGGTCATAATCGATCTGCAGCAAAATAAGATGCTTTTCGTATGTATTTTGTGTGGGCAATACGGAAAAACAATATTAAACATCGTATCAGTGAAGTTGAATTTTTAGCATGTAGCCATACCGAAGGCCGGGATATCAGATTAGGTCATAATCGATCTGCAGCAAAATAAGATGTTTTTCGTATGTATTTTGTGTAGGCAATACGGAAAAACAATATAAAACATCGTATCAGTGAAGTTGAATTTTCAGCATGTGGCCATATCCAAGGCCGGGATATCAGATTAGGTCATAATCGATCTGCAGCAAAATAAGATGTTTTTCGTATGTATTTTGTGTAGGCAATACGGAAAAACGAAATTTAACATCGTATCAGTGAAGTTGAATTTTTAGCATGTACCCATATCCAAGGCCGGGATATCAGATTAGGTCATAATCGATCTGCAGCAAAATAAGATGTTTTTCGTATGTATTTTATGTGGGCAATACAGAAAAACGATATTTAACATCGTATCATTGAAGTTGAATTTTCAACATGTGGCTATACCCAAGGCCGGGATATCGGTTCTGGTCATAATCGATCTGCAGCAAAATAAGATGTTTTTCGTATGTATTTTGTGTAGGCAATACCGAAAAACAATATAAAACATCGTATCATTGAAGTTGAATTTTCAGCATGTGGCCATATCCAAGGCCGGGATATCAGATTAGGTCATAATCGATCTGCAGCAAAATAAGATGTTTTTCGTATGTATTTTGTGTAGGCAATACGGAAAAACGAAATTTAACATCGTATCAGTGAAGTTGAATTTTCAGCATGTAGCCATACCCAAGGCCGGGATATCAGATTAGGTCATAATCGATCTGCAGCAAAATAAGATGTTTTTCGTATGTATTTTGTGTAGGCAATACGGAAAAACAATATAAAACATCGTATCAGTGAAGTTGAATTTTTAGCATGTAGCCATATCCAAGGCCGGGATATCAGATTAGGTCATAATCGATCTGCAGCAAAATAAGATGTTTTTCGTATGTATTTTATGTGGGCAATACAGAAAAACGATATTTAACATCGTATCATTGAAGTTGAATTTTCAACATGTGGCTATACCCAAGGCCGGGATATCGGATCTGGTCATTATGATATATAAAGATTCAATTATCATATTAATGCTGGGGAACGGATTAAATTCAAATAAAAAGGACATCATTAAAGGGTTCTCCCGTTTAAAAGGGATTGCTGTAAAAAAATAGTGGTTTGTGCCTTCCCATTTTCTAGGCACTACTTATCAGAACAATATAACAGTATTCACATATTGAATACTACATTATATAATTTAGTTACTAGTCATAGCGACAACTTTGTGTTTTTTGACACAAATAAATTTATTAATTATAAGTTGATAGTGACTGGCAAAAAGTTTTATTTGCCTTATAATGTAAAAAAAGAACTAGCTACTTTGTTAGCATTTAATATAAATAATATATATAGGCAGACTTTGGAAATTATTCCAAACAATTTAAATTTAAGTTTAAGACAATAGAGGACGCCTCTAGCAATTTATTGACCAGGGAAGATAATTTAAAATTTATTCACCAAAATATACAGGGACTTCCTGGTAAAGAACTAGAACTAGAATTATTTTTAGAAGAAATAAATGTTGATGTACTATGTCTCACCGAACATTGGTTAAATCAACATCAATTAATTGTTACTATTAATAATTATAAAATTATCAGTTCGTTCACGAGAGGCTCTGCAATAAGAGGAGGGTCACTCATTTTGTTAAAAAGTACTCTTAAATGTAAACAACGTAAAGATATTGAGTCACTATCTATAGAACGAACTATTGAAATTTCGTGTGCAGAGCTGGAGCAGCATATCATTGTCTGCGTTTATAGACCCCCTTCTGCAAATTACGACTCATTTGAGACTAGCATGGAAGAAGTCCTGAGAAAAGTATGTGCAACTAGTAAACAAGTTATCGTGTGCGGTGACTTTAATATTAACATCCTGGAGAATTCGCAGAACTCAATTAGGTTTCTGAATCTTTTTAAGTGTTTCAATCTGGTGCACCTCTTCAACGAACCTACGAGAATCACCCCCACTTCAGCTACATGCTTGGACAACATATTCTGTGATTGTATTGTAGGGGAGAAATCTATAATAAATTTCATAAACTCTGATCACAGTGGTCAGCTGGCTGTTATCGACTGTCATCGAAATGATCCGTCTACAAGTATTACATGTAGGCCTATTACAAAAAGACGTATAGATAAATTCAAAGATAATATTTATAATAAGGTATCCTTAATGCCTGATAATAAAAATAGTGTCGACCAGTTGTATGAAAGCCTTTTCGAAATTGTTGAAAAGGAATTTAATGATATTTTTACAAAAAAGACCATTAAATTAAACAGTTCTAAAAATAAATTTAGTGACTGGGCCACTACAGGGATTCACATAAGCAGGAGAAAATTGTTTGAATTATATGATATTAAAGCTAATTCACGTGATCCTGCGATAGTTGAATATGTTAGAAATTATTCTAAGTGCTTTAAGAAAGTATGTGCAGTTGCTAAATCTAACTACATTAAAAACAAAATAAGTAAAGCAACTAACAAAAGTAAAATCACGTGGAACATCATCAACAAAGAGACTTGTAAAAATAAAACACAACAACACAAGTTCTCTCTAAAAATCAATGGCAAATGTCTTGACTCTGATACTGAAGTGGCAAATGCATTTGAGTCATTCTTCACTAATATACCAGTGGCAACAACAAGTACATTAAATTCAAGTTCGTATCTTGCTATCTCATTACTTAAAGCAAATGTTGCCGAGTGTCAAACGCCTTTCAAATTTAACCATGTAACCTCCGAGATAATAGTTAAAACTTTCAAAGATCTGAATATGAAAAAAACTGAAGATCTTTGGGGAATATCAGTAGAAATTTTAAGAAATATAAAACTAGTTATTGCACCCCATTTGGCAACGATATTCAACAGATGTATTGATGAGGGTCAGTTTCCTAGCTTAATGAAGTACAGCAAAATCATACCGTTATTTAAATCAGGTGAAAAAAGTGACCCTTCTAACTTTAGGCCTATTTCTATATTACCAGCACTGAGTAAAATTTTTGAAAAAGTCATATTCGTTCAGTTGCTGTCTCATTTTAAAGTTAACGACTTACTTCATAGTAAACAATTTGGGTTTACCAAGGGTAAGTCAACCACTGACGCAGGAGTTGCACTTATTAAGTATATTTTTGATGCATGGGAAAACAAACAGGATGCAATTGGTGTTTTCTGTGACCTCTCGAAGGCGTTTGATTGCGTTGAGCATCAAACATTATTGTTGAAGTTAGCTCACTATGGTGTTCTAAATAATGCATTAAGTTTGATAAATTCTTACTTATCAGATAGACTTCAGAAAGTCAGTGTCAATGGAACTGACTCTTCAGGCGCCCCTCTATTAATGGGAGTGCCCCAAGGATCAATATTGGGACCTCTGCTCTTCCTAATATACATAAATGACCTCCCTTACTTTGCACAAGATCTTTGTGAAGTAGTGTTATTTGCTGATGATACCTCGTTGATTTTTAACGTTGACCGTCGAAAAGATACGTTTGACGACGTAAATGACACCCTCTCACAAGTGCTACATTGGTTTACAACTAACAACTTGCTTTTAAATGCCAAGAAAACCAAATGTGTAAAATTCACTATGCCCAATGTAAAGCAGGTCAACACTAACATCGTTATGAATAATGAACACATTGAAGTTATTAATTCGACAATTTTCTTAGGTATTACACTGGATGCCAAACTTCAATGGAATCCACACTTGGCAGCCTTGGCGGGAAGACTTAGTTCCGCCGCATATGCGGTTAAGAAGATCAGACATCTGACTGATATTGAAACCGCGAGACTGGTTTATTTTAGTTATTTTCATAGTATAATGTCATATGGTCTTTTGTTGTGGGGGTCGGCGGCTGAGATACAAACTATTTTTGTATTGCAGAAGAGGGCCATCCGCTCCATATACAACCTTAGGCCTCGCGATTCGCTGAAAGAACTGTTTAAGAATATCGACATTTTAACTGTAGCTTCCCAATACATTTTGGACTGTATTTTGTACGTGCGTAAGAACATTGATATTTTTTCTAAAAAATCTGATTGTCATGGTTTTAACACTAGAAATAAACACAAGCTCGCGATTCCAAATCTGAAGCTCCAAAAGATTAATAGTTCATTTGTTGGACAAAGTATTAAAATGTACAATAAGTTGCCACAAAACGTAATTGAGTTACCAACGCATAAATTTAAATCCCACGTGAAAACCTGTTTAATGAGTAAAGGATACTATAAAATTGTAGATTACTTAAATGATAAGGATTCGTGGACATAATGACCTCCGTGCCTGCACACATGTAGTAATTTTATAAATATTTACTGAAATCACTATTATTATATAATTAATCAATTTTAATAAATAAGGCTTAGCAGCATTTATTATTGTATACAAATTGATTAGTATTGATTAATCAAACAATTGACAAGATGCTAACCACCTACTATTGTACACCTCGTCCTGCAGTTTATTAGTATTGGATTATGTACTCTGTGACCTATGAGGGGAACCTAAGTAGTCATGCTCACTCAAATGTCTCTGAGGTGGTGGCGTTATGTGGCGGGTCATTACATTCCCTCTAATATGGTTGAGTGAAATGATGGCTGACACATACGTCATACTTGTGAACAGGTGCCACCTTTGGGGACTGGTCTTCTTCGGTTTACCTCATATTTAGCTTTTAATTTCCTTCATTCTATTTTGTGTTGCATTAGACTGTATGACTTGGTATGAGGATAATAAACCATTGTAAAAAAGTTGGCGATTAAAAAGAGTAACTGGCGAGTTTCTTGCCGGATCTTCTCGACCAGAAACAACTTTCCGAGCCGGTGGTAGATTCGCATTATGTTTATTTATTTCTTTAGTATATTTTATGTATCAACATATATATGTATTAACATGTAAATTATTACATAAGTACTTATAAATAGTTTTAAATCATTCAAATGTATGACGATTTGTAAGTGCTGTGTATAAGCCTATGCAAATAAAGAATTATTTGATTTGATTTGATTTGATTTTATATGAATCTGCAGCAAAATAAGATGCTTTTCGTATGTATTTTGTGTGAGCAATGCGAAAAAACAATATAAAACATCGTATCAGTGAAGTTGAATTTTCAGCATGTGGCAATACCCAAGGCCGGGATATCGGATCTGTTCATAATCGATCTGCCGCAAAAGAAGATGCTTTTCGTATGTATTTTATGTGGGCAATACAGAAAAACGATATTTAACATCGTATCAATGAAGTTGAATTTTTAGCATGTGGCCATACCCAAGGCCGGGATATCGGATCTGGTCATAATCGATCTGCAGCAAAATAAGATGCTTTTCGTATGTATTTTATGTGGGCAATACAGAAAAACTATATTTCACATCGTATAATTAAAGTTGAATTTTCAGCATGTGGCCATACCCAAGGCCGGGATATCGGATCTGGTCATAATCGATCTGCAGCAAAATAAGATGCTTTTCGTATGTATTTTTTGTAGGCAATACGGAAAAACGATATTTAACATCGTATCAGTGTAGTTGAATTTTCAGCATGTGGCCATACCCAAGGCCGGGATATCAGATTAGGTCATAATCGATCTGCAGCAAAATAAGATGCTTTTCGTATGTATTTTTTGAAGGCAATACGGAATAACGATATTTAACATCGTATCAGTGTAGTTGAATTTTTAGCATGTGGCCATACCCAAGGCCGGGATATCAGATTAGGTCATAATCGATCTGCAGCAAAATAAGATGTTTTTCGTATGTATTTTGTGTAGGCAATACGGAAAAACGATATTTAACATCGTATCAGTGTAGTTGAATTTTCAGCATGTGGCCATACCCAAGGCCGGGATATCGGATCTGGTCATAATCGATCTGCAGCAAAATAAGATGTTTTTCGTATGTATTTTGTGTAGACAATACGGAAAAACGATATTTAACATCGTATCAGTGAAGTTGAATTTTCAGCATGTAGCCATACCCAAGGCCGGGATATCAGATTAGGTCATAATCGATCTGCAGCAAAATAAGATGTTTTTCGTATGTATTTTATGTGGGCAATACAGAAAAACGATATTTAACATCGTATCATTGAAGTTGAATTTTCAACATGTGGCTATACCCAAGGCCGGGATATCGGTTCTGGTCATAATCGATCTGCAGCAAAATAAGATGCTTTTCGTATGTATTTTGTGTGGGCAATACGGAAAAACAATATAAAACATCGTATCAGTGAAGTTGAATTTTAAGCATGTGACCATACCCAAGGCCGGGATATCAGATTGGGTCATA